>CM068842.1:52589607-53789607 GCA_028554795.2 Sinohyriopsis cumingii | reverse complement strand
AGAAATTAATAATCAGCTTCCCATGTTTTGAGTCTTTCATACTGGAATATGAATTCCTCATGCTTATGCAACCATTCCCTAAAGAATTTATTTTGGTCATTGGAGTTTGTATGTTTCCTCCTTGTATACTACTTTGGAAATAAATGCAGCACTGTTTTTGATGAAGATTTAATCTTTTCTTTTTTACATATTCTGTGGAAGATCCACCATGTGCTATTGATTAGCGTTCAATCAATCAAAATCAGTAAAACTGGCACACTCTATTCATTAAGCTTGGGATGTGCTCCATTCAGTCTTAAGTCAGCTGCAGTAATCTTTATT
The DNA here is from genome assembly GCA_028554795.2 of Sinohyriopsis cumingii. Lineage (NCBI taxonomy): Eukaryota > Metazoa > Mollusca > Bivalvia > Unionida > Unionidae > Sinohyriopsis > Sinohyriopsis cumingii. The sequence goes on along the minus strand of CM068842.1, from coordinate 53,789,286 downwards.
CTCTTCGGTATTTTTAAAAAAAATTGTCCCAGGGATGCTGCAGAGGGAACGTGTGTACCAGGTGAAATATAAGGCCATTGGGACAAAGACACAACCTAGTATGAACCCTGTTTGTTTATTATATGAGCTCTCTGTTTTAGCAATTTTGGGCCCAGTGCTTTTCTGAGTACATGTTTTAAGGTTGGTGAAAAAGTGCAAATCATCTTTCTTTTTTTTTTTTCATATATCTCAAGTTTATTTTCAAGGATTTTCTGACGTATGAAGTCAGTAAGTTCATCAGTTTTGGTATAGTTTGGCATGGGGTCATTTATTTTGATACAATCAGCACAATTGTTGAAGTGGTCTTCAGATGTTTAGCTATGTCTTTTTGGCAGAGATGGTTTTATTGGCATTTTTCATTCGATTTGGGAAACCTGGATTTTCTTTGTAATGTAATTCATTAATATTCCCAAGAGTTCATGTGTCTTTATTTTAATTTATGGTCTCAGTGAAATAGGTTTATTATGATTTCCTGATAAGGGACACTGGTTCTTTGTCATTATCTGTTTGTTAACATCATCTCTTTGTGATGTTGATCTCATAGCTTTTTTCAGTTTCCATATCCTTATTATCACACAGTACATCGTGTGTGCAGTTTAATATTTTTGATATCACAACATGTTGACATATCACGTTATATGATTTTGATTCATATATGAAATTCTTGTGCGTTGTTCTCTTTACTGTTGCTTTGGATTGTGGGAAAATTTCCATTATCCTGCTTTCTGGAACTTGATGTTTTTGCTGTTACTACACATCAGCATTTTGGTAGCATTTTTTCAAATTGATTGCCCAAAGAGAATTGCTCGAAAAAGACACTTTTTGTCTGAATTAATATGACCAAATTACCCGACAGAGGCTTATTATGCCATGTATAAGCCCAAACAACAACAACAACAACAACAACAACAACAACTAGGTCAATTGATAATGGGCATGGGAGAGGGGTTATGCTGTACACAAGTTTGTACCATGGATTCCACCCTATATACAAGACTGGTTTATAGGTTAACTTACAGGAGTATATAAACTCACCTCTGTCCACAGAAGAATGTAGACATAAAGCAGTCTCCCAAGTGATCGAACATTATCCAACCACATCATGTTTGCATGGTAAAATACTTCCAGCAGTCTGATGTTCTTCTTATGTGATGAAATTCTGATTCCAAAATAAAATTTGTCTGTGTCTACTGTAGTCAAATGTACCAAATCTGATAATTCAAATATCTTGTCACAAATATATTACAATAAATCTGGTATTTCTGCATCCAGTAATCATCCTTCATTTGAATTTCCAACATATGGGATGTTTACTAGAGAAACTGACACTTTAGCTGTAAATATTGAACGTTGAATCCAACCAGAGTTAATACATTACACGTAACTTCCATTGGTCATCCTGTGTTGAAAAATGACACTGTTGATGTCAAATATTCATTTATTTGCAAGGACAGATGCTTTTTGAATTATAATTTGTAAAATAAAATCTACTTTTAAATGTTACTGGTTTACAGAACTGTGCAAAATATTTAACTACAGGATGTGACTATTTTTTACACACAACAAATGAATGGTGCAGTATTTGAGTGAAATTATTTCGTCTTCTTTCTCCCTAAAGTATTTCCATTTAAATAAAAATTATATGATAAACAGAATTTCAAATGGTGTATGATTTAATATTATATTTATGAAACTTGTTGAATAATGTAAAGCTTTTGTTCACCAGAGCTTGCAGAAGTTGGTCCTTATTCAACATGTTTCATGAATTCAGTTTTAAATCATTGCATATTCAAGATTCTCCATTTATTATACAGTTGCAGCTGTCCGTATGTCTTTTTTATTGTATACTTTTGTGGAGCATGCTTATGAAGTATATCTAAGAAATTGAATAGAATGAATTTAGACATTCATCTGGATGCTTTTTGGAATTTCGTCAAATAATACCTTAGACAAATGTTGAAGAAAACTATTCTTATGACATTTTTCTAACATCTGTATTTTATTTCGAAATACTTTCCCCTTTTTTAAGGTATGTAAACCAGTTTTGGGAATCAGGCACACAGGATAGTGAAGACTATTAACCAAAAAATGTAATTATGAATATTTGGTCACTTTCCTCACAGTAATTGTAAAGTTGATCATAAATCAAGAAATCTTTACATATTATTCATACAAGTTCCAAAACTAATTTTTCACAGCTCCTCTAGAGGTGGGGGGGATATAGTGATCCTGGTGTCCATCCAGATGTTCATCTGCCTGGCACACTATTTCATTTGTGTACTGGTCCTGCAGTTGGTTTTCTTTTATGGATATTATGGTCATCACCTGAAGATGCACATCCTGTTAAAGTGCTGCTTCATCATTTATTCATGTTGTTATTGACTGTTTTGTCTCATAGCAGTGTGAGACACGATCATGGTAGCACAACTAATCCTGCGATAATGGATGAATTGCAGTGAAGATGCACATACCAAGAAATCACTTTCTTACGGCTATTTTTGTTAGGGATATTGTCTTTTTTATCTTGTCAGTTTACTACAATGTATGACACAGTCTCATTAACACATCGAGTCCCCCCTGTTTCAGTTCACTGACCTTCATTGATTGAGCACTGTACATTATATATCCATCAACAATTACTATTTTATACTTCTTAAAAACAACTTGACCAGTTTTGACCAAATTTTGCACAGGGCATCTTGGTATGAAGATTGTCAAAATTTATAAATATGACAAGTATGCAGCAGAATTTAACCCAATTTGAAGGAAAAAAATTTCTGGCATATGGCTTTTTATATAGTTGCTAGGAAATGTGTGAAATCACTGAAAGTTAGAGATGTCAAAAGTTAGAGAAAAAGTCAACCGGGTACCCGATCAAAGGGAAATTATATTACATGTGAACCTGAATTGCTTTGTTGTAAGTGAAATTGATGCCAACCACCCTCAGAGGTATAAGCATAAGTATTACTAATTAAAAAAAAAGCACAATCTGAGCATAAAAAGAGTGATCTATATATTACACACCATAATTGTAGAAAAATTTATGAAAAACATACATTTATTTCTGCTACCTACCTGGATCAGCAGTTAGTGAAAATTCTTGTCACATGTCAGCTAAATTCTGTGTGGATTAATACGTGAATAGAGACACAAAACAAATGGTTTAATTATTTATATACAACATTATACACAACATTCACTTTAATTAGTCTACATCATATGTTTAACTTTTGCTTAAGTCCACAAATTCTGAATGCTGTATTATATCACTATAAAATTCCTGTGTCAAAATTTGAAAAGTGCAATTGATTTGTCCTTTCCCTAATGCAGCATGTTCTTCAGTTTAACAAAATCCATCTCCTCACATTTTTCAGTCGTATAACAAAATCCCTCTCCTCTAACATTTTTCAGTCGTATAACATTATGAGTCGCATTGATAATTTAAAGCCCATTTCAATTGATAATATTTGGTGTCATTTTTTTCTAGTCTAGTTGATCCTGGATGAAAATGGTGCTCTTAAACATCCAATATGGCTGCCACATTGGCCAACTAGAAAATCTTGTTATTGTTACTCGTCCTGAATGGATGGTCATATCATCATGGGGTTTTCACTCAACATTTGTATGATGTCTAGCTGGTCATAAAATCAAAATGGGGCTGGTCTGATGCCCCATATAGCTGCCACTGTGGCCAGCATGGAAAACGTCACCACTACCAGGGCCGTCTTAACAACCTTGTAGGCTCTGGGTAAAGCAGTGCACTGGGGCCCCTTACCAGCCCTACCCACCCACAGGAGTTCTGCTAGATGTCACTATTTTTTAAAATTGGGAAACATGCTTCCCACTGCACTTTTAAAGCAAATGAAATTGCCAAAAGATCTTTCAATAATCATTAACAATATAGGCAGCATGATGCCCTAGAAGCGTGAGGCCCTGGGCAACTGCCTAGTGTGCCCATGCCTTAAGCTGGCACTGACCACTACTCCTCCTGAACAAAAGTCATATTGACATGGGGTTTTCATCAGCAGACTTCTTACAAGGTTTAGTTGATCCTAAATGAAAGTGGTGCTGATCTGATGGCCAATATGTCTTGAAATTTGTGTTTTTATTGCTACTCTTCCTCAGTGGATGGTAAAATCAACTTAGGGTTTTACTATAAGACTTAATTACATGTTTCTTGAATGCCATGATATCAGTGTTTGGTCTAGATGGTTTGTCATATTGACATTGTACTTTCACCAAGACATCTTATGAAATGGTGCCAGTCTGATATAAAAAATGGCCACTATGGCATCCATCTTGAGAATGTTGTTATCTTTATTCTAAAAATGGAAAATCATCTCAAGATGGGGTTTCCTCCAGAACACTCCTTATGATGCATTGTTTGTTGTAAATGAAAATGGAGCAAAGCTGACATCCATTTGTCCACTAGAGCAGTCAGTTTACAAATCTTGTTATTGCTGATTAGTATCAAACTTTGGATTCAATACTCCGCATTTTAATAGAAGAAATGGACTTATCTTGAATTCTTGGCAATACGTTTTAGCTAGTAGAATGTCAGTTTCTTTGAAGGACTCTTGTTATTGGAATGCTGTGAAACTTTGAATATACTATGCTCAAAAATATCAGCAATTCATGCTGACCAGTCATTTTACTCACTTTATTTACAGCAGAGTTGTGTGCTTTACTTTTTACTATAGACTCATGTCGACTACATGGTAGGGGTTTGGATGTAGGGGATTATATTTATGTGAGCAAAGTGTTCACCATAAATTTTGTTTTAGGAATGAATCTGGAAATGAATTTGAAATTTTCACCATTTGTACTTTGTCTTATTATCAATGATGATTTCTGTAATCTGTGAATAAATATATAGAATTCTGATCAGATTTTACTTCTAATGTGTTCAGTTATTTTCTTTTCATTTTCTTGTCTGTTTCAGGCGTATGTGTTTCCCAAGCCTATAATGACAAAAGCAGGACTTGGAAAAGTCCATTGTGAACATCCAACTCTAGGTAATTATTTGCAGTAATCAAATATAATTATTCAGAATTTTGTATGTACTAGACAATACTGACACATATTTAAATGTGTCTTTATGAGGAAACAAATTTTAATTATGTAATACTTATAACTATTGGAAGATTCCCTCATCTCACCATGCTTCGATGTCCTAAGCATATTCTGGGTCCAAGTCCAAGAGGATTTAAAATGTATTCCACATTAGCCTATGATGTGGGAGCCATACTTTCTGTTCTGCATTTGTAGAACTTTACTTCTAATGGTATGATGGAATTTAGAGTTTGGATGAGCATTTTGTGTCTCAAAAGAGGTAAGTAATGCAATAAATATTACAGAACTAAAATTAGTTTACCCCGCTCCCTTAAAAATAAATATGTTTGTGCTCACTTTGGACAACCCAGACTTGATGCAGTTTTAGTCATTTGTTATTCTGTTAGAAAAGTTAATGCTAGCATCTTATGTTCTTCATATTACAGTGGTATGGTAATCACACTTCCCACCCATTTTGCTTTCGATCCTGTAATGCTGTCTGAACAAAGTTATACCCAGATGTGCTTTATGTTCCAGGTTTTTGTGATTTTAGCTTGCCTGACCAAAGTCCTTATGAGCTATGGTATTATACCCATGCGACTTTTGTGCATTGTGCGTTGTTCATCCATTTATACTTGTTTATGAGCACTCTTAAGGTTTCCTATTCAGTCAAATTTTGATCAAACTTGGCTTTGTAAATTTATGTCATCAAGACTGGAAGATTTCATTTACAGGCATCATCCGTGTGTATAAATGAGGTGAAGTTGAGAATCCATGGTGTCTGTACAGATTAACTGCTCTTGTAACACAAAAGAGTTGTATAATTCTTAAAGGATGTGGTCATGAACGTTATCTAAGTTTGGAATTGGGGACTATCTATCTATCTACATTGTTATGTATATTTAATTTAATTGCTTGTTTATTAGCTTTAAAAAAAAATTATGTCATTGAATGCTATTGTAATGTAACATTGTATGCTGGACTTGACCTTGTCCAAAACTGAGTTCATTTTTGCTTGAGCTGATTAGCTCTTTTTAAAAAATTTTTATTTCATTTATGTCAACAAGTAATACATAGCTAAATTATTCTCTGTGTATGAGCTTAATATCAGGCTTATTATTCAGGTAAATTCAGGTAAACAAGAAGAAGTAAACATGTTTATTTGGGTCAGTTTTTTGGAATTTCTTAAGTGAATTTTACAGGTTATTGTGTAGTAAGTAAACAAAGCTCATGAGATCATTCTAGAAGGTTATTTTCCAGTAGGTGATGTTTTTTTAATTTTATTTTTTTTATAGCAAATGCTCATTGTGACATGAGATCAAGTAGAGAACTACATAATCTTGTAATTGTGAGGACTTGGTCATTCTTGCTTTAATATCTAGCACTTTCAAGTTGTAATATGTCGGGACCAGTTGGGCTGAATTTTATTTACTTCAGCTTATTTAATTCAAGTGATTATTTTCTCTGGAAATACAAAGTGCTCATATAAAATACTTGGATAAAGACATTCACTGGAATTTATAGTATATTTAAACTTGGAATTATATTACTGTGGTTCAGCAAAAGACTTTGACACATCAGAGCTCCATAAGCTATAACAGACATGTCATCCCCTTCAGTTTTGGATCTCTTCAGGACTTGTACTAAGTTTTATTCAGGACTTTATATATTACAGTGTGATCCTGATGTAACACACCTCTAAATAATGCAAATTTGGATAAAACTTGGTAGTGGCATGGCTCCCAAAATTGTATATATTCACTGACACATGAAAAAATATTTTTTGTTCAAAGTATGTGAAACAGTGTATAAAAGTTTTATTATCATTTTTAGAAAGAGATCACATATGAATTTGAATATAATATGATCATTACATGGTTCCTGAAATTTTAAATACATGTAAATGTATTTTTCTTATACTCTGAAAAATATTGTTTTTAAAGTATGAGAAATAGTGTGTAAAATGTTTATTATCATTTTGGAATTTGAATATAATATGATTGTGGCATGGCTTCTGAAATTTAACAATTTCACCAGGTTCTTGAAGTGTTATGCCAAAATAAACATTATAAGAGATGTTACTTATTACTGATCCATGAGTAAAGCCATTAAGTTGTCTTTGTGATTGTCTTTAATTAATTCTGTATACAGTTATTGCTCAAACAATAGCTGACGTGTTTCTTCTTTAACTGACATCTGCCCCATATATGAGCACATCTCAGATAACAAAATTGTTGCAAACGTCAGTGGGAAGAATGAAACTGCACAACCAGAGCCCGAAACCAGTGACGCCAATGATGACCATGATGATGATTGCACCCCAACTCCCCCACCAAAAGTGTCAGAGGCAGTAGAGCACCTAGAAGCCAGTTTGAGTTGGCTGGAAACTCAAGTGTAAAAATCCTCCAACTCATAAGCATTCTTGACTTTGCTAGAAGCCAACAGTTTGCAGCAAAGAAGCAGACTCTACTAGACATATTTTTTAAGAAATGATGAAATTTAAAATCATAGAGTCATGGAACCAGATTGACTTTGCACTTTGCACACAGATTAGTATAGTAGTTTTCACATGTTTCTTTCGATATTCACAAAATCTGAAGTAAAAGTTATATGCAAGCTGAAAGCATGTGTTATTGTTAATTATTCTTGCTTTAGTCATTCAAACGAATAGGCGTACAAGTGTTAATTATTGGGAATTTACAATGGATAAATGTACATGAAAACATGTATGAGAAAATTTTAGCAGTATGAAATTTGTACAGACATTGTTCATAGACCCTGGAATGTAATGAACCGTACATGTGCTTCGTTTTTCTTGACCTGATTTTGCTGTTAATTTTTCTCATTAAATTCAGACACATAATGATCTTGACAAAATTACTGAATAGTTTAAATATATATGCAGTTTTTGCAATGGAATTATGTGTGTTATGGATTAACTGCATGCCACTACAGTACGATATCAGGTGGTAAATAAATGGTGCTATTACTCTGTTCATGCAATATATTAGACGTTGAATTCAGACACAATGATCTGGGACAAAATTGCTGAATATTGTAAATCGGTGTGCAATTTTTCAATGGGATTACATGCATTATGGATGAACTGCATGCCTTGATGGCACGATCGTAAATGGTGTTGATAACCTATTCATGATATACATTAGACATGAATACACATATTTGTGCCATAGCATTATTCTCTGAAAGAGTAAAATACTGCACAACCCTGCATTAATGTGACCCTGCTATTAATGCGATCCAGTTTTTTGGACCCCAATTAGCATGTTATAGTGGGGTCGCACTGTATTTAGGACTTGTGTCTGTAATTCTTTGATTATTTTGTGATTTAGTTCGCAATACTTGCAGTGATAACCCAAATCCATATTGTGATGTACCAAACCATATTACTATCCCTAATACAATTCAGTAATGTGTAATGAAAACAATAATGTAATTGCTATAACAATTACTACTTCAATAATACAACATCTCTAAGTGATGTTACCTTGTAAGACTTCAAATAGTAGTGAAATGAACATATAAAATTAACATAAATTGAAACAAGTCTTCAAACACCTGAACACAATGAAATTATCTGCAAAAATAAAATCTCACTGCCATTTCTAGTCGCTTTACATTAAATTTCACAGGAGCATTGTTTTAAAAGTCTCAACACACTTGAACTATCCTTTTTAATTTTTGTTAGCAAGCCATTAAATAAGTCACTGCATATTTTTCTTGAGGAAAATTAACATAACCAGCATTTTTTTAGCTTAAAGCAGCCCTCTGTGTGGTAACAATATCTCCTGCTATACTAACGACTGTCTCATTGAGGCAGTTAAGTTGCAGAATGCAAAGCCTTTTCATGGCTACTTGTGCAAGGAAGGGATACTTGTCTTGCTGGGCTTTCCACCATAATTCAAAGGATCCTCATCCAACATTATTAGGTATTCTTAGCTGAACAAGTCAGCGAGTCATGAACTAGTCAACCTTATGCTTCAGTCTGTCAAGTCTGGATTGGGTTGGCTCCATCCAGGACCTCTTCATTCCTAGACTCAGCATGTGTGTGTGCGTGCGTGTGTGTGTATTGGGTCTGCTTGTCCTCCCTGACAAATATAATGTCACCCAAAATTGATGCAGTTTCAGTCAGAGGAGGGGTCTTATTCTCAAAGACAATTAGTTCTTATGATTTAACCTCCACAACTGACAAAAATTGGATAAAATGAATTTTAGTAGGCCAGTTCCTTTCAGAGCTTTCATTCATATTTTCTTGCTTGAAAGTAAAATCTAATAAAAACTTTAAATAATACAGTGTATAATGTCACATTAGATATGGCTTTATTTGTCATTGAAATTGCAAATGAAAATTATGCGCATGATGCATAAGTAAAAATTAAAAAAGGAACCCTTAAGCACAGAACGCAAGCAGCAAAACAAACATGGCAGATTCAGTTTTAATAAACATGTTCTGGGAAGGTAATAGAACTTGATCACTTACCATGGCTCTATGAAACGCCATTTCAGATTAAGTGACTGGGCTCAATAAAGCTGTGGCTGAGAAGAAATAGGAAGTTAATGGAAACATCAGATGCGACTGCTGTTTGTTTAAATGTTTTGCTCTCTTTTATTCTTTGAAGCTAAAATATCAGTCATCACAGCAGATGTTTAATGCTTTGTTGATCATTGTACATTTAAACATTCTGGGCATTGGAAGCAAAAATAAATTATTTTTTTAAAGGTATTGATACCATTATGAACATGGATTTGTGAGTACTGTTCATTTAGTGTCATTATGAACATGGATTTATCAGTACTGTTCATTTAGTGTCATTATGAACAGGATATATACATCAGAGGTAATGTGAAGTATATTAATTATTTTTAATTGGTAAAATATCTCCTGTTCTGGACTTGTCACTCCCCCACCCTCATTAAATTGTCCAAGTAATGGTAATGTACATCACGTTTTACATTCTATTGCACTTTTGTGCTAAGCATAAATATAGAAGGAAAAGAAAATAAGGTTCTTGAATTGTAATAGTTGTGAGGACTACACAGATTTGTTGGATGAAGGCAAGACTGAAACAATCATGGTACTTGAAATCATACTATGGTATGTATTTCTAGAACAGCAAAACTGCTATTATACTGGTATATCTTTGCACCATTGCCTTTTGTCTATATTGTCATAAAATAAGTTTCTCAGCTTCATCTGTCTCCCTCTCTTTCCCCATTACCCTCTACATATTCAATATGTGTCTGAATTTGTATTTAATAGATGATCCAAAATACTCATCAAATTATTTCAGAAACAGATGCATCAAATTTATAATTACTTACATAAGGGTTTGTAATTTGTGTGTAATAATCAGACTTCCAATATGAACATTATGGTGGCCATCTTGAAAATGTTGTATAAGGGATGGTCATACATGTATTGACATAGGGTTTTCTGGACCTAAACAAAAATGGTATCAGTTTGACCTCCCACAATTTGACAGAAATTTTTAAGAGCTATAGTAAATTTTGAATGGTGTGCCATATCCAGATATTAAAAAAGCTCATATATGCATTCCTGTAACAATCATATTGAAATCTTTATGTGACTGCTTGACTGTTTCTCCAGAATGGATGTGGTTTTCACTATATAAAAAAAAAAAACTAGATGGTTTTGAATGTCATTGTTCTTTATCACTATGTACAGTTATGTCTATCTTCAAAAATTTTGTTATTGCTAATCCTTTTGCAAGAAAGGTATCATTGAGATGGTTTTGTAGGAATGGTAGCATTGAGATGGTTTTGTAGGAATGGTAGCATTGAGATGGTTTTGTAGGAATGGTAGCATTGAGATGGTTTTGTAGGAATGGTAGCATTGAGATGGTTTTGTAGGAATGGTAGCATTGAGATGGTTTTGTAGGAATGGTAGCATTGTGATGGTTTTGTAGAAATGGTATCATTGAGATGGTTTTGTATGAATGATGGCATTGAGATGGTTTTGTATGAATGATAGCATTGAGATGGTTTTGTAGGAATGGTAGCATTGAGATGGTTTTGTAGGAAAGGTAGCATTGAGATGGTTTTGTAGGAAAGGTAGCATTGAGATGGTTTTGTATGAATGGTAGCATTGTGATGGTTTTGTAGGAATGATAGCATTGAGATGGTTTTGTAGGAATGGTAGCATTGAGATGGTTTTGTAGGAATGGTAGCATTGTGATGGTTTTGTAGGAATGGTAGCATTGAGATGGTTTTGTATGAATGATAGCATTGAGATGGTTTTGTAGGAATGGAGCATTGAGATGGTGTTGTAGGAATGGTAGCATTGAGATGGTTTTGTAGGAATGATGGCATTGAGATGGTTTTGAAGGAATGATAGCATTGAGATGGTTTTGTAGGAATGGTATCATTGAGATGGTTTTGTAGGAAAGGTAGCATTGAGATGGTTTTGTAGGAAAGGTAGCATTGAGATGGTTTTGTAGGAATGGTATCATTGAGATGGTTTTGTAGGAATGGTAGCATTGAGATGGTTTTGTATGAATGATAGCATTGAGATGGTTTTGTAGGAATGGTAGTATTGAGATGGTTTTGTAGGAATTATAGCATTGAGATGGTTTTGTAGGAATGGTAGCATTGAGATGGTTTTGTAGGAATGATGGCATTGAGATGGTTTTGAAGGAATGATAGCATTGAGATGGTTTTGAAGGAATGGTATCATTGAGATGGTTTTGCTTGAATGGTAGCATTGAGATGGTTTTGTAGAAATGGTAGGATTGAGATGGTTTTGTAGAAATGGTAGCATCGAGATGGTTTTGTAGGAAGGAGTGCATTGAGATGAGTTTGTATGAATGATAGCATTGAGATGGTTTTCCTTGAATTGTATCATTGAGATGGTTTTGTAGGAATGGTAGCATTGAGATGGTTTTGTAGAAATGGTAGCATTGAAATGAGTTTGTATGAATGATATCATTGAGATGGTTTTCCTTGAATAGTAGCATTGAGATGGTTTTGTTGGAAGGATAGCATCAAGATGGTTTTGTAGGAAGGAGTGCATTGAGATGTTTTTTTAGGAATGGTAGCATTAAGATGGTTTGTAGGAAGGAGTGCATCGAGATGAGTTTGTATGAACGATAGCCTTGAGATTGTTTTGTAGGAAGGAGTGCATTGAGATGGTTTTTTAGGAATGGTAGCATTAAGATGGTTTTGTAGGAATGTTAGCATTGAGATGGTTTTGTAGGAATGGTATCATTGAGATGGGTTTGTAGAAATGGTAGTATTGAGATGGTTTTGTAGGAATATTAGCATTTAGTTGGTTTTGCTTGAATGGTAGCATTGAGTTCTGGGGGATTTGTTTCTTCAAATGTTTCTTGCAATATTTAATTGGTTCTTAATAGAAAATGGTGCAGATCTGACCATTAACATGTCGTCATTTGTGAAGGATTTCTGAAATCCAAACTGAACTGACCAAGGGATCAAGTCTAAAGCCATCACATGCATTTTTGTATTTCATTTAGTTTTTTAACACAGGGTTTGGTACATGTACGAATGCTTTTTTTCCATACTTTCTATTTAGTTGCATTCCACTGAAGAAATAAACATATTCTAAGATTGATTTTGACATTAGATGTCTTTTACAGTTTCAGAATTTTACCTGTACTGGCACGAGAGCATGATAATATAAATGAGTATCAGTGGATATTGATCAAACCTGGTTTGTGGATATATCTGAAATATACTTTGAATGATACCACTTCAGTGACTTTGTTTTCTTCCAAATAATATTAATCATAGATTTAACCAAATTTAGTCTATGGGCATTTCTGTTGAAGACAGTTATATTCAGTTATCTTTTGTCAATGATATTAAACTCAAGGTCAAAGGTCAAGACAAAGAATTATTTATTGCACTTATAAAATATCTTGTGAACATTTAGCTATATCATGTATGGAAATATTTTTGTTACCAAATTTGGTATGTTGAACTTCATAAGAATATCAGTACTGTGATGGTTTCAGAAAAATAAAACAACAAATGAATGAATGAACTTAAGTGGATTCATAGAAATTCTTTTCAGCTTCAGGTACTTATTGGGCGGAAAAGTACATTCTTCATTTTTATTTCATTCAGGTTAAATTATCTACTGATAAATAATTATTTGTTTACAGATTCATTGGTATTTGAAAATGAATCAAGGATTAATCATCAAAAAATGACATGAAAAAGGATAGAAACCCCAGACTTTTGTGATTATTTTCATCTTATTAGTGATTTTATGTAATTATTTACTCATCAATCCATGCAAAATTTTGTTGTAATATATAATTTTTAACAGCAGTTTTAGCAATGCCTAGCTGGTTACCAAGGTTATCTAGTGACATTATTTCCAATGCTAAAAATAACCCAATTTAGGCAATGTGACATCTGACTTGAAACTGTAATGTGGACACTGTCCAAGTTATATTTTTGTGAAGATTGTGTTCCCTACTTAAAAAAGCCACTAACATTCTCAGTGTAAGGCATTGGCAGTAATTTAAAACATATGGTTGGTGCTGTGGGTCTGAATTGGACAATTTTTTATTTGAGATCCGTGTGTGTGTGTATGTGTGTATATATATATATATATATATATATATATATATATATATATATATATATATATATTCTTCTCATCTTTTATTGTTTAGGGACTGTGCAGAGTCGTCTGCGAGTTGGAAGTCTTGATAGACATCCTCATAGACAGCAACCACTCATTGATGGGATTTCAGGAAATTGCAGTGGTGGTGAGCATGGTAGGTAACCCTCCAAGAAATAACACAGGTCTTGTTTACCTCACAGCAGTATCTTGAACATTTCTCTTTATGTTAAATGTGATGTATGAAATATACCTGTGTGTAAATGTGATGTACTAATCTACCTGATTGTAATATGATGTACTAATGTACCTGTGTGTAATGTGATGTATTAATATACCTGTGTGTAATGTGATGTACTAATATACCTGTGTATAACATGATGTACTAATGTACGTGTGTGTAATGTGATGTACTAATGTACCTGTGTGTAACTTGATGTACTAATGTACCTGTGTGTAATGTGATGTGCTAATGTACATGTGTGTAATGTGATGTACTAATGTATATGTGTGTAATGTGATGCACTAATGTACCTGTGTGTAATGTGATGTATTAATGTACCTGAGTGTAATGTGATGTACTAATATACCTGTGTGTGATGTGATGTACTAATATACCTGTGTGTAATGTGATGTACTAATGTTCCTGTGTTATATGATGTACTAATGTACCTGTGTGTAATATGATATACTAATGTACCTGTGTGTAATATGATGTACTAATGTACCTGTGTGTAATGTGATGTATTAATATACCTGTGTGTATTGTTGTTGTTGTTGTTGTGGGGTTTAACGCCATTTTTCAGCACACGATAGGCTATACATGGCGGCCAGTATTAATAGTGGAGGAAGAACCCGGAAAACCCCGGAAAGAACCACTGTGTGTATACCTGTGTGTAATGTGATGTACTAATATACCTGTGTGTAATGTGACATACTAATGTACCTGTGTGTAATGTGATGTACTAATATACCTGTGTGTAATGTGATGTACTAATGTACCTGTGTGCATTGTGATGTACTAATGTACTTGTGTTTAATACGATGTACTAATGTACATGTGTATAATGTGATGTACTAAAGTACCTGTGCATAATGTGACATACTAATGTACCTGTGTGCAATGTGATGTACTAAAGTACCTGTGCATAATGTGACATACTAATGTACCTGTGTGTAATGTAATATACTAATGTACATGTGTAATGTGTTGTACTAATAATATACCTGTGTGTAAGGTGATGTACTAATGTACCTGTGTGCAATATGATGTACTAATGTACCTGTGTGTAATTTGATGTACTAATGTACCTGTGTGTAATGTGATGTATTAATGTATCTGTTTGTAATGTGATGTAGTAATGTATCTGTGTGTCACATGAATCAGACTGCTAAATTTTATTTACTGAGATATATATTTATATAATGTCCTGGCTGGTTAGGGTCTGTGATGGCATAACTGTAATGGAGCACATTATATGTGGATCAGTATGATAGAAACACTTCAGTAATGGTGTGCAGTATACATGGGTTGATAGGAAATTTTTAGTAATGGTGTGAATTATACATGGGTTGATATGGTAGGCAATTTTAGCAAAGGTGTGAATTTACAAAGGTTGATATGCTTGAAAAATGTTATTAATGGTGTGATTTATACTGTACATGTCAATTTAACAAGGGTCAAAATGGTAGGAACATATCAGTAATCATACTGTTTATGGAAGGGTCATTATGGTAATGAGTATTCAGTAATCATGTTAATTAAACTTGGGTCAGTATGGTAGGAACATTTCAATAATCAAATGAATTATGCAAGGGTCATTATGATAGGAGACCGCTCTGGTGGCCTAGAGGTTAAAATGTCTGCTTCAGATGCTGGAGATCATGGGTTTGAACCCCATCGAATCATACTAAAGACTATTAAAAAATGGTACTAACAGCTGCCTTGCTTTGCACTTGGCATTAAGAGGTTAGTATTAGGACTCATGTGACTGGTGTCAGGATAATGTGACTGGGTGGGGAATCATGCTATATGTCTGTGGCATGATGCCCCAGTGTTAGACATCACTATAAACTGCCACACTGAAGACATTATAGTGATAAGACTGAAAAATTGTTAAAGCTATGTTAAAAATCCAAATCAATCACACACACACACACATTAGGATCGGAACTTTTCAGTAATCATCTCAGTGACCTATACATAGGTCATATTGCATCAGTCAGTCAGGCTCTACTATATTGTGTGTTCTACTGATTACTCCTACCAAACTGCATAGACCCAGAGCTGCCATTGTATTACGGGATGGCACTTCTAGGTCTGTGCAGTTTACATTTAAACTGGGACTGGACAATAGCTCATATGTTAGATTTGTATGTGGAACAAAATTGATTGGAGTGTGACTTCCAGTGGGATATCAAACACATTTTCAGATATATCAACTGTTGCCATGAAGGGGGAGGGGGAACAGTGTGTAGATTTGACTATGTTAGGTGGAGTGTTTTGCACTTTGGTTTATATCTAAGCAATACATATATAAAATTTATATAATTTACCATTTATAGAGTAATTATTGTAAGCGATATGATATTTCCTAGTTGTGTTTTGAAACATAATGCTTCAGATATGATCACGTAGGTCGATTCCACCATGCTTAATGGTGATGACCTCTCATGACTTTGCATCCCACAAATTTCTTTCAGCGAATGTTTTGAAAGTTCATATTTTGCATTTTAATGGACTTATATCTACCTTACTTCAGTTTTAAATTATATGTCTTCTGGGAGGAATTTTTTTCATTTAAATTTATTTTTTCTGTAATAATACATGTACATATAAATAATCACCTTGACCTTTTACGCATCGATTACATAATATGACAAGGCTGGTAATATATTTCAGTATTAAATTGAAGAGCAATAAATGGTGATATTAAAAATGATGATTCTTATTAGACAGCTTTATTTTAATATTTTGTTTCTGATTTTCTTTAAAAAAAACTCAAATATTTAAATGTTGCCTGAAATGCACCGTTGCTCTTTAGGGTGAACATGAACTTTAATATTCACTAATGTAATCTTTCACAAGCACAACTATGCACATTGCTTACTTATATATTGAACTAATTTCCTAGGGCTGTCAAAACAAATCAAAGGTGGATATATGACACATGGTACTAATGGTATGGAAAAATGGGAACCAGCCTGGAAATGGGTGAACATAAAATAGAGTATATATGGGTTTGGCTGACCAGTATTGGTTAATAATGTAAGTTATGTTTTAGGGAAAAGAATCTTTTGAGAGCTTATCCTGGTTGTAAGTGAGAGAAGAAAAACAGAGACATTATTTTAGTGATGGAATTTTAGTCCTTTAACAGTTTTGAGTTTGAAACACTCATTACTAAAATTAGTACCTGACTCTTTGGTGCAGAATTGAAAGCACTTGTTTCAAACACATACAGGTCCAGAAAATGCCGCAGCTCATATCCTTTCCTCTACACAGAAACTCACATCCAGGTTTCATCTATACTGATAAATATAGGTTTGATCAGGTTTGATCATCAGCACCCAAAAATTTAAAAGTTATTGATATTTTTAATATGGTGTTTGCATAGGTTTACTATGAGAATGGAATTAGTACTGTGAGTCCTGTAAAGCCCAAACTGCAAAATAGTGTAGAGCCAAATGTTCTGTCACATACATCAAGCACCCATCTGCAAAACAGTGTAGAGCCCAACGTTCTCTCACATACATCAATCACCCATCTGCAAAACAGTGTAGAGCCCAATGTTCTCTCATATACATTAAGCACCTAGCAGCAAAACAGTGTAGAGCCCCATGTTCTGTGACATACATCAAGCACCCATCTGCAAAACAGTGTAGAGCCCAATGTTCTGTCACATACATCAAGGACCCATCTGCAAAACAGTGTAGAGCCCAATGTTCTGTCACATACATCAAGCATCCATCTGCAAAACAGTGTAGAGCCCATTGTTCTGTCACATGCATCAAGCACCCAGCTGCAAAACAGTGTAGAGCCAAATGTTCTGTCACATACATCAAGCACCCATTTGCAAAACAGTGTAGAGCCCAATGTTCTGTCACATACATCAAGCACCCATCTGCAAAACAGTGTAGAGCCCAATGTTCTGTCACATACATCAAGCACCCAGCTGCAAAACAGTGTAGAGCCCAATGTTCTCTCACATACATTAAGCACCCAGCTGCAAAACAGTGTAGAGCCCAATGTTCTCTCACATACATCAAGCACCCAGCTGCAATGTCGAGCCAAATGTTCTGTCACATACATCAAACACCAGCTGCAAAACAGTGTAGAGCCAAATGTTCTGTCACATACATCAAACACCAGCTGCAGAACAGTGTAGAGCCAAATGTTCTGTCACATATGGCAAGCATAGTGTTATGGTAGAGCCATATCTACTTTAAAATGCAGCAAGCACCAAGCTTCTGTTTTTAAGTTTAAAAGGATGTCATGTAACAATTTATAAATAGACACTGATGCAGGAGGTATGCCTCAAACAGCCAATGAAAATTCCATTGTTTGTATGAAATACATCACAGTATGCAGTGGCCTGTCTTAGTCAGCCAATGAAAATTCCATTGTTTGCATTAAATACATCACAGTATGCAGTGGGCATGTCTCAGACAGCCAATGAAAATTCCATTGTTTGCATAAGACATATCATGTTATAAATTATGATGATGTATTACTTTGCCTCAATCCCATGAAGCAATCAGATCAGTTTCCCAAAGCTTAGGAAAGCCATGTTCAGGTATTGCAAGAACAAATTTTTTTTTAGTTTGCATCACTTTCATTTGATGAAGATGTGATAGACCCAAGTGAGACAATGCTTGAATTAGATTAATGACTGCTGTTTTATTGGCGTAATTGCAAAATGAACTGCCCAGTGTCAGATCCACTGTTAGTATTTACCTTTACCTCAGTACTTTGTACACTGCACATTATGGCTTATAGGTAAAACAGCATTATTTTGGCTGAGGTACAAGATAAATCTTGACTGGTCTTTTTTAAACTTCATTCAGACATTGCAAGCCTGATTGGAAGGTGAAATCCAGGGAATATTTTGTTTGTTTACATTGGTTACAGTGGTCTGAGGCTGCAGACCGGTAATTCTATCCATTGGACCTTTAATACTTCTTATTTATTCCTATAAATTGAAGAAAATTGTTTTTAATCTTTAATACATCTGAAAATAGTCATAAAATTGGACTGATGCAAGCAAAAGTCACTTGATATTGGGAGACTCATGTTGTAAAATATTACTAAAAATTTGCAAATTTACAATGCAGTATCACCAATCAAAACTTGATCTTTTCAATCAGACTTTTGTCTTTTTTCACCTATAGCCAAAACTAAGCATCAAAAACATATCTGCTTTATATTTATTCTAGTTGCTATGAGTTTGTTTTTAGAATGGACTTGCCAGCAGAAGGCAAGAATCAACCATAGAGAATTCAGCTGCTTAAAGACATATTGCACTGAAGGACTTAAAACATCCCAAGTCTGCAAAGGAGAGAAATTATGATAAAGATAAACATATTTGAACTTTTTAGGATCACTGGAAAAGATTTGGCCATGGGCTAAGTATGATGAAAAGTGTCATTTGTGTTTTGTTAAGCGTGTATATTGGCACATCCAGTGTCAGCCAATCATTCAAATGCCTTATTCCAAGTCTTGTCAGATTTTAAAACTGACCCAGTAATAGCATGTGAAACAAGCTCAGAGCATATTACTTGCAGCAGAAAAGGTCATTGCAGGTAAATAAAACCTACCCATCTCCTTCATCAAGACCTTGACTGTCTGAGCATTATCTGCAAAGCTGAGTGCTCAACCAATTAATCACTATGTCAGAGGGACCGGAACTGCTTTCTTCTGATAAAACATGGTACTTGACATGTACACTTCAAAGACCAAGACAAAGTTTGTCTAATTAAAATTATATTTCCACTGTCCTACATGAAGATCTGACAGCGACTGCACAGGGGTCATGTTCTGGTGATCACTGTTTTTACCATAATTGCACATTTTATCATCCATTCAGATGAAGTCTTAAATTTTCACTTTGAGAAACTGAGCATTATGGCTACAGGGTATCAATGTGTACCAAATGATTTTATTCACTTTCAAATTTCTGAAAGCTGCATTTTAATTGGCTAATTTAAAGGTCACCAGAGAACACGACCCCTTAGCAGTCACTGTCAGGTCTTCATGTAGGACAGCAGAGATCTGGCTTTAATCAGATTAGACTAAGGTCTACTGTCAGATATAACAAGCACCCAACTCCCAACAGTGTAGAGTTACATCTGCTGTCAGATATGTCAAGCACCCAACTCCAAACAGTGTAGAGTTAGGTCTGAAGTAAGATATGTCGAGCACCCAACTCCAAACAGTGTAGAGTTAGGTCTGAAGTAAGATATGTCAAGCACCCAACTCCAAACAATGTAAACCCAGATTTACTGTCAGATATGTCAAGCACCCAACTCCAAACAATGTAGACCTAGACCTACTATCATATATGTCAAACACCCAACTCCAAACAGTGTAGACCTAGACCTACTATCATATATGTCAAGCACCCAACTCCAAAACAATGTAGACCTAGACCTACTATCATATATGTCAAACACCCAACTCCAAACAGTGTAGAGTTAGATGTGAAGTAAGATATGTCAAGCACCTAACACCAAATTGTAGAGTTCGATCTGAAGTAAGATATGTCAAGCACCCAACTCCAAACAGTGTAGACCTAGATCTACTATCACATATGTCAAACACCCAACTCCAAACAATGTAGACCTAGACCTACTATCACATATGTCAAACACCCAACTCCAAACAGTGTAGAGTTAGATGTGAAGTAAGATATATCAATCACCCAACTCCAAACAGTGCAGACTAGTTAGATCTGAAGTAAGATATGTCAAGCACCCAACTCCAAACAGTATAGACCAAAATCTACTATCAGCACCCAACTCCAAACAGTGTAGACCTAGACCTACTATCATATATGTCAAACACCCAACTCCAAACAGTGTAGAGTTAGATCTGAAGTAAGATATGTCAAGCACCTAACACCAAATTGTAGAGTTCGATCTGAAGTAAGATATGTCAAGCACCCAACTCCAAACAATGTAGACCTAGATCTACTATCACATATGTCAAACACCCAACTCCAAACAGTGTAGACCTAGACCTACTATCACATATGTCAAACACCCAACTCCAAACAATGTAGACCTAGACCTACTATCATATATGTCAAACACCCAACTCCAAACAGTGTAGAGTTAGATCTGAAGTAAGATATGTCAAGCACCTAACACCAAATTGTAGAGTTCGATCTGAAGTAAGATATGTCAAGCACCCAACTCCAAACAATGTAGACCTAGATCTACTATCATATATGTCAAGCACCCAACTCCAAACAATGTAGACCTAGATCTACTATCATATATGTCAAGCACCCAACTCCAAACAGTATAGACCAAAATCTACTATCACATATGTCAAGCACCCAACTCCAAACAGTGTAGACCTAGATTTACTGTCAGATATAAGACTTAGATCAGAAGTTTGGCACGTCAAGCACTGAGCTCCAAACTATGTTGATCTTGACCTACTTATTACACATGGCAACCAGTCAGTTACAGATGGCCATCCTCCATCAGCTAGTAAAGGAAGGCTGTCCCATATTCATCTGTCAGCATGTAAGCCCTAAGTTATTTCTGTATACAATGTGATGCAAGAAAGCAAAAATTATGCCAATAAAACAAAACCATCATGGGGAACAAGTTGGTGTATTATATTTCCATGGATGCAGACTGCCATATTTTTAATTCTGGAATTGAGGAGGAAGGATGCCCCAGTCTAAATCATGATAATCTTCTCCATGGAAATATTTTGTGTTATTGATTTTTTTATTTGAAACATCATTTACATGTCGTGTATTTTTTCAGTATCCAACAAAAATTATTTTCTATGATTTCATTAGAATATACACATGTATTTGGTGATGAATAATATTGTTCTAAATGAAATTATATTTAATAATTTGTTGGATGCTGAAAAAGTTTTTGTTTGCAAGGTGTCTGCAACGAGGTTGTGTATGCTCATATATGTCCCCTATTTTGAAATTCACACACACACACACACACACACACTGCTTTATTCTAGCTTTGGTAATAAGATACAGAGTTGGAAGTGCTATTTAAATTTTTTTAAAATCTTAAACAAGAAGAATTTTGTTGTTGATACAACTCATTGAAATTCATCAATTCAGTAGGAAGTTATCAAATCATAATTTCACCTTTGTTGAAGTTGGATTGTATTTTGTAGTAAATCTTGGACTGTGTGTTTTGGCAATGTCCATGAACTAATTACAGTTCACTTACCCTGAGCTTGTAAAGGCTAGTATCACCTATAAATGGCTGACATGGCAGGTTTGAATGGGCGTGTTTCTTATTAATATACTATATATATATTGGTCTGAAATATAAACCTTGATAACATCTGTGATCAAACAACAGCTGTCAGCAAGGGTACCACCTTATATTGATAATCAATATCAGGTCACTGCTATGGTCTGTATCTAGGTACTGGTTAAAAGTACCTTGGACACAAGAGCAGTACAGAATATGGGTCTTTTCTCTTGATTATCTCCTTGCCAACTATGTTGGAACATAATATAGGATTTTACTGATTTGCTCATTCATTCTTATGCTTGTTTGCTTATTCATTCATTCGTTATTCATTCTTTAACCCTATTTGTTTTAGCTGTATTTCACCCACCAACAAAAATTGGTAATGTGGATAAATGTCAAGGAGAGAAACTCAATCGATACTGAATCTGGATCACTATGACCTATTTTTCATGCCCGGGTGATTTTTTTAATATTTTCTGCTGTTTATTTGATACATCTGCAATGTTTTGTTCACATTTCACTGGCACTAATAACAGTTGGTATGCAGATGTATCTTGAGGAGATTAGATCAGCCTCCAGATTCAATTTAGGTTGTTGTTACTTATTTTTCATGCCTGAGCAACTTTTTAATTTTAGGTGTTTGCTTGTTACACCCTCATTATCTTGGACCATATTTCACCTACACTCATGAGGGGGCCCCCGAGTGGTCTAAAGCATTCACTGATCTGGATCACTGCCATCTCACCATTGTCTGCATTGATTCAAGTCTCAGGCTTGGCTAACATGGGTACATGAGAAAGCCTGCCAGTAGCTTCTCGTGGGTTGTTGGTTCTTCCCAGGGTTTTTCAAGATTCTTCCTCCACCAGTTATACTGGCCACCATGTATAGCCTATATTGTGCTGCAAAATGGTGTTAAACCCTACAACAACAACAACACCTACACTGATGAAGATCAGTATGCGGATGATCTAAAGTAGAGTGATTTTGTGACTTCGTGTTTTTTTAGCTGTTTGTTCATTGCACTTGCAGTATCTTAGATACTATTTCATTTGCGCTGGTAACAAGCGATACATGGATGCATTTCAATAAAAGTGACATGACTGTGCAGAAATTAGGTCAGTGTAACCTTATGTTTAAGGCTTGAGTGACTTGTTATTTTCAGTTACTTCTATTGTTATCTCCTTAGTTTCACCAACACTCACAGAACGTGGAATGTGAATGCATCAAATTGATTAACTCAACTATACTAAAAGTTATGTTAGAATGACATCATTTTCACATTTTAGTAGTTTTTATTTTATTTTTAACAATCCATTATTTACACCATGAATATCTTGGATAACAAATTCACCTACATGTGTGAAAATTTGTATGCGGATGCATCTCAAGGGGGAATAACTCAGCCATACCAAAAATAAGTCACTGTGGCTTCATTATTTTGGATAGAAAGACTATTGTATTTTCAACTATTTCATTTTAGTTCCATCCTCCATAACTTAGATCATATTTTACCTTCACTGCTGAAATTGATAAATGGATTCATATCAAGGGGATGAACTAAATCCTGCCCAAAACAGGTTCTTTTTATCTATGTATATTGTTAGCTACATCTCATATGCCCATGCTGGTTTGGGGATTTGTGTTTACAGGTAACGAAAACACCATGTTATTGAAATGAATTTACCCTAAATATGAGAAATGAAGTCAAAAGTTAGCATTCCTTGAAAAGGAGCCCAGTAGTTGATATGTCATTTGCATTTGAAACTAAGACATTATTGAAAACTAACTGCCTGGTATAAATACTGCATATCTTGTGTTGATGTTTGAAGAAAGTTATCTCTTTGAACAAGAAACTGAGAAATTATACAGGTGAAAATTAAATGTAACATCCTTTATCAATGCTGGATTTAAAGTTTTAAATTTTAGAATGTCTTGAACATTCTTGCAGTATACACAAATAATTTTTGACAAACCATTTTCCTATCATCTGCCAATCCTTTTATTTTAAAAAAAATGCCCTGAAAATAAGATGATAAAAAAATTTGCTGCTAATTAATATTGGCTGGTTATTAGGATTGATAACACTGCATAATTTTGATATAAATTATATATAATCTATTAACAATGTCAGCAGAATCTACATGTGAGTGCACACTTTATTCAAAAGGCTGTACCTTAGTGCACACAAATGTAGTTTGTATTTTTGTTTATCCTTCTTTTAGATGTGTTACTCTACTTATGAATAAAAGCATGACCTCTAATTACAAGATAATTTTTTTATTATTTTATTGCCACTTAATAAAAAGAAATGATACATGTATCTTATCTGTAATAGGCGTGGCATGTGCTTCAATCCAAAGGTTTTATGTGGCCTGGTATAACTTTAATCAAAGCATCGCAGTTTAAAACATACTTCACAAAAATGTTTTACCTTGCATGAAATTGTCATAAAATCACAAAAATGTTTTACCTTGCATGAAATTGTCATAAAATCAAACTGATATATACAATATCTCTGTTATATTTAAGTTTATTCCAAGGGCAGACTGCACAGAACCAGATCTGCTGTCACATAATGTACCAGCAAAGCTGGGTCAATGTAGCTTTCTCATTCTAATCAGTAGACCCCATCTGCCAGTGCATGATATGATGGAAGATTAGGATATCTTGCAATAAGAACCAGGTTACAGTTGAGTATATTTGTTAATGTTGTGTAGCAACAGCTGTGTGTAGTCATAATGGAGATATAAGGATAGCCAAACTTATATCTGAAATAAAATCACAACTGGGCTAAAAGACCATATTGATTTTGAATGAGACCTAGATAATCCAATTTAGATCATTTTGCCCTAATTGTAAAAGCCTGTGAAATCATTCACATAGTATTTACCAGCTACACATATCTGAGCTTTAACTAATAATAGAAGCATTAGTACATTTAACACATCACCCTACAAGGTTATAAATTCACACCGTTCAAGTTAGAATTAGTAGTGTTATAAATGTGGTAGCATAAGGTATGCTCAGGTCAGGTCAGGTAAGATTGAGTGTACTAGGTAAGGATACTTGACACACATCACGGTCCTGTCTGAGGTGTTATTGTCCCATATGCCACTCACCTACTTCAGAGGGAGTACACACCAATCAGGTTGACAAATTTGAAAAGGTAAACATATACATTTATTATTGGTGTTTACTCATCTGTTGTAGAGTGAATGTATTTAGAACAGTCTGCACCTTCAAAACTGGTGTCCCATTACCATATTAAATACAGACTATAAAATAATGATATTAAGCAGAGTTACAACAAATACTTTGAAAATATATATGGAATTGTTAATATATATCAACCAAAGTTGCTGGGGGGGGGGGGGTGTGTGTCTGAAATATATCCAACAACACTTTAATGATTAGTACAGTAATTGATTTAATAAATAATACAAGTGATCAAGGAGTCATGCTACTGCTCAGTCAGGGGAAGGCTTTTAGTTTAATAGATCATGGTTTTAGTTTTATAAAAATAATTTAAAAAATATGGTTTTGGTGAAATTTGTCACCTTTGGATTAAAACTGTGTATAAAAATATTACTTCAAAATAATAGTGGAGCAAAAATGGAATGCTTCAGAATTGAGAGATGAGTGCCCACGGACAGCATTGCCCTGTCCATGTTGCTCTCTGTGATGGCCAAGTAATGTGTAATAGCATACTAGCGTTGTCTTCTGTCCATGTTGCTCTCTGATGGCCATTGAAGTAATGTGTAATAGCATACTAGCATTGTCTTCTGTCCTTGTTGCTCTCCGTGATGGCCATTGAAGTAATGTGTAATAGCATACTAGCGTTGTCTTTTGTCCATGTTGCTATCTGTGATGGCCATTGAAGTAATGTGTAATAGCATACTAGCATTGTCTTCTGTCCATGTTGCTCTGTGATGGCCATTGAAGTAATGTGTAATAGCATACTAACGTTGTCTTCTGTCCATGTTGCTCTCTGTGATGGCCATTGAAGTAATGTGTAATAGCATACTAGCGTTGTCTTGTGTCCATGTTGCTCTCTGTAATGGCCATTGAAGTATTGTGTAATAGCATACTAAATAACAATAATCCTGAATATGATACATAACTCAGAATACTCTTATATGCAGACGACTGCATTAACTATATATGAGATGGTCTTCCATATAAACACCTTTTAAAAGTATACTGATTATGGCATGGGTCCATCATAAATCATGCCAAAACAGAGATACTTTTCATAGGCAACTGGAGGGGAAACCAACCTTGTCTTAGCCACATCTAAATAAAAACAATGTGAAAGCTCTTGGCATAATGTCTATAATAATGCATAATATTTGGGGAAAACTTAATTACAAAAGACTCCTAGGGAATATAACAACAGCATATGGTATGCTCGTTTTGTCGGAAGGATATACTGCACTCCCAAGGTCGTGCAGTATTCCATCCCAAAACTTGTTCATATTTTCCCATACAAATGCAGTAACCTATAATTACTGTACATCATCAAGGTCATAAATTTGACAGACTTTATTTGGGCACTTGCACATACCTCCCCCCCCATTTAACCTCTTGTCATGTTTTGTACTACATACACAAAATTTAATAGCTGACTACTATATATAGGCCTCCCCCCATAAAAATTAATTTTGTGGGTGCCACTTGGGGCAAAGAATATACTACATGCTTAGGAAATATTTACACATATTGATATATTCACACACGCGCACACCCACATCCACATACCCACCCACACTTTTAATATTCATAAAAACAAAACTGTTCAGGTGGCCTAGTGGTTAGAGCATCTGCCTCAGATGCGGGAGGTCATGGGTTTGATCCCCGCCTGAGTCATACCAAAGACTTACAAGAATGGTACTAACAGCTGCCTCGTTTGGCGCTCAGCATTAAGAAGTTAGTGTTAAGACTGGTCATCCTGGTGTCAGGATAATGTGACTGGGTGGGACATCATGCTACATATCTGCGGCATGATGCTTCAGTGCTAGGTATCACTATCAAGTGTCACACTGCATACATTGTAGCAATAAGACTGAAAAACTGTTAAAGCTAAGTTAAAAAGTCCAAATCACACATAAAAACAAGAGACTTACAAAATTAGTTGAACCACCAATAAAGTTCTAAAAGTAAGAAACCACATATTTAAATACAGATACCAGGTCAAACATATGTGAAGAGAAAAATGATTGAAAATTATACTACATTATTAATGAATCTTATAAAATACAGAGTAGAATTCAATAATCCAGATCTACACTGGAAAAGATGTGTTTGTGTGAATAAAATCTACTTCTAAGCAAATCTTAATGTTCATCTATCTATATGATGCCTGGCATATGGGGGAAAGTGCCTTTCAGGGCATATAACTCATACAATACCGATATGTCATTTATGAAGACAATACATATATTCTAAAACCCACATGATCTTAAGATGCATACTACAGATACGAAATAACAAATGCAGTTATACAAAAATATGGGGTTGGGTGTACTATCTAAACTTTTTTTTTGTATACAAACAAAATTAATGACAATGAAATATACAATGATATAGTTAATTACATTGTTAAAATTTTGGAAAGCATAAGAAGGATGCATTATATACTTGAGGCATAGGAAGGAAAATTCTGAAATAATTAAAAGAGGGATGGTGTCCTCTGCCTTAATTGGGAGAGGACAGGAGGCTGGATAGGGTTGGATTGGTATATTGCTCTCAGGAGAGTGGGTCTGCAAATCGGCCAACCCAGGTTCTCCAGGGCCTCTTTTCTTTCATCCCCCAGAGAGAGAGAGAGAGAGAGAGAGAGAGAGAGAGAGAGGGAGAGAGGAGAGAGAGAGAGAGACCTAATCTAGACACTGAGAGACACTAATGAAATGATCAACTAACCTGCAAACTAGAGAGAGAGAGAGAGAGAGAGAGAGAGAGGCCTAATCTAAACACTGAGAGACACTAATGAAATGATCAACTAACCTGCAAACTAGCAGTAGCTAACATAACCCCTAATATAGACGTAGGTACATACACAGGGATTGAGCTTATCTGATTAATTAAGGAGCAAATGAAGGTGTGATGTGAAAGCTACATGGCTAGTGTGAGATAGCATGGATCACACCGGAGCTCCCCTAAGGTAGGCCAGCAAACAGAAACATTACACTGAACAAAAACACGGGGGAACAAAAACATAATACGAACAACTGAGCAAATTTACATGTGTAACACACATTCAGACAACATGATACAATGTTATTTTTTGTTTTTGTTTTTTGTATTTATTTTCCTCTTTCTTTCTTTTATACCACTATGACACCTTACATTTAGATATGGCTAGGAGCACAGGGAAGAAAGAGGAGACCATTGGGGTTGAAACAGGTGGGTAGGTTGCACACACTAGGGGCCAGCATTAATGTGATCTGTCAGCATCACATGTAAATTCACGGCACACCTAGCTCACTTTATTCTTATTTTTCTAGACAAACCTCTGACAAAAATTAAAAGACAGCTCTTAGCAAAATTTGATCCATTGAGCTTGCCCAAATATATACACATGGTTATGGCAGTACAGAACATCATAGCACCAAACATATAGCAAACACCGGACCTACACTGATCCCTGGTTAAAGAAAAAAGGCAGGGAAACCAGCCGAATAAGCTACAGCCTATAGGATGGGAACGTAAACCTTTTTTTAACACACAACAAAAAAAAAAAGCAGAGGTTAGGGAAAGAGAACTTGTATTCAAAAAAGATAAACTTTTATCAAATTCTATTTTATAATTTTCTGTACAC
Organism: Sinohyriopsis cumingii; assembly: GCA_028554795.2. Classification (NCBI taxonomy): domain Eukaryota; kingdom Metazoa; phylum Mollusca; class Bivalvia; order Unionida; family Unionidae; genus Sinohyriopsis; species Sinohyriopsis cumingii. The sequence continues at coordinate 53,760,289 of CM068842.1, read as the reverse complement.
AAAACAGTAGACTAAGAGGATAAACAGAGATATAAAATCATTTAAAATTTTTAGACCAAGGCGGTTCCTTCAGAGTTCTCCATCTTAACATCCACAAATAAATGTCAAAAAGTGAATGCATTAGAAAATTCTGCACTTGATCAAAGTGAATGTTTGTAGAACAGTCTACACTTTGTCAAAGTGAATGCATTTAGAATGGCCTGTTCTTTGTTAAAGTGAATGTATTTAGAACAGTCTGCACTTTTTCAAAGTAAATGCATTTAGAATGGTCTGCTCTTTGTCAGAGTGAATGTATTTAGAACAGTCTGCACTTTGTCAGAGTGAATGCATTTAGAATGGTCTGTTCTTTGTCAGAGTGAATGTATTTAGAATAGTCTGCACTTTGTCAAAGTGAATGCATTTAGAATGGTCTGCTCTTTGTCAAAGTGAATGTATTTAGAACAGTCTGCACTTTGGCAAAGTGAATGCATTTAGAATGGTCTGCTCTTTGTCAAAGTGAATGTATTTAGAACAGTCTGCATTTTGTAAGAGTGAATTCATTATGAACAGTCTGCACTTTTCAAGGTTCTGGAGAAAATGATACAGAATGTTTTTGTACAGCTGCTTGCAGAAACTTGGGTGATGTCGGAGGGTTCCTGAAGGAAAAAATTCCCCAAAATTTCATATGTATATGGGACCCTGTCCAAATATGGTCTGTTTCAAAATCAGTCATAATTTTTATATTTAGCAACTTTTGTAATCAATATACATGCAGACCTATTGTTACATAGGGGATATTCTCTTTTTCCTACATGTGTTTGTGTGTCTGTGTGATTTGGATCTTTAACGTAGCTTTAACAATTTTTCAGTCATATCACTATGATATCTGCAGTATGGCAATTTTTGGTGATGACTAGCACTGGGGCATCAAGCCACAGACATGTAGCATCATGTCTTTCCCATGCAGTCACATTATTCTGACACCAGGCTGACCATTTCTAACACTAACCACTTAATGCTGACCACCTAGTGAAGCAGCTGTTAGTATCATTTTTATAAGTCTTTGCTATGACTCGGCCGGGATTCAAATCCATGACCTCCAGCATCTGAGGCAGATGCTCTAGCCACTAGGCCTCCGGAACACTCTCCTACATTAATACCAATATATTTCATTGTGTGGTATAAAAAACATGATATTTTAACCACAGGATGGTATAAATCTATGCAATATCAAAATGTGCTTTTTTTGCTAAGAAGAAAACATGTATGAAGTTTTTTTTTTGTATTTATGAGGTCACCTGCCTGTAAGGACAGTTCCTTTTAGTCTCTGGATGACTTATAGACAGGTTTGTCTGTATTAGGGCTAACTTTTACATGTCAAACAATTCCAGTACAAGATAATTAACTTGTTTTGCAGGGTATTTTGTATTTGAGGTGGATGTTGGACCAGATGGAAATTTGCCTGATCTGTTATTCACAGAGAATGACACCAATTACAAGAGGCTTTTTGGGATTGAAAATGATTCTCCGTACGTCAAGGATGCATTCCATGACTATGTCATTGAAGGTGAGATTAAAATTCTCTTATTTTTTTAATGTTAATTGCACAAGTTTTCACAACTTATAAAGCATTCCATCAGTATATTTTTTGGGTGGCATGTGGATTTTTGAGGCTGGGTGGTAGGTTGTATTTTAATGATACTTTCAACAAATCATTGGCTGTATTGACATTGAGGCAACCGAGTTGGGCAGGTATTGAATTTGCAGTGCTTCAGTTTGACCCGTCTCCTCCCCATGATCTTTGAGTAGGAGGAATTTGTTGACTAGGTATGAGACGATTGACTTTTTGTAGGCAAGTTATTGATCTTGCATCTGTTGGGAGTGGGAATCAAACCTCAGACTGCAAAGGTACAAAATAAATTTATATTGACAATCCAGACACCAAGATTAGGATTATGTTAGAAAACTTGGAGAAGAAAATTTGCAAATAATGAAAATTGTAAAAGTCCAGAAATAATTAGGGTTTGGTATACAGGACAATGTTATGCAATGCATATTGGAAAGTTCTGTAAAAAGTTCAAAATAATATGAAAGAGTGAACTGGAGGTCAGTACTACAGGTGACTTTATTTTCTTTAAAATCTCTTAGTTAAACAATGATTTGGATTATTTTTTTTTACATGTCAATGAATCTTGAGTTACACGAAATGAATTACTGTTTAATTTGCATCTTCTTTGCACTGGTCACATTAGCCACTTAAGTACCTGATGATGAACTAATGGGAGCATTTGTTCCGTTTTTATCTAAAGCCATTAATTCCAGTTTTTAAACTAATGACACAGACCATAAATTACAATACAGTGTTTTCCAAACTTATGACGTTCACATGGCCCTTTTGGGACATGAGTCTAATCTGTGTACCCCTTCTCCCAATGTAGTAGTGTTTTTTTTTGTGTGCAAATTTTAGTGATTTTTTTTCCATCATGTACCCCCATGAAACCCTTTTCGCATGCCACTGGTGACATGAGTACACTTTGGGAAGACACAGTTACAGTATACTGATCACTGTGAGAAGAAGTCAACTCTGCAGTTAGAGTGTACAAAGACTTACTTTGGGTTCCATTGTGTAAATGCGAGCAGATTTGAAGGTTTTGTTCCAGTATGTGACAAGACCAAGAATACAGCATAATGCATGTGATGCACTCACATCACTCCTTGCAGTCCTTCATTCTTTCTAAATTACCTTGGGAACACGATTTTTTGAAAAGGCGCTGAAGGGGCATGTGAAACATATGTAAACAAAATACTATGTGGAGTAAACATTAAATGGAATTGTATTATTACGTTGCCAATTTTTTGCAAAAGCATGCTGTAAATAATAGGATAAGTACATGTATATTATTTATTTTATACATAAATAATAGGTTTTCTTCATTTCCATCACGATATCATTTGCTACGTTCAATTCACCCACTATTACAGTGTAATTCCATACATGTAACCTTTAAATGAACCTGTCTATTTCCAGGTGAAAATAACAGTTACAGCCAGCGTATTTTTTCATTAAATTTTGTTAACTGGGTCTTTTTTCATATAGTAACAATATTATTTCTTTTAAACTGAAGCATTAACTTGGCAAACAGTAAAGGATCGCCTGCATTTATACAAATCTGCTTGGAAGAAATGTGTCATCTGCATCATGTACAGACTGAACAATGCAGGCTTCGATAGCTCAGATGGTATAGCATTATTGTGTAAAATTGTTGCACCAAGTTTGAATCTCCGAAATTCCCTTTTTTCTTCTTTTTTTCTTCTTTCCTTTTTAAGAATTAATATCAACAGCTGTCAGTTTACATGTTTGAAATAAAATTAGTAACTGCTCAGTTTTCAAAACCAAAAAAATAATGCGCAATTTGAAACTCATTTTATTTTTTGTCATGTATCAATATGTTATTGATATAAAATGGAACTATACAAGGGTAGCCAATCATGTCTGCATCAGAAAAAAGTGGTATTGGAACCAGTGTTGTGAAGGGGTTATTCTTCATTAATTTGATATTGTAACTTTCATACAAGTTTATTTATATTCAGTTTTGTCATACTGAATTTTTATCACATTTTCTGGTGCACATTTCCACATGAATAAAAATTGGTTTTAGACTGACATGAAAATTTTAAACTTGCTTACTTCATCAATGATGTTTCTTACAATTACTGAAATTAGAAACCATTTCCAAACAATGGGAATCATGTCCACAGTCACAACGAAAGCCAAGAAACTGAATTGATTTATGATTTTTTAGTTCAAAATATTATTTGTATTACTTCTATGGAACAAAACTAGCAATTATATGAGCCTCAATCATTTGCAGATCATTTTATTTTAATGTTCCTAAAGTGTAGTATTTATATTATTATGGTATTCATCTTATAGGAAAGTAGAGGATAGTAGCCAAATATCTTTTCATCAGAAAATGATTGTAGTGGAACCAGTGTTGTGAAACAATTATTATTCCATAGATATATAAAATAATTTTTTTTACCTGTTTATGCTTAATTTTTTAAGACTTAATGTTTTATTACATTTTCCTAATTACTCGTCCAAGTCAAGAAAAACTGGTTTTAGACTGACATACATTTTTACTTGCCTACTAAATCAATGATTTTTCGTGCAATTATTGAAATTATAAATTACACATTTTGTTTCCAAACAGTGGGAAACATGACCCAAGGTCAGGATGGAAGCTAAAGTAACTGAATTGATTTATGCTTTGTTAATTGAAAAGGATAATGGTATTATTCCTACCCTCTAACCAGCAAAAAAAAATAATAAACAAAACAGGTTTGTTCCATCTATTTATCTAAATATTGCATATTTATTGCAGTGGCATATTTTCTTTATTTCATTAAATGATAATCTTATAACTTTAGACACTTACTGATTATAGCAGAAAATCATAAATATAATAACATTTACAAATTACAGATGAAAATCTTTCATTCAAAGGACATCCTGCTTGAATATAAGTACCACTACTATGACTACTAATATTATTGAAAATACTAATGCTACTACTACTACTACTAATAATAATAATAATAACATCATTAATAATAATAATACTAAAAGAATGTTCATCTTCCCATTTTTTTTTTAGTGGAAACAAACATGGGGGGAGCATACAATATATTCAGACCAAAGCAATACTGAAAGAAAAAAATATTGGGATGTAACATGGCATAATGGATGACACAAGAATTTATGATATAAAACAAGAATTATGATAATTAATACATAATAAGCTGAGTTATTTCTTTTTAGACACTGTTAAATCATTTAAATAATTTAATAATATTAAGCATCATTCAATAATATTAAACAATATTTTATTGAGGTGCAGTTTTTGTATTGTATGATTAAGTACTTTTTTGTCACCACATTTTAGAATCAGTTTTCAGTTGACGTATATATTTGATATTCTATTTTTGTCTGTGATGGACCCTTTTGGAATAGTTTTAGAAACTAAACTTTATTTATACAGCTTTATAACCTCTATTACTATTACAAATTTGAAACGGAGTGAGTAGCTCACGGTAAAGGAGTATCTGTGAGAAGTAAATATAAACGATGTCTACTTTTCATGAGTTTTTTTCAATTGTATTTTGACAACCTGTAACCATGGCAATGGACACATGAACACAAAACTGAAGTCAGTAATAAATGTTAACCAACTCATGTGTACAATGTACATTATTTAAGGACATTTGGAGAGGAGGCAGAAAATGGCCCTTATTCAATATAGTTCTTTGTCAAAGTGTCTAGTATATAAAACATGAGAACAAGGACATTGTTGTTTTGATGCTTTTTAAAAAATGTGTTATTAACCATTAAAACCAATTCCTATATATCAGGGGTGTCAAACTCAATTGCTCAGCGGGCCAAAACTCAAATCACACGTAAGGTTGCGGGCCGAACAGGATAAACATTCAATAAGCGGAAAATTAAACCTTTTTTAAACATTAATATAAATTAAAACAGAAAAAAGTTTTAATAATAAAAAATCATTGGCATACCCATTTTCGCTCTTATGCCAATTTGTCAGAGCTGGATGTTTGGCAAGGCTGCTAATTAGGGAATTTGATTTGCACTTTATATCGCAGGGCCATTAAAAAATATTTTTGCCTAAAATTCTCTCTCGGGCCGGATATAATTGTACACCGGGCCTGATGTGGCCCGCGGGCCTTGAGTTTGACACATGTGCTATATATGGTTTATGAGCAGCTGCAGGTTTTTATTTTTATCCACACTATAGACATTAAACATTATTTGTATCCACACTATAGTTATTAAACATTATTTTTATCCACAATTTAGGCATTAAACATTTCTTTTATCCATACTGTAGGGATTAAACATTTTTTCTTCTTCACAAGATAGGCATTAAACATTATTTTTTATCCATACCATAGCTATTTAACATTATTTTTATGCACACTATAGGTATTAAACATTATTTTTATTCACACTATAGGCATTAAACATTATTTTTATCCACACTATAGTTATTAAATTTTATTTTTAGCCACACTATAGTTATGAAACATTATTTTTATCCACAATACAGGCATTAAACATTATTTGTATCCATACTGTAGGGATTAAACATTTTTTCTTCTTCACAAGATAGGCATTAAACATTATTTTTATCCATTCCATAGCTATTAAACATTATTTTTATGCACACTATAGGTATTAAACATTATTTTTATTCACACTATAGGCATTAAACATTATTTTTATCCACACTATAGTTATTAAACTTTATTTTTATTCACACTATAGTTATTAAACATTATATTTATCCACAATGTAGGCATTAAACAGTTTTTTATCCATACTGTAGGGATTAAACATTTTTTTCTTTTTCACAAGATAGGCATTAAACATTATTTTTATCCACAATATAGTTATTAAACATTATTTTTATCCACAATGTAGGCATTAAACATTATTCTCATTCACAATATAGGCATAAAAACATTATTTCTATTCACACTATAGGCATTATACATTTTTTAATCATACTACAGTTTTTAAACATTATTTTTATCCACACTATAGTTATTAAACATTATTTTTATTCACACTATAGTTATTAAAAAAATATTTTTTATCCACACTATAGACATTAAACATTATTTTATCCACATTATTAAACATTATTTTTATTCACAATATCAGCATTAATCATTATTCTTATTCACAATATAGGTATTAAAACATTATTTCTATTCACACTATAGGCATTATACATTTTTTTATTATACTATAGTTTTTAAACATTATTTTTATCCACACTATAGTTATTAAACATCATTTTTATCCACACTATAGGTATTAAAAATATTTTTTATCCACACTATAGTTTTTTAAACATCATTTTTATCCACACTATAGTTATTAAACATCATTTTTATCCACACTATAGTTATTAAACATCATTTTTATCCACACTATAGTTATTAAACATTATTTTTATCCACACTATAGTTATAAAAAATATTTTTTACCCACACTATAGACATTAAACATTATTTTATCCACACTATAGTTATTAAACATTTTTATCCACACTATAGACATTTAACATTATTTTTATCCACACTATAATTATTAAACATTACTTTTATCCACACTGTGTTAGACGCTCAGCATTAAGAGGTTAGCGTTAAGACTGGTCAGCCTGGTGTCATGATAATGTGACTGGGTCGAACATGATGCTACATGTCTGCTGCATGATGCCCCAGTGCTAGACATCACTGTAAACTGCAGACGTCTTAGCGATATGGTTGAAAAATTGTTCAGCATTGAATTAAAAAGACATGAAGTCAATGATTGATATAAATAAAGTTCTTGTAAAACAATGTCCAAACATTTCAGGGCAAGGCATTTAGACTTTCACCAAATAAACCTGGTGTCTGTAAACAAAAATGTTTGAAGACATGTATAATAGACTGTTTTATTAAATCCTACAGTTTTCTTTTCCATTCTTTTGATTTAAAAGCTTGTAAGCATGGGATAATATCAGGTGTAAATACTTGTTCTTAAATTCTTTGACATTTTGCCTATAAACACTTGTTCTCAGAGTCTTTGACATTTTGCCTGTTAATACTTAGAGTCTTTGACAGTTTACATAAATACTGGTTCTTAGATTCTTTGATATTTTACCTGTTCATACTTGTTCTTAGATTCTTTGACAGTTACCTATCAATACTTTTTCTTAGATTCTTTAACATTTTATCTATAAATACTTGATCTTAGATTCTTTGACAGTTACCTATTGTTACGTATATTTGATTTAATTTATATTTGACTTATTTGAATTTTTTGTTTGTTAGTTTAAATTTTTGTTTGTTCATTACATGCTATTGTAATGTAACTTTATTTACTGAATTTGACATTTTCCAGAAATTCAGTTTGACCTGTTTTCATAAAAACCTAATAATAGAAACATTGTATCTAATGCTGAACTAGTTCCTGACCTTGATTCAGAAATCAATGAGAGTTGAAGTAAACAACTTTTAAATTTTTTTTATAAAAATTCTTTCCCAGAGTAAAAATCATTGGTTTTAGTCAAGGCCGTACAGTATGTGATGTTAGGCATGTAAAAAGCTTCTATGTTCTTCTAGAAGGGTGATCCTGTGACCCTCATATGGGAATCTGTTTTGCATCTTAAATTAGTGTATAACTGTTTCCTATAGAGAATTTTGTCAGTCAGGCTTTAAACCATTGGCACTTAAAGATGTTTTTTGTGTGACCAGTTTGAGTTGTATTTTTAATTTTTCTTCAAATAATTAGGATTCCAAGAGATTATTTTTCCCTGGAAATACTTGTGCTTTAAATTAATTCTTGGACAAGGACAGTTATCGAAATTTACATAGAATTCAACATTGGAATATTATTTCCTGTGATTAAACAATGAACTGTTGACACATCAGTACGATGCTGACCACAGCATACGTCATCACCTTCATTTTGGATTTCATCATGGTTCGAACTCAGTTTAATTAGGACTTTTTATTACTAAGACTTCTATTTTTTAATTCTTGGATTATGTTTGGATTTGATTTGTAAAACCGAATGTTCTTTTTTCTCATTTCTACCTTGTTTTTCTCGGGAAATAAATTATTTGTTAAATTTTACAAAGTTTGTTGTCTTCACTCTTTTCTTGTTAATGTTTAAAATAGTTTAAATGTAACACTATACATACTTGTTCTTAGATCCTTTGATATTTTACCTGTTAATACTTGTTCTTAGAGTATTTTAACCTTACACAAGTTAAGTCTTCTGCTTAGATTTTTTGAACTTTAACCTCTTAATACTTGTGGATAAAAGAGGGCCCAGAACATTATTTTATTGTTAGGATGGTGTAAATTTGATTTTTTTGTGCAAGTAAAGTAAATAAATGTGAAGGGTGGAAAAAAAGAAGAAAAAATGTGTGCTGTTTACATAGAGTTATTATAATGCAAAGTGCACATAGAGTTAGTATAACACAAAGGATACAAAGAGTTAGTGTAACACAAAGTTTACATAGAGTAAGTATAACACAAAGTTTAAATAAAGTTAGTAATTTTGACACAAAGTTGACATAGTATAACAAAAAATGACAGAGTTAATATAATACAAAGTGTACATAGAGTTATTATAATGAAAAGTATATTTACAGTTAGTATAATGCAAAGTTTACATAGAGTTAGTATAACACAAAGTGTACATAGTTATTATAATGCAAAGTATACAGAGTTAGTATATGACACAAAGTGTACATAGGTATAGTATAACAAAGTGTGCATAGAGTTAGTATAACACAAAGTGTACGTAGAGTTATTATAAAGCAAAGTGTACATAGAATTAGTGTAACACAAAGTGTATGTAGTTAGTATAACACAGTTTACATAGAATTAGTATAACACAAAGTGTACATATAGTTATTATAATTCAAGGTGTACATAGAGCTAGAATAACACAGTGTGCATAGAGTTAGTATAATGCAAAGTGTACATAGAGTTAGTGTAACACAAAGTGTACATAGAGTTAGTATAATACATAGTGTACATAGAGTTAGTATAATACATAGTGTACATAGAGTTAGTATAACACAAAGTTTACATAGAGTTAGTATAATACATAGTGTACATAGAGGTAGTATAACGTAAAATTTAAATGGAGTTAGTATAACAACAAATTTACATAGAGTTAGTAAGTTAGTATAATGCAAAGTTTACATAGAGTTAGTATAATGCAAAGGTATCTTCTGTTGTAGGTAACGTAAAAGGTGTGAATGGGCGTAAATATGGGACAAAATGTGCTGCCCATTATGTTCTAAATCTGGAGTCTGGCCAAGAAGTGACACTCAGACTCCGGCTGTATCAAGTTGATGAAGCACCCGGCAAAGCATTCAGCATGATGGACTTTGATTCTGTTTTTGACCAGCGAAAATTGGAAGCAGATCTTTTCTATGATGATGTGAGAATTGTTTTTTTTCTTATGAATTTTACTTATTATGTTCATCATCATAGTCATTGATGTTGTCATCTTCATATAATCATTGTTCATATCATTATCATGATCATCACCATGATCATTAGTGCAAAAGTCAATGTATGCTTAGATTTTCATAATGGTTGCCATTTGAAGTTACAGTGGGTAAACCACATTATGTCGGTTTTTTCTTATTTTATTGAGGCATTTCCAAATAACTTCTTCTGGGCAATATCTGTACGATATTTCAGCTTTTTCTTGGGAAGTTACAATAACTCAGAATATCACTGCTAGCACTACCGTAACAATAGTGGAATCAGACATGCTGCTCAACTGATTTGTTAAATCAGAGCTTTTGATATGGGTGGTTATTATCAGTGGCTGTTATATATTTGTATTGTCACTGCAGATAATTCTTATTTCATTTTTTTATATGCCTGCCAAATGGATGAGTCTATATTGTTATGATGTCCATCCATCCATCCATCTGTTACTTCACTTCCACGTAGTAATAGTTACCTTAGTTTTATAATATCTGCCTTGGCAACCTTTAATAATAATAATAATGAAGACCTTGTATAGCTCCTAATCTTTAGAGGTTCTAAGTGCTTTACAACATTAGACAACACCTAAAAGATAAAAAAACATAATGATATGATTATAAAAACAAACACCATGAAATTAGAAAACAAAAAAAAAACATGCTGAGAATATTTAAGGTAGGAAACATTATTAGGTCTTTAGGTCTTTGTGGATTGCTTAGACTTTGCATAAGGAAGAAGCCTTTTGATTTTGTAGCCAAACAGATCATAGTTCAAGGTTACTGACTGAAAGAAGAAAAATATATAACTTTAGTTCTAGACATGCAATTTGACCCTAGTTTGTGGAGGGCTTGCACATAAGGTTAAAGGAAAGGCAAGTTGGTTTGGGGATTGAAAGGTTAAATTTCAGGGTCATTGTGACTTGAAGAAAAATGGATTTAGCACTTTTAACTTTGACCATAGGTCAAAGTGATTAAGACCCATTGGCCAGCAATCTTCAGAATGAACTTTGCCCTACAAGTGCCTACATAGAGCACTGTTAAAGACAGGTTAAGCATATATAGTACCATTAATTCAGGGGTTTCTGAGTGACTGTGTGGTCCAAGACACACACTATTACATTTACACATCTCACCTCTGTCTCTCTGAGTTCAAGACTAAACTTGACCAATGTTGGTGTCAAAGAAAACTTGCCAGTAGATTCCTGTGGGTCTGTCCTGAAAATCGTTGCTACTTGAAAATCTTTTCACTACTGTTTTTGAGTGGATGTTCATATCAACATAGGGTTTACAAAAAGAACTTCTTTGTTATTGTTGTTACTAGTTTAATGCCATGTTTGAGCACATGATAAGCTTTCTTGTCAAGTTGGTCATAAATGAAAACAGTGCCAACCCGACTTCCAATATGGCCACCACAAAAGTCTTCTTGACGATTTGGTTATTGCTACTCTCCGAATGAAAAGTAATATTGCAATGGGCGTATTACTGGAAACCTTTTTATGATATCTAGTTGGTCCTAAATGAAAATGGTGCAAATTGCACATCCAGTATGGAAATGACTGTTGCCAGTTCGAAAATCTTGTCACTCTAGAGATAGTTTCATCACTCAGCAGTTAGAAAGAAGAAAGGTCTTATTTTGAATTCCTGGAAATTATTTTGGTAGAGCATCAGTTCCATTGAAGGACTTGTATTGAGCTCACCTTGCTGTAAGGTCAGGTGAGCTTATGTTATGTCCCTGAGTCCATCGTGCATCATTTTGTTATCCATCTTGAATCCATCAGTCAAGAATTGCATGTTACCATTCTGGTGTCCATATTTCTGAGCCCATTTCAATGAAATCTGGAATATGCTTATATCGTGAAAATCTTAGATAAGTTCATTAATGAGCAAGATTTATTCATATCAAAGAGGTGACCCTGGCTATCCAACTCTAGAGGCAATATTTGTGATCTCTTTTTGACCATACATAGAAAATATATGCTTAAAATCTTGAACAAGTTCAATAATGAGTGAGATTTATGTATACTGATGAATGATCTTGAGTTTGATTGTCCGAGCTTTTCACCCCTCTTTAAGCCATATTTCTGATACAGTATTTTATCAAAATGTAGCCAGGTAAATCACCCAGCTCCATGCTGATAAGGAAAGTCCTGAAATGTGATCAGTGCATATTAATGAAGTCATCTTAAATAGGTTTGGCTAAGTTTGTTACCTCCTTTGAAGCCATATTTGTTATCTATTGGGTTTATTATCATCAGTACTGTGAATGGTGTCAGTTATGAGCAAGTTATTGTGCATATTGATAATGTCTTAATCTTTTAAATAATTTTCATCAGGATAATGTAAAGAAGGTAAAGTTTGGGAGATATTTTACTTAGGATGTGTACTTACAATACTTTATGAACTGTCCTAGTGAAATCATCAGCTGGTAAGTACTCTTATGTCTTGTCTTGGTTATATTTTGTTTTTCCCTTTCATTTAAGATGTTTGTCAATGAAGCTTCTGTTTTTAAAAATCTTTACAGTATATACCTGATTAAGACTTTTTATCCCCACACCTACCATCCATCTGTCACGTTTACTTTGTAAGCGAGATGCCTAAAAAATTACTATTAAGCCAAATTAGATACTTACAAACCCCGAATCCGACCCAAGATCTAATTGGTTTGCAATAATAGTGAGCTTATTTTTAAACAAATTCATTTTCACAGAGTCCTTATAAATTTGCTTAACCCTTTTCACATTGAAGCCCAATCATACAGGCAATTTTGTAGAACTGGACATTTGTTCAGTCATTGGTGTATCAACATGAGGGAATGCAATGATGTTGGTCAGTCTGGTTTTACAGGACATGTTTTTCAAATAATTTTCTTTAAAGTCGTACATTTTTCACTAAAAATTTTCAGATGTAAAAAATTCATTTGAAAGTTGAAATAAGTAAACTGAAAAACATGCTTACATGTGTGCCTTAAATGTTGCTTTCATTGCAATTTTCTATTGGCAATATCCATTTTAACTCCAGTAGGTAGATGCATGAAATGGGGGATATCTACACCATTTAAGAAGGTGAAAAAATAATAAGTATCCATGATGAATGTCAAAGGTTATTACAATTTTATTCAAAGTACTTGTATGAGACTTGGAGATCAAGTAGAACAGATCCATACTGGAAAGTCAAAAAAGCTTTTAATTTTGGTTCAGCATTTTTATTAGATGATAAATTCTAATGTAAAATTATCAGAGTTTTGTTTAGGGTAATCTGGTCCATTTCCAGGAATGCAGTAAAATTCCCTAATATTATGCACACATCCAGCACCATTATGTGGGCAAACTTTGTGAGAAGTGACATTCTCAAAATGTCAAGTTAGTTTGAAAGGCATCAAAGTCTTTGTCATTGTCAATGTCAGAAATACCAATATACTAGTTATCCACTCAGCTCAATTGATGTAGTCAAAATCATGATCCTAACTACCTTCACTTGTTGCTTCAGTTATTTCCACCATTTTGATCTCTGCACGTTAATGTTCAGTTATGAAATCATATTTTTTACTAACCATTAATACATCTCTGTTCAATTTCATTGAAGTCAGTATCATGATATACACTGCCTAAAACTTGAATTTTCCAGACAGAATTGTCAATATTTTCGTTAAAATCGGCATTGACATCACTTCCATCATCATTAAGATTCATGTTTGAAATGAAATGTTAAGATAACCAGTCATCATCATCTATGTTCATTTTGAAGAAGTAAAGATAGCAATCCTTGCTGCCTCAGGTATTAATTACTCTGATGAAATTGTTCATATATTCAGCAAATTCTGCTAGCACGTCACTGTCATCACTTGCCTCTTCGGTACTGATCACCATTTGGATCTCTGCGCATTAAACTTGAGTATTTAATCAAATTTTTAAGTATGGGGCATTTTCTAAACCCATGTTGTCACTGCATTTTTGTGACTCCATCTTTTATTTCAATCGTTTCAAAAGGATATTCATACTCTAATAACATATTACATGGTTCAATACACTCATCTGTGAAGTAGTAAGGAAAAGTATGACTGGAATAATTTCTAATCTGAAATAGGTTGAGCCAAAAAGCAATGCTTGAGATAGAAAACTCAGATTTAATAGTATTAGCATATACATAACATGAAAAGATATTCATGTCAGTATAACAGCTTATACATTTTTAAAAATACATTTGGGAACTTTTTAAACAAATCTTATATGCATGATTGTCTGTGTAGATGATGTTACATGTTTAGGCTCTTACAAAACGTAACAAGAAAAAAGTGAAGACAACAAGCTTTGTAAAATTTAACAAATAATTTATTTCCCTAGAAAAAACAAGTTGAAAATGAGAAAAAGAACTTGCAGTTTTACAAATAAAATCAAAAAATAATCCAAGAATTAAAAACTAGAAGTCCTAGTAATAAAAAGTCCTAATGAAACTGAGTTCAAATCCCAATGAAATCCAGAATGGAAAGTGATGACATATTCTATGGTCAGCGTCTTACTGATGTGTCAACAGTTCTTTGTTGAATCACAGAAAATAATATTCCAATTTGAACTCTGTAAATTTTGATAACTGTCTTTGTCCAAGAATTAATTTAGAGCACAAGTATTTCATGGTAAAAATAATCTCTTGGAATCCAAATAATTTGAAGAAAAATAAAATAATTAGCCCAAAACCTGGTCACAACATAAAACACTTTGACTTCTCAAGTGTTATGGCAAGAATAACTATTTTTTCTCAAAATATCAATAATAAATCTAGCTACAACACTATCAAGACAACACTATCAAGGATACCAAAGTTTTAAGGTTGGAGTATGACATTATGTATACATATACCTCACTATCAAGGATACATAATTTTTAAGGTTACAGTATAACATTATGTATACTTCTACCTCAGTATCAATGATACAGAATTTTTAAGGTTACAGGATAACATTATGTATACATTTACCTCAGTATCAAGGATACACAATTTTTAAGGTTACAGTATAACATTATACATCTACCTCAGTATCAAGGATACATAATTGTTAAGGTTACAGTATAACATTATGTATACGTCTACCTCAGTATCAAGGATACAGAATTTTTAAGGTTACAGTGTAACATTATGTATACATTTACCTCACTATCGAGGATGCAGAATTTTTTAAGGTTATAGTATGACATTTTGAATGCACTGACCTCGCTAAACATTTCCTTTCCAAATTTTCAAGGATGTGAAAGTTTCACATATGACAGTATGACATATTTTATACATTCACCTTGCTAACATTTCCATCCTTTCTGTCAAGTGTAAGTGTCACATAATGACATTAATTTTCATGATAGACTTGAGGGACGTGTGTTTGCTTTTAGAACAAATCCTTTCTACATCATTAGCATTTTTAGGTGATGAAGAGAATTTTGATTAGAAAGTTCATTTCTCCACAGGCTATTGCTCATCGTGGTTATGCAGAGAAGAGTGTTACTCGTCAGGCTTATGCAGGGTTGCTGTGGAGTAAACAGTTCTATTACTATGTCCTGAAGGAATGGATCAATGGAGACCCAGGGCAGCCCAAGCCACCAGAATGCAGGAAAAAGGGACGTAATTCTGACTGGACACATCTGTTTAACAGAGATCTAATCTCCATGCCTGATAAATGGGAATATCCATGGGTATGATTGTTATGCATTATACAGGTCCTACAAATCATGGGCTTCAAGCACGTGGGTTGTGATGATTGATTTATTGTTATGTATTTTACAGGTCCTAGAAATCGTGGGCCTGAAGCCCATGGGCCATGATGATTGATTTATTGTTATGCATTATACAGGTCCTTCAAGTCTTGGGCTTCAAGCCCATGGGCCGTGATGTTTGATTTATTGTTATGTATTTTACAGGTCCTAGAAATCATGGGCTTGAAACCCATGGGTGTGATTGATTTATTGTTATGCATTTTACAGGCCTGCAATTTTCGGCTACTTGGATGCTGGGTCTTTGTTACTGTATATTGACATTTGGTTACCCAGTAGTCAAGTACAGGATATCATTACTTATTAGGGCCCCTTAATGAGATGAACAAGTCCCATATCAATCACTTAATGGATGTAGAATAGGCCCGATGCATTCTCGAACATGTTGTAAAAAGTGGCTAGTGGAGTTAGAAATGCCTGGACTCATTTAGACAGAAATTTTGGTCCCTACTTGCTGTAGAGTATGTAATTGTATCCAGTAAAATTCACTGTCTTTCCATTTAATGTTGCTATAGAAGGCTTTGGATTAGATTGGATGATATCTATTATCTGATACTAAACAACGTTGTGTTCAGTTTGGTTAAAATGAATTGATACTGGGGTGTCCATTTAATATAGATATAATTGAGGTGTTCTTTTATTCTCTCAAATATTTTGCATTTTAGTCTCACCTATATATTTTTTGGCCGGAGAGATGGCAGGTGACTAAGTAACATTACATGTAGTACAAAGACTTCTATATTTGAAATTTGTAAATGTGTTTCTAAATAAATTAGATTATTTATGGCAACACTTTTGAAAATATTCTGCCACTTGTTGTGATTTCACAAATTCTTACAGTGGTTTCCTAGATCCTTTTTATAAAGGGAGTTGAGTGGTTAGGTAGTAGCAAATGCTAGGCTTGTTCCCAAACCAAAATTGCAAGCTTATGTTTAAGATTGCAGCAAGTATGCTGCAAGCTCAGATTTGAAGAGATAACAAGCTTTTGCAAGGTTTCACAAGCTTGATTTGCAAAAGTATATCTAGTTTATTTTCAGCTTGTGCAAGCTTACCAATTACAAGCTTGCAAAAGCTAACCAATTACAAGCTTGCAGAAGCTTACCAATTACAAGCTTGCAAAAGCTTACCAATTACAAGCTTGCAGAAGCTTACCAATTACAAGCTTGCAAAAGCTTACCAATTACAAGCTTGCAAAAGCTTACCTATTACAAGCTTGCAAAAGCTTACCAATTACAAGCTTGCAGAAGCTTACCAATTACAAGCTTGCAAAAGTTTACCAATTACAAGCTTACAGAAGCTTACCTATTACAAGCTTGCAAAAGCTTACCAATTACAAGCTTGCAAAAGCTTACCAATTACAACTTGCAGAAGCATACCAATTACAAGCTTGCAAAAGCTTACCAATTACAAGCTTGCAGAAGCTTACCAATTACAACTTGCAGAAGCTTACCAATTACAAGCTTGCAAAAGCTTACCAATTACAAGCTTGCAGAAGCTTACCAATTACAACTTGCAGAAGCTTACCAATTACAATCTTGCAAAAGCTTACCAATTACAACTTGCAGAAGCTTACCAATTACAACTTGCAGAAGCTTACCAATTACAAGCTTGCAAAAGCATGCAAACAAAGCTAGCCTAGCTAGCTGCATCAGAAGAATGTAATAATTTTATTCTGTACATAGCTTCTGTTTTCTAGCTCTTGATATTTGAAACGTACGATTAACATCAAATATTAAATGAAACTGTTAATATATGATGTACATTAATTAGCATGAGATCTTAATGGTGTACATTAATTAGCATGATATATGGTGTACATTAATTAGCATGATATATGGTGTACATTAATTAGCAAGAGATCTTAATGTCTCGGTGAAAGAAAAGATTACAGTCATCAAATCATTTAATGATATTTAAGCAGATAAAATTAAAAAAGCATATCAGTGGGGTCTGTGTGGGAAGCTCTTTACGTTTTTGTTCTGTATGGCTTTAGAAACCTTTTACTAATTCACATCCATATAGAAGTCAGCTTGGGGGAGGATGGTGTCAAACGGTTAGATTCCCTCTCTCTTCTGTCAAAATCATACACTATTTGTTGAAAAACAAAAATGTTAGACATTTGAATTACACTGAACAATCTCTTCTAAACAAAATCCTATGAGAATAAAATTCTGCATCATCCTCTGCTTCTGGTATGATTAAAATATTAATGTACTGTGTAACCAGGGGATAAAAATGGCTATTTACCTCTTCATTTTTAGTTCCGCCTTCAAAAATCACTTAACACATTAACCCCTGGAGCTTTTTGTCATTTTTATAGGAAAATCGAATAGGAAACACATTTTGAAAGCTATTTCTGAATAGACTCGAAAACAGCAAATCCCTGGTCATCTTTCAGTAACATACTGCCTAGTTGTTTTAGAAACATCATTTTTCGTTGGCTATTTGACTCACGCATGAGCAGAAGGGTAAAAGTTGGATTTATTATTTTTATTTTTTTTTTATTTGCTAAACGGAGCCATTATTTTTGTATGGAGACCACTCTTTATTCCAAATGCCCATCTTATCCTACTTTTTGCAAAGGTTCATCTGTCTGTTTGCAGTTCATACCGCTTTGCCTTAGATCTGAGACCAAAAAGTCTAAAATCCGGACACAAAATCGGATTCCAACCATGGGCGAATTTTGGTTAAAAAAAAGTAGGATCCAAAAAATGAGGTTTTTCTATCTATATTTTGTAGTGCAACTAGATATTCCAGATTATTTGGTATCATTGTAGAGCTACATCTGTCTGCCTTTCTATAATACCACCCACTTTAGTGTATCATGCATGACCTTGATGCTACAGAGCTCGTCAGTAGGCTACTACCTCCTGCCCCGTAAAGTCGTCGCTAGGGGTTAATGTGTTAACAAGCCTAAGAGAAACGTCTGTAAGTGTTAATCAAAATCATTCTCTAAAGAGCTCCTAAATTTTAGTTTTATCATCCATTTTGAAAGGGCTACGACACATGTCAAACAAATGGTACTTTAGAACTTTAAACACAAAAAATGCATTGATATTTGAGACCTTAAGACATTTTGAAATATGATTACTGCTTTGAGGATGAAAGGAATTAGATGTAACAACCTATGAACAAATATTAAATTTGATATACAAGAGGAAGAAAAAGACCCTAAGAATAATTGAAATGAGATTACCAAGCATGCATGTAATTTTATAATTTTGGGACCCTAATGTTGATAACTGAGAGCACTTTATTGATTACTGCAATTCAGCATGCACAGTAGTAAATAATAATGATCTTGTGTGAAGCAACATTAGAAGTCATTTTTTGACTTATTTAAATGGTAAAAGTGAAACAGTATGCTGCCCCCAAACCGTAGTCCCATACATAAACTGACAAAATACAACACACTCCTGTGTTTACTCACCAACATGATAACTCCATGATTTTAAATTATCTCTTGGGTTCTAAGATTGGTTGATGCACATATATTGATTCTGCGTGCTATGAAGTATCCCAAATTAAGGAGCTAAATTGTGACAGTTCAATCTTGAAAATTGCACCTATTTTTGAACACTTGGTTACCATGGTATTTTTGTGTTTCTTGTGCCTCAAATATGTTGTGTACATTTTGCAGGTTCGTAAACCAGCCTCCTGACTAGTGTATAAAAAGGGAAGTAACTGCCATTAAGGCCTCAATACTGAATTAAGTCTCTTTAGTGGATAACCACATTTTATGTAGTATGCTTCTGTTATCTGATTTTTTTTTTTAAAAGCAAAATTAACCAAGCTCAATTCTGTACAGAATGCTGGCAGAATGGGATGGTTCTCTCATAAAGAAAACAAAAATTGTATATATTTTTACATTTTTTATTTAATATGTAAATAACTGAGTTTTTTCTTCACGCAGCAGATTGTCATTGAAACAGGTATAGGACCCTTTTTTTAAAAACTTAATGCCAGAAGTTATCATTACAAAATTACAGAGACTATATTTGATGGTGCATACATTGTTGCTTTAAAGCATAAACAAGTCCTGACATCAAATATCTTGCTGTCAGTCTGTAAATAACTTTGCAGTCAGCAAGTGCTATCTATTTTAAAGGATTTTACTAAATGGAAAACTTTATCCAGTCTTCCATTCACTGACAAAATGACTCCATAGCTAACTGAGTGTACATTCACTTAAAGAATTTCCTTTTTGTGAAAACTCAATTGTTTCTCTAACATGACTAATATTTTTTTTAAAAAGATATTAAATTGGAAAACAGATATTTGTAGAGAACAGTAACATTTTATATTTAGTCTATGACAAGAAAGTTTATTTTTACATTTATTAATAATGTTCATAGTTAATTTAAACAGAACTGTTCTAACAATACTGTACATTTTATTTATG
This sequence comes from Sinohyriopsis cumingii, assembly GCA_028554795.2. Lineage (NCBI taxonomy): Eukaryota > Metazoa > Mollusca > Bivalvia > Unionida > Unionidae > Sinohyriopsis > Sinohyriopsis cumingii. Next base: position 53,740,067 of record CM068842.1, on the reverse strand, counting down.
TTGCAACTAAGTACAAGTAATTCGAGTTATAAGCATTTTTGCAACAATGAAAATGTATTATTATTTAACTCAAGTGCATTATCAGATGCTATGAGTACAAAACAAAATAACATCTTGTAATTTGACAGTAGTTTCTTATACTGCACATGACATAGTCACAACATACATTCAACATTTCAAGAAGTATGGTTCTCATGCAGTTTCCTACTCAGATTTCAGGCAAAAATGACACAGATCTCTAGGGGTTTAATGATTTAATAGGTGAAGTTTGATGACATCACCAAATTTAAATATTCCTTGCACATTTATTTTATTTGTGCATCAACACTGCATATAAATTACAAAATTAGCCATTCCATGACAGTTTGTAAGAAATTTCCAGAACCCTTGTTAACTCATTAACCCTTGATGTCACATTAGTGTGTCAGGAGATAGTACCCTACTTCCATGCTCTGTAGCATCAAGGTCATTTAAAATACACTAGTAAGGGTGGTATTACAAAAAAGTGGACAGATGTAGCTCAAGAAGGATACCAAATAATCTAGACTTTCTACTCGCATTACAAAACAGATAGGGAAAAACATATTTTTTGAGACCTGATCCAGACCTGCCAACCCTCACAATTTTGCCATAAGTCTTATGAAAATTACCCATAAATTATAGACTTACGGCATGCAAGCAAATACTACGGAAAAATGATTGTTTCTGAAAAATCTGGATAATTGGTTTATCCATGTTTGATTTGGATCTGGGCTTCATATTAGCAGCAGCACCCCACATGCTTTAAACTGCACATATTTGTTTATGCAAAGTGTCTGCATGATCAGACTCATGATTGTAGAATTTAAAAAAAAAATGGTATCCAGAAAGCAATGCATGTTTAAGATGAAAGGAAAAATAAGCTTCTATAAAGTGTTAATAATAACACATAAGAATAAAAAGGAGTATTCATATTCTTGTGAATAAAAGCTGGAAAGGCGACAATTATGTTTATTGGACATCACATGCCAATCTGAGTATGTCTCGTGGGGGGAGATGTGATTGCCGTCGTCATCTTAAAAGGGAAAAGAATTTCCAAGAATTACGTAAAGTTGAGAGATAGCAACAAGCCATTGAATTGATAGGGTTTGGAACTAAAGTTTGTGCAACTGTACTAGTGGTAAATAAAGTCTACACGTCCTTTACAGACTTTTCAGTGGAACATAATGTTTATCGTTGCTATGTCGAACTTTTAATTACGTTTTCCAGCTTTACATTAGCACTTATTGATATTTTGTTACACCTTACTGAAAACTGGTCAATCTTACAGAAAAAAATCAACTGCCTTACGGACTTGTGAGGTTTGGCAGAAAAAATGCACCCATTTTCAGAATCAGATTTTGTGTATGGATTTTAGACTTTTTGGCTTCAAATGTAAAACAGACTAGTCTGAACAGCACACAGACAGGTGAACCTTTGCAAAAAAGTAGGTAAACTTGGGGATTTTAAGTAAAAAGTGGCTAGGACACAAAAATGATGGCTCCATGAAGCAAAAAAAATATTAAAAAAATAAAAAGAACTCCAAGGTTTACCCTTCTGCACATGCACAAGAAAAATAACCAATGTAAAATAATGTTTCTAATACAACTAGGCATCAGGCTAAACTGACATTTCCTGCAAGCAGATTTATTTGGAATTAATTCAGAAGCAGCCTCCAAAATAAGTTTACTATCGGCATTTCAGTCAGAAATGACACAAATCTCCAGGGGTTAATTAGTTAAATTCAAGTGACGAGGGTTACAGAATAATCTCCCAAGTACTGATTTTACTAATTAATTTAGGTTTTGGTTAATAGCAATCAAACTGTGCTCTACTGGCTATGCTGTGAAAGGGTCTAAATGATGGGTCTCAGCGGTACTTGGTTTTGGGAAGTTTCATTGGGGTGTAGTTGCATATTATCAATACTTACTTATAAGTTGAGTCCAACTGCAAGCAACATTGACCCAGGTATGACATCAGGGTCTGTGTTGTTCATTATACTGATTACTGATAAACAAACTGCAGTGACCCATATCTGTCAGCTCATTATACGATGTAAGATCCGGGTCCATGGAGTGTGCAGTTGGACCTCACTTAAGAGCGAGAATATATGTTACCATTTATTGATATTAATACAAGTTGACATATTATGATGCACAAATTAATTGTATTTTCAGTATGCTTCATGGGACTTGGCTTTCCACATGATACCAATGGCTAACATTGACATTCAGTTCGCCAAGGAACAGCTGATTCTATTCTTGAGAGAGTGGTACATGCATCCCAATGGCCAGGTAGGAACATAAGAATCAATTATAATCAAGCCTGTTAATGGAAGAAGTAATTTTAGTTGCTTCTGATAGCACCACCAGAAAAACTGGCTGAGCAATAAAGAAAAAGAATCTTTGTTGTTGTTGTGGGGTTTAACACCATTTTTCAGCACACGATAGGGTATGCATGGCAGCCAGTATTAATGATGGAGGAAGAACCCGGAAGAACCACGGAAAGAATCTTTGTGTTTCTTTGTTTTGTTTACCAGTACAGGCTTTTTGTGGTTATAACACTCCTGTGGATACAAATAGTTTATTCAGACTTAAACTATTTAAGTACTGTTAATTTAGAATTCGTATTTCATAAAAAGATGTATTTTAAATGACCAAAAGATTATATTCTTTTCTCTTTATTAAAAAAGGACCATTTTGGGGTGCCTTTCTACATACATCTCTTGCATACTGACAAACCTTTCTTTTTAATTCTACTGGTTATAGACCAGGAGAGCTCTTGTGATGGTTTGTTGTATGTCATCCATCATCCATCTGTTTACTATCACAAGACCATTAAACTACCTGGATTGCCATGAAGCTTTACATTAATGGCATCGACTAGTTTGTCTTCAATGAAAATAATGCTGCATCCTGACAATCTTGTTACCTCTACTCCTCCTGAATGGATGGTTATATCAGCATGAAGTTTTCACTAAAAGACTTCTTATGATATCTAGTTGGTATCAAATCAAATTGGTGACAATTTGAGACTAGATATAGCCCCCAGCTGCCATCTTGAAAATTTTGTTGTCGCTACTCCTTCTGAATTGACAGGTTGTTTGTACCAAGAGGCTTTTTATGATGTCTGGTTGATCCTGTTGAAAATGGTGCCTGTTGTTTAACCAGCATGATACCAGAGTGGTTGTCTTGAAAACCTTATCGACACTACTCCTCCTGAATGGATGGTCATATAAAAATGGGGATTTTGTTGAAAAACTTATGATGTCTGGTTTGTTGTAAATGAAAATGGTACTGGTATGACCTCCAATATGGCAACCACTATGACCATACATACAATCATCATTGCTTCTTCTAGATAGTTACTGGTTCTCCTAGATGGCAGGTCATAATAACATTGTGCTTCCACCAGAAAGCTTATTGTGATGAATAGTAGAAAATGGATAGAGTATCGATCTTTTATCCAGAATGGCTACCATAGCAGCCATCTTGAACTTGGTATTATTACTTCTCCAAAACAGAAAGTCATGACAGGAATGGGTTTTCACCTGAGGATTTCTTAAGTTGTCTTGGAGGTCTATCCTCATAATGGATGGTCATATTGACATGAGGTTTCACGATAAAAACTTATAATGGTATCTACTTGTGCCTTAATCAACATGTTGCCAGTTTGACGAGCCACAATATGTCCACAGCAGCAAATTAAAAATCTGATTGTTGAAGAAATTCATAGATAATTTCCTCACTCAGCAGTTAAAAGGAAGAAATGATTGCATCTTGAATTCCTGGAAATTCTTTTCGGCAAGTAGAGCATTAGTCTTTTCAAGGTTGTTTATTGGATTCTTGTTTTGTTCTTTAGGATTTATTGTTATTTTTAGTTTTGGTGGAGGTGGTGGTGTTTTGTTTTGAAACATGATAACAGTTTAATGACGATGTGCTGTCATCCAGATACATGTATATGTCCTAAAATGTTTGTTGCAATATTTGATAAAATTATGATGGGAAAGTAATCTTTTCCTAATTTTATTTATACACCAGCTTTATGGAGCTGCATATTATGGCAGGATATTGACCATTTGTCCTTCATCGGTCAGTTACCAGTTTTGTTTCTGCACATTTTGCACAATAACTTGAGTTGTTCACCATTTACAGTTAACAGACTCATGGAGTTTGAAAGAACCTTATTGACTTTTAGTTCAAAAATAAGGCAAGATCATTGTGACTGAAAGAAAATTGGTTTTGGCACAGTAAATCAAGTGCTTCACCATTTACAGTTGCCAAACTTTTTGGATGGCTTGTTCTTGGAGTAAGGAAGAATCTGTTAATAATGGGTTGAAAAAGGTGAAATTTCTAGGTCACTGTGACTGAAAGAAGAAAGAAGAAAAATTGTTTCTAATCTTGTACCTTAACCAAAATTGTCACAAAATTACATATTTGGTAAGAAAGAAACCTATTGATTTGATGTCAAAAGATCAAACCCAGGATGAGTCATACCAAAGACTTGTAAAAATGGTACTAGCAGATGCCTTGCTTGGCACTCAGCATTATAAGGTTAGTATTGGGACTGGTCAGCCTGGTATCGGGATAATGTGCCTGAGTTGGACAAGATGCTGCATTTCTATGGCATAATGCACCAATGCAAGACATCACTATAACTGCCATGCTGCAGACGTCATTGCAGTATTACTGAAAAATTGTTTAATAAAAGCTACGTTAAAAACCAGATCACACACACACACTCACTCTGTCCATAATATGTTATCTATACTGCCATAATATTTGTATCAGTTTCAGTTGTAATTTTATTATTTATTATCATTTGAATGCACGCACAAAAACTTCATCATCAGTAATAAATACAGCAGACTAGTTTGTTTTGTTTTTAAACTGTTGTGTGATTTATGCACACATACCATTTTTTTTTATTTGCCAGGATAGTTTCTGAACAATCAGCCCAAGTCACCAGGATTAACCAAAAATGTTTTAGGGACAACCATTTCATATTTAGCGGATAGTCAGGATTACATTTAACACAGATGTCCGTGATCAGCTGTCCTGAAAGAACACTAAATCATGTTATCAGAATAAACATTGAAACAGCATCAGTGAAGATAACATTAGATACATATTTCTGGATTTGTTAATGAAATGGTATGGTGCAAAAAGGATCTGTTTCCATTTGAAATTACTTTATATTGTTGTGTATAACACACCCTGATTTTTGACTCAGAATGAAGGGAAGAAGCAAAATTATGCTATATAATGCTGCTGTGATATAATACATTTTAAAATTTTGTTAACTTTGTTTGCATAGTATAACAACTCAGCCAAATAAAACTTAATAAATTGCAAATTTAGTGGTATCTAGATTAAACAAAGTGACTATGGGTACTATGTTTAACATATAAAAGCTTTAGCCAATCGCCTTGAAAGACCATGCTGAGTCACTGAAGCAATGTCAACCTTTATAAACACCACTCAGTCAATTTAGTATTGCTCACTCTATTGTAACAAAGAACCAAACTTATTTTCCAAAGAAAAGTAAATAAATTGCTAAAGACAAGGTTCGATAAGGGCCAATTTTGGCCCCCAATCAGATTCTTATACAATTTGTATACATAAGAGAGGTCCCTCTCCCTTTCCAAAATATATACTTATTTCTTATCCAGGATAGCTTTTAATAATGAAAATAGCCATATATTGCTACAGATATTAAGAAAATAGCCATATATTGCTACAGATATTAATAGTCATATGTTGCTACATATATTAAGAAAATAGCCATATGTTGCTACAGATATTAATAAAATAGCCATATGTTGCTACAGATATTAATAAAATAGCCATATGTTGCTACAGATATTAAGAAAATAGCCATATGTTGCTACAGATATTAATAAAATAGCCATATGTTGCTACAGATATTAAGAAAATAGCCATATGTTGCTACAGATATTAAGAAAATAGCCATATGTTGCTACAGATATTAAGAAAATAGCCATATGTTGCTTCAGATATTAATAGCCATATGTTGCTACATATATTAAGAAAATAGCCTTATGTTGCTACATATATTAAGAAAATAGCCATATGTTGCTGCAGAATCAAAACCAGTGATCATAGAAGTGTTGTGTATTTATCAGTGGGAGAAATCTTACATTATACTTATTTATTACCAGTTCCAAAAAATTATTCCTTATACTGACCAATGATCACAAAATTTGATAGTTTTTAATGATTTGCATGAGACAGAGAGAGAGATAAAGTGCATTTGTATATTCATTGTGAATATAAATGGTCTGGCACCTGTTTCTTATATTTTATGATGTGGGCCTCCAAAATGAAGAGAAGGAAACTAAAAATATTACAGTTGACAGATTATTTCAAAATGTAATTGTTCCGCTGTGTACCCCACCTACCTACCTCTCTTATTCCACAATTATTTTATAAATGTCATTACTGTCACTGAACCCATTAGAAGTCCTCAAACAAATCTGGCTCTCAGTTACTTTGAAAAACAATATTCTTGCTCTGATTTATAGATTAAGTAAAAGAACCTATTATAATATCTATTGTATTAGTTGTAAAAATATTCATAGGTAAAAAGAGAAAAAAATGCAGGCTTAAAAAATACCTATCCTCTCAGAAAATTAAATATAAAATCCAGCCTTGAATAAAAGCACCCCAATTGTTTAATGGTCAGTTTGATAATGAAACGATGAAAAAAGTCTAATCAATGTTAAATTGCTTTGATTGTGAATCCATTCCAAAACAGAATTTAGAATGTGCACGCAGGGGCACACACACTCAGACATGACATCAAGCTGTTCAGCAACTGGTCTTTTTTTTTTTTAAAGGAGCTGCATACTCAAGGATAAGTACAGTCTATACCCAATTTTAGGCTGGCAATATGTCTATTTATAATTTGAAATAATGCAGTAACTATGGTTGCCACTGTTGCCCAGTACTGACAAGAATTCAGTTTGTGTGTGTGCACACCACCTCACCTAGACATATGCAACACACATGTACAACTCAAGTTCAAAACAAAAATAATTTTAAGATATTCAAAATGCAGCAGCTGAACACTGGCAAAATACTAAAGACTTGCTACATTTTTCTAGTTATGTTCATTCACATAGCTTTACTCTCACCCCCCCATCACTGAAGCTCTTGATCACCTGTCAATGTAAATATATCTTTGTGCATGATAAAACCAATTTATGCATAGCTCGTTGATGATGTATAGAGAAGGATATGGAACAATAAAATCCCCTCTTAACAACTACCATAATGACTGTAAGTCATGTAAAAATAATGATTTTCTTTTTAGCGTCCCAAGCTTTATGTGCATTTAAAAATTTCAGCATTTTTATTGTCCCAACATTTGTAGATGAAAAAGAAAGGACAAAATTTGCAAGATCGTCATACTGCACACATCAGTGACTAACTCTTGTTCATTTACTACGTCAGTAAACTTATAAACTACTGTGATTATTTTTTAGTTAGTATTCTGTCATGTGCATTTTTTCCAATTTTTCCAAAATGAAATAAAATAAATTAAAGTAAAACCTTCAGTGATGCATGGGGCACTAGAGTTTACTGTGCGACAGTACTTGCACAGTGCAATTTGTATATCCTTGTTTATTTCCCAAAATACTAGATGCTGATTTTGCTTTATTCTTATTTTTCCAAATCACATTTAAGCAAGACATTCATTTACTATTTTATTTATCATGACCCATGTGCTCAAGAGTTACCATTATTCAGAGGTATAAGCGATCCAACAAAGTGATGTCAATCATATGAAATGCCACACATCATTAATTATACAAGGTGCATAACCAGCATACAGTACATTCACATAACTGACAATCATCGATAAAGTTTATTTTTATGTTTTGGCTTACTATTGCACAAATTCAGAACTTTCAACAGAGTATTCATTCCACCGTTGAATTTGGACAGGTTTTTGTTTCGGCATTTACTTTTGTTTATAATTGGCAGATTTGTCAGTGTGATCTGACAGGAGACTAGGTAATTGTTTCATCCATGTAACTGGCTTGGGAAAAGAAGGATTTTTGTCTTAAAGGAGTGCCGGTACCCAATTTCTACAAAATTAATCCACACCAATTAACTGTTGTAAAATCTAAAGTGGGTTGAGCAGGATGAGATGCCCTGCATAATAGTGATACTGAATTATTTGGTCCTGACCCCCCCCCAAAAAAAAAATTGATCTTGAAATGATCAACCATTGACTATCATTATCAAGCAATTAAGATATGAATTTTTACTTGGTTGAGTAGCACGTTTACCATTGCCAAATAAACAGGTACTTATTTATGGTTGCTAACATCAAAGCAAACTAAGTGTTTAAGGTATTACATTTATTTTTAAAGTTTCGTTTTTGAAATTTCTTTATTGTATTTTGGAAGGATTAAGTTTAGCACAATTGTGCCTGTAATTCAAATCCAAGGGATGTACTTCATTTAGATCAAGTCAAAATATTCAATGTACATGCAGTGAGGCCATTATGTAGACACACTAACTAGGCCTAAATGTGAACATTGAACCAAACTCTGTTGTTGTTTGTTCTTGTCATGCTGGGAACATGTTTTTAATGAGTTAGGTATTTACATTTTCAAAATAAAATGTAATTACTGGTGCATTGATACAATATTCTAATGCAATAATGCTTAAACAAAGAATAATAAACTGAAGACAAAAGTGATTGTCATAGATCAAATTATACTTATATTTGAATTGGATAGAAATAATAAGGAAACATGGTAGAATTAAATGTATTTATTGACCTTTCAAACAAATTATACCAGTTTATAACATTTTCATGTAATAATTCATTATGATAGTACCTTAATAACCTTAGTAAATTTTTCTTTTTTTAAAAAAATGGCATTACTGTTGAGAAAACACATTTATCATTAATAGAGAAAATAAGTTGAAGGTGTCCCTAGACTTACAGTACACAAAAAATTGCTCTAATTTTGTTCCACAACATTTATAGGTCATAAAAAATTACTTTTGAAAATAATTTAGGGTGTCCCAAAATTTATAGTGTGCCAAGACTTACAGTCATTATGGTAAAGTGGATAATACATTATGACCTAAAATTAATGCACACAAGTCTCATGCAACAATTGCTCAGCCCTTTAAGGATGTTATAGCCACATATTTTTTGGGCAGTTGAAAGGAGAAAATAATCTTTTAAAATTCAGTTTACTTGAGATGTGTGCCATCCCTTTATGACTTTTATTTTTGGGGGTGTGGGTGGGGATGTGCTTGCTCAGTTGGTGGAGTGTTTGATTCATAATTGATGGACCTAGACGTGATACCTTCCTAAGCCACAGCCCAGACTGGCTGTCTTGGTGCATCATTGGGAATGGCACTTAGTTTCCATGTCCTCAGCATGATATAGTCATGAGTGTCGATAAAGTGCTGTTATAACCCCACCCACTCCCATCCCCACCTCTTGGCATTTTTGATAACAGTAATGTGTAAGGCACCAGTTGCAATTGTGGTATTTTTAAAAACATACTCCCAGAGTTATGTTTTTCATTCCTAGCTCAAACTTTTGGATATATAACAGTGTGATTTATTCATCGGAAATGTGTAACAAATGGAAAGTATGACAGAAATAAAGAAATGGGGTGAACAGAATGAGCATGAATTATAGATGGCAAAATAAAGAGAAACCTACTTATATTTAAAAGAAAAGCAAAAGGAAAACATAAGGAAAAAAAGGATATGATTGGCTGAAACAGCTGTTGTCCAATACATTAGTACTTCAAACAAACCTGTTTTACATTTACACCATCAGTCTCAATACACAAAATATTAATTTCTATTATAAGAAATTGTTGAAGTTTCTTATGGTAAACTATATATTACCAATGCTTTGATTATCTTCTGTGTTGTTTTATGTTTTTGTCTCTTTAAAAATACAACAGATTTTAGACACATTGTTTCATTCAAAGTAAACAAATTGTACAATAATCCATCCAAAATATTTCTTATAAAGTTGTTGTAGTCAATAGTTTGTGTTGTAACGATTGAGTAGGTGTATTTTAAGTCTTGTCTGTGGATGATAATGTAAGGTTAGGTACTTAAATATTGGTACTTAAATATTAATTCATGAAATTGAAACAACAGATATAATACTAATATTGCCTTTTTTTCACTGGATCCAGAGCTGATTTAATAACTTTAATATATGTGTGTGATATTATGGTCATGTTTGCCTGAGTACCTGTATATTTGAAATCATAGAAGAATAGAAATAAATAATAAATGCAAATTAATATGATCAGGCATTGGAAAATACACAGAAATGTTATTACTTAGCAATTTTAACAGACCATTTAAGTCAGAAATAGCATCATCAGCTGCTTCTTTTTTTTATTGCTGTGAACCTTTTTATTCAGTATGCCTCTTTAATATTTAGCCTCTCTTATCCAAATATTCTGATTTACACTAAAGAATGCCTGATTTACACTAAAGAATGCTTCTAAATGCAAGCAGAAACAAAAGAAGAAAAAATACAATAATCCTTACAAGTAGGCTTTGACATTTAAATGTCAATTGTATAGAGAAACATAAAGTGACATTTTGTGTAATTGTGAAGTGCTACACAATATTGTGAAGTGAAATGAGCAATCAAAGGACAAGACTCAAGGTTTGTAAGAATTATTTATTTTGTTAATAAAGCTAGTACCAGTAAACTGTTTAGTCACAAATCAATGTGCAAAGGATTTAATATTTCACAAGGAGTGAATGTGACACATGTAGGCAGCTATAGTACCTTCATCCTTCCGTCAGATTGATCTGGTAAAAACTTTTATTTCTTGTATAAAATGCTTACCTTGACTGAAAATAAGAAAAGTAGGTGAAAAGGTTTATATATTATATACAGCTAAATACAGGAGAATGGGTATGCCATAGTCAACAGCATATTATCAGTAAGTATATGTATGACAATATGTTAGATAATATGCTGATCAGTATATCAAACAGTAAAGAAATCCAAGCCAAAACAAACCTCATTTTATGTTTAGAATGCATTTTGATAAATTTAAATATTTTATGGAATTTTGCTAAATTTACATATGGAATTTTGCTAAATTTACATATTTTATGCAATTTTGCTAAATTTACATATTTTATGCAATTTTGCTAAATTTACATATTTTATGGAATTTTACTATGATATGCAGCATATTATCACAAAAAATATGCAAGAGTCTCAATTCATATTTTGCACTGTTTACTCGCATATTTATCAGTATGTGAACATTAAATTTAACGACTCAATGATTATATTAGGTCTTATTGCTCATTCTAGGTATAATGAAGTTCAGAAATATTTTCGGGTACAAATGAATGGAAGATAATATTCACCTCAGTACAACAAGCACCCAGCTGGTAACAGCCTAGATCCAGCTGGTCATCTGTTGGAGTGGTAGATCTGGATCTATGCTTTACATTTGAAATCCAAAGGAGAACATAACAGTGTACACCCAGATGTACTGGTATTTTATGTATTAGATCTGGGTTTACATTGACTACTGAGTTTGCCCATAATAGATGGACGTATTTTTAAAATATCCATTATGAATTTGCTTGTAATAGATTGATGTGAATTTCATATACTAGCTTATGTGTTTGCTTATGGTAGATTAACGTGTATTTCAGATACCGGCTTATGAGTTTGCCTTTGATGATGTCAATCCACCAGTTCATGCCTATGCTGTGCTGAAGGTGTACAAGGCCTCAGGACCCAAGGGACAACGGGATCTAACATTTTTAGCCCGATGTTTTCTAAAATTGGTGCTCAATTTCACATGGTAGGAATTGCACATTCACATAATTTTAATAGCTCTAGTGGTCAAAGACCAGAAGAGCTTATATGGTGTTTTTTCATTTATCCTTGTGTGCGTTTAGACAGGTTATCAAAACTCCTAAACAACCTCCATGACAGTCACAAAGTTTGAAACATGTGCCAATTGTTCTACAACTTGCCAATCTCATAGCAACCAAGCAGACATGTCAGTAATTAGGATGATTACATTTGAGATGCTGCAACTGTTCATTGCTTTTTGCATCTATTTCAGATTCTGTAATACAGTGAATTAAGTACAATTTCATTGGTATTTGACAGACTCCTAAAACACATCTTTAATACCAACATTAAAGTTGGATAAATTATGAATATTCATGATATTCTTCCTTTATTAATTCATTTTGTTTTGAACAGTTCAACAGGCTGGTTGAAATTCTTCAAGCAAACAGAACATACTAATTATCAGAATGATTCTGATTTCTTAAATTTGATGCATGTCTTCTGAACAATTTTTTTAATATAAATATAGTTTTACAGAACAAAACATTAATTGTAATGAACAGATTTTAAGTTGACAGTTTCATTGAAATGATAATTCAGAAATCCATGCTAGGTAAATACACTGAAAAAATTAAACTTTCCTAAAGTAAGTTCTCTGAGTCATCAAATATGACAGTTTATTTTTGAAAAAGCAATTATTAATAATGAAATCAGACATTATAGAGAAACTGCATAAGTCACTCTGCAAACACAGTTTTATGGGATAATTAATCATCTCAGTTAAAAATATTCTGCATGTCATGTCACTGCAAGTTTTTACACTTGTTTAACTAGTGAGCATAAAAGAGATTTTACTTTTATGTTTATGATCTGTTGAAGATTTAAGATTGTTGACAAGGTCTTGAAGCTACTGATATTCCTTACACATCTCAGTGGGTGATGCCATTTTTGATGAACACAATAGATGTTGGCTGCAAAGCATATTACCATTGTTCTTCAGTAGTGTAATTAAGTGAATCAATGGCAAGCTTGTTTAACTTGTTGTTCTGACTCCCGGTCAAAAATTAAGTAACAGAAAGAAGTGATACCAACAGTTTAGGTAAACTCAACAAACTGATATTTCTCTCCAATACAGAATGAAAATTCAAGAAACACAATATTAGGAATTAAATTCCAAATAATCCTAAATGCCATATCACATGCCCAGAAGTGCATAATGTTCAGAATGAATTCAATAGTCTTGAATGCCCCATAGTGATGCAATCCAGAATGTCTTTGAATGAGTTCAAAATAATATGTTAATCCAAAGTCAGTGAGCACTTAGTAGTTTCACTAAATAATTGAAATAATTCCTCTAAAATCACAGCACATGTTTAAAGGATTGCCACAGACTGATCTTAAAACAGGAATGAAGTATTTATTTATCAAATCCCCTATTTATACATTTTCACTTGCCCTATAACAAATTAGAATGTGAACATTTCCTAAGAAAAATCTAGTCTAACTGTAAACAAGAATGATCTTTGAGTCTTGCTATCTAAACAGGTTGTTTACAACTTAAAATCGTGTACTAAAGTTGACTAAATTATGTAAACATAATGTTTATGACTTACAACCAAGGACAAAAATTAAGAACACAATATAAATTAAAATATATTAACTCAGATCAAGATGTAAAGAAACTCTGGGCCTTCATGTACACTGCATGAAAGTTACAAATAAATGTTAGGGACTAAATGAGGTTTTAAGTATTGGTGAGTCAGTCTAAAATAAAACAGTACAAAATGTACCAGGTTTGACCACTGCCCAATGACCAATTCCTGTCTAAAACACAATATTTAACATGTTGCTGATCTAATTGGCTCCCTAGGCATCAGTAATGAAAATTGTCTTGAGGCTAACTTCCCATGTACTGAAATGGAATTTTAATTAAACAAAAGTGCCATAAAAACATAATTGAAAATGGTGCTAGCTTGACTTCTTTGAAATCTTATTATAACTACTAGTTTTCCTGAACAGATAATTTTTTTGTCAAAAAGAGTTCTGCATTAACTTACTTTTAACGACATGTAGATAGTTGTGAAGTAAAACAATTTCTGTCTGTTATCCAACATGGTCAACATGTGGTCATCTTATGAATCTTATTGCCAGTTTCTCTTAATATTTGGTCATTTGGACCTGCGGTTTCTAACAAGATTTATTAAAATACAGATTTATAGTTGGTCTTAAAGGAAAAGTGAGCCAGTATGACCTCCTTATGTGACTCCTGAATGGATAGCTGCATTCAGCTGGCGTTTACTTTAACATATTTCCTTCAAATAATTTGTTTTTCTCCATTTAATTCTAGTCTAACATCCATGCAGGATGCCAAATTATCAGTATGTAGTTGTCACTAAACAGTAGTAAAAGTATCGAGCTGGTCCTGAATGAAAATGGTGCTGATCTGATCACATTCATGGCAGGCATATCTAAAGCTTGTTATCACTGGTCTCAGGCATGACTAATTATAATTTAGCTTTCTCTGAAAGAAAACATGCATTATGTGATTGATCTCAAATGAAAACTTTGCAGATCAGATCACCAACATGTTCATGCACTTTTAAGTTTGAAAACCAGGCCTACTTGACCTTGGAGTAAAAGGTTACTGCTTGCACTTCTGTACATACACAAATAATATGTCCATACCTTGTATATTTTTATCATTAAATAAAGGCCAGTTAGCACAATGACAAAAGACTTTATGGTCAGAGATCTCAACAAAGTGTTTTTATTGATGATTGCTTTTGTGAACATGATCACACACATGAAGGGATTTTTAGGAATTTTTAGCTGTACAGGTCATAGACCAGAAGAGCTTATGGGATAGTCAGTTTTCTGTTGACCATTGTCTGTCATCCATTTATCCATTAGCACAACTTTGTTATCACTGTTCCCCCATAACTCTTTAGCTACTACAGCTGTTGTGCAGTTTCACTATTGCTGAGTGCTATCATATCAGTTACTGAGACTACTGAGGCTGGTTCCTAGGATGTATACTGGAGCATCATCAAGGCTGACTACAGAAACTGACAATGAAAACATGGTTACATTTATATTCATTATTTCATTAGTTTTTGCTGGCTTTCAATGAAATAAAAAAAACAGCTTACCTTGTATAGTGTTTGTTATTCATATATTTCCAGTATATATTACAAAGCTGAGAGTAGTGGTACCTCTGAAAACTGTCATTATCCACACATAAATGATGATGTATATTCCAAAATATGCCCACATCTCCATGATGCTGATTTTATACCATTTCATCCTCAGGTCTTGCTTTTGGTTCCCCATTTTCTTGACATAATCGTTTGTTTCTTTCGCAAGCTTTTCCACCAGGCATTCAGGAAAAAACTTGAGAAAAAAATCGTTCTCATTGCTTAGTCCAAGCTTGATCGTTGAACCAACATGAGAATCAAAATCATTGATCTCGAACACAGCGAGGTCTTAACTCCATTGTGCAAGTGGGACTATGTCCTCCTCGTCTTCTGATTAAAAATCACTTGCTTCCAGTGTTGAAACTGGACTAATATCAATATCTGATCCATTTTCTAAGAATGATCCATTAAACTCTTCGATATTGCTTGCACTGAACCCTTTAAAGTTGCTCATATCTGAATCGGAATCCATGTTTGCTTATCTTGACTACATGTGTTTCATAAAGTGCAGAGAAGCCCTGGACAGTGCATCTAAATTTAACCTCTCAGCTTTCACACTTGTATCAAAATGTTGAGTAAACAGTCCTCTCATTGGTTATGATAATGAAAAATTTGTAAACTTCAGTACTTTCAACTTTCAACCAATCAATGCTTGGTTAACATAGCAGTCATGTCTGCATAGATGCGACATGGGGGTTTCGAATACTGCTGAATTATACACACATAAACGACGATGGGATATTAAACTAGGCTTATCGACACTACATATATGTGTCAGTGGGGTTCAGGAGCTATTCACAGGTGACGCTCAGATGCGGTACTCATAGCTAAAGATTTAAACTACTTGAAGAATTGCCTTGAAACTTAAGTCACTCATTCATCCCAAGGTCTAATTGCTCTTAAATGAAAATGGTGCTCCTCAAACATCCACAATGGCCATCTTGAAAATCTTGCTACAACTACTCCTACTGAAAGGGATGATCATATACAAAATGGGGTTTTTACTAAAGGATTTCTTATGAAGTCAGGGTGGTCAAAATTGACAGTGTTAACAATCCTACACCCAGTATGGCCACCAAGACATCTTGTGTTGCTGGTCCTAAATGGAAATGGTGTTGATCTGAAATCCAAAATGACCACTATGTTAAAAGTGTTTGCAGAGTTGGTGAGTGCTCATGTGCTTCTTTGACAAGATGACTGCATATGGGACCATTCATCTGTGTTTGTACTGACATAGTTGAATAACAGTTGTTTATTGCACTTGCTTAAATAATTAACAACTTCAGCTGGCAGTGCAAGTCCACTTGAGTCAAAATACAACAATGTTGAGGTGTTGCCATTTATTTGACCCAGTAATTGCCAGGGCATGTTGATAAATCCAGATTGATGATTCTGATTTCACATGTGCTTGACACCATCAATGCAAGTTCATCTTGCATTTAAACACCACAAAAATGTTGATTTTTCCAGTCTTCAGTAAAACAAGAGTGGTCACTAGGCGCTTGAAAAGCTTCATTACCATGAATGGCATGCTCTTCTGTGCCTTGATAATCAAAGACCTCTGCCTGATTATATTTGTTGACTCATGCCTGGTAATCAAAGGCCTCCTACATTTTTTGATGTTCTGACAACCTCTTACACTGCAGCTTTTGTAACTTCTGGAGCACCTGCTTCCAACAGTGCTGGAATCACTGCAAGGAATGGAAATATTCCACCAGTCTTGTACATTTGAGTCACCTCTGACTTGGATAATTTTAATGTTACTGAGTCATTATTGTGCTTGGTCACATTAAGCTGAGTGAACTGTGTCTTGGTCAACCACGTGGGGACATTTCCACACAATTTTGTGGGAGAAAGTTTTAGTGTGACCCTACAATTATTTTGATTGTGCATTTTATTTTCACAACTTGATTTTCACTAATGCCTTGACCTTTTCATTACGGCACAACATCAGATCTGGATGTTACTTTGCAACTTTGTAAGGCAGTACACTACAGGATCATACAGGGATATCTTTCACATGAGTATAAATGCATAATGTATGGTTAATATTAGGAAAAGTTCATCCTTTGAATATAGCAGCCATTGTGCTCCTACAGGGTTAAATAGGAGTGGTCATACTTGTCAGCTTTTCAAAAGCCAAGTAGGGAGACTGTATAAGAAAATAGGGAGATTGGGACTTAAACTCAGGAGGTTTTTTTTGCGGCAGTTTTTAAGCCTCTTTTCACTAAATATTGAGCTGCTGCCCTTGTGGTTAGAGCGTCCACCTCAGGTGCTTAACCCTTTAAGCCCCGATCCCGTCTGTAGGCGTGATCCGGTTTCTGCATTCAATGGCCGATCCCACCTGTAGTCGTGATTTTTTTACTGCATTCAATGGCCGATCCCGTCTCCAAGCGTGATGAATGTGTGTTAGATTCAACGTCTCTGATTGGTTAGAAATGGGTTTATTCCAAGAACTAACAACTATTAAACCAATCAGAAATGATTTTACTTTCATTTGCGGAAATTTGAATTGTTCAGAAGCTAAGGGCTCCTGTTTTGAAAGTGGTTTAACTACACGTGTTCTGGTCATGAAAAATCGTAAATGATGGCGGACGTAAGAGTGATTTTTGATGAGAGCAAAAATGAGGAGTTTCTTGGGTTTGATCTTGAAAATACTGAGCAAGCTGAGGAAAGATATGTTCGGCAGTTGGATATTTTGTGAGATTTCGATTCGGACATAGAAGTTTCTGAGACTGAATCGTCCGAAGATGAGGATGCTGACAGCGATGATGATCGAGTTCTTGCGGATAAACGTTGCACATAATTTTGTAAATTCTGTATAAATAAGTCGTGAAAGACTTGGACAAATAGGGAAAAAAAATACATCACTGTGTAGACAAATTTATTTGCAATAAATGGTGAAACTTTCTTGGATTTTAATTGGATATAAGCAGAGAAATTAAGGTAAGAGTGAATGCATGTGCACGATGTTTACAAAATTTTTCAAACAGGTAAAAACTCTGGGGTACACGCAGCTAGACACAGCTTAGCGCTGCTGGGGCATAGCAGCAGTGATACTGATAACGGGTCTGGGGCTGAATGAGTTAAGGTCACAGGTTCAAACACTGGCCAAAGACTTAAAAAATGGTACTAATAGCTGCCTCATTAGGTGTTCTGCATTTAGAGGTTACTGTTGGGACTGGTTGGCCTGGTGTCAGGATAATGTGACTGGGTGGAACTCCATGCTGTAGGTCTGCAGCTTGATGCCCCAGTGCTAGACATCACTATAAACTGCCACACTACAGACATCATAACAATATGACTGAAAAATAGTTGAAGTTACGTTAAAATCCAAATCACACACACTAAATATTGACAGATTTTCTGGTTCCAATGCACATGAAATTACCAAAGGACGTGCCATTTCTCCCAGTGATGCTCCTAATTTTCCCCCAGGACTTGCCCTCTTTTCGTATTCTGTGCAGCTGTGGCCTAGTCATAAGTAAAAAAAAACAAGAAATCCAGTGTGACTAATGATCAGTTAATCCCCATCATTGCAAATTATCTTGTGAAAATGACTGGCCCTCTGGCTTAATTCTAAGAAACCATGTTCTGCAGTGTGTGTTTATATAAGAACATGCAACTGATTGGCAAATAAATGATGCCCTATTGTATTGTAACTTGCAGTGTCCAAATACGCAGTCTCAAGCTACTGTATATGTGGCAACTATATTCTGCATATTTTATATTCCACCTTATTTCCTTATTCTCAACTAAAAAGGCATTTAACATTGTTTGCCATATAACACATTTATTCTGAATTAGTTTATTGAGGGCTTATAGGCTGCATGGTATGTTTCTTCATTCCTTTTTTTATATTAAATGATGGTAATTAATGTTTATATATATTTAGTACAGTAATGCCAGGTGTTCATTCGTGTAAGTTTCTTTGGTGGGAATGGAGAGGCTACAGCATTCACAATGATCAGTTTTGGGATTGAAACTAATTGCTGATAATTTTATTGTTGTGGTTTAAGTTTTGTTGTGGACTATTTTCTGATTTTTTTTTAGGGTTAAACAAATTAATAAATTGATACTAACAATGTTTAAACTTAACATTCTATTTGCTGAAGAAAAAAATTCTACGTAGTGACATTTATTTCATCACAACATTATGGTGATAAAATAGAATATGGCGTCTGTTGGTTACATAAGATTTATCTATTTATGTAGGATTTTTTTTTAGGAGAAATGAAAATCAACAGAAATAACGTAATAGTTGGGAGTTCTGTGCCAAAATTGAAAGATACTTAGAAATTGGGAGGTTGGCATGGAATGACCCCAAAAATTAGTATGGGATAGGTTGAATGCTCATATGATGTCTTGTTGGTCCTAATTGAGAAAATGGTGGATGTCCAGTATATTGAACAGATAGTTGTATCATCATGTGGTTTTCATTAAAAGAAACTTTATGATATCTGGTTGGTCCTAAATGAAAATGATGCCTTTGAGATATGATATCTGATTGGTCCTAAATGAATATGATGCCTTTGAGACATGCCCATGGATATCCAGCTTTGCAGTAAACAAATTTGAAATTGCCTATACAATTTATCAAGTAGGTTGCCTGTAGTTACTAAACAAAACTCATTATCAGATATTGCATGTAAGTTTAAAAGAAGAGATGAAACATCACTGGCAGTGGATAGTTGAAAGGTCAGAGGTCAAGGTCACATCAGTAGTGTGCTACCTGAAACCAGATGAGAGTAAATTTAAAGATTTAAAAAAAATTATTCATTAAGAATTCAAGCCTTTAGAGTTGAAATTATGAGCTACCTTTTTCTAAAGGAACACTATGTAAAATGACAAATAACACTGCTTTTAAAGTGCTCATCATAAACAGTGAATGAAGTTTGCATAATCATGGTTGAGATATTTTATAAATCTATTTCATATGAAATAAAGCTGTAACATTTTGAGCTGTAGTGCATATTGTAGTTGAGTCATATTATGGCTACCAGGGCTGTAAACATGTTTGCCTTTTTTGGAGTTGCTCATGGTGATCACCGAGAATATTATTCTTTAAAATGTTTCTTAAGCTTCAGTAATCATTTATTGAAGAACAATGGATTTTATCATTTTATTCAGTCTTTGATTATACAGCATTCATGAGACATCATGTTAGGTTAACAAGACTAAAGTTTAATACCCTATAGTTATTGGATTTGATTCAAACAGATTTCTTTCTGTTCTAATAACTCTAGTTCACAATGACATGTGGGTTATATAGGTGCTCTAGTTAGGTTTATAAATGAGATTTGTAGTTGAGTGCTTCTGTAATTATATCACAATTTTGTTATTTTAGGTGGGTAAACAGGAAGGATGTTGAAGGCAAAAACATTTTCTCAGGAGGATTTTTAGGACTAGACAACATAGGGCTGTTTGACCGCTCTAAACCACTGCCATCAGGAGGTTTTCTTGCACAGGTCATACATATTTCTGTTATATTTTTATGTGCAATTTGTTTCATTCCTGATATCATGCAGATGCATTTATCGGGTGTAATTCTTATATTCTTGGTAAAATTGATTTTTCTATTTATTTTATGTTTTGGTTTAATAAAAACAAAGTGGTAAGACATTGTCATAAACTAGTTTACTTAAAAGATGAGTAAAAATAATTTTGCTTGAAAATTAGGTGATTATTATATATTTTCTGGTTATCAGCCAGATAATAGGAATGTACTAATCAGGGTGACAGTGTACCGTGGAAATTTGCGATGAAATAGGAAAGTCCTAATCATGGTGACAGTGTACCATGGAAATTTGCAATGAAATAGGAAAGTCCTAATCAGGGTGACAGTGTACCATGGAAATTTGCAAAGAAATATGAAAGTCTTAATCAGGGTGGCAGTGTACCGTGGAAATTTGCAATGAAATAGGAAAGTCCTAATCAGGGTGACAGTGTACTGTGGATATTTGCGATGAAATAGGAAAGTACTTATCAGGATAACAGTGAACCATGGAAAATTGTATTTAAAAAAATCATGTTTCATGAATCTTTGTTCTTTATCTGGAAACCTTTTCTTTGTATCTTGTGTTTTCTTTTAAATTGTGCAATGCAAGGGCTGGAACTTGCATTCCTCGTGTTCATTCATTTGAGCAGGATCTTTTTCCATCTTCTATCCTTTAATTTCAACATATTAGCAAAAAATGAAATTTTTTAATCAGTTCTTTGTTCCTGTAAAAGGTATTTATTGACTAATTGGATATGAATCCCATGATGTTTTTAGCAATGACAATGTGTCCATTCTCTTTCAACAAATGTAGTTTGTTTGGTTTGGGTTGGTGAGTTTAGTGCCATTTTTCAGCACATGATAGGCTTTACATGGTGGCCAGTATTGATGGTAGAGGAAGAACCTGGGAGAACCCCAGGAAGAACCATTGACCCACAGGAAGATACTGGTAAGCTTTCTTTCATGTCCACATTGGCCGAGTTGAGACTAAAATGTTGGAGAACAGAGGCAAGATGTCAGTGGTCTTTAAAGGCAAACACCTGAGACTACTCGGACACCTAGAACTCCAAAATATAGTTTGTATTACTAATGCTAGTAATAATCTGCAGGGTTTACAAAATTTACAGAGAGTATAGATCCACTGGCCTTTCAAATTTATTTTATGTAAAGGGAGACAACTTACTTGTATCAGTGATTACACCACACTATGCCAGTTGCAGGTGAAGTGTCACAAGCAGCAGGTGCCCCTTTACATCGTTTTCATAGACATGATGAAGGCATTTGACCTGGTCAGTCAGAGCAGACTCTTCAGGCTTCTGCAGAAGGTCAGCTGCCCCCCACGACTGTTCACAGTCATCACATCGTTCCACGAGAACATGCACACCACAGTGTGCTTCAGTGGCACAACATTAGAGGCCTTCCCAGTTAGCAACGGAGTGAAGCAAGGCTGCATCCTTGCACCAACACTCTTTGCCATCTTCTTCTCCATGCTTCTCTAGTACATCTTCAAGGACTGCAACGAGGGAGTGTACATCCATACCAGGGCTGATGGCAAGCTATTCAACATCATCTGTCCAAGACTAAATTCACAGAGGTCCTCATTTGTGACTTGCTCTTTGCCGATGATGCAGCCTTGACATCACACATGGAAGATGGACTGCAGCAGCTGGTATGCTACCTCTTCCATGCCTGTAAGGAGTTTGGACTGATCATCAGTTTGAAGAAAATAAACATCATGGCACAGGATGCAGAATCAACTCCCTCCATCACCATCGATGGGTATAACTTGGAAGTTGTTGAGTACTTCACATACCTTGGGTCCATGATGTCCACCTCACTCTCCTTTAATTCTGAGGTGAACGGCAGGATTGCCAGACTGAACCAAAGGGTCTGCAACAACCACAACCTCACTGGGAAGACCTAACTGCACATCCACCAGGCCTGTGTGCTCAGCAACCTCCTCTACAGCAGCAAGACATGGACCACCTATGCAAGACACGAGAGGAAACTCAACATATTCGACCTGAGATGACTGTGGTGCATTCGGGACATCCAGTGGCAGGACAAAGTACCCAACGCCAAGGTTCTGGAACATGAACAGCATGTTCTTCATTCTTGGCAAGAGGAGCCTTTGCTGGCTCAGCCACATCAAGAGAATGGGCCCAGGCTGCATTCCCAAGGACCTGCTATACAGGGAGCTAGCAAAAGGCACACGACTGACTGGACAGCCATGTCTGCATTACAAAGATGTCTGCAAGAAGGACATGAAGAGAGCCAACATCAACATCTACGACTGGGAGATTTGCTAATGACCACTTCACCTGTCGCCTAGCAATCAGACAGGGTGTTCAAAAAGTCAAGGAAGATAGGAATATAAGGCATGCTGAAAAGAGAGGCAGGAAGAAGGCAAAAAAACAACTTACTCTGAAGCTACACCATTGTCTTCTGTAGATGGATGGATGCCAAGAGACCATATAGTAATCTCTCTTGGATATTGTTCCAATGATGCAGTAAAAATAGAAAATACTTGTAAAAGGCAATCACTGCAGTATTTCCCCAGATAATGCTTTTAACAGTGATAAAACATTTCTAGTAATGCATAAAAATTTTTTTAATATAATAAATAATAAAAATAAAGATTACTATTAGCAGTCTGTTTACAGTTGTTAAAATAACAATATATTTGGAGTTATGTTTTTCCATTTGATCTTGTATAAATTGGTTTTACTCCAACATTCCTAGCTATCAGTGTTTTTGATACTTTGATTGGTTTTGGACCTCAACCAGTTGTATGGCAGTCGGATCTTGTTTATTGGACACATTGCAACTGAAAATCATATAATGTGTCAATTTAAATGGATTTTAATTTATGAAGGACTCGTATACAGTTATTCCCTATATGTGGCAGTGAATAAAATGTATTGTTGGATA
The DNA here is from genome assembly GCA_028554795.2 of Sinohyriopsis cumingii. NCBI lineage: Eukaryota > Metazoa > Mollusca > Bivalvia > Unionida > Unionidae > Sinohyriopsis > Sinohyriopsis cumingii. The sequence continues at coordinate 53,716,568 of CM068842.1, read as the reverse complement.
ATTGACAGTAAGATAAATGAGACTAGATTGTAATGGGTATTGTATCTGATAAATGGGACTAGATTGTAATGAGTATAGTGTCAGATAAATGAGACTCGATTGTAACGGGTATGGTGTCAGATAAAGCAGACTAGATTGTAATGGGTATAGTGTCAGATAAATGAGACTAGATTGTAATGAGTATAGTGTCAGATAAATGAGACTAGATTGTAATGGGTATAATGTCAGATAAAAGAGACTAGATTATAATGGGTATAGTGTCAAATAAAAGAGACTAGATTATAATGAGTATAGTGTCAGATAAAGGAGACAATTGAAATGAATATAGTGTCAGATAAAGGAGACTAGATTGTAATGGGTATGGTATATAAATGAGACTAGATTATAATGGGTATAGTGTCAGATAAATGAGATTTGATTGTAATAGGTATAGTGTCAGATAAAGGAGACTAGATTGAAATGAGTATAGTGTCAGATAAAGAAGACTTAATAAAAATTGCATATTTTGTCATGTTAATGAAACTGTTGTAATTTCTGTTGTGTCAGATATTTAAAACTTTATTGTAGTTGTGTATTGTGTCAGGTCAGTGAGACCTGATTGTAACTATATACTGTATTATTTAAATGATCTTGATTTCAATTGTGTATTGTTATTTCAGGCAGATGCTACGGCCTGGATGGGATTATTCTGCTGTATAATGCTGGAAATAAGCCTTATTTTGGCTCGGAGGGACCTTATCTATGAGGATATGGCCAGCAAATTTTTTGAGCATTTTGTCACCATCTGTGATGCAATGAACAGTGTGGATGGAGTTGGTAAGCACACATACAAATTTAGAGACAATTCTATTAATATGTGCTTTCTTTTTTACATTTATCAACATAACATTAAATTTGAATAAAGGCAGTCTTTTGAACAATAATTTTAAATGACGAACTGTTCCCAAAAGTCATTGAATGTTTTAAATTGAATATTTTTGGTCTGTCACATGTCCTAACAACAATGGTTATTTAATCATTGTATTTTATGAGCACTTAATAATCGTCATCTGACAGATGATATTATTATACATGGCTTAGAGCCTTCAGTTGAGATTATACAAGTTTACATATAAAGCCCATAATTGAACTTAAGATAACTTATTGAGTTTTGGGATCATTCTTTTAGTTTCTTTTCATTTTTAATTTAAAAATCAATGATAGTTGCCCAGATATTACTGCACAAGAAGGTGTGTGAATTATCAGTTTGGTTCCCTGTATGAAAAGCATGAGTCTTCTGAAGCAGAGAATCAGTCTTGATATCTCGTAGCATACTCACAAAATCTTGTGATAACAGAGCAATGCATGAATAATATTATAGAAAAGATTTTATTACCTTTCGTAACTTTTTCTTTAAATACATATCAGTTAATTATCATGTAGGTATTAAATTCCTAGAATGATATCCATTGAGAATATAATTTTATTTACACTGCACATAGTAAAAACATTTATAGTTTCTCACACCCACAAAGCATTTGTGTGACAGCAATATTATTCCAATAGCAATGTTAGATTTTGTTACCAAATGTATCACACTAAGGTTTTTTATTTATACCAATAACTCTAAAACTTTTACAAGAACAAATGTTTTGCTTGTTCATTACATTTGTCTTGAGAAATTGAAGTCAATATTATCAGAATTAGGTTGTTGTGACCTACACAACCTTAACAGTTGCACAATTACCTTATCTTTGGCTCTGTACCCTGCCTGAAGTGACTTTATAATGGAGAATTATAGCCAATTTTCAGTCATTTGAGCTGTTCAGTCATTTTTACACATTTGTGATATTTTTTACATAGACTTATTTTAATTAAATTGTATTAACATAATTAATCAAAACCCACTTATTTAGATATAGCAGTGAAATATTTGAAAACATACTTGTACAGACAAGTTGATGAACAGATTAGATTTTCACGCCATTATAAAATTTCTTATTTTTGATACATTGTTTGCACATATCTGTAAGGCAAAGTGAATGTATGGCTATAGCCATTGAATCTATTGTGTATCATGTATCCATCAACAATTGTTTTTTCATACTTCTCGGAAACCACCAGAATCAGTAGTGACCAAACTTTTCCATGAGCATCCTTGCATGAATGGCTTTTATATTTAACGATTTTGTAACAAAAACTTTGAAGAGAGTTTGACCAAATTTTACAGCATGCATCCTGCAAGAAGACCTTTCAGTTTTTCAAGAATGATAAAGATTTCTCTACAGCAGTAATCACTGAAAGATAAAATGGTTTTGCAGAGTGGTTCTAGATCTTGCTTATGTACTTTGTGGTCTTGTTTGTATTGGGTCATATACTTTGTGGTCTTGTTTGTGTTGGGTCATGTACTTTGTGGTCTTGTCTGTGTTGGGTCATATACTTTGTGGTCTTGTTTTTGTTGGGTCATGTACTTTGTGGTCTTGTCTGTGTTGGGTCATATACTTTGTGGTCTTGTTTTTGTTGGGTCATATACTTTGTGGTCTTGTCTGTGTTGGGTCATGTACTTTATGGTCTTGTCTGTGTTGGGTCATATACTTTGTGGTTTTGTTTGTGTTGGGTCATGTACTTTGTGGTCTTGTTTGTGTTGGGTCATGTACTTTGTGGTCTTGTTTGTGTTGGGTCATGTACTTTGTGGTCTTGTCTGTGTTGGGTCATGTACTTTGTGGTCTTGTTTGTGTTGGGTCATGTACTTTGTGGTCTTGTTTGTGTTGGGTCATGTACTTTGTGGTTTTGTTTGTGTTGGGTCATGTACTTTGTGGTCTTGTCTGTGTTGGGTCATGTACTTTGTGGTCTTGTTTGTGTTGGGTCATGTACTTTGTGGTCTTGTTTGTGTTGGGTCATGTACTTTGTGGTCTTGTTTGTGTTGGGTCATGTACTTTGTGGTCTTGTTTGTGTTGGGTCATGTACTTTGTGGTTTTCTTTGTGTTGGGTCATGTACTTTGTGGTTTTGTTTGTGTTGGGTCATGTACTTTGTGGTCTTGTCTGTGTTGGGTCATGTACTTTGTGGTCTTGTTTGTGTTGGGTCATGTACTTTGTGGTCTTGTTTGTGTTGGGTCATGTACTTTGTGGTCTTGTTTGTGTTGGGTCATGTACTTTGTGGTCTTGTTTGTGTTGGGTCATGTACTTTGTGATTTTGTTTGTGTTGGGTCATGTACTTTGTGGTCTTGTTTGTGTTGGGTCATGTACTTTGTGGTCTTGTTTGTGTTGGGTCATATACTTTGTGGTCTTGTTTGTGTTGGGTCATGTACTTTGTGGTCTTGTTTGTGTTGGGTCATATACTTTGTGTTTGTGTTGGGTCATATACTTTGTGGTCTTGTTTGTGTTGGGTCATGTACTTAGTGTTTGTGTTGGGTCATATACTTTGTGGTCTTGTTTGTGTTGGGTCATATACTTTGTGGTCTTGTTTGTGTTGGGTCATGTACTTTATGGTCTTGTTTGTGTTGGGTCATATACTTTGTGTTTGTGTTGGGTTATATACTTTGTGATCTTGTTTGTGTTGGGTCATGTACTTTGTGGTTGTGTTTGTGTGGGGTCATGTACTTTGTGGTCTTGTTTGTGTTGGGTCATGTACTTTGTGGTTGTGTTTGAGTTGGGTCATGTGGTTGTGTTTGTGTTGGGTCATGTACTTTGTGGTCTTGTTTGTGTTGGGTCATGCACTTTGTGGTCTGGTTTGTGTTGGGTCATGTACTTTGTGGTCTTGTTTGTGTTAGGTCATGTACTTTGTGGTCTTGTTTGTGTTAGGTCATGTACTTTGTGGTTTTGTTTGTGTTGGGTCATGTACTTTGTGGTCTTGTTTGTGTTGGGTCATGCACTTTGTGGTCTTGTTTGTGTTGGGTCATGTACTTTGTGGTCTTGTTTGTGTTAGGTCATGTACTTTGTGGTTTTGTTTGTGTTGAGTCATGTACCTTGTGGCCTTGTTTGTGTTGGGTCATGTACTTTGTGGTCTTGTTTGTGTTAGGTCATGTACTTTGTGGTTTTGTTTGTTTTGGGTCATGTACTTTGTGGTCTTGTTTGTGTTGGGTCATGTACTTTGTGGTCTTGTTTGTGTTGGGTCATGTACTTTGTGGTCTTGTTTGTGTTGAGTCATGTACTTTGTGGTCTTGTTTGTGTTGAGTCATGTACTTTGTGGTCTTGTTTGTGTTGGTTCATGTACTTTGTGGTCTTGTTTGTGTTGGGTCATGTACTTTGTGGTCTTGTTTGTGTTGGGTCATGTACTTTGTGGTTGTGTTTGAGTTGGGTCATGTGGTTGTGTTTGTGTTGGGTCATGTACTTTGTGGTCTTGTTTGTGTTGGGTCATGCACTTTGTGGTCTTGTTTGTGTTGGGTCATGTACTTTGTGGTCTTGTTTGTGTTAGGTCATGTACTTTGTGGTCTTGTTTGTGTTAGGTCATGTACTTTGTGGTTTTGTTTGTGTTGGGTCATGTACTTTGTGGTCTTGTTTGTGTTGGGTCATGCACTTTGTGGTCTTGTTTGTGTTGGGTCATGTACTTTGTGGTCTTGTTTGTGTTAGGTCATGTACTTTGTGGTCTTGTTTGTGTTGAGTCATGTACCTTGTGGCCTTGTTTGTGTTGGGTCATGTACTTTGTGGTCTTGTTTGTGTTAGGTCATGTACTTTGTGGTTTTGTTTGTTTTGGGTCATGTACTTTGTGGTCTTGTTTGTGTTGGGTCATGCACTTTGTGGTTTTGTTTGTGTTGAGTCATGTACTTTGTGGTCTTGTTTGTGTTGGGCCATGTACTTTGTGGTCTTGTTTGTGTTGGGTCATGTACTTTGTGGTCTTGTTTGTGTTGAGTCATGTACTTTGTGGTCTTGTTTGTGTTGAGTCATGTACTTTGTGGTCTTGTTTGTGTTGGGTCATGTACTTTGTGGTCTTGTTTGTGTTGGGTCATGTACTTTGTGGTCTTGTTTGTGTTGAGTCATGTACTTTGTGGTCTTGTTTGTGTTGGGTCATGATTTTTGTGGTCTTGTTTGTGTTGGGTCATGCACTTTGTGGTTTTGTTTGTGTTGAGTCATGTACTTTGTGGTCTTGTTTGTGTTGGGTCATGTACTTTGTGGTTTTGTTTGTGTTGAGTCATGTACTTTGTGGTCTTGTTTGTGTTGGGTCATGTACTTTGTGGTCTTGTTTGTGTTGAGTCATGCACTTTGTGGTCTTGTTTGTGTTGGGTCATGCACTTTGTGGTTTTGTTTGTGTTGAGTCATGTACTTTGTGGCCTTGTTTGTGTTAGGTCATGTACTTTGTGGTTTTGTTTGTGTTGGGTCATGTACTTTGTGGTCTTGTTTGTGTTGAGTCATGTACTTTGTGGTCTTGTTTGTGTTGAGTCATGTACTTTGTGGTCTTGTTTGTGTTAGATGAGGCATGGAAGAGCCGCATTGATTCGGGAACCAAAAGGCACAGTGTCAACGGCATTTTGTTACACAGAACAATTAGTTTGTGAATAACTTTTTTTGTTCAATAACAAGATCCTAGACCAAACATTGTGCATAACATATAGATAGGCTGGTAGGGAAAACTTTTGATTCTGGAGTCTAAGGATCAGAGATCATGGTTATGGGAAGAGGAAAATAATGATTTCTGCAAATTAAGTTAAGTTCAAGACCACATTACCTTACCAAAGGTATCCATTATTCATTAATCCCTAGGTCTATCTTTGTTAGTGCCAGTACAGTAGACTCTTAATCACGGGTTGAGCACATATATACCATTCGTGGAACTGTTGTTGCCTATAGCTGATACGTGTCTTCTTAACTGTTTCATGCAGGTCTGTATAACGAGGAAGATGAGTTCTACTACGATCATGTGAGGAACAATCATCAATCTCAGCCATTGAAAATCAAATCCATGGTGGGACTGGTACCATTATTCTGCACCCTGGTGTTGAGGGAATCAGATATGAAGCACCATCCAGGCTTCTACAAAAGGACAAAGTGGTTCCTGGAGAACAGAAAAGATCTTGTGAAATCAGTAGGTTTATTATGCAAGGAATAAAAAAAGGCAGCAGGAGTATGTGTAAAGAAATGTAGTAGAGGTTAGAATGACAGAATTTTTCCCACGTTTATTTGTCTGCATGGCAGACCTGCCAACTCTTACGATTTTGCCATAAGTCTTATGAAAATTACCCTTAAAGTATGGACTTACCACATACAAGCAAAAACTAAAATTGGTTGATCCATGTTTGATTTGGATCCAGGTTTCATATTAGAATTAGTGAAATTAGCCAGGGAACCAGACTAATCTTACAGCAGCACCCTAGATGCTTTAAACTGCACCTGTTTGTTCATGCGTAGTGTCTGCTTGATCAAACTGTTGATTATATAATTTTTTTAAAATGGCATCCAGAAAGTGATGCATGTTTAAAATGAAAGGGAAAATAAGCTTCTAGATAAGTGCTAATAATCAACACAAGAATAAAAATGAGTATTCAGATTCTTGTGAATAAAAGCTGGAAAGGACACCATTACGTTTATTGGATATCACGTGCCAGTTTGAGTATGTCTCGTGGTGGGAGATATGTTTGCGGTCATCATGTAAAAAGAATTTCCAGGAATTAAGTCAAGTTGGCAGATAGCAACAGGCCATTGAGTTGCATAGGGCTTAGGAACTAACATTTGTGCAACTGTACTAATGGTAAATAAAGTCTATGCTTACTTTACAACCTTTTCAGTTGAACATAATGTTTATCGTCGCTGTGTCAAACCTTTAATTTATGTTTTCCAGTTTTACAACAGCGGGTACCATACAATAGCAGTTCTTGATATTTTATTACACATTACTGAAAACTAGTCAGTCTTATGGAAAAAAATGAACTTCCTTGCTGAGATGGACTCATCAGGGTTGGCAGGTCTGTATATGTCAGAAACCAGGTCCCTGGTGCAAATCAGACATTTACATTGGTTGGATTCACCCTATTCTGTACACATATATGAATAAGATGCCTTTTGTCACCTGCATTTTAGCTCACCTGGATATAAGACTGATAGCATGGTCCTGTGTACATCATGTGTCTGTCAGCCTGTCAGAAACCACTGGACTTATTTTGACCAAAGTTGGCAGAGCATTTAGGCATTGAAGGTTTTTAAATTGGTACAGATGATGCCAATCAGCATCAGCATTGGATGCTGTTACCCATTAAAAAACCTTAAATGACTTGCTCTCCAGGACTGCGGAACGGACTTTTTTTGGCTTGGTTTGATGCTTTGAACCATTCAACATAATTTGACCAAATTTACCAAAAGCAATCTTTCCATGAAAGTCTTTCAGATTAAGTTTTACATTATGCTGATTTGCTACGAAATATGGCCAATGTTGCTAAATATAGAAAAAAACTTCAAATGATTTCCATTTTTAAAATCAACTTTTCAGAATGTTGCCAAACTTGAAAAAGCATTCTGGCATAGATGGCTTTCAAATTTTACAAATGATGTATCTACCAAGGCGAGCAGCATCATGTCCTTAATGATTTGTTATGAATCTTTGTCTATATTATGGTCATCATTTAACGATGCACATATTGACACATCATTATGCTCCGTATTTATGACTTATTGGCTTCTTTACTTACAGCTGGATACAGTGTATGACAGAATTTTTTGGATGCAACTAGTCTCAACAGATTAACTGCAGTGAAACTTACTCTATAATAGAAGATGCACATGTTGGCGAGATTTTTTTATGAAACTTAGCAGTTATGTTATACTTGGATAGGAGCAGTTCCTTATTGACTTTAAGGCCAGAGGGTGAAAAATCATAGTGCTTGCACAGACTATAGTCTGTACATGGGCATGTCTCTTGTATTAAGTCCAGGTTTCAACAGTTAAGGTTTGCTGGAGTTCATATTGTCATTGTAGATTCCACATGACAAGTTCAATTTTCCTTAATGTTCCTGCATTCAGTTTCTATTAGTTTTAGATAAGTCCTTGCTAGATCAGTGGTTCAGTATTCTGGATATGCAGTTGCAAAATTAAATTAATTTTACAAGGTACTGCTATATATTTTTACCTTTTCCCACACTAAAATCACTTTTGTCATATGTACCTAGAATCCCATTGGTTATAAATATCTCTGTTCTGTTGGAAGGAGATAGTTAATTCTTTTGATGCCTATTTTCTATTTCAGATTTCTTTCATGTGTTCAGGTCAAAGGGAGGAAGCTCTCTTGCTCTCAGTGGTCAACAAGAAAAAGCTGATCAAAGTGTTGAAGATCATCCTAGATGAGGATGAGTTTTTGTCCCCATATGGAATTCGGTCCTTGTCCAAGGTCTGTTGTGAAAGAGAAATATTAGGTGGTGTATGATAAAGTTGTTAATGTTTTTCATGGTTAGTTGTACTTATCAACCAACAAAATTTACAATGAATGATCTGTTGCATTGCATGACAAAACAAAGTTCAGTTCTTATGTTTGGAAGTAAATGCTTCTGAAAAATATTTGTCAAGCTTCAGAATCATTTGAACAGTTTGTTTTGGTTATAAAAATATTAAGCCGTGAGAAAAGATATAGTGACATTGCAGGCTTTCATGGCACTGCTGAGGTGTTAGACTATTGTGTATTCTGTACATAGCTTTGAAATGTCAGACAGAGGCAGTGAAAATGATGTTAAAAGCAATGAAAATTTTGTTAGGCAATGAAAATGATGTTGCTTGTACATTCAATATCGCCACCATAGCAGCCATCTAAGAAATTTTGTTATCACTACTGAACCTGAATGGATGCTCATATCCACATGCAGTTTTCATTTAAAGACTTCTTTTGATGTCTGATTGGTTCTAAATGATTATGGGGCAATCACAGTAGCCATTTTGAAAGTTAGTCATCTTGAAGATCTTGTTATTGCTACTCCTTCTGAATGGATGGTCATATAAATATGAAGTTTTCATTAAAATACTTCTTATGATGTCCATTTGGTCCTAAATGAAAATGGTGCAGATCTGATGCGTACAATATGACAACCATGGCAGCCATCTTGAAAATGTTATTGTCACTACTACTGAAAGGTCTTATCAACATGGGGTTTTCACTGAAAGACTTCTTATGATTCAGATGAGGAAACTTCTGATAAGAAATTGAAAGTTAATAATGATCTAACCAAGAAACCTGTTGTAGAAATGTCCAGATATTCAGGAAAGAGTACAAGGAAAAGTGGTCATTCATTAATTTTTTTTAATATTCAGTCAAATGTTATAATAAATATTGTATACACGGACAATTGTTCTGTGACAATATCTCAAATTTATTTGCTTATGTGATTTGTCCCAGAAAATAAAGGTCTATATTTTTCTGGGAAATGGTATTAAATCCAAAACAGCAACATCGGCAATATGCTTCTTGTGATACCTAATTCATCCTAAATGAAAATGGTGCTGATAATACATCCTGTAAGGCTGCCATGATGGGTGTTGTGAAAATCTTGTTACAGTTTTACTCGCACAAATCTGACATGCAGATATGCATTATTGGTACAGTTTTACTCACACTAATCTGACATGCAGATATGCATCATTGGTAAAGTTTTACTCACACCAATCTGACATGCAGATATGCATCATTGGTAAAGTTTTACTCACATCAATCTGACGTGCAGATATGCATCATTGGTGAAGTTTTACTCGCACCAGTCTGACATGCAGATATGCATCATTGGTAAAGTTTTACTCACACCAGTCTGACGTGCAGATATGCATCATTGATACAGTTTTATTCACACCAATCTGACATGCAGATATGCATCATTGGTACAGTTTTACTTACACCAATCTGACATGCAGACATGTATCATTGGCACAGTTTTATTCACACCAATCTGACATGCAGACATGCATCATTGGTACAGTTTTACTTACACCAATCTGACATGCAGATATGCATCATTGATACAGTTTTATTCACACCAATCTGACATGCAGACATGCATCATTGGTACAGTTTTATTCACACCAATCCGACGTGCAGATATGCATCATTGGTACAGTTTCACCCCAAATCAGGACTTAAATACTGTTATTGCAGCAGTTATATGGATTTGGCTCAAAAGGCATGTTGTTCTGATGCAATGCAGCATGTGCAATGTGCAAATCTGTCAGTTGGAAACGAGCATCATTAAAAAACAACCCAGCAGTTAGGATTAATATCCTCCTTATCATAAATAGCTCAGTCCCACCTTTCAATCATGATCAACAGTTACTATTACATGATCTCTGACATGGAATGGAGGCCAAAACAAAAAAGACCTTTCTCACTTTCTCGCAAACTTTGATTTATTTTGACAAAAGGCCTTCTCCAGTGCCTGAAATGGAATCTACTGTGGTTTCTGATATGGTTCAATTAAACAACTGTTGACCCAGTGTTTATAATGTCTGTGACACACTTCATATCATCTGCAGTTTAGCCTTAATAGTTTCTATTGCACTCATGACAGCTCCTCCTTTTTTTGCTAAGAACAGGCTTCTGCTCATGGGGAATCAGTTTCTTGGTTTATAAACCTTTTTTCTTCATTGTATTGTCAAGAAGTATATTTTACTCCTGAAATACCTTTCCATGACTTACTTTCACAAAGAAAATACTTGAATGGTTGGAGAAATCATGCAAAAACAGTTCTGCTCCTGCACATGTTTAATTGTATCTACACAAATCCTCAAGAATTTAAGTAGAAGAATAGCAGAATTCAGCAATGATAATTTAATTCCATGAAAAATAAAGTAAGATTGTTACATTATTGCACATGCATGCTGTAGCATTTATGTAGAGGGGTTGTACAGTTGCAATCTTGGCATGGTCCGCTTGAGAAACTTGCATTGATATTGTACTGATCTGTATTCAGGAATAGGTCTGAAGTGGATCACTGACTCCTTTGTAAATGGCAAGATAGTGACAATAATTTACTCTCCAATGGCAAATAAGCATAAGCAAGTGACACTTCACAAGCTCACTAAGCAATGTACATGTGAAACCAGATTTCAAAAATCACGGTTGAAAATGTACGCGTGATTAAAATTAATTCAAATTGGTAGAAGGGGGTAATGGAGGTGTTGCATGCAGAGTGTATCATTAATCAGTAAAATAAATATCCATTTACTACTGCGATAAGATTTAATATTAATTCAGAACATCAGCATTGACTAGTAGAGATCAAGAACATATGAATTGACATCATTGATTTATCTGGTGGAGTCCAGAACATCAGCATTGACTTGCCTAGTGTAGTCATATGATCAAAATTCAAATTCTTCAGACTCCATCAATCAGTTTTATATTACTAGGTATCTCACTGCCACATCCTTACATTTTCACAATTCTCCCCATTTTTAGAAGAGGGAGACAGAGTTCCCCCTCTTTTGCAAAGACCTGTTTCTAATTCTGTGAAATTACCACATGTGTAGCATTTCACAAGAACTGACATAAAACCCCACAATATGTATAATTTATGTGGAAAATTTTGTTTGATTTTATAAGTTAATAAAAAAAAAATCATTTTTATTTTTCAGTTTCACAAGGATCATCCTTTCATTCTGAACATGAACAACACACACTACAGTGTCCGTTATGAGCCTGCAGAATCACAGTCAAAGCTGTTTGGTGGAAACAGCAATTGGAGAGGACCAATTTGGCTTCCAAGTAAGTTCTGTGCTTGATACTTTTCAATCTGAATTAATCCGTTGGCATTAATCCAATGCAAACCATTTCCAACTTAACGCATTGTTGTTCCTTATCTTTTCAAAGGTAAGATAGAGTTTCTGATTTGTTTCCTAAAGGGGTATAACTAATCCATTGATCAGCCATAACAGAATTATATACAGCATAACAAGCAGTGAGTTTTTGAATGTCAAAATGGAAGATAACTGAGTTCTTCATGATAAGATCATCTTCTAAGGATGATACTGTAGAGCAAGAGGAAAACTCTCACATTCCAACTTAAAGTGGGGGCCCCGAGTGGTCTAAAGCGCTCTCCGTTATGGATCATTGTCATCTCACCTCTGTCTGCGTAGGTTCGAGTCTCGGATTCGGCCGATGTGGGTATGTGAGAAAGCTTGCCAGTAGCTTCTCCTGGATCAGTGGGTTCTTTCCGAGGATTTCCCGGGTTCTTCCTCCACCATTAATACTGGCCACCATGTATAGCCTATCTTGTGCTGAAAAATGGCATTAAACCAACAACACCAACACCAACTTAAAGTGAGGATGTTGCACAAACCAGTGAATAGTCAGCACCTTGTCCACATCACATGGAACCAGAGGCTGAGAAAATGGAAGATAAGGAACCAAAATTCCAACACATCTGGTTGATTACTTAAAACTGCTTAAGGAAAGAACCAATAAAGAAGGATGTTACATGATTTCTATTGATAATTTAAGGAAGTTAATCTATTTACCCATTAAAATGGTTGTACAGGTTAACCTGTGTTCTTCAAAGGTGGCAACAATAGCTGAATACAGCTTTGCAACAAATTTGATCCTACAACAGAAATATCCTAGGGACAAAATTTGTGGAAAATTATATTTGAATATCATGAAGACCAGCTCCCAAATTTGTTTAAATTGGCCAAAATTGAAGTGGTTTTCCAATTACAAACAGCAGATTGTGAGAGGGAATTTATTTCACAAAACAAAATTGACACTGCTTTTAACATCAGAAACAGTGAATAAACTGATGAGTATTTAGGTACAAGGGAGTCATATAGACCATTTCCTGTTTCTCCTTCAAATACATTCCCCAATCACATTAACGTTAGGGATATAAGCCTGCTACCTCTCGAATCCAGCCCTACTAAAAGACGAAAATTTGTCTTTTCGGTCTATCTCATATAGACCAAAGGGCAATAACTCTTGCCCCTTACCTCCCTTTGCCACCGCCAGGTGTCACTAGTTTTTAAGCTTCGCTTGTACGGATAACACGTACATTATACCTCCAAGCCATCTTAGTGTTAAATTGGACCATCCGAAGTTAAATTTGGATTTATTGCGTTGGACAATCATTCTTCTACAGGTTGTATACATTATTTTAACAATTTTTCTCAAAATTGAGTGACTTTGTCACCCTTACGGATTTCATTTACTGAAGACCATGTTACACACGCTATCACGGAACTCGTGTTGTTAATTTAGAGTTAACACGACTCTGACTAATTTCGCTTACTCCGTTAGTAATGGTTGCGGTATTAGCGAATTAATAACATGCTGAATTGCTAATTTGTGTTTTGTTTTCTTTTCTTGTGTCGTTTCAGTAGAAATGTCAAACAAATGCATGAAATGCAAAAAGTTCAAAGCAAAAGAAGACAACCATGACTCTTGTATTGTATGTACTAAGTGTACATCATCTATACCATGCAGCATGTGTAATACTTGGACAGAGCAAACATGGGCTGATGTAGTCCAGGAGGCAGCAAAAGGGACGGATAGACGGAATAAGTCGAAGAAAGATAGCATTGATGTCCTCAGTATACATCCGAAAACATCCTCCATTGCGAGCCTTGTGGGGGATGTTGGGGTCCCCCCTCCACCTAAAGTTCATCGTTTGCACCGTCAGCCACAGTAACATCAGCGGCAATGGAGGGAAATAATGTTGACAGGGTACAACAGTCCAACTTTGAACAGATGCGTCGTTTTTTCCAGGAAACGACGATGCAGCTATTGACATCAGGCCAGATATTACCCTTATTTCCCTCGCTCGCTAACACAGCTTTGTCTGACTCTTTGGGGGAATGTTCCCACAATTTTAGGCTGCCCAGTGGGCGTAAGTCCCCTGGCATGTCCGAGCACGGCCTTTGGGCCTGTAAGTCAGGACGCATGGGGTTTTTACCGGATCCATCGGATCCATTTCTTTATACAACCTCTATGTCACCGGCCATCCAACTGTCCCAGCATGGGGACCCTATTGGTAAAACGATCTGACCAAACATGACTTACGGGGATTTTAGTGATAAATCCGTCCGTCAAGCTGTACCGCCGGCAACATACCAATACTATGGCGGAGATTTTAGTGAGAAATCTGTCCGTCCAGCCAGGCCATTGGAGCAGCCGGTACCGGTGATAGCAGGACCGTCGCCAACATTCAGACTGACCACAAGCCAGACAAACCAGCTGGCAGGGCCGGCCGTCCATATGTTCATGGCTTATCCACAAGGGAGAGTTAGTGACAGTGTTAAGGATCTATGCCACCTGGTATGCTCTATTCAGAAATGCAAGCTATTACAGAACACGACTCGGCACACAGTGAGGGTGACGAAACTCCTGCAAATCAGCCGTACACAGATCCAACCATGGAACGGACTGAGTTTGGCTTCAAGGCGGCAGTGGAAGAAATTTATAGGGTGTTGGCAATTTCAGAATGCCCTCCACCTCCTACCGCCACTCAAGACTACAAAGTTAAGGCGTCAGTAGATCTTGACGGGGAGGAAGAGATGCCATCCTTCCGGCTCCTTCCCCAGTCGGCAAAATTAAGGAGATCATCGATCATATATCAGGACGAATAGGTGATCCGGGGAATGCTAAGGCGTTCTTTTCAGATAGCCAAATACCAGCAACGTTCTCGGGTCGCTGGTACAAAACTCATTCACACGCCTTCAGTACGGATCTTCCGGCCCTGGACAAAAATATGGCAGCAGTTCACATGTCCGCTCCACTGTTTTACAGAGTGGACAAAAATGTGTTCCATGCCACGTCAAAGCTAGTCCGGAACATAGTCGCTACGTCTTCAATGTTAGACTTGGCTTCATTAGCCATTTTCCGACTCGCAGAAAAATCTGACAAGGACCACGCTTGGGAAGCGACGGCCCAGATTGCTAGGGTTATTAACAGGGCAGCTCACCATTCCATGGCTAATGCGTTGACTGCTTCTGCCAACTTAGACCTGATACGACGTGACGCATGTCTGCGGTCCACGTCGCTCAAGCCCCATCATACTCTAGCTTTACGGATGACTCCATTTGGGTCACCTTTACTCTTTGGAGGAAAAATTGAAGAAGTTTGGAAGCAGGCAGCTCAGGAACTGCCCCTCCAACTTGCCACCCAGCCCTCGCAGGCGTTTAGAAAAAATCAGCCCATGCCACAGTGGAGGGATGATTGGCGGACCAGGGACAAGGGATCCTTACAATCAAATGTGCAGTATAGATCCCAACCCAATGCCAGGAGACAACAGTCTAATCAAGATAGGAGACAACCATACAGAGGTGGTAAGAAACAAAGTTTCTCCGTCTTGAAGCCTCCTAACTCTAAAAATTGACATACCCTCTCCACCACCCGCGGACAGCCTACCTGTGGGCGGTCGCCTCCTGCAATTTCAGGACCACTGGACCACCTTTTTTCCTCAGAACGTTTGGGTGTTCCAGGTCATTTCAGAGGGACTTCGGATTTCATTTATCCAACCCCATCCCCTGTCCTCCTCTCCCCTCTTCACGGACGTACCATCCGATCGGGAGAAGGATACCTTTCTACAACAGGAGATACGGTCACTCATAGAAAAACGGGCGATTGTGAAAAACCCGCAATCACCGGGGTTTTATTCCAGGCTGTTTCTTATCCAGAAGGCAAACGGCAAGTTGAGGCCGATCATCGACCTGAGTCGCCTCAACCAATACATTTTACCACCGAAATTCAAGATGGAAACGGTGAGATCAATCCGTCTTTCCATCCAGTGGGACGAGTATGCCGTCAGTCTAGATATGACCAGCGCATATTTTCACGTCCCTATCCACCCCGCGTCACAGAAATTTCTCTGATTCGCTTACCGTGACGCGGTTTGTCAGTTCCAGGTCCTACCCTTAGGCCTCAACATCAGCCCTTGGGCTTTTACCAAGGTTATGGATTGCGTCGTCACCCTGTTCTGCTTGACTTCATCTACAGGGATGGCAGTGTACTTGAACGACATCCTTCAGAAACATATAGTAAGTTCTATTCTGCTCAAAGGCAGAAATGATCTTTTAGCACTTTTAGATCATCTAGGCTTTCTCATGAACTGGAATAAGTCCGATCTCCGTCCATCTCAGCGTTTTGTCCATCTGGGTATGGAGTTTCTCACCGATCTGAATCTGGTACGGCTTCCTCGCGCTCGCGTAATCCGGATCGTCGAACTCGTCGAGTCCATTTCCAACAGGATGTGGATTTCAGCAAGAGAATTCTTGCAACTCCTCAGATTATTCAATGCTGCAGCGGATGACTTGATCCCGCTTGGCCGTCTTTTTATGTGTCCCTTACAAATGACGTTACTGGCACAGTGGCACCCCTTTTCAAGTCCCCTCAATCAAACAATAATGATCACGCCCCAGATACGATCATTCCTGAGTCAGTGGCACAACCCAGGCTGGCTGTCCACGGGGATTCCTCTGGAGATGCCCAAGTGGAGATAACGGTATGTACCGACGCCAGTACCTACGGTTGGGGTGCCCACCTGTTGCCGGACTTCGCTACAGTTAGCGGCACGTGGGAGCCAGAGGAGAGGTCTCTCCACATCAACCTTTTAGAAATGAGGGCTGTCATCAATGCCTTTCATTTCTGGAAGGATCAACTCTCAGGAAAAACTGTCCTCATTATGTCAGACAAACTCTGTGGTGGTGACTTACCTCCTCGAACAAGGGGGCACCAAGTCACCAGACCTGTGCATTCTGATCTGGCAGTTTCTACGTTGGTGCGACAACCTCCACATCAACGTACAAATCAGACACATTAGCGATAGACTCAATGTCTTGGCCGACACTCTATCCAGGAAAGGTCAAGTCATTCACACGGAATGGTCACTCCATCAATCAGTCTTTCTTCGGATTTGCACACTTTGGGGGCGTCCGATGATCGATCTTTTTGCGACAAGGTGGAATTGCAAGTTGCCCACCTTCGTCTCTCCGGTTCCAGACCCAGAGGCTTGGGCTGTGGATGCTCTGTCAATCAGCTAGGAGGGGTTGTGGGCATTCGCCTACCCTCCCACGGTTTTGGTACCAAAAATAATTAAGAGGTTAAGGGGTCAGAACTGTCAGATGATTCTGATTGCCCCTCTCAGATGGAACAAGTCCTGGGTTACTGATCTACTCGATCTAGCGATAGATCTACCCAGGAAGATTCCAACCAGCCCAAATCTTCTCAAACAACTGCGGTCACGGGTGTTCCACCCCTGCCCGGATCGTCGTCTTCTTCATGCTTGGCTCTTGTCCGGGCAGCCTTGCGAGACAAACAATTTAAACCTTCGATTGTGGAGAGAATCTCAAGAGCAAGAAGGCCCTCCACTCTGAAGGCTTACGAGGGAAAGTGGCGTGTTTTCAGGGACTGGTGCCATATCAATAACATTGTCCCTTTCAGTGTCTCAATCCCTCAACTGGCCGACTTTTTTCTCTGGCTTTTCGAGGAGAAACAGTTGGCCCCAATTACTATCAAAGGCTACCGCTCCATGATATCAGACACATTCCACCATCATGGTAGATGTGACATTGGGCATAACAAAGATCTATCAGATCTTTTAGCCAATTTTGATTTCAATCAACCAAAATCCCTCACCCTGTTTCCAAAATGGAATCTGTCCTGGGTTTTAACATGGCTCAATTCAGACAAATTTGAACCTTTAGGCTACACTTCCTTAAAGCTACTATCATACAAAACATGTTTCTTGATAGCCTTAGCTTCAGCATGCAGGGTGAGTGAGTTACATGCCCTTTCCAGTGACCTGAACTTTCTTCAGTTCAGATCAGATGGCTCGGTGGTCCTCCTGACGCAACCAGGCTTTGTAGCCAAAAATAGGTTACCATCCATTGGCAATCAAAAAATTGTCATTCGCTCGCTCTCTTCCATAGGTAAGTCAAGAGCAGCAGCCATGCAAGAACCTGTTCGTGCACTCAAGCACTATTTAAAACGCACAGAGGCGTGTCGGGACACACGTAAGAGCCTCTTTCTTCCGGTCAAAGCTAGTAAACGGGATATCACCCCTCAAGCCCTTGCTTCATGGCTGAAGTGGGTTATACGCTCAGTGTACTCTGAGGTCTCACAAGATCAGAGTTGCCTCATGAAGATTACGGCTCATGAGATTAGAGCAATCTCGGCGAGCCTGGCATTTGAACACAATGTTTCGATCCAAGATATAATAGAAGCTGCTGGCTGGCATGTAGAGTCAACCTTCTCCAGTTTTTATCTCAGAGATTTGGCTTCGCAGAGGCAAACCTTGAATCTGGTAGGTCCGGTGTCGGCAGCCCAGATGACCACCAGACCCATTTAAAACAATCAGCACAGCCTATCAGCTTCGCTGGATTCGCCAGTGAAATTTCGTAGGTAAGAAGATTTCAGTAACTATCTTAACCGTATGTAGGGGTCACATATCACATGACCCTAGGCTGTGTTGCTGATGAAATTAGGAAAACGGGTTATCGTTCAAATGGGGAATCCAGCCATCATTCCCTAGAAGGTACCCGGGGTGGAGGTAGGATGTTCAGCATTCCCTCCTCCTATTACTTATTCTCCTAACGTTAATGTGATCGGGGAACGTATTTGAAGGAGAAAGCAAATTTTTAGTAAATTGTGTTTCTCTGAGAATACTTACCCGATCACATTACTTAAAAACCCTCCCAACCACCCCACTATGCGAGCATCCTCGTATAATATATGTCGCTCAGCTTAAAAAACTAGTGACGCCTGGCGGTGGCAAGGGGAGGTAAGGGGCAAGAGTTATTGCCCTTTGGTCTATATGAGATAGACCGAAAAGACGAATTTTAGTCTTTTAGTAGGGCTGGATTCAAGAGGTAGCAGGCTTATATCCCTAACATTAATGTGATCGGGTAAGTATTCTCGGAGAAACACAATTTACTAAAAATTTGCTTTTCAGAGGCTTTGAAGAACTACAGTAATGAGATGCAATGAAGAATATTTACCAACTCAGCAAACTAAATTGGGTATGCAGATACTTTATATGTTTCTTGTCAATGAAGTTTTATATAGTCATTAAATTCTTGTCTTAAATCAGATATGCGTATACCTTGTAATAATGTGACCCATTAGCTCCCATTCAGCATTGTTCCTCCAATCCCCACTCATCCCTTGGAGGTAGGTATGGGAGACCTCCTCATCTTAAGAAAAATTCCTGGGAGCATATCTGTATTTATGAGTGAAAATATCAATTGGTTGCCTTTTGGAAACATAAGAAATCAATGCAGCATGGCCATCAGTTTGCTAAGTACAAGTGTGTTCTAACAGCAGCACATGCAGTTAGATTCACAGCCTAATCCCATTTTAGTTTTGATGTGACTTGTTCCTTTGTATGTGGCAATCTTTGTGTGTGGCAGCATTTGTTATTGACATGTATAGATCAGTAACCTGTCATAACCTTGACATGTACAATCTGAGTTGACTCGGCAGATCTAAGGGATCAAGATAAGTATGCACATGGACATATAAATAGAAACATTACAGTCAATAAATTACTGACATTCATACTACTATAAACATGGACATGACTGTAGCCAATCAGTGATTATGAGACCTGATGCTGTTGAAATATGGCTTGAAAACCTCATAGTTTATTTCATTGGCAGATGATGGCTGTTCACTGTTTTGTTAGACATATCTTTGCATTATTAAAAATCACTTTGTGATTATTTAAAAATAATTAAACTTTAATTTGTCTTACTAAAAACTTCACTTTCGTTAATCTTCCACCAATAATGCAGGACATTTTTTTATATCTCTGTTCTCAGTTTCTATAGGAAGAAAATTGTTATGGCTTTGTGACTAAAGTTTGAAATGGCCACTAAAATTTTCAAGTAGGTCATGTTATGGCTGTTATGTTTGAACAGTAATTGGAGTGCTGTGGTTGTTTAATACAATAAAATGTTTTACCTGGGATCTGGTAACTCAGCTGGTCATTAAGAAAATTGGCCAGGAATTTGTAGACATCATGCAAGACAGTTGCCAGCTGACTGGTCCAATGCGAGTTAATTTCACGGCCGACTTGCATAAAAATTGAGTTGCCAGTCCATCTGGCTAGTTGGATTTTTAGGTGTACAGAGTAAATTTAATCTTTGAATTGTATATTTGTTATTATATTACAAAGAAATAATAGAACACATTTGAAAAATAAGTAAAGGCAAATTATTTCTAATGACCACCTAGAGCATAGTAATCTGATCTATTGGGTGTGATTAGAAGGGAAATAATTTGTGTGTAGTCTGCACACAGTAGTTGCTTGTGCTAAGAGTCATTAACTCTTCTGCATCCATGAGATGTATGATGTCACATGCTGCATATGATTCCCAATAACATGCTGCAATTGCTGTGAACTTGACATTATTTTTCAGCTACTTTGTACAAGAGACTTCACCTTCACTAAATTAATCCAAACCAATGAAAACTGGCCCTCAAGTTCATAATTGTTATTAGATCGTACTTTGATGACTGAAATTCCAGCTTGCAGGCATGGACTAAAGTTTTCTACCCACTGCCATTGGAGTTCTGTCTATGGCATGTACTGAAGTTTTCTACTCACTGCCATTGGAGTTCTGTACATGGCATGGACAGAAGTTTTCTACCCACTGCCATTGGAGTTCTGTCCAACTCTTTACTCTCGATCACCTGCCAGTCAGCAGTTCCAGCTTCAGGTGATCATTGTCTAAAAAAGATCCTACTTCCAATTAATTCCACAATCAAACAAGTTACTGACATTTTGGGACTGCTTACATCATCAGATACAAGTTCCAATCATCTGCAGTCATCTTTGCTTGTACATGCATTTCCCTCAGTTTTTCATTTGGGTACCCATGAGTTGATTCATTACGTTGTGATTATGGGATCAGTGTTGCATCTAATATCTATGTCAGTCTTCAATAGGCAGAACGCAGTTTACCTTCCCCCACCCCGAATCTTACAGGAATAAGTAGAAGCATGTTTATTGAGGCCCAGTGTACTAAGGCCATGGCAGTAACAGCAGCTATTATGAACTTGCAACAGGTGAGATGAAATGTAATGCTCTCTACCTCCATTTTTCTTAAAGAACATCATAGGCTAAACTATGCTTGCAGCATTCGTCATATAATATCTTCTTTAATAATCAGGTTGATGGAATTCGCAACAAGCCACCTAATATACATTCCTTGCATCCCTCAGTCTCTGAGGAGGGAATTGGAAGTGCAACCAACAGCCTACAAAAAATTGCAGGGAGGTTCCTAGAACACATGCCACTAAGAAGCAGTCCAACCAAATTTACAACTGTCCAAAACCTCAGTTCTCCCAAATTAAGTGGACATGCATGCTCCCCTTATCACAGATCCAGGTAGGGAGAAGGCTCCAATCTTCTGTTGCTGAATGTGGTCAGACAGATGGTTCCTGGGGACTTAATATTGCATTCTGCAAACCTCATAAGCTTTTGTCCAGAGTTCTTGCAGATACAAAGCAGCATGTGTCACTTGGTCATCAACATTCAATCAACTCTTGTATGATCTTGCGTTGACAATGGGTTCTAATACCATCCAATGTTGAGGCTACACAGACTTCATATTCCCACTCACACAGCTTCAAGAAGTTTTGTGAATGACCTACAACAGGCTACAAAACAGCAGTCTGGTTATATTTTGGATCCAAGCATAATTTCATGTGTTATCCTCCATCTCATTTCCAATCCCCTTGTCAACAAAGACATCTCCAACCTTGTACCATTTGAAGATTTCATTTGACTAGGTCTGTAATCAATCTTCAGTTGAGAATATGTTTGCCCATGGAACTAGAATTGAACTGATGCAATGATAGCATATTTGTCTATACATAGCAATCCATCAGCTAGAGAATTCCTTCACATGCTGAATTTTGTTCAATGCAGGAGTGAACATCTTAGTCGTAGGTTTGAATCTTGGGTTCCAATTACAGTGGTTGTGTGGTCCAAATGGAGGCCAAACCTTGACTATTGGACTAACTTTCACAATTTATACAATATGAGGTCGCATCGGAAAGGCAGAGAAACCACTCTGACTCATGTTGGGGATACTTTTCTAAGTACAACCTCCAGCAATTGCGATCAGTACAGATACAAACACAGAGGACTGGGAGAGCAAATCTCCTACCATTTTGGGCCCCCTCAGAATTTTTAGTTACAAATCAACATTCTCAAGATGAAAACCACATTGAAAGCTTTTCATTGGTGGATGAAGAACCTTCAGAGGAAAGGAGTTTTCATTATATTCAGTAACTCCACCACTCAGATGACTTATCTCAAACAGCAAAGCAGAACCAAGTCCCCAGACTTTTGTGCTCTTGCTTGGGATTTTCTAAAGTGTTGTCACCAACAACAAATCCATACAACAGCAGTGTCATATATCCTTAGTGGAATACACAAGAGGACTTTATACCAATATAGGTAATCCATATTGCAATAGCTCACTTCCTATGGCTCTTTGATGAGAAACAGCATCAATCATTAAACTTACCATTTCACAACCTCTGTGCCAAAGCTGCAAAAAAGAGCTAGACTGGCATATCAACAGGACTGGTTGTGTCCATTGGAGAAAAAGACAAGTGAGAGTATGGGATTATTTTTATATAGTTGATGTACTTGGTTGTTTATTTTACAGATTTGTTATGAAAAGAGAGAAGTATAATACATTTGCTGCAAAAATAGACAAATTATTGTGACTTAATTATGATGTGAACACTGATATGCACATTAAATAACTTCAGCATCAATAGTATTGGAGAAGAAATTCAAGTGACTTTAAATATTGTGAAATTATTGAAGTCAGGTTGAACAGTTTTGGTATGTTTATTAGTTTTTTCAAATGATTATTTTGGTTTATTTTATGATCATAAGTTGAAACAGGAGCAGTTTTTTTTATGAGTGTAAAATTCACGAACCCCAAACCCCTCTTCATATTTTTTCAGCTTTTTTTATGGAAGACCAAAATCATGTATGTGTCTTTTTTAATGATGCAGAATTGGACTATTTGGTTATGATAGGACCAGTAGCATTTTTTGGTTACTTATCCTGCAAGCTTGCAGGAAATTTTGGCAAGTTTTACACAGTGTTTGTAGAGCTAAGGTAACCTATATTTATGAGAATAGATTGTACAGCCTTTTTTTAATTATATCTCTGATACAAAGCTCATTACTGTAGTCCCCAGTAAGATGGCCAAGGACTTGAATACCTGTCAACTCTCCCAGCAGGAGAAAAAAAATATTTCAGCAATTATTTTCAATCCCAAGAATGATCACTTTGATGCTGTAGTATCTCCATTCCCACCAAAGAAACTCACATGAATGAAAACCTGGCATTACTGTACCATATATATAAACATTAATTACCACCATTAAATTAAAAGAAGGAATGGAGAAACATACCATGCAGCCTATGAGCCCTCATAACATTATTCAGAATAAATATGTTATTTAGTAAACAATGTTAAATGGCTTTTGAGTTGAGAATAAAAAAGGGATGTAAAACATGGGGCAAATAAGTTGCTACATGTATGGTACATATAGCTTGAGATGGCGTATGTAGATATTGCTAGTTACTAGAAAATAGGGCATTATTTATTTGCCAATCAATTGCTGGTGCTTACATAACAGCCACTGTAGAACATGGTTTCTTCAAGTTATGTCAGAGGTCTAGTCCATTTTACAGTGATACGGATTAACTTTTAATTAGTCGCATTGGCTTTCATGCATGTTTACTTAACACTAACCTTTGGCTATTGTGCAGTTTGGCCACAGCTGACCAGAAAATGAAAAGAGGACATGTCCTTAGTGAAAATAAGGTGCATCACAGGGAGAAACAGGGTGTCCTTTGAGAATTTCATGTATATTGGACCTAGAAGATCGGTCAATATTTAGTGAAAATGAGGCTTAAAAAATGCCACGAAAAACTTCACAATTTTAAATCTCTATCTCCCAGTTTTGTTCATTTGATCTCTCTACTTGGCTTTTGAAAATTTGGCAGGTATGAACTTGTAGAATTAGATACCAAACTATATTCATGAGAGTAGATTATACTTCTTTCTTGTGTATCTCTGATGCAGTGCTCAGTTCTAAAGTTCTGTCTATCTCACTACATTACACCTCATTTCTGAATTGAAGATCCAACTTCAGCAAAAGATCAGACCAGAAGTTGTAGAAATCATATTTTGAATGATATAATTTGCAATGAAATGTTTCTGAGAAGAATTGGAAAAACGTGAAGAAACAAAAGATATTTGCAGGTGCTTTTTATTTCACATTAATTTGAAAAACCTCATGTAAAGCTAAATGTTGATAAGATTACTCTATACTCATCAATAATGATAGCAGCTGATAAGAAATAACCCTTCATTTTCTTTTTGCAGGCAAGACACTATGTGGCATTGAACAATTGCTTGATTTTGATGAGCTCCCTCACGTAAAATGAGGATATTGCTATCACTATGTCTGTATACCTGTCCATCCACAAACATTTTGATTTTAAAGGAATAACTTAAATCATTGAAGATAATTCAACCAAATTTGTTACATATGTCAAACAAATTATCTTTAGTTGCTTTTTGATACCTTGAATTTCAGTCTTCATTATTTTGTATGTTACCATGGAAACAATCTGTATATATATAAATGGGACTGCTGGGCCTTAGAGTACTCTCAGTACGAGTCTACACATAAGCAGCAGACTGGGGGATACGTCAGTCTTGTTCTATGTTAAGTACTTTGTTATCAGACTTTGTATATACTGTAAATTGAGAATATTTCTTTTTGCATCAGAAATATTTCTCTACAGTTCAAGTTAAAAGCTACATAGTGGTTTATTTATGTACAAAAAGACATGAAATTCCCATAAATGAGTTTCACATGCTGTAGGAGTCGTAAAACTCACTTTTATTCTTGCAGTGAACTATCTGTTGATTGAGAATCTGGAACGCTTTGACTATTTTTACGGAGAGAGTCTCAAGGTCGAGTGTCCCACAAGATCTGGGAATTACATGCGGCTCAGGGATGTTGCCAAGGAATTGTCCCGTCGACTTGCAGAGTTGTTCATTCCTGACCTAAATGGCCACCGACCATGTCATGGTATAGTTAATTTTATTTATAGTGCCCACCTTTGCAGAAACTTGACATAGCCATCATGTTGGCATCTGTGTGCATGTCTGTACATATGTCTGTTCACACCTAGACTAAGGTCAATATTAAAGTTTTTTAAAGTCCATTTGATTCCACAAAAACCAAGCTTTTGAACATTTTGTCAAATTTCACTAAGTTTTTCAAGTTTTCTTTAGCAGAGGGGTTGGTATATAAGGTATTCATTACTACCCAAGAAGTGAAGTTCGTTTCAATATGTGAACTAGTTTTTATTATTCTTTATAATTCGTATATATTTTATCAGAATGTAGTTCTTGTAAACATGAGACAAATCCGTTTTATACCATAACCATGTTTGACATCATAAAGGTAAATAATTGTAGCATTGTTCTGAAATCAAATCTCCAGAATCTTTGGAAAAGTCAGACTTCATAGAAACACAGTACACCAGTTCCTGTGGTTTTATTGGTGATGGTGGTAGTATTGAAGCCTGTTGGCCTCTTCTCCACAATCAATGGTAGTCAAGGACCCTTTATATCAACCTTATGGAAATGAAAATCAGTCAGTGCCTTTCATGCCTTGAAGGATCATCATAAAGGCTAGCAACTTGGTGGTGGTGTCCATCCTCCTCCAATACAGAGTCTATCAGGTCACCCAACCTTTGCAACATGGTCCTGACTTTGCAGGTGCTCCCAAACACTGGATTATAATCCAGATCTGACATGTTCTTGGCAGGTTCAATATTCTAGCAGACAAGTTAGAAGGCCTTCCACTTTGAAAATGTATGAGGGAAATTGGCATGATTTATTGGACTGAGGCAGCATTATCATCTCAGAATCCTTGTTTTCTTGGCTTGCTATCTTTTTCCTCAGATTCTTTGAGGAGTTTGCCCATATCAAAGGTCACTACTGCTTGTTTCTTGACATTCTTGTACCTTGTTCCCTAAATGGAACTTTGGTTTGGACATGGCTCCACTCGGACTAAAACCTTGCTGAAGCTATTATTTTATGAAACATGGTTTAGGATAACTCTGACTAAAGCATTCATGATTTGTTGTTTGGATTCCCTTTTGGTGGATTTAATCTGTCTCCAGTTCTGATTGGATGGTTTAGTGACCTAATGACAAAAGCAGGCTTGATAACCTAAAACAAATTACTGACAGTAGAGGGGGCCCCGAGTGGTCTAAAGTGCTTTTCATTATGGATCAGTGCCATCTCACCTCTGTCTGTGTGGGTTCGAGTCTAGGATTCGGCCAGTGTGGGTATGTGAGAAAGCTTGCAAGTAGCTTCTCGTGGGTCGGTGGTTCTTCCTGGGGGTTTCCCAGGTTCTTCCTCCCCAATAATACTGGCCGCCATGCATAGCCTATTGTGTGCTGAAAAATGGCGGTAAACCCCACAACAACAACAACAGCAACTGACAGCAGAAAATTAGAAGATGGTCACTGGCCTTTATTAAAATTTCAATTGAGACAGCACTACATGAGTCAGAATGTGCTCTTGGGCACTACTTGAAGTACATGGAACATAACATAATCCCTCAAGCCTTGGTATCTTGACTTAATTGCTTGATATGCTCAGCATGCTCCGAAATCTCACACCTCATGAACGTTTTCACCATGTGACCTTACATTCAAACAAGCGTTGAGATCAAAAACTATTTTTTCTGGTTACATTTTAAAAACAAAATTAGCTGTCATTTTGTTGATTGTTGCAGTTACTTTTCCTGGTTTCAAAAATTGATCAATTGTACCTAATCCCAGTAGCATAGACAGACCAGCAAGTAGATCTCCATTTTTGTTTGTTGTTTTTTTTTGGTGTTATTTGTGTGTGTAACATTTCTGCTGGCGGAATGACACTACCTTTCATGCATGCATCAGAATTTTAAAACAAAGGCCAACAGACGATGAATACACAGGTGTTCTGTTATGACAGGGATTACTACAGAAAATATAAGTGTTCTGAAGGATTTAATTCAGTGAGCAAAAGGAAGAGGAATTTTACTTACCATCCACACACAGAGGTCTATCAAAATAAATTACTAGCATGTGACCAATAATCCAATGCTATTTTGTCAGAAAGATCCATTACGAGTTAGTAACTCGTCTGGTTAATCTGCTACCAGAAATGTTTAAAAAAAACAAAATGCCGAGATCTTACAGCATACAGTACTCAGGCCAACTGTGCACTGCTGAGGTGGTTAGTCAATATGAACAATGAATTTGTTTATCTAGAAATATATAAATTCCAATGCATTTATATGAAGTTTGTTTCTTTCTTTCATGGTATGTCTGAATTTCTTCACTCCAAATCCAAGTTGTAAATACAAGTTTAAACAGCCAACAGTGTCTGGGGGGTATAACTAGATGGTGTATTTTGTTGCCAGTAATGAAAATAAGTTGCAACTTTTGACATCGGTGAAACCCAGCATTATCCCTGGATAAACTTTTTACTCATTATTTTTGGTACTTTTATGGAGAAAAACTATTTTCATGTACGAGATAAATACTTGTATATGAAACTGCAGGAGCCATGGCACGATCTTCTTATATTAGAATTCTCTCTTCCCCCAAAATGATAATAAACTTTCTAAATGCTACTTTTCATACTTTTAAGAAAGAAAGAAACAAAAATTGTGTATGAGAAAAGTACTTGTATATGAAATTTCGGAGCCATACCACAACTGTGTTATATCTGAATTCATGTTATAATGGAGCATGCTATAGCAGGGTCACACTGTACTTACCCAATCCAGTTACCATAAAGGTCTTCCACACCTTTCTGCAGATACAAACTTTGTTGCTTCAGTCAGGCTTAAACTGAATAACTTCTGGTACATGGGTGCCATTGAGCACTAGCAGGAGCAGGAAACCATAAAAAGTTCCTTTACATTGTATATATGATGTACACAGTGTTCTCCCATTTGAAAGACCTCCTTTACTGCAGTGGAAAAGTGGTCTTAAAGAGGTGTGAATTTTTTTTATGGTGATCACAGAGATGTGAGTGTTAATTAAATATAAAGGCAGTCATTTAGTTATACAATTTTTAGAAGTCTAGAGATAGATAGATAGGCTTTCAACACACTGCATTCTCTTACACTGTTGAACTACCTGGTGTGTGATTAATTAGGAAGAACATAATCACTAAAGAATTGAATGGAATAATTGTTGGCATTCTGTGAAAATGCCTAGAATGCCATGTTAGCAACCAGTCAGTTTAGCTTGTCTGTAACATGTCTGGCAATTGTTGGCATTTTGGAAGCTCTGGATTGATAAGAAAGTTATTATCTTTTAACATTTTCATAAGTTTGACCAGCAAATATTATTTTCTGTCGACAGGTAATGAAGAAAAGTATGCCACAGACCCTCATTTCAAGGACCTCTGTCTCTTCTACGAGTATTTCCATGGGGATAATGGACGTGGATGTGGAGCAAGGTAAATTTAGTTGTAGCTGTACAACTGTGTCCAGTTTTCATCAAAATTCATAAGTAATATAAACTAAGCATTCATTCTCAGTCACAAGGTCAAGATAACAGGAGCTAAAATTGTTTTTTGAGTTCCACCTAAATCTGAATTGATTCGGGCACCAAGTCTGAGAGCAAGGCAGCACACTGTCGATTCTAAAATTGAAAGATCAGAGGTCAAGGTAACTGGATATGAAATTCCAAAATTAATTTTTCATTTTTAATAGCTGCAGTCAGTTTGGTAGCAGAAGGTGACACATTGTTTGACTGCTGTCCATCTGTCCATTCTGAATCTAATGTATTATTATAACACAAGAAACATTTTTAGCAGTGTTTGAAATTTGACTTTGTCATTAAA
Source organism: Sinohyriopsis cumingii (assembly GCA_028554795.2). Taxonomy (NCBI): domain Eukaryota; kingdom Metazoa; phylum Mollusca; class Bivalvia; order Unionida; family Unionidae; genus Sinohyriopsis; species Sinohyriopsis cumingii. The sequence goes on along the minus strand of CM068842.1, from coordinate 53,687,738 downwards.
ACAGGTGTTAGCACAGTTACTCAGAAACCTCTTGAACTAAGGCAAACATAATTAGTAGCTTGTTTTTATGCATGTATATGCGACCTTTCCAGATTTCCAAGTAATTTAGGAAGATTTAATTTTGTATTAGTCTTTAGCTCTAACTCTTGTGATTTGATTGTAAGTCTTAAAAAAATTACCCTTAAAATATGGAGCTACGGAATAAAGACAAAAATTACCAAAATATTATTGTTGAGTTAAAATCCATATACATGCTTGTCATTGTTTCATTTGGATATGGGTTTCATATTAGAGTCAGTGGAGTTGGTCATTGTTTCATTTGGATATGGGTTTCATATTAGATTTAGTGGAGTTGGTCATTGTTTCATTTGGATATGGGTTTCATGTTAGATTCAGTGGAGTTGGTCATTGTTTCATTTGGATATGGGTTTCATATTAGATTCAGTGGAGTTGGTCATTGTTTCATTTGGATATGGGTTTCATATTAGATTCAGTGGAGTTGGTCATTGTTTCATTTGGATATGGGTTTCATATTAGATTCAGTGGAGTTGGTCAGGGAACTAGTCTAAGACTATTTTATTGGAGTACTTCAGATCACTATAAACTGTCACACTGCAGACATCGTAGGGATATGACTGAAAAATTGTTAAAGCTACGTTAAAAATCCAAATCACGCACACACTCGTATCCTTTAAACTGCCAAAAAAAATTCATGCAAAATGTTGGCATGATCAGGCTATTGCATTTATAGAATTTTTAAAAAATGGCATCTAACAACATGATACATGTTCAAGATGAAAGAGAAATAATCCTCTTAAAAAGTGTTAATAGTTAAAACAGAAGAATAAAAAGGAATATTGAGATTTTTTTATGGAAAAATGCCAGAAGAGCAACAATTACATTGATTAGAATTGTGATGATTTGTATATATCTTGTGTTGGGAAATAGGGTTGCTATCATCATGTGAAATTTGAAAAAATTACTTAAACTTGAAAGATAGCAATAAGCCATTGTGCTCTGTAGGGTTTGGAACTGCAGTTATTGAAACTGAAACTGTACTGGAGGTAATTAAGGTCTAAGTGTACTTTACAAACATTTCAGTTGAACATAATGTTTACCAATGCTGCATTTGTCTCAAATATAACTTTGATCTTTTTAAATGCAAGTTTTCCAACTTTTTAATGGCAGTACATGATATTTTGATATACATTACTGAAAACTGGTCTAACTTACAGTAAAAAATTGACAGGACTGTCAGATCAGGAGAACTTAGGGGATGGTCAGTTGTCCACTGTCCATCACTTGACATCAGTCCACCCATTAGCATGTTTCTTTTCACTACTGCTTCTATAGTACTTTAGACTGTCTTGAAACTATATACACACATTCATCCCATGGTTTGTTGGTCCAGAATGAAAATGGTTCTGCATGGAAATCAGATGTGTCTGCCATCTTTACAGCTTTGTTATCGCTCCTGAACTTATGGTCATATTAGCATGCATTTTTCACTAAAAGACTTCTTATGATGTCTAGTTGGCCCTAACTGAAAATGGTGTCAGTCTGACATCCACCATAGCAGCCATCATGAAATTTTATTTTCTTTCTCACTACTCCTCCTGAATGGATGGCCATATCAACATGGGGTTCTCACTGAAAGACTCTTGTGATGTCTAGTTGGTCCTAAACGAAAATGGCTGTGATCTGACATCCATTTTGGCCACCATGGCAGCCATCTTGAAAGACTTATGATCCTAAATGAAAATGGTGCAGATCCGATCTCCAGTATGGCCTCCACAGGAGACACCTTAAAAATCTTGTTCTTGCTACCTGAATGGAAAATTATATCTTGAAAATATTGTTATCTCTACTTTTGTCCAAATGGATGGATATATCAATTTGGAGTTTTCAGCAATAGATTTCTTACGATAACTGGTTGATCCTAAATGAAAATAGTGCCAAGTCATACATCCAATGTGGCTGCCATTGAGTACTACGTTAAACATGTTGTCACTACTCTCCTTCTTTGATCATCTTAGTGACATGTCCACCTTTGCAGCTAATATGAAATCTTATTGGCATGTCCACCACAACAGCTAATTTGAAATCATAGTGACATGTCCACCATAGCAGCTAATTTGAAATCATAGTGACATGTCCACCATAGCAGCTAGTTTGAAATCTTAGTGACATGTCCACCTTAGCAGCTAATTTGAAATCTTGTTTTTGCTGAAGAATATCAGAGGAAAAACAGCATTTAAAAGGAATATATAGTTTTATCTTGAATTTCTGAAAATTCTTTTGTCCCAGTAGAGCATGACTCCCTTCGAGGGACTTTTGTTTTCATTTGTACTTTTCTTGATATTGACATTTTCATTTAAAACCAGCAACATTATGCAGAAACTGCATTTTCTAGGCAAACTAAATTTGTTGGATCAGTTTATATACATATCCACTTGACCTAAGTAGCTTTTCATGCTGCTGGTTTGAATTGGGAATTTTGTTTTGAATGGGAGATGAGAGTGGTGTGGACATGGATTTCCATTATGGTTTTCCATTACTTCATTGTTCCTCTGTTTTTGTAGAAAACCATCTGTTCTGCCAGAATTTGGATAAAGTGAACCAAGAATCTTTCACAGCAATACATTACACCTAAGCTGTTAGTAACTATGCTGTCATTTAATTTCATGGAAATAAGACAAATTAGTTCCTCCATTGCACTTTTTCATTTGAGTTGCTTTTCTTAAACTGTGTTTGCTTGGGTTAACAATAATTATACCAAAGAGACTATGAAACCATCAATCAGGTGATAAGTAATGACAGAGTTCACTTATTAAATAACTGTCTGCAAACTGGTTTTAAAGCACATAGGTATTAAGTTTTCATAATGTTGGAAAGGCTAATACATGGTCCTTCATTCATTTATAACTTCTGTGGTGTAAATACAAGTGTTTCACATTGATTGTAATATTAAAAACTTAATTATCTGGAATTCATATAAAGCTTGTCTAATATTGCATACAAATACATCAGGGCCAAATGGCATAGATGTACTCTTTGGCCAAAGCATACAAGTTATGTCCCTTGTCTTGGAACAAAACCAAGTTTTTCACAAGCATTAGAGCAGTGACTGTATGAAAGTTTGGACCATACATGTAGATCATCCTCCTTAAAAGCAGAAGATGTCTGTGCAAAATAAGTATAATTCTGTATTATTTTGCCACCACTGCTAAATTAGACCTTGACAGAGGTTAAAGATTGGCTTTATTTTGGATGGTAGGTGTTGCAACACTGTATATACTGGCATGATAATTAGTCTGGATGGTAGGTGTTGGAATACTGTTTATACTGGCATTATGATTAATCTGGATGGTAGGTGTTGGGATATTGTATATTCTGTCATGGGGATCAGTCTGGATGGTAGGTGATGGAATACAGTTTATACTGGCATGGTGATTAGTCTGGATGGTAGGTGTTGGAATACTGTATATACTGGCATCATGATTAGTCTGGATGGTAAGTGTTGGGATACTGTTTATACTGGCATGGTGATCAGTCTGCATGATAGATGTTGGGATACTATTTATACTGGCATCATGATTAGTCTGGATGGTAAGTGTTGGGATACTGTTTATACTGGCATGGTGATTAGTCTGGATGGTAGGTGTTGGAATACTGTATATACTGGCATCATGATTAGTCTGGATGGTAAGTGTTGGAATACTGTCTATACTGGCATCATGATTAGTCTGGATGGTAAGTGTTGGAATACTGTTTATACTGGCATGGTGATCAGTCTGGATGGTAGGTGTTGGAATACTGTTTATACTGGCATCATGATTAGTCTGGATGGTAGGTGTTGGAATACTGTATATACTGGCATCATGATTAGTCTGGATGGGAAGTGTTGGGATACTGTTTATACTGGCATGGTGATTAGTCTGGATGGTAGGTGTTGGAATACTGTATATACTGGCATCATGATTAGTCTGGATGGTAAGTGTTGGAATACTGTTTATACTGGCATGGTGATCAGTCTGGATGGTAGGTGTTGGAATGCTGTTTATACTGGCATCATGATTAGTCTGGATGGTAAGTGTTGGAATACTGTTTATACTGGCATGGTGATCAGTCTGGATGGTAGGTGTTGGAATACTGTTTATACTGGCATGGTGATCAGTCTGGATGGTAGGTGTTGGAATAGAGTATATACTGGCATGGTGATCAGTCTGGATGGTAGGTGTTGGGATACTGTTTATACTGGCATCATGATTAGTCTGGATGGTAGGTGTTGTAATACTGTTTATACTAGCATCATGGTTAGTCTGGATGGTAGGTGTTGGGATACTGTTATACTGGCATGGTGATCAGTTTAGATGGTAGGTGTTGGGATACTGTTTATACTGGTATATTGATTAATCTGGATGGTAGGTGTTGGAATACTATATATACTGGCATGGTGGTCAGTCTGGATGATAGATGTTGGGATACTATTTATACTGGCATCATGATTAGTCTGGATGGTAGGTGTTGGAATACTGTATATACTGGCATCATGATTAGTTTGGATGGTAGGTTTTGGGATAATGTATATACTGGCATCATGATTAGTTTGGATGGTAGGTGTTGGGATACTGTATATACTGGCATCATGATTAGTCTGGATGGTAGGTGTTGGAATACTGTCTATACTGGCATCATGATTAGTCTGGATGGTAAGTGTTGGAATACTGTCTATACTGGCATCATGATTAGTCTGGATGGTAGGTGTTGGAATACTGTCTATACTGGCATCATGATTAGTCTGGATGGTAAGTGTTGGAATACTGTCTATACTGGCATCATGATTAGTCTGGATGGTAGGTGTTGGAATACTGTATATACTGGCATCATGATTAGTCTGGATGGTAGGTGTTGGAATACTGTCTATACTGGCATCATGATTAGTCTGGATGGTAAGTAGTGGAATACTATTTATACTGGCATCATGATTAGTCTGGATGGTAGGTGTTGGAATACTGTCTATACTGGCATGTTGATCAGTCTGGATGGTAAGTGGTGGAGTACTGTATATATTGACATGTTATGAACTGCAGACAGCATCGACCCAGCTTTGACAACACATATACTGTCAGCAAATCAGGATCTGTGCTGGGTTTTTTTAAATATAGAATTTCAAGTGAGCAGTGCGAACCAGGATGTGTAGACACAATGACAGATACAAATCTATACTTTTTAGAGCTGCATGTGTGTTATACATAGGAATGTTGTAATGTAGTTTTGGGAATAAAGTCTGATGACATCTGGGGTTGGCAGTTTTTAAAAATTGAATTTTCTCCAGCATTACTTAAAAAATACATAGACAGACCATCACAGACTTAATAATGGCTGCAAGAGGAATTGTACCAAAGACCTCAAAAGTGAGTGTAAAACCCTAATCCTTTAGTTCTTTATTTAATTTCAGCCACCAGACTGGATGGACTGCCTTGATTATCAACCTGATAAAGAAACTGTCCCAGAGTGGTGAAGGGCTCAGTGACAATGCAGATTCTGGCAGCGCTGAATACTCTGTTAGCAGACGGTTTGATGAGGCACACTTTAATCATCATTTTAGTCCACATCTTAGTCCACATCTTAGTCCGCGCCTTAGTCCAACCCTAGGGTCATCAGTCAATCCTCTAGTGTTTGAAAAATTGAAGCAAGAAATCTGAAGATGGGCTTGACAAGAAATCTGAAGATGGACTTGACAAGAAATCTGAAGATGGACTTGACAGTTTTATCATTCATAGCAATGGTAGCATTTTCTGTTGTGTTTGCCACTTCTGTGCAATTCTCAAACTAGATGTGTGTCCATTTTTAGCTCACCTCTGTGAAATAGAAGTCAGCAATTATACCTGAAGTAGAAGTGAGTATTATACCTGAAGTAGAAGTGAGTAATTATACCTAAAGTAGAAGTCAACAATTATACCTGAAGTAGAAGTCAGCAATTATACCTGAAGTAGAAGTCAGCAATTATACCTGAAGTAGAAGTCAGCAACTATACCCAAAGTAGAAGTCAGCAAGTATACCTGAAGTAAAAGTCAGCAATTATACCACCATTGGCAGCAGCATTTGTATGGAAAAAGCATATTCAAATGTTTACCTTCATTTAATGTCAACCATTTTATTCTTCGGAGGTCCTAGGCATCAGTTTTAGCAGGTTTCATAGCACCTGCCTACAGGGGAGGGGGATAGCTCAGGTTTTTTGCACACTGTATAAATCCTCCTAAATCAATAATCTGAAACTTCATGATGGGATACATCTTAATACGTTCTACACCTTTGTCATGCATTTAGGTCACATCACTGACGTTTGATTAACTTTTGTAGTTTATGTTTGTTTCCCTATGTTTAAATTGTATTGGCTTTGATTAACTTTTTGCATTTAACTTGTGACCAGCGAAGTATTTTGCCCCCTGTATATTGACTGTTATACCTAGATTTATGAAAGTGGGGGGGGGTTACATCTTTAAGAGTATTATACACTCATTACAGATATATATCACTTTGACTATTAGTTCATATTTCACTGATAAAAGTGTTTTTTTTAGCTATTTCTTAAGCCCTGTGTATGCTGAGTCATTAAATTAGAAAATTTGATGCATCTCTGTCAGTGCCATAGCACAAAACAAAGTCACTGACATCCATTTCACATTTTACTGGTTTATGCTTTGCATTTTCTCATGACCAAATAGGTCTTAGCACCCTGTAGATGTTATACACCTGTCTCAATAACTTGCACACATCAGGGTCCAAAAACATAGACCACACTATCAGCAAGAGCACGAGTTGCCAAGGGACCTCCCGAAAATCTGCTCAACATCCAGAGAACTATGGAGGGGGGGCGACTGGGCTGTAATGACTGAATTCTTGTTTTATAATTGCATTGAGAATAATTGTCAATAAAGCACTTTCTCCGATGAAGTTGCTCATAAATCTGTATAAATTACATTTCTTTTCTAAATGTCCAAAAAACCGAAAGATCAAAAACATGATTCCAACTGGTTTCAACAACCAACACCATACATTTTGTTGATTAGTCTCGTTCCTTGAGTGGTATGTATCTAGTATTTTGTGAAACAAGGAGTCAATAAAGCAGGGAACCAGACTAACTGCTGATGCACTACCAAACAAGATTCCTTTTTGTATAATAAAAAAAACCCTACAACATTTCATAAGACAATCGTCTACATCAAAACTCAATTTTCGAAATGTTCAGTTAGTGAAATATTGATACCATGATTTCATTGCAAGTAACAGTGAAACTTCTTATCATCCTCCAGGATATCTCTACTTGCAAATTCAGGAATTCTCATAAACTTGTTTTCCCCACATTGGTCCATATCTGTGAAATAAAGCTCTTTTTATTTTACGAAGTACTCATTTAGCTTGGTTGCATTGTTATCTTTATTCACAGTTATGATTAAGTAGGTTAATTTAATTGATTTTCTTAAAGTACAGTAAATAGGGATAAATTTTTTGGGCATTTTCTGGTTTAAAAAATGGGATCCACGCCTGACTCCATGTTAAACGCAGGTTCACAAGTTTTCAGGGTGCAAGTTATCAGGAGAGTGGTGTACCTAGATTCATGAAATTTGGTGAGGAGATGCATCGTGATGAGTACCACACCTAATAACAGAAGCTGGGCATGGTGACCTGTATTACATGCTTCACTGACTTTGCTAAAATTGTGTATTTTATGTTAATTTCTCAAGTTTTGATATGCTAGCATTATTGGACATGATGAATATATACATTTCTGCTAGTACCACACCATTACCATAGAAATAAGCTGTTGTGAACTGTACTCCACATTTTACAGACTTTGGTCTGGTTTTTACATGTAGGTTTTGGTAGTTTTTAGCACCATATAATCCCTAAGTTCATGAAAGTTGGTGAGGGAATTCAACCTGATGAGTTGTTGTAGTTGTAGTTGTAGGGTTTAACGCCATTTTTCAGCACATGATAGGCTATGCATGGTGGCCAGTATTAATGGTGATGGAAGAACCCAGGAAAACCCCAGGAAAGAACCACCGACCCATGAGAAGCTACTGATCAGTACTATACTCTTAGCACTATTTTAGGTCACTGTGATGTGTATATTTCTTACTTCACGGGTGTTAATTAAGTGTTGAGTAAAGTTTACTTCTCTTGCTCTCTTCTTTCTAGAATCATCAAAATTTGTTAGTAACATACACTTGCTGCAGAAGACATTGGTCTCCATTTCACATTTTACAGGCCTAGGTTTCATTTTTGGGGTTATCTCAAAACCAAATACCGGTAGTTCTTTCTAGCACCATGTGTACACATTGTTATTCTGAGTTTCATGAAATGTGGTGAGGGGATGTATTGTTTATGCTGAAGTAATCAGACATGGTTATTGCATGAATTTCTTTTAGTGTTACACCCTTACAACAAGGCGTCATTGTGCCCTTCATGTTAAATTTTACTGGCTAATGTTTTTCACTTAGCTCATGGCTGCATTGTGTTTTTTTACATATTGTATAATACTGTTATACCTTTAATCATGATATATGGTGAGAGGGTGCATCTTGATAAGTACTACAACCTTATTTTATAAATAGGTCACTATGACCCATAATTCACATTTCAATGACTTTGATTCAGTTTGACATTTTTCTGTTATTGCTGTATTCCTAAAATTAGGAGACTTTTTACATCTCTCCTAGTACCATGCCCATACAAGACCAGGTCATTGTAACCTACTTTTCACATTTTACTGGCCAAACTTTAGCTCATGATCATATCTATTTTTGTCATGCTTTGGTATATACTGTTCTGTATAAAATCATGAATAATATAAAATGATACTGTTCTCACTGGACATCGAGAAAAGCATTGGGGGGAGTGAACTGGTCTGTTTGATGGCTGAATAGTCGTTTCAAAAATGCCTTGGGAATAATTGTCAGTAAAGCTCTTTTTCTAACAAAGTTATTCGTTTTTATGTCCCACCCAGTCACATTATCCTGACACCAGGCCGACCAGTCCTAACACTAACCTCTTAATGCTGAGCGCCTACCGAGGCAGCTGTTTGTACCAGTTTTAGAAGTCTTTGGTATGACTTGACCAGGGTTCAAACCAATGACCATCCACAACCGGGATGGATGCTATAACCACTAGGCCACCAGAGTAGTATAATTTTTGGTACTTTCTAGTATGTAAAAAAATGGGATCCGTGACTGACCCCACATTATAAGCAGGTTCGTGAGTTATCAAGGCGCGCATTATTGAGGAAGTGGTGTATCATGTCTCTGGTTTTGTACAAATAAATGCATTGAGTATGGTCATTCATTTTAATTGCAGCAGTTGCTATCAGAGCAGTAAAATGCCAGCTGATCAAGGTCTATTTTGTTTGTTTTTCTGATTACTCCTAACAGACTGCTTCAGTCCAGATCTGCCTGCACATTATGATATGGTAGATCTGGGTCTACACAGTTTGCAGTTGGGTATGACTTGTAAGCAAATATTGGTGGTACTTTATTTTTTTTATGTGCATGAGACAGGTTGTCAGATTTTACTGACAGTAACACATCATCTCTGACAGAGAAAGTGGAGCTGACATTTAGCACCAGGACAGAACTGAATGGAGTTCCCTTACTTTTGTCAAATCAGCTTCCTGTGGTTGAGGCTAAGTATAGGGATATTCTAAATTTAGTGTGAAAAGTAATTTTCATAGCAGTCAAATGTCTTTCTAAAGCATCTTTTGCCCACCTTTTTATATCAGTGAACTGTTTTAACATTTATGCCTGTCAGTCATTTTATTTACCAATGCTAGCCAATTTGAAAGGCTTATTTATTTACCATATTTACTGACTTAGGTACCTACTTGCCAATAGTATAGAGCCATAGGTTTTACCCGTTTGCAGCTAGGTGTGCTTGTACACAAGCAGATATAGTGGACAAAGGAAGAGGTAGAGAAATTAGGATTTTGTAAACATTTCAGATGAGGTTTCAAGTATATGTTTCATTGTATCACATTTTATTGGTAATATTATATGTACAGTTTTGCATGTAAAGTTTGTCAGCTATTATATTTCAACCGAGCACATGACTTAGTCATTTTCACAGTCTCTTGCGAAGTTGTATTTGGTTCAGTACATGTATGTCTTTTAGTCCTATTAATAAGATTTATGGAAGTTATTGGTAAAGTTCTTTTCATTTTGCATGTTCATATTTTATTTTAATTATGGTGTCCATTTGTGTTTTTATGTATGACTTTTATATATGTTCAATATATGGCTTGTAAAAGAAAGCAACATTATGCCATTACATCTTTAACTGTTGTCCTGACTGACATTACATAATTTTGACATGACCTTTTATGATAAGAAACATTAATTTTATGATGTTGATATCTGTGATACTTTTTCATATACCTACCATAAGGCAGGGAATATTATATTGTGATGTTGTCCATCCATCATTTCCTTGCTGGTTTTGTTTCTACACAGTAACTTGAGTGTCCACCATCTACAGATACCAAACTTTGTGGATGGTTTGATAAAACCCTGATTTTGGAGTCGAAAACCTGTCAAACATGTCAAGTCATTGACGGAAAGGACAGAATTATTTTTCATTCATTAACTTTAGTTCTTCACTATGTACAGTTACCAACCTTATGGATGGCTTGTACTTGGAGTAAGAAAGACGTTTGTTGAGGTTAAAAGATCAAAGATCAAGGTCAGTGGCTTGAAAGAAAACAAATGATTTTTCACACAAATACATTAGTTACATACTACTTACGAAGACCAACATTTGTGAACTTCTTGCACTTGGGGTAAGGAATAACCCTCACGGTATTGGGGTCAAAGGCTCAAAGGTCAAAATTACTTTTGACTAAAAGAAGAAAAATAATTTCAGCTTCATCTATGGCTACCAGACTTTTAGAGTCAGAAGGACACTGGCTAAGTCTCATTATCACTTTTGCATAATAACATTAGTTCTACCTCACAGACCTGGACCAAATGTTGTGGATGGCTTACAAGAAGAAAAACTTATTGAATTTGGAGCCAGAAGAGCAGAGATGAAGTCATTGAGACTGATAGAATATCGTTGGTTTCTGGACAAAGAATGTCACTTAACTACATGGCGTACTAATAAACATGGGGCAGGTGATGGTATGATGTGCAATTCATGCACACCATGACAAATACATTCTCCTCATATAAATACTTCTTTTAGACTATGTCAGAGGACTTTTATGGATTTATTTCATGTACACGATGAAAAATTCATTCTCCACATATAAATACTTCTTTTAGACCATGTCAGATGACTTTTATGGATTTGTTATAGATTAATCATTACACTCAACTGTGTTTACATTTGAACATGTTAGAAAAATTATTAATTTATAAAACATGTATACATTTTTGAGCATCTTACAGTGAACAAAACTTTTGCACTACATATGAAAATTCTTTTTTTGATGCCATATATACTTGCCTGTGAGTAGAGTTCAGCTGAAAATAATGTGGACCGTGATTTTGGTCTGTGTTGTTTTTTTCTACTGATTATGCCTTGCAGACTGCAGAGACCTGGATCTTACATGATGGCAGATCTGGGTTTGTGCAGTTTGCAGTTAGACCCAGCTTGTAATTGAAGAATGTTTACCCTGTGAGTGACCTCGTACCTTTGGAGCTTTTCACTGTGTGACTAAAGTAACTGTGAAATCCTGTTTAGTTTTAATGGTAAAGTGTACACTCAGGTATTACATGTCAAATTCATTGTGCCTAATACTTGACAGATGGCCTTCATAGCCTGGTTTGTCATCCTACATCAGTCAAGCATTATCATGTATTATCATGTATACCATACTGCAACAATAAAATTGACTGCTGTTTTTTAATGAGTTCACCTGTCATTGATTAGATATTTGATGCATTAATTAATGTGGGTTTTTTTACCCCAGTGTTAGAATTCCACTGGTTGTTGATTGGAATGTAAATACTTGATATAATCTTTCCCAAGAAAATTCTGTCTCCTCAAAAGATCAGTTATATATGTATCATCATGACCACTAGATTAAAATCTGTTGCAATACAGATTCCAGTGCTACACCTGCTTAGCTAGAGCTAGGATGAAATCAGCTTTACAGAAGCCAGTGCTATACCTACTTAGCTAGAGCTAGGATGAAATCAACTTTACAGATTTCAGTGCTACACCTACTTAGCTAGAGCCAGGATGAAATCAACTTTACAGATTTCAGTGCTAGACCTACTTTCGCTAGAGCCAGGATGAAATCAACTTTACAGATTTCAGTGCTACACCTACTTAGCTAGAGCTAGGATGAAATCAACTTTACAGATTCCAGTGCTACACCTACTTAGCTAGAGCTAGGATGAAATCAGCTTTACAGATTCCAGTGCTACACCTACTTAGCTAGAGCTAGGATGAAATCAGCTTTACAGATTCCAGTGCTACACCTGCTTAGCTAGAGCTGGGATGAAATCAACTTTACAGATTCCAGTGCATCACCTACTTAGCTAGAGCTAGGATGAAATCAGCTTTACAGATTCCAGTGCTACACCTACTTAGCTAGAGCTAGGATGAAATCAGCTTTACAGATTCCAGTGCTACACCTACTTTGCTAGAGCTAGGATGAAATCAACTTTACAGATTCCAGTGCTACACCTACTTAGCTAGAGCTAGGATGAAATCAACTTTACAGATTCCAGTGCTACACCTACTTTGCTAGAGCTAGGATGAAATCAACTTTACAGATTCCAGTGCTACACCTACTTAGCTAGAGCTAGGATGAAATCAACTTTACAGATTCCAGTGCTACACCTACTTAGCTAGAGCTAGGATGAAATCAACTTTACAGATTCCAGTGCTACACCTGCTTAGCTAGAGCTGGGATGAAATCAACTTTACAGATTCCAGTGCATCACCTACTTAGCTAGAGCTAGGATGAAATCAGCTTTACAGATTCCAGTGCTACACCTACTTAGCTAGAGCTAGGATGAAATCAGCTTTACAGATTCCAGTGCTACACCTACTTAGCTAGAGCTAGGATGAAATCAGCTTTACAGATTCCAGTGCTACACCTACTTTGCTAGAGCTAGGATGAAATCAACTTTACAGATTCCAGTGCTACACCTACTTAGCTAGAGCTAGGATGAAATCAACTTTACAGATTCCAGTGCTACACCTACTTAGCTAGAGCTAGGATGAAATCAACTTTACAGATTCCAGTGCTACACCTACTTTGCTAGAGCCAGGATGAAATCAACTTGCTCATTATATTATCCAGTTTGTAGATATCGAAAACCTCAGAGAGAAACTTCGGTCTTCATTAAGGTTCCTTCCTGCGGATTTCCTACTCCAGTGGCTTTTAGATCTAATTAATTTTGCTGAAGTCACATGGACATGATGCTATGAAGGCCGTGTCTAGAATCACTGTAAAAGTAGATGTGAATTACCACAGGGTCACATCATATTTCTGGCAGTGATCTCTAATGATGAGCGATTTAGACCACTTGGCCACTTTGTCCCTCCAAGAAGTGTTTTCACTCTATGATCTTAAACCTTTCTAAACTGCCAGTCTTTATCATTCTCTGCAAGAAAATTCGAGTCATAAATGCTATTATCTTGCAATTTTCACAGTAGTCCACACACAAGAGAGGTACGATATGTCTGGTATTCCATTCTTCCATTCTTGTGTGCTTTATGAGCAAATCTTGAGTAAAAATTCCATTTATTTCAACCATTGCAAGCAGACCAGGAAGATTCACACAAATACTTTTCCATCTGCTAAATATATTGTTCAGTCATTTAGTGTTGTTAGGTTTTGCTTATTTTTGAGCAAGTCTGTTAAATATTTATCTGCTTACACTCTAACTTGCAACTCTTCTTTAACACAAGACCAGCATCCTCAAAAATTGAATCATTTTCTGGAAAATCAAACACTGACCCAAAGTAAAAACTCAACATCTGACATTTGAAAACCTTCAACAAAATTCATTATTGTCTAATGGCTAATATTTTTTCCCAAAGTAATTAGGTATTAGATTTTCCCTGCTCTTGGCAGCCTGTGTAAGCAATTTGTCATCTTTCAAAGCAACAAAGTAGAATCAATGGTTATTTTTCTGCCGCCTGCTTTAATATCTTTTGTGTGTAATGACCTTCTATGATGACAGCAGAATGAGAAAAGTGTCGTAAACTGGAAAATGTTTGGTCATTTACCCTAATCTCAAACTAAACATCACCTGCAAAGTCACAAACAGAGCAGTTACATTAATTGATATAGATGAATTAGATTGGAGAAATTTGGAAATGTTTGGGCCAGTATTACACATCATATAGAGAACAATCACCTGACTTGTCTATTTTAACCTATTTTCATCACAAGGTTACTAAGACAAGTAAAACTGATAATGAAAACGAAGTTATCCAAAATCACATTTTTATCCAAGAACAAGCTTTCAACCTTTTTAGAAATATTCCATGCAAGTAGTCAAAGCAGTTCAGTATTGTATGACTCATTGTTGCTTTACAAGGATGACTAAAAGGTCAGTTATTAATAGGAAAAAGGTCAGTTATTAATAGGAAAAAGGTCATTGCATTAACTAGCTTGACTATCATACACTCATCTATACAATTATGTGCATTAACAAGCTTGACTACCATGCAGTCATCTATACAGTCAATTGTATGCATTAACAAGCTTGCCTACCATGCATTAACAAGCTTGACTACAATATACTCATCTATACAGTCAATTATAGGCATTAATAAGCTGGACCACTATCCACTCATTTATACAGTTGATTATATGCATTAACAAGCTTGACTACCATACACTCATCTATACAGTCAATTACTGTATGCATCAACAAGCTGGACCACCATACACTCATCTATACAGTCAATTATATGCATTTAACAAGCTGGACCACCTATACAGTCAATTATATGCATTTAACAAGCTGGACCAACATACACTCATATCTATACAGTCAATTATAGGCATTAATAAGCTGGACCACTATCCACTCATTTATACAGTCGATTATATGCATTAACAAGCTTGACTACCATACACTCATCTATACAGTCAATTACTGTATATGCATCAACAAGCTGGACCACCATACATTCATCTATACAGTCAATTATATGCATTCAACAAGCTTGCCAACCATACACTAATCTATACAGTCAGTTATATGCATTTAACAAGCTGGACCACCATACACTCATCTATACAGTCGATTATATGCATTTAACAAGCTGGACCACCATACACTAATCTTTACAATTATATGCATTAACAAGCTTGACTACCATGCACTAATCTATACAATTATATGCATTAACAAGCTTGCCTACCATGCATTAACAAGCTTGATTACAATATACTCATCTATACAGTAAATTATATGCATTAACAAGCTGGACCACCATACACTCATCTATGCAGTCAATCATATGCATTTAACAAGCTTGCTTACCATACACTAATCTATACAATTATATGCATTAAAAAGCTTGCCTACCATACACTCATCTATACAATTATATGCATTAACAAGTGTGCCTACCATACACTAATCTATACAATTACACTGTATATGCAATAACAAGTTTGCCTACCATACACTAATATATACAATCATATGCATTAACAAGCTTGCCTTCCATACACTAATCTATACAATTGTACACATTAACAAGTTTGCCTGCCATACACTAATCTATACAATTATATGCATTAACAAGCTTGACTACCATACTCTAATCTATACAGTTATATGTATTAACAACCTTGACTACCATACACTCATTTATACAATTATTTGCATTAACTTGCTTGACTACCATACATTTCATTTATACAATTATGTACATTAACTAGCTTGACTGCCACAAGTCCTATAGACTTGAACACAGGAGGTCACTGAACAATATTTTCCTGTAGATGTTGTTAAGCAATATGCATTGTTGATAAAGACATGTGCCATGATTTAAGGCATCATCCAGCATGCCTAATATATTTATGTATATCATGAATTAAAATCGGACTGAAGATCAGTAAAGTTTTCTTTATAAAGTTTAAAACACGTTTCCCTTACAACCAGTGCTGAGAAATCTAGTTACTGATGCTAATTACAAATGGGAGTAAATAATAACCAGGTTATCGTGTTTGAATGTCCGATATCTTGAATGGACATGATGTAGGGATACAGCCAATTTTCAAGCTCATCAGCCATTGCCAAGAAACAATTCATCCACCAGAAATATTCGACAGCAAACATGCTGTAGCCTAAAATTATACATACATACTTTGTTATATAAATTATGCATGGGTCTGTGACAGTTTGTTTAAGTACAATGCCAATGATTTTTTTTAACAAACTACATTTCTACTTTAATTTTATTGTAATAATTTTTAAAATGGCCTTTTGACAGCATGGCTGATTGTTGACAACAGGTTACGTCAATTTGTTTCCCAATTTTTTTATTGTAGGAGTCTGATGTTAAACCACAATAACAGGTCTATTGTGTACAGAAAACAAAAATGACAAATTGTAATTTGACAATCAAATTGTAATTTACAAGAAATTTTGCATCACTGTCAGCATCATTTTTAAAGCTGGATTACAAATGTCCTGTTTTCTGGATTATCTGGCCAAGATCTTGAGAACTTTTAGCATGTCCATTTTTATGTCACTTGTTTAGGCTCGAATAAACATTAACACAAGAAAGAGTGAAAACAGCAAGCTTTTGAAAATACAATAATTTATTTCCCTGGAAAAATTCTGTGAAAAAAATATAAAAAAATATATGAACTTACGGTTTTATAGAATCAAATCAAAAAATAACCCAAGAACAAAAGTTTAGTAGTCCTAATCTACTGATTTTACGCTCAAGTCCTGACAAAGAAACCAAGATGGAAGACGATGACGTATGGTACAATCCAGTGTTGAAGTCTACAGTTCATTGTTGAAACAAGAATTATCACTCCTGTTTCTGATAGCTGAATAAATTTGTATAAAAAATATTACATGAGCAAACATATTTTCCAGCAAAAATAACAGAATTAATCCATTTGAATCCAAGTAACTTGAAATAACTCCAAACCAAGTAATCTGAAATAACTTCAAAAAGCACAACATACAACTAACAGTTTAACAGCCCACCTTCTACTGAGATTAAATCTCCAGAATATGGGTTATATGGTCTTTCTAAAACGTAAACAAGGGTCACGTGATCATCTGGAAATTTATAGAAACAAGTACTTGTTATAGATCACGTTTACCCAGTGTGACCCTGATGAAACACACTCTCATTTGAATGCTTAGAAATAAAAAAAAATTGTTTATATTTTAAAGATAAAGTCCCATCATGACCTTGGAAACAACCAATCATTTTAAAATAAAATAGAACTTGTTTACTTAAGTTGCTACAAATTTTGAAACAAGGTCAGGATTTAGATCAACACCTGGCGGTTATAAACTAACAGTCAAGGTCAAAATATTTTCATTAAAAAAAGTATCATCTCTAGTGAATAATATTTACATTGCAATATCATGTAATAAGAAATAGATTGTTTAAAAACTGACAGTTAAATTGAAATAAATATATATTAAATCAGATATAATTAAATCAAATATACATAACACTTCCCCCATAAAGAAAAAGATTTATACATAAAGCTTTCTTTTTACCACAGACTTATTATACATGAAGTTTAAAAGAACACGTACATTACACATTGTACATGAAAAAATACATTGTTATATACGGGAAAGTGTGTCTGCTATACAATTATATTTTCCCTTGATGTGCGTGATGTCAAGATTACATTCCTGTAACAAGAAACTGTATCTTAGTAGTCTTTGATTTTTATTTTTCATCTTGTCGATCAAAGTAAGGGGATTGTGGTCACTAAACACAATAATCGAGGAAGGAGCTGAACTAAGGTAAACTTCGAAATGTTGTAATGCCAATATCAAAGCCAAACATTCCATCTCGAATGTTGAAAAATTCTTTGGTGCTTATTTAATTTCGTAGAAAGTGGCACACTGGATGATCAATACCACTTTCATCTTCTTGAATCAAAACTGCTCCAACCCCAACATCAATTACATCAACAGACAGCTTAAAAGATTGGCTGAAATTTGGAGCTTTAAGAACTGGCGCGCTCTTAGGTATGGCGTTCAACTTGTCAAAAGCCTCCTGACATTGTTCAGTCCAAAGGAACTTGTTTTTCTTACTCAATAAATTTGTCAGGGGTTCAGCAATTATAGAAAAATTGGAACAAAATTTTCGATAGTATTCGGCCATACCCAAAAATCGCATCAGTTGCTTTTTATTAACAGGCACGGGAAATTCAGAGATAGCCTTCACCTTAACATCTATAGGTTTAACTTGTCCATGTCACACGATGTTTCCCAGAAATGTAACACTAGCATGGCAGAACTCACTTTTAGATAAATTAATTGTCAAACATGCATCTGTGAGTCTGTCAAAGAATTTCCGAATTGTTGCTAAATGCTCTTTCCAGGTGTCGTTGTAGATGATGACATCATTGATGTAAACATCACAATTGTCTAGACCAGAGGTAATCATATTCATGAGATGTTGAAATGTACTTGGCGACCCTTTCATCCCAAACGGCATTACTTTATATTGGTAAAGTACATTTGGAGCCACGAATGCCGAAATTTCCTTTTCTCTTTCCGTTAGTGAAATCTGCCAAAATCCTTTGGTGACATACTTGGCATCCCCGAGCTTATCAATACAGTCATCGATTCTTGGTAATAGGAATGAATCTGTTTTTGTCACACTATTCACCCTCCTATAGTCAGCATACATACGGAAAGTTTTATGTGGTTTTGGAACAAGTTTGCATGGTGAACTTAAATCACTTTTACTGGGCCTATAAAATCTTTCTCCAACAAATACTGAATTTCTTTTTTCAAGTACTCCTGTTTGAGAGGGTTAATCCTGTACGGGTGTTGTTTGACAGGTTTGGAATTTACATTTTCAACGTCATAGCAAATTGTATTTGTCCTTATAGGAACATCTGGAAATAAGTGCTCTTATTCAAATAATAACTGTTTAAGTTCATTAATTCACGCTCTTGCAAATGTGAAAGGTTTCTGGTCCAGATCTTTCATTATTTCTGAATTCCGAAGATTTGTCAGTAGAATCCAATGATATTCCTTCACTTAAATCTCCACTGAGTGGGACAGGTACAACTAAATTAATTGCATGTTTAACCTGGCAATCTCTTTCACTATTCTCTTTAAGCATGTTAATGTGACAGACTTGTTTTTGTTCTCGCCTCCCAGGAGTATTATGATGTAATTTTAATAAAAACATTTCCTGTGACCTGTGTAGGGACCATACTACATGGCCTGAACAGGATTTTGCGGTATTGGCAAGAGAGCCAGGACTCTATCACCAGGCTGAAACATCCTTTCCTTCGAGTTTTTATCATATCTTGATTTCATTTTGGATTGAGTAGAGTGCAGATTTGCTCTTGCGACGTCACAAGCCTTTGACAACTTGTATTTAAAATGAGAAACGTAATCAAGAAGATTAATTTCAGCATCTTCGTAAGAATGAAGTTTCTCTTTCAATAACTTTAATGGTCCACGCACAATGTGTCCAAAAACCAGTTCAAAGGGACTATTTTTCAGAGTCTGATGGAATCTTTCTAATGCCCCTTGGCTCTTAGGATGATAGGCAGAATATTTGAATTGTTGAATGCCTAATTCGTACATAACTTTCTGGAAACTGCCAGACATCTAATTTGAGCCTTGATCAGACTGTACGGACTTGTGAAAGCCAAATTGAGTATATATATAAAAAAACTTTATCAAAGCTTTTACTATTGTTTTAGATTTTATATTTTGGAAACCTTGTTGACGCACACATAAAGATCAACATGTACTGGTTACCTGACTTGGTCTTAGGTAAGGGAACAACACAATCTACCATAATTCTACTGAATGGTTCGTCAAAGACAGGAATAGGTTGTAGAGCCTTAGGCATTTTCTGATTTGATTTTTCTACCATTTGACAAGTATGACAAGATCTACAGTATTTACCAACATCACATTTGATTTTTGAACAATAGAAGTGAGTTAAGATCTTGTGATAAGTCTTATTGATCCCTAAATGACCAGCCAAACTAAGTATTTCCTGTCTGTATGGTTTCGGAACTACAATTTGATAGTTCACTGACCATTCGTCATCAGCAGGTACCTCGAGAGGTCTCCATTTTCTCATAGGAATTCCATTTTTTGATGAAATAACAGACAGGAACTTCAGTAGTTTCAGTTTCAATTATGGCTTTCTGAAACAAGCAGGACATCTCAAGATCTTTTTCCTGTTCGACGACAAGTGATTATAATTTATCACCCTAATTAGAATAAAGAGAATAAGTCGTTAAAAGAGGATCACTGTGATCAATACCTTCTGATTGATCCAAACAAGGAGTGAAAGTGACCTCATAAAAAACCAGACCAATACATGTGTCAGCTAATCGTACTTGTAACTGTATGAAGCCACCGCAGAGTTAGGCACACACCCCCGCCAAATTATGCTTTGTGAGCTTTGGATTTCACTCCTAACCGAAGTAGTGACGAGGTAGATTTCCACTCTGTAAAAAATCGTCAACGTCATGTAGAATTTAGTTTACTACAGATCTTCACAAACGGTGAATGTCAAGTTTGTATGCAGAATTTGATAATACTCTAGAAGTCAACAGCCTCAGAAAAGTGACTATAGATAGACTGTTAGAAATTATGGATGATTACGAACAATCATTAGCAATGTGTGCCAATGATGTCTTTGAACCAAACAAATAAAGAAGAAAATACTAAAGCAGAAACAGACAAAAAGACAGTCATGGTGTTTACATGGCCAGATCAAGACAAACATTTAGTCTCCTTGCTTGCTAAGCATCTTGCTGAACAATTACAGCTCTGACCCACGATTATTGGTATGGCTGTCAAACCAGTCATCCCAGTTCAACACAATATATGTATGATGACGAGCCAAGAAGAAAATTGGAATGTTATCAAGATGAGAGACGGAAAACACCAACCAGAACGCGGGTAAAGAAAGCAATCACCAACTACAAGAACAGGAGAGAACTGGTATTATAATGTCACGTACCACTAGTAGTGGTAATAGGCACGGAATTAATAGGACACTATTCCCTCAGAAGACAGCCTATGGCCTACTCGCAGTCTGTAAGCCAATGGATAGTGGCCGGCCTGGTAGATATGGTGCTCCTAAAGCAACTCCCACGAAAGTGTACGAGCCTCCCCTACATCTCTTTCAAGTCAGTCCAGTCAGGAAACGTTAAATAATCCTTTTAAGGGCTGCTATACACACCTAATTGCCATATAGCGGTTCTCTATTGGCTAAAGAACCATTTTGATAGTTATGTATTGAACTCTCGAATTTGATCTTTTGTACACCGGTCAAAATTATCACAAATTACGGCCATGGTCTCAAAGTAGTAATACGTCACGTCGACTCCATTTTGATGAATTTTCTCGGAAACGTCATGTACACTTTGTACTCAAAGTATCTAAATTATCTAGAGTGTGGCAAAATTTACAACTCAAAGACTTGACTCTAATTACAAAAGTAGCTAACACTAAATTGGTAAGTAGAAAAATCCCGAATTAGATAGCTGAGCAAAAATTTGTTCTCAGGTACATCCCTGGCATTTGGGAGTATTCATGACGATGCGAGGAACTATTTGCAGAGTCCTTCTCTCCCTGCCCTTCTCTGACACTAAGATGAGTGTGTGGGCCGATTCCCACTCGTCTAGTAATCAAATACCCCAAAAAATCGAGTACACACGGAACCGGGATAGCCCTATGTTTTAATCCTCACTGGGAAACCTGATTCCGAAGCCTGAAGAAATAGAGAACTTGAGGATGTTGAAAATTGCACAAGATGTCATAGAAGAGGTCATTCATGAAAATGCCAAGCATAAAAAAGAAAAGTTTACTGAAGGATATGTTCACTAGGGGCAGCATCAGTAGAAGCAGAGTAACAGAAACAAGGAGGAGACATTAACTGTAGAGTAGACACTGATGAGTTCTCCTTCTCCTTCCGCACTTGCAGGTCTTATATTGTGCTTACGTCTGCCGTGAGATGAGGTCGTCCTCGCAGAAATTAAAGAAGATCAGAAAGAATTGTAAAAATCAAAACAGCTGTTTTCATAGCTACCTAGATCTCTCGAAGAGAGGTTAATACTGTGCAAAAAATTTCTATGATTGTATCTTTGATGTTTGTGTATGGTTGTCTTTCCCTAAACAAACAACTCCATACTTCTTGAGTGTGTGTTTGTATGTAAAGGTATAGTAGTGTGTCTGTAAGCAAATGCTTCCGTGTTTTCGTGATAGTGTGTATTTTGTATGTGAATGTATGTTTAGTCTTTTTTTTTTAAATACAGAGTATTAAATGTGTCTGTATGTCAAAATACGTGAAGAGAGTGTTTCTTTCGGGTCCGCGCGTTATATATTTTCCATGTTAGGGCCATGTATGTGATGTGCATTATAGATTTTGTGTGGGATGTTTTGTTTCATGTTCGTGCTTCAGGCACAATCGGAGCGTTCTTTAGTTGAGGTCAGCTAAAGAGCACTGCAGCGATGGAATTGAAGATAAAAGTAAACCTTGGAGAGGCGCAATTCCGGCTGTCAGCCACTGCCATAATACCTGCAACAGCACTACGGGATATTAAAGACACCTAGGAAAAGCTAGCCAGCAACTGGAGGTTACGATCCGGGGAAAAAAGGACAACTCTCCCTTTAACGTGGGGAGAGACAAGTGCGTCAATGAACAGGATGTGAGAGAAAGACAGGGTGAGGAAAATCATAAACAGAGGGAGAGAAGGAAGGAACACAGAATAAAGACATCCCACCAATCAGCATCCGCTGCAGTTATACAAGTCTCTATTCAGGTTCCAACCACCCACCTCCATATGGTAGAGTGACGAGAAGCAGACCGCCCACCACTGAAACGGCACGTCAGAAGTAACATCCGAAGCAGCTGAAACCCAAACTAAGATCCGTATACCTGACATTCCGAGGGCCAAGAGCATTGAAAAATCTGCTCAAGCTAAAAACGATGAACAGAACAAGAACAAATACACAAAGACGAGGAAACAAGGGAGGTTGGAGAAACTTAAGAAACTCAAAAGGAAGAAGAGTTGGAAGACCAAGACATGCAGAGATTAGTGGATATTTTGACTCCAGGATGCCATTGAAGACGCAAAAAGGCCGGTAATTTTATAAGAGCTATTAGATATCTGGCTTGGAAATACTTGATGTCTCGTGAGCCTAGGCCACAACAATGGCAGTCCGGAATCCGAATCCTGTCAAACCATTACCTAGATGTATACGAAGAACGATCCCACCGCCCGACCTGGAGTAATCTGCTAAACACTTAACAGCAATTCACGGGTTTGAGTCATTTCCCGAACAATTCGAATGAACTCGAAAAGCGGCAGATATGTTTAGAAAATGACATCGCCCGCAAATCATTTAATCTGACGTCCAGACGCGCTGTTAAGGACTATTATTATGCAAATGCCTCATAAGTTAGGGGTACCAGTTTGGCTTGGAAAGTCGACATGGTAAAGCTGGATAGAAACTATATTGACCTTTCAGACATCGTTCAAAATTGCCTACCTTAATATTCTAATAATGACGAACAAATTTAAGGGTCTCTTTGACTCGTTTTCTTTCAGATCATTTTCGGGAAGTAATATGTACGCGAAGTACACTAAAGTCAAACTTTTGTATTGGAAATTTTCACCCATATGTAAGCGTGATTTAAATCAAGAATGTGGCTAACACAAAATTCACAATAGGGAACAGCTCCATTTAGTTCTTGGACATGATTTGATCAAAGTTCACCAAGGCGTTTCAGAATTCCAGATTACGTTTGGGGTCTCTTGCCGAGCCCCCTCCCTCCCTACCCTAGCTGGGACAAAACCAAGACGAGCGTGTGTGCCGATTCCCATTCGTCCATTACTCATGTGTTCTGAAGAACGTGTATGCGTATAACTGGGATGACGTCGTAAAGCTAGTGTATACTCACACCTGCCGTCTCATTTGGCAATGACAGACATTATTCTCTAATGACTGTGTGATGGTTCCATTCCCACTCATTAAGCCACAATAAGCAATTCAATTTGGACTTAATTGCCGATCGGTTGGCAAATTAAATAGCATACTTTGTATGCATTGACGCGTGTTGGTGTGTGGTTCTGATTCCTATTTACAAGACAAATTGATCAGTCCATCGTGTGGACATAAACTTGATGTGCATGCCATATTCTGCGAATACGACTCGTGTGGAAAAAAAGCGAGAGAGCACGTC
Organism: Sinohyriopsis cumingii; assembly: GCA_028554795.2. Classification (NCBI taxonomy): domain Eukaryota; kingdom Metazoa; phylum Mollusca; class Bivalvia; order Unionida; family Unionidae; genus Sinohyriopsis; species Sinohyriopsis cumingii. The sequence continues at coordinate 53,663,318 of CM068842.1, read as the reverse complement.
ACGATGGATATAAACACTGAAAGACAAGGCGTGACGACAGCTTGATTTCCAGCTAACACAGTGATACCCCGACGATTAGTGTCCTAGGAAAGGCTCTGTAAAGTGGTTGAAACCTGAGAGCGGCGATTAAAAGAACAAACTAAATGTTAATCTGTGATGAAATGAGTGAGGTTGTGGACCAAGATATCGTTGGACGGGGATGAGACGTTGAAAGAGCTGGAGTCTCAAACAGAAATAAGCCTCCTCCGCATTGCAAGAGCTAGAGTACGTGCCCAAGCAGAAGTACAATCTTTAGCTCAACCAAATACAGATCAGGAGAACGATGAAGAGGTAGGTGAGAAGAGGATACGGTTGATGAAGAGAATAACGACCCCGACAGGCATCTTTGCTTGGAACAAGCACTAGATGACTCCAAAAAAGGTCAATCACTTTGTAAGTGCGGTGCAGTACTTAGCCTTTAGACAATTAAAAACAAGAAATCCAAGAAATCCAAGGCTCCAACAGAGGAGGTGTACCATCAACATCGCCATAACTGAAGCCACCGAATAGCAGACACATCTCCAAGAGTACGAGACACTCTTGGAACAGCGGTTCGTAGAGCTACGGAGTGCAGTGATGGTTAAGGACGAAGAGGACCGCCGCCAAACGTTTGTACTGCCGTAATAAAAGCCCTTTATGTTCTGCTATTAGCCAATTACCTCGTTCTACAAGAGGTTTCAGTTTCGTTTCGGTCTTGATAATACTATATGAAAACTAATTTGATCCTTTTGTCACCGTTCAAAATTTTCACTTGTATTCTAATACTGTCAGAAAGGATAAGAGTATCTTTGACGCATATTTTGAGATGATTTTAGATAATATCATGATGGTTTTGTACACTAAATTCAAAGTTAATAATAGGACATTTAACAATTGATAAGAGTATGCCATGAATTTCAGCATTTCAGCGTTCCTAATGATACTTGAAGCTTCCTCCCGAGACCATTCCCTCTCTTTGCTAGCACGGACCTCCAAAGACGAGTGTATGGGTCGATACATACTGCTCTATCAAGCAGGTGCCCCAGTGAGCGTGTAAGTACTGAAGCGGATTGGCGCCTTGAGTGGGGGATTGGTCCCCACCAAGCATAGACTGTATCATGATCAGTATGTGTGTATACAATTTCCACTGATCTCATTTGCCTGTTTGGTGCAAGCGACTTTAATTAAACTAAAGAAAAAGAGGAAATTCTGGCTATTAGCGGAAGGATCACCGTATTGATACCCGGACGTCCTCAACCATCGTAAAATTGCAACATAATATCAACACTCAACAGTATGATCACTTTCATCAAAGAAATAAGCAAGCATGGAAGACATTTGTCAACAGTAACTCACAAAACACAAACCAAAATGACGTACACTCGATGTGGCCCCGAGGGCGGGGCAGGGAGACCGTATTGACTGATGAAGGAAAAGTCGAGATTCGGGTCATTCAGGCCTGGCATCGCCTATGTGCGTGGCGATCTCTATTACAGTTGTGAAGTCATACTCTGTTCTTTGTGCGCCATGCTAGCAACAAAGCAACAATCCATTTGGTTATCAGGCATTGTAATAGTAGGTCCAAGAACCAATAGCGATGACAATATGCAACAGTTTAACCAAGTCGCCATGACAAGACCAACATTAATTCATAGAATTATTTATACAACTAAATTAAATAACACTCTAACAAATCTTATCTTTATTCAAACGTATATACTGTACTAGCAACTATTTTGCCGGAGCTACTTTCTTAGCGGGCTGTGTGAACATATCTTATTAACAAACAACCGGCCTCCAAATTAGACAATATAAGGTGGCTTAGACCTCAGCCATCCGGCCCAGGCATACAAGGTGGCACCGATTGACTCAAACCTAAATAGAACACATATCAAATAAACCCCCAACTTAGCTCAGTAAGGTGCTCTTGGACCCAGGATCATCAGGCCCAGCTGCACAATGAGGCAAATAAAATCACGATATAGGTACTCACCCAACTAATCAGATAAGATAGTCAAAATCAAAGACATCAGGTCCCCCGCATAAGGCGGAACTAAAATTGTTATTACATAAAAGACCCAAAATTAAAATACGTTGCACCTATATTTTTCTGCATGCCAAACAATACTTACTCAATAGACATACTCAGCCTGCCCTCTTTTCCTTTTTTCCTGTTTCAGTCTCATTCATTATAAGACACTTAATTCCAAATTATGAAAAGGCGACACTTTCGAACATCAAACCACCCTGGATGTCGGGTGCGCCTCTTATCGCGCTGTACAGACGTCTTGCCACCATCCTCGCTTGCCGCGGTCAGACATGAAATTATGCAACGTGCTCTGCACACATAAATGCAAGTGTGGAGTACACCTCATTCTTTTCGACTCGACCAATTGAAAATCCCCAACAGCCATAAGCCACCCCACCACCTCAGCAATCCCAATCACCATTAATAGACGGGTTATATATAGATGAAGTCAACTATGTGTCTGTGGAGCTAGGTCTGGGTGATTCTGGAATTAACTCGGTGCGCTAGAGAGAAAATAGCTGCCCTTTTTAGAGCCAATGGATTATCTGGAAAAGAGAGACGCATCAATTTACCAAAAGTATTTATGCATGGATGTGTTTGTTTGTTTATGTATGCATCTGTTTGTTTTGTCTTTAAAAAAATATAAAAATACCTTTCAGTTCTCAAAAGTGTGTATTTGTATGGGATGGTTTAGTGATGTGCAACTAGGAAGGACCATACACAGGCAACCAAAACACAGGAACAGCAAAAATATTCACTATAGTCTCCGCATCAACCACCGTAGCAGCACCAACACCTACAACGTCTATAACTATGTGGAATATACCTATAGCAACAATTAAAATAACGGCAACCATTCCTACGGAAACAATTAAAATAAGACATCAAGCAAACTCTGTAACGGTAACATCAGTTACAGCAAAAGGAACTCAATTGACAACCACAGTACCAACGACATCTTCCATTACAACAAGACAATATTATAAGAAAATATCTGCATTTTTGTCCACTTCATGTAAGGCTTTCATGAGGAAAATTGGTAACCTGACCAAGCTAGTAAAGATCAGAGTAAATTTTTAAATTTTAAACAATCAGCCGATCTGGTTAATTATATCTTCGACCAGACTGAGGAAAGACATACGAGCGCTTTCCTCTATGACTCCAATACTTAGAAGATCTGTGCAGAGTGCTAGAAGCGTGGAAGAAAGACTACTGGGCAGAGAAACTGAGCGAACCTAACAAATTCACATAAGGTAAATGTACTGTATGACCCCAGTGTGATTAGCAATCATGTCTAATGAGCTAATAAAAGTACACAATTTGAAGATCAGTAAACAAGAAGATACTGGAAGGGAAGAATCAGTTTGGTGGTGGTCGACCTATTGCTAATAAAGGAAGCCGTTAGACGCACCAGGAAGAAAGTTACACCACCAGAAAACCTACAAGGACTTGTGCTTCTGGGTGAAGTTTAACAACAGTTCTTCTATGGGCTATATAACCTATTGCCTGTTATTAAGGGATTTCAGTTTGGGTTCAAATCCCAATCGATATGACTCTTAAACAGACATGGTCCTTTATTCACCGTTCATAATTCAAACTTAATAACCATAGCTAGGCTGAATATAATTCAACTGGTCATTTTGACCTAGCCAGAGCATTTTACTTATTTTTTTAGCATTGGAGGTACACTTGGTAAACCAAATTCTCACTCGATATAAAGCGAAAAATTCAAAACTACAATCCATAGTTTTAATTACAATTGTTTCATAAACAAAATTGACAATAGGATTAAACCACAATTACAACTCTGCTTGGAGATTCAAAGACGAGTGTGTGAGCCGATTCTCGCTCGTCTTGTGAACAGGTGGACATAGAACACAATTAATTTTACTATATGTTCTCTACATTTGTTTCTCAGTACTGATCTTTCCACTGTGTGACAATCAGTACAAATCATATGTTAATCTAAAATACCTTCAAAGATGACTTCACGGTTTAGTTCTCGTCAAAGGTTGACCTTCGCTTTTTTGAGAGCTGGACTGTCAACAGAGCAACATGTAAACAGAGCACAGATTTCACTTCCGGATCATCACCAAGGCCTTATTACTCACTGTGCACTGTCGCCGAAATACACACAGACAACAACACCCTGAGCTCATATTCTCAAGAATAAAAAATTACCTTTAAATCCCTACCAAAAAGCATAAATAAAACTCTTCTATCACCACCAAAATGAGAGAGGAAAAAATGTTCTAAAAATAGACTAGAACTACATTGGGTGCTGAACTGGAAGTATTAATTGTGACCCGATTCCTAACAGGGTTAGACGATTTCACCTCCATGGACAAAGCTTCTATCCGTGATCAAGTCAATGTCTCTTAAATACTGCTGCAAAGTTTTAAGGAATATCATCCATGAATAGGACAGTTACAGGCTTTTAGCTGACACCACTGTAACACAAGCACAAGCCAATTCCAAATAGCCGAATTTCAAATATGCACAAAACTTAAAGTTTGATTGTGATTTTGGTAATCAAGATAAACACTTCAAATAAACTGTAATTAGTTATTAGTTCTAACTCCAATCTGGAAATTACTAGAAATTAAACTTGACTGTTTAACTTTTTTAGAAAATTCAATTTAAAAAAAATGATACATATTTTTATATGAAAATTTAAATTTAACTTAAATTTTAATGAAAATTTAAAACCTAAAGTTGACAAATTTTGTTCTGTGGCAAAGTCTCTCCATTCCTTTGTCATAAACATCAATGGTTTTTCCTTTTCAGGTGTGAAGCAATTAAACCAGAGCTTGTCAATGAAAGGCAACACCTGAAATCTGGTATCATCTAAATACGCAAGCTAGGTCTAACCAATTACATGACATCATTTCCACCCATGAAGGGGAGGAGTCTTCAGAAGTTAGGCTTCCACTAGTATTGAAGAGTTGGTGAAGTTCTCTGAAAAAAGCTAGCATGCCTTCTCCTAGTTATATAAGTGTGTGTGTGTGTGTGTGTGTGTGTGTGTGAGAGAGAGAGAGAGAGAGAGAGAGAGAGAGAGAGAGAGAGAGAGAGAGAGAATAATTATTGTATTATACATGCAGTTATTGTAACTGAAACCAGGAAAGGGTACAAGAAGAGGAAGACAACCTTTTTAAACCTGGATATATTCTGTATAACAAAGTAGTCACATATCTGACTGATGATACTCTACCACGTTCCAGTGCTGCATCTGTTCCAATGACCAGAAGAATCGATGCAGACAAGTTATCTCTCATAGCAGTGACAAAGCCGACAAATGGGGGTCTCAAGTCAGCTCAGGCACCAGACTGTAATGGCACACCTGGGTCTGCAAAAATTCTACGACCATCATCCAAAGCAAAACTGGACCTGAAAGAGACAAATTTGAATGAGCACGATGGGACACGTATGATCTGTATGAAGAAAAAAAATGTTGAAATGTGGAATGATATCATTCATCGCCATGGTAATCAAGTCAACATATGTGGCAGACCAGAGTTCCAAATTGCTAATGAAATAAAATGGGGACTTGTTTGGAAGCATACTATGATGTGTAAAAACTGCAGCTTTAAGTCACCAGAATATTAGTTGTATTAGGAGATAAAAACAAATAAACCTGGGCCAAATCCAGCTGCTGTAAATATGATGTTTTAAGCTGGACTACAAGATACACCAATGGGCAACACCAGGGCTAGATACTTGCTTGCAGCCACTGACAATCCGCCACCTAGCAGAACATCTATGCAAAGGGCCTCAAACCTTGTAGGCAAAGCAACTGTGGGGCTCAATGAAATAGACATGACAGACAAGCTGAAACTAGTCAGACAGGTTAATGTTATGAGTGGTGTTCAGCATCCTGGGCAAATAAATGTTGCTTTTGATGCAAGATACAATGCCATTAGCTTTGGACATGAAAAGAAACCTGGTCAAAGTTCATCACAAGCTGTTGAAATTGCCTGAGAAACTGTTACAGAGAATCAATACATTGTGGGGACTACAGTAGAAAACAAGCGGTGTTGGACTGGAGCATGGCTGAAGGGGAAAGGTTTTGATGTGCAATGTCCAGGAGGCCATGTTGACTGCACAGCAAATCTGTCACCAGTTGCACCACACTCAGAGTATGAAATGGCAAGGGAAATGGGAAACAAGTTTGTGCTGCAAGAGATTCTCATTAGACATGCAATAACAGATGAAGATGCACAGGCTGCTGCTGGCTTCCAAAATGCTTACACCATTCTGCATCCAATGTGGAAAGTAGAAAGACTGAACTGGAAGTATTAATTGTGACCCGATTCCAGGTGTCCGGATGAGTGCGCACGGACAGAACATTGGCGGGGTTCCGAGAGGGGTGTTAATCCCTATCGAGCGTCTTCATAAGACGCAGACTGTATTAAGATGACTATGTTAAGGTACGATTCCCGCTCATCTGCAAACTATGCCCCACTGGGGTTAATTACCCTGGAATAGCACGTTGAACAATTGCATTAACGTTCATATACCACTGGTTATGAAGACGACTAACAAAAAAAAAATAGTCATTTGTGGCACAGCTATATCAACAGTGATGCAAAGCGTTAGATCTACAGTGAAACTAGTGCGTACCATCTGTACGGGGGACTAGTTAGAAGTTTATCTTTCTCATCTTGTGATGTAAATATGCAAAGACAATATTTTGTTATAAACAATGGATCTTTAAAACCATGTAATTATATACAGCTGGTTTTAATATGCAAATTAATCACTAGAGCACGTTTGACATTATGACATTATGACTTTAGGAGAAAAAAAATATGACCCATATATATACATATATATATATATATATATATATATATATATATATATATATATATATATATATATATATATATATATACACACACACACACACAATGCTGGCGGGAATTAATGCAAACCTAAGGTTTCCGTCTCCAGTACTGAAGCAAACGCTTGCGAATTCGACCAAATGACGAACAACAATACTGCAATACTTACCATTTGAAAAGAGGCAGTTGTCACCATTCTATTCTGTTCAAAATAATGTTTATTTTGGACACATGGGATATCATCCCCGTGTTTTCATGACACTCGATATGTCGGCCTATTCTGCACACATCTTTGAAAATGTTTAGTAATCGGGCAATGGAAATGAGATACATTACTTTGGACTGTTTCCGTCAGCATTTGGGTCGAATGGCTGGTTTTTACAAAATTAAGCGTACCAATGGCAAGATATATTAAACAAACTAAACCGATCTTGTAAAAAAATTAGTAAAGTTCAACATTTTATTAAAAAAATAAGCTATGATGTGGAAAAGAAACAACAATGAATAGCATGTAATGCGTTTAAAACATCTTGTTTATGGGGACAAAAACTAAAGAATTTAGAAACAGAATATATGCCAGGGAATTTGTTGAGAATTCCGTTCTAGCGGCAAGTTGTAATGTTGGGTAGCATACGCTTTTGTATGTGTGGAACAACTTCTTGCAAAAATGTAAACTTGGATTAAAATGCAGAATTTTATTTAAGAATTACATTTCCATCTTTAATATAATGTATTTATTCGCATGATTCTAACAGATACATAGTAAATAGGATTTTCTGGGTTACAGGTTCAAGAAGGTCACGGAGCGTGTCTTCATGTTGACATTTAGAAATCACATTTTCAGATGCATTTCGAGTCGATATGTGGGATATTTTTGTACACATTATAAATATCACTATTCTTAATTAAAGCATGATCGGTTTTTTCGTGAATACAAAATGGATTTTCGCCCAAAATAACACGTGATCCAATGTTTACAGAAATGACGTATTGTTTCGCATAAGTCCCCTTCGCGCATAATTGGCCGACATGGTGGTATGTATATATATATATATATATATATATATATATATATATATATATATATATATATATATATATATGTGTGTGTGTGTGTGTGTGTGTGGGTTTCAAGGGTTGTCATCGCCAGGGGCGGATGTGGGAGATAAGCACCCACTTCCCTTGGAAATCTCCCAGTGGCTTGCGTCTGATAGAGCCTCTGACAACCAAATCCAGCTCCAGGCCTTCAGGAGTGGCGGAACCTATTTAAACTGACTGGAGAAGGGATGACAGGCGAGCTTCTGGCGCCTCAAAACCAGATGCTTCGGGCAGATGGAGCTCGCTAACCTTGGGTGGTCGCCTATCTAGGAGAAGGTAAACTCCGATTTCAAACCTTCGCTGCCTTGTGACTATACCCTCTCATGGGAAAGGCTAAGGGAGTAAACCCCAACAGAAAATCCGGAGACGGAGTCCCTAAGGCGACTTGGCATTGATTTCAGTGTCATCTCGGCAACTCCTGCGACGCAGCTGGTGCCATGACGTATCGGCTTGTCCTTTCCTTTGGAGCCATCAGCTGCGTGGAGAGGGGGGATCAGCTGCATGGGCAACAGTTGATTCTCCATATCACCCTGCCCAGGCTTGCACCCTGGAGAAGACACTTGAGCTTCGCTCCACAGCGTCGACACAACACGGGAAGCAGCAGTTTACCGGTTATAAGTCACCGCTCGATTGGCGTAGAGCCAGACACCAGGGGTTGCTTCTGACGGTGGGAGAGACCAACATGTTTCACTGGACAGCTACCGTCCGCCTCAAACTGGGCAGCCCCAGCCAATAAGGTGCCGTCCCGCCACAGTTCGCCTGCCTTGCTGGGTGCGTAAGGCTTAAGGTACGCGAGTACCTGACAAGCGGACTGCAACTACTGCACCAAGAAATAACAAAATAAAAATAAAAAAAAGACTTCAATCCTCAAGCTAGGTACCTGGAATGTCCGGACCATGCTGACTGGGCTTTCAGATGATCTCCAGACAATCAGTGATGTTCGTAAGACTTCAGTCATCAACGACGAACTTGCAAGGCTCCAGGTCGACATCGCCTCACTACAGGAAACACGACTACCAGATTTTGGGTCCCTCGGAGAAAAGAACTACACATTCTTCTGGCAAGGAAAGAGCGCAGATGAAGCCAGAGAGTTTGGTGCTGGATTCGCTGTCAGGAACACTCTGCTGGGGATGATAGAACCCTGCCATCAAGGAAATGGAATACTGCTATCCCTCCGCCTCCACACCACAAACGGGCCTGTCAACCTGATCAGCATTTACGCTCCCACACTAAGATCCTCCACAGATACCAAGGATGAGTTTTATGATGAGTTAAACTCGCTCATCGACAAAATTCCCAAGGAAAAGAACTTGATTTTGCTGGGCGACATCATATCCAGACAAGGCTGAGGAATTCACCTATGCTCTTTCCAAGACGTTTGACTCAGAACCTCCCAACGGCAGTGCCAAAGGAAGATGGGATCACATCAGAGAGACTGTATACAGCACAGCCACACGGATCTTTGGTAAAAAGCAATCAAACAACAATGACTGGTTTGAGGCTAACTCTGCCACACTCATGCCAGCCATTGAAGAGCGTCGCAGTGCTCACCTGCAATACAAGCGACCCCCCCCCTGCCAGAAGACACTACAGGCATACAGGTCTACCAGAAGCAAAGTGCAGAGATTAGCACGGCAGTGTGCCAATGAATACTGGCTTCAGCTCTGTCAGAGTATCCAGTCAGCAGCATATATTGGAAACATCAGAGGCATGTACGATGGCATAAAGAAAGCAATGGGTCCCACGAAGAAACTGACAGCACCACTGAAGTCTGCCACAGGCGATACCATCCACAACAAGGGCAAGCAGATGAAGCGTTGGGTGGAATACTACTCCGAACTGTGCTCCAAAGAGAACCACGTGACCAATGATGCCCTCAACACCACTGAAAATCTCCCTCTCATGGCCGAACTGGACGAGAAACCTACTGTAGACGAACTAAGGAAGGCCTTAGAGAAACTGTCCCTAGGTAAAGCCCCAAGGAAGGATGGCATCACAGCAGAACTCATCAAGTGCGGATGTAGCGTGCTGCCCACACACCTGTACGACCTCCTCTGCCAGTGCTGGGAGGAGGGTGCAGTGCCTCAGGACATGACAGACGCTAACATCATAACCCTGTACAAGACCAAGGGCGACAGAAGCGACTGCAACAACTACAGGGGCATATCACTTCTCAGCATCGTGGGTAAAGTTTTCGCACGCGTCATCCTGAACAGACTGCAGACTCTTGCTGACAGAGTTTACCCAGAGTCGCAGTGCGGGTTCCGCGCAGAGAGGTCCACAATCGACATGATCTTCTCTGTCAGGCAACTGCAGAAAAAATGCAGAGAACAACATAAACCCCTCTTCCTGGCCTTTATAGACATTAACAAGGCATTCCATCTGGTCAGCAGAGACGGACTCTTCACAATCCTGGTGAAAATTGGTTGCCCTCCAAAGCTGCTAAGCATGATCCAGTCCTTCCACGATGACATGAAAGGCACAGGGCAGTACGATAGCTCAACATCCGACCCCTTTGACATCCGCAGTGGAGTTAAACAGGGCTGTGTCCTTGCCCCCACGCTCTTCGGCATCTTCTTCGCAGTCCTGCTCAAGCATGCCTTTGGGACGTCCACAGAAGGGATTTACCTGCACACACGATCAGACGGCAGAGTGTTCAACCTGGCACGACTGAAGGCAAAGAGCAAAGTGCGTGAAGTAACCATCAGGGACATGCTCTTCGCAGACGATGCTGCTCTAACCACCCACACAGAAGCTGAGCTTCAGCGCCTGATGGACCGCTTTGCTAAAGCATGCGATGAGTTTGGGTTAACCATAAGCCTAAAGAAAACAAATGTGATGGTTCAGGACGCGGACCCCCCAAGCATCATCATCAACAACTACGAACTTGAGGTGGTGCGTCAGTTCATGTACCTCAGCTCTACCATCACCAACAACCTCTCGCTCGATGCTGAGCTCAACAAGCGGATCGGAAAGGCATCAACAACTCTCTCCAGGTTGTCGCAGAGAGTGTGGAACAACAGCATGCTGACCATGAACACTAAGATCACCGCGTACCGTGCATGCGTGCTAAGCACTCTCATATACGCCAGTGAAACCTGGACTATGTACGCCTCACAAGAGAAAAGACTGAGCGCCTTTCAAATGCGGTGCCTCCGACGTATACTCGGGATCACCTGTAGCAATCGAGTAACAAACAACGAGGTGTTCGAGCGTGCCAAGATTCCCAGCATGATCACACTCCTCCGCCAACGCCGCATCAGATGGCTGGGCCATGTACGTCGGATGGATGACGGACGGATCCCCAAAGACATTCTTTATTCGGAACTCGCCTCTGGCAAAAGGTCGATTGGACGGCCACATCTCCACTTCAATGATGTCTGTAAGCACGACATGAAAGCCCTTGATATCGATGTCAACACCTGGGAAGAGCTCGCTGTAGACAGATCAAGCTGGCGACATGCTCTGATCGTTGGTCTGAAAGCCGGAGAGGACAAGCAACGCTTGCTAGCTGATGAAAGACGATCGCAGAGGAAGAAAAAGCAGCTCTAACCAACACCTGACGCAACCTTCAAGTTCAGCAAGTCCAGCAGGGACTGCCACTCCCGCATTGGACTACTTAGCCACAGCAGACGCTGCACAACCACCAACCGGGACATCTCTCATGGGTGCAGTTCCATCGTCTCTCGAGACTAACGGATGCCAACAATATCACGTAAGTTTTATGTCCGAAGTTTTAAAAGAATATATTATGTATAGATTATCACAGGGTGTAACCAGCATAAGACCTAACATAACCTTTTGAATAGTTTTCACAAATAGTGACATCTATATAAATATGAGATAGGTTGAAAGATTTGGTTACTTAATGATCTGTTCGATATGGGGTAGTCTACAAAGAGGAAGAGCTTGCAATAGTTTACAATAGACCAGAATGAAACTGATTACAGTTTACCCCCCCCCAAAAAAAAAAAAGAACGTTGAAAATATGCCAGAGAAAAATTGTGCTTGTACAATATTGTCTTTCACTTAACATTTAAAGTAACCTTCAAATGAACGGTGTTTGAACAATCAGCTAAATTAATTTTAGTGGATCATTATACGTCCACGATTTGCGATCGTGATTAAAATTTCAAATCGTATTGCATGTAAGGTTGCAATGGACATATTTATATACGACACGCTAAAATAGACCGCTCCGGTGGCCTAGTGGTCAGCGCGTCCACCTCGGATGCGGGATCGACCCCCAGCCGAGTCATACCGAAGACTTGCAAAAATGGTACTAACATCTGCCTCGCTTGGCGCTCAGCATTAAGAGGTTAGTGTTAGGACTGCTCGGCCTTGTGTCAGGATAATATGTCTGCGGCATGATGCCACACTGCTAGACACACACACACACACACACACACACACACACACGCGCACGCTAGAATAACCAATCCTATTCTGGAAACGTTTTAGCCATACCGTACATGCTCGCTTATAAACCGAATCCAACTACAAAAACATGTACCGAGATCTATCATCGCATAATGTGCAAGCAGATCGAAATCTAAGTTGCTTATTATTATCTTGATATACGAATTGAACTTTGACGGAGTGCGCTTCTCACTGTATATCAATAGGGTTCCTTTCATATACCTGGCATTATCTCTAATGTAAGCAAAACTTTCTAAATCTGTATATGTGGCAATATTGTATGATGTACACCAGAATGAGCTGCAACTTTATTAACATGTGTGGTACCATCATTAAATTTATATAATTCTAAAAACTAAGTCCCGCAATTCAACAGTTGAATTAAACAAGTCACCGCTAAAATTGCCTATCACGAGGAATCTAAAGAAAACAGTATGGCTAAGTAGAGGTCTGTATTTACAAATAAAATGCCGCATAGAATTAGCATTTAGACGAATTATTTGTGAAACGGAATGTCAAAAATTAAAACGGGATATGTATGCAAAGTGACAAAAGAGTTGGACTCAAACTGAACAGAGTTAAATTGGCTATCCATTACAAAGGCTTCTCGTAGTGAATTGTCCATCTAGGTCTCGCCCCATAATCTTCGGCCATATGCTTCCTTCGCATTTCCTGTCATAGTTTTCACTCTTCGCACTTACTGTACTATATGTGCCCTGGTAATACAAACTCGTTATTACATGGTGCGATGAACAGACATAATGGATAACGAATCATTTTAAAACTAGATGACGTACGGCGCCATTATTTTGATTGACCAACTTCCTGGACGTTTTAACAGTTCCCAATGATTGCAAAATAGCAATATGACAGACTTCCTAGTCCATACTTATCCTCCAATGAAGGGAGACCAATTTTATGGAAGCTCAGGTAATGTTATTATAATTAAACAATCACGTGATAGAGCGCCAGCATAACGGAATAAAATCCTCTATTTGCTCTCGGATGGGCTATTTTATACACATAAAAGCGACGAGTATATGAAGGGAAATATAATTTTGATTAGAATGATTATTTCCAGTATGTTAGGTGTTCTCATACAATGAGGTCTCAAAGACAAATAAATAACTGAGTGATAAATTTGTTTCTTTGTGTTATTTGTGTGTGTGTGTGTGTGTGTGGTAATTGAACCATTTGTGTCCGCGCATAACGCTGACCCAATTGGGAGAAGAATAAACACTGATTTGGCTTCGTTACCCAAATTACCCATTATATACGATAGGCACGTACTTGGGGTACCAGCCCAACAGGGGCACCAGAAAAAAATTCAAATTAATTGTTAATAATAAAACTGAATGAATTATATATGACCATTTCGATCTGAATGTACGAGCATTTTGATTTGGAATGATGGCAACACTGGTATTTTCCCATCTTTATAGATATTTTTTTGTTGTTGTTGTTTTCTTTTGTTTTTTTTTTAGTTTCACATTTTGTAGGAAAGGGGAAGGGGCACCATACTATTTCAGTGATTAGGGCCCTTATAGGCCTTTATTCGATACTGCAGACACATAAGTTTACTGACAGTATCAAATAATTTACTATGACACTGATCTGACGACGCATTATGCGAATACAAATTTTGGTGTATACTGTTTGAATCTGAGTATAACGTATACAGAGATATATGCCCTAGATATATATTTATTTATACTAGATGGACTTAACCGCTTGATGTCAAAATCTAATATTCTTAAAAATTAGGAATGAATCATGTTAGACATGTAAAAAAAATCAACGTTCCTTTTTTTCAGTAATTTACATGTGCTCCCTTCAGACACACAAGACAAGCGCTGACAACATCCTTATCAGTGATAACGTGTAATGATCGTCAATGGCATCATCAATTTTCCAATGGTATAGACAGGTCTGAAGCAATTATCTTGAAGAATAATGGTTGTTTTGTGCCATTATATACACGTGCAATCGGGCGTTGCACCTAAAGGACCCGCGTTATCACATGTTACACTTTTAGATATCTCCACGATTTTCAATGAAAAGGAAGGCGGAAATAAGTTTATACGGTACGTGTCTGTGTGCAGCGTGTAATCGCACAACTCTTTTTACAGCTTTAAAGATAGACCCTTTAAAATTGCTATATAATTAGAGGTGGGTTGCGGCAGAGAGTCTGTTTTCAAAGGTGGACGTAAACACAGTGTAAAGCTTGCGAAATGACGAAGACGCGAAGATGCGCTTTAACTGATGTTTGAATGAAGGGTGTAATATATTTGGAACCATAGAGAAGACAAACAGCTTATTTAAGGTTTTCACTATTGCTATCAGTGGGACAAACCACGTTGATGAACATAATTTGACCTAGACGATTTTCGAAATCTTTAAGCAATGCATTAGTCTCAGTCTTGATGCTTAAATTTATGTTTCTTACAATTAAAACTACAATGGTAGGCACTCTTATCGTCCTCTCCACATGTGTACAAGAGACTATCAGCTAGAAAATTTCAAAATATAGTATTATCTAATTCACTGCTGTTATTTCTTATCATAATATGATTCATTGATAAACTCCTGATACCAGTATAACGCTATATTGAGACCTGATTTTGTTTAGTTAAAAATGTACGTTTAAATATGAAATAATCTGTTTGATGATTTCTTGGATCTGGCAGAGTGTTCCAAATTTTTAATATAAAATATTAGAAATTCTCGAGATTACTAGTGTGAAAGTACTTTTTGATAATTATTTTATTCTTTCTCAAAATATATTGTGTTACGCGACCAACTAACCGGTGTACATGTTCTTGTGAAAGAGGGAGGATAACCGTATGCAAGTGTGAAAGGTATGGGTTGAAGAAAGTGTCTTCTTTCCAATAATTGGAGCCAACTGAATTATCTTTAAATATTGTTAGTAGAAGCCCTAAGGTTAACTCTAGTTACAATTCTTCATGTTGCAGTATTTCGAGTCTTAATAAATCAGCGGCATCCCCTGTAATATTAGCATACTATAGGAGAGTGCGTAAATAAGAGATCAAATCCTTTCTAATGTTTTCCGATCTGAATTGCATTTAATGGACCTCAAAACATTCAGCATTTTCAATGCATCTAAAAATCCGGATGCGGGAGGTCGCCAGTTCGAAGTCCGGCCGAGTCATACCAAAGACTTATAAAAATTGTACTTACAATTACCTCGCTAGGCGTTTCCAGAGATACTAATGCTTATTTGTACATAAAAATGCACGCACGTAAGTGTTGGACCAATTGTATTAATGCGACAGTATTCGTGTATCAGTATTACATTTCACGCGCCTTAGATGTTCTGACGTGCTGTTTTACTGTTCACCCAAATCAAACGGATTTTGCATTTGTATCGTGTGTTTATTGACCCAAAACATGCAATCTGTATAATCTCAGAAAAGAGAAAATTTTATGAGCAGATAAATATACGTGAACTCTTTTGCATTTATTTCTTGCGAT
Organism: Sinohyriopsis cumingii; assembly: GCA_028554795.2. Lineage (NCBI taxonomy): Eukaryota > Metazoa > Mollusca > Bivalvia > Unionida > Unionidae > Sinohyriopsis > Sinohyriopsis cumingii. Next base: position 53,647,418 of record CM068842.1, on the reverse strand, counting down.
AGTAATGATGATACATTCGAAGTGGATGTTTCAACTCGTTAACTTTTGCGAGACTAGCTGATCGGAGGCTCACGTTACTTTGGAAACGGATTAGCTAAGCCATTATTCCGAATCGGAAAATTTCAATTGCATCTTAATATGTAAAAAAAAGGAAGTAAGAAAAGACACACACAAACATATATGTGCGTATATGTAGGGGGGATGGTCTTAGTCTCTTCGGATTTGGGCTTTAAGGACCACAAGGATTCGATAAACTTCGATACAGGGAACAACCAGCACGATCCCTACAATGCTAAATGTTAAATTCATATAACCCATTACTGGACCAATTCTAATTTAAATTTTACATAACCGCTTTTCCGGCCCACAGTGTTAACTCTGTGTTTGTATTTATCATTAAGTTCCTATAACCCGAATTGTGACATCTTTTCAAAATGGCAGCCTAAGTTTAAAATCCGATAACCTCTATTCCAGCTCAGCCATTATTAAATTCCCATAGTTGACATACCGACCGACAATATTAAATTCCCCTAGTTCCAACTGTACCACAATGTTAATTCAATGGACGCTTTTAACATTAAATTCCTATTATCGTTATACCATCCCAATACAAAATGGCGACGTAATGTTATATTCCTAGACTGGCATACAGTTTCATTTCCCACCATACCATTCTATTTCGATGCTTTGCCAAGGAAAGAGTTCACTAAATCGAACTGCTTTGAGGTAATGGTATCTTTGTTAACAGGTGATTATACGATGACTATATTAATCCAGCATTTGCTTATTCAATATTCTTCCAATATCACCTGGCGTAAAACTCATGAAACTTTTACTATAATTGCTCAGCAAAACAAGTTTCTAGAATTCATAGAAGTTCAACAGTAATATCGAGACAATTTTTCTGAGGTGAGATTCCCCTGATATTGTTCTTGGAAATCTATGATCTTAATTAAAAAAAAATAAGTGAATTCAATTTCAATGCCAGATTTTCACACTAATTTACTTTTCTACTTATGTTTTTTGTCGGTTATAACCAGCTAAGGGGCGCTTAAGTATTGCTTATAACTGGGTTTTAGTAATGTTGTAATATTAGAGAAGGTTTTGCTTGAATAATTGTTGCATCACAAACGTGACAAAAGGTCAATTATCAATAGGAAAATTACTAGGTTTGACTGATGAATACATACTTGTTATATACTTCAATAGTCCCTTTAGGTCAGCAAAATATTCACCTCTTTCTTATGTGGTAAACACGTGCCCGCATTAGACGAACTATTTCAGGTTACGGATAAATAAAATTGACGAAGGAAAATGGAACGCTGACTACTTTATACACCGACTAGGACTGTAATCCGTTTTATCGATGCTAAAAAATCAGTAGATGCAGCACTCATCCAAATAAAAATATCTCTCCTACAAATTGTACTTTTCCTCTTCTTATTTTTGCAGAAAAATTATGCTCTTTAATATTTGTTGCTGTAAAACGGTCTCTGTTTCTTCCATCGGCTTATTCTCCAAATGGATATATTCAGACAATGATAATAGCAAGAAAAGTAGATGGTGCTGGTGCTGGTAAAAAAATTCCTGCGATAATAAGTACTAGCAAAAATACAAACGCAAATAATTCTCTTGAATATAGTATACCATTGGTGGAATAACACTAGCCAATGCAATAGTAGTAGAACTATCACTATGGGTATAATAATACACTGCACTCTCCAACACAAAAGTAGTCGCCTTCATTTGAAACATATTTCCTATATTAACTGAATAACGTGGATGTCCTCTATGTTTTTCACGCCATCCATTAAATTTACGGAACGAAAACATCCTGAAAATCTGGTATCGTTTATTCACGGTTATAAGTTGTGCCTAACTGCAAACAACATAGAACACTTGTTATGCCGTCGCATATTGCGCCAAAGTTTAGGATTTATGATAATTGTTCCACTTGTTACTCCTAGAAAGCTGCATAGAACCATACCAGCCGGTGCATTATTCGACGGCAGATCTGGGTCTATGGAGTCTTCCGATGAATTCGACTTTGTTGAAGAATGTGAGACATTGTGTCGTACGAATGTAAGCTATCCTTTTTCTCGGAATGAGCATAAGTTTCAGTTCATCCATTTAAATAATTTACACCACGCATAAAGTTTTCAGCCAAATAATTTACACGACACATATAAGGCTTTCACCGAAGTAATTTCCACCACATGCAATTTTAATGCCACTCGTCATATACTCAAATATTGAATCTTTGTCTAGAACACTGATATGAAATTAAATATTCTAATAATAATCGTGGTATGATATGATAGTTTATTCTAGTATTTAGTAGTTGACACTCAAGTTAATATTTGGCATCAGCCTCATAAGAAGTGACTTAACGTTTAATATGTGATATAACCTTTGAATACGTGACATAACATTTTAAAACGTGACATAATCTTTTAAAACATGACATAACGTTTTAATGCGTATCAAATACTTTTAATACGTGAGGTAACCTTTTAATAAATAGCAACACGAGTTATATTCGCATACGAAATTAATTTGTAACTACTTTTACTTGAAAATTACTTGAAGGTCTGGTGGCAAGGCAGTAAAGAAGATGACAATATAAGTTGTGTTTTCTTTTTTCAACACAAAATATTTTTGGATATTGCGTGATTGAAAATATGATTTATTTTATTCTTTTACTTGTATTTAGAACGAACATTATCTCATATTAATAGATGTCTGTCTTCCATGGTGCCTGTCCATATATATGTACATGATCAAATACCTTATCTTGTAGAGACTGGGTTGACTTGGAAAACTTAACAGATGATGCGAATGAAAATAATTTTTAGTTTCTCCGTGATCCAAATAAATGCGGAACGTAGACTATTATGGCACATTATAATTGTATCGTACCTTATTACCATTCAATAAAACACACGATAAGGTTATTCATAGTCAAGAAGACACATTGGCAATAAATACTTCCTGCTCGTTCAAAAGGACGTCTATCTGACAATGAGGTTAGATCAGTTTTCCGGTATCATTCACCTTCCATGATTTATGAACGTGAATTGGAATAGATTATTTGCGTGTCATGTCGTACGTTAGGTTGCGAATGCCATATTTGTATACGGGATTCTAGTATGAACAATCTAGGTCCACTAAAAAGAATATTTTCAGAGATACTCAATTCTGGTAGCACTTTAGAGAGTCTCTTTGTGCAGTTTTAGATGATCGCTTAGCAAATCTATACGTTTTACTCAAAACGGGACCATCTTAATTAACGTATTCGTTGAAATATAACAATCATAAACTTCATGTCAGGAAATTAGTCCAATCTCTAGGAGAGTCATTTTTAAAGGGTGGTAACCTATTAAACGTTTGGCAAGCTATCGGTAAAAATAGCGAATACTCATTCGGTTTTAGTCCTCAGTCACGTGCTTAACACTTCCTGCTCTAGTTCTCACCTAGTCACTTAATTGTACCGGTCATCTATGTATTTTTGTATATAAATAAGTCAGTATAAACGTGGTATTACACAATGCAATGTTATAGATTACAAAAGTCAGAGAAGTTTGGATAGTATTTTTGGCGTTTTACGGCAAGGTCATATTGTGCCAAGATCATCAATTACTCAAAAACAAAAAAAATCGTATATGAATGGATACGGTGGTAGAAATCGAACTCACGCTGTTCTAGTTACGAGTCCAACGCTGTAACGACTGAGCCATCGCGGATCAACAAAAAGAAGCAAAATTAATTAACCATTTTAAAAGCGAGTGACGTAAAGCGCATTTATGTTCCCATTGATCAACTTCCTAGAAGTATTTACAGTTCACGAGGGTTGCGAAAAGATCATGTGAGAGACTTCCTAGTCCATTTTAAATAGTCAACGAAGGGAGGCAACTATAATGGAATCGGATGTTTTATTGATATAATAAACAGGTCACGTGAATGTGCGTCACTAGCAATGAGAGAGAGAGAGAGAGAGAGAGAGAGAGAGATTTAAGCATCCATTGAAAAACGACAAGAAATTTTTTGAAAAAAATAGAAACATGAGCTTATAAAAACATGAGCTTATAATGGCCAAAATGATTATACTCGAATTATGATTTTAGCATATCAGTGCATCTTAGACGTATTATATGTTTATGTTTTAGTGTTACTTCTTAGTACCCGAATAGCGACCTTGTATAGCGTTTTCTGATGTCGGTTGATATCGGAACGAGTAGTCAAAGTTTCAGGAATATCTCACACACGTGGCAGCCCATATCGACATATTTCCACAAATGGATATGTAATTAATATACTTACTGTGCTGCTTTTATCCTGGTGGAATCAAAATCTGACAATAGTTAATGGACGAATTTTCAAGTTCCGTTGACATACAGTTGAATTTGTTGCAATGCGACGGTAGTCGAGGTATGGCGAAGTATGTTCAACTAGGTGCATGTGAGGGATATGTTTCTTGAAGGAAACGAAACGTTTCTTACAGTTCTACTAGGCATAATATCATTTTATTCGTTTTGTTAAAGAATAATATTTCAACTTAACCCGATTTCGGCATTTTCGGTTTTCATCGTTTTCCAGCCATCTGAACGGTAGGCCAACGAAACTTGAAAACAGGTCCATTTCTTTTGTGAGAATTTGAATTTATTAGAGAAAAGACATCAGGGTAAGTAAAGTTTGGCAAAAACATTATAACTTTGCTTTGTAGAAAAGCGTCGTTATTAGTTAACAGTTGTGTGTGCTATTCCTGAAAATTTAACTTTCGTTACACTGTTGGTCGACATCAACGCACGTTACACAGCGCCTTTAGTTAGGCCGTAAGACCCGTCACTCCTCGGAACACAAATATTGGGTGATGTGTTTTACATTGTAGGACTAGAAAAGCAAAAGTATTTATTATAAGCATATTTCACTCGAAAAAAAGTGCCAAATGTACATACAAAGCAAGGTATTATGATGATGATGGAATTGTAATGTCACAAAACGCCGTTAATTAGGCCGTACGATCTATCACCCCCGTCCGGAACAAAAATATTGGGTGATGTATCTTACGTTGTGGGACTAGAATCGCGTCAAGCCCCTTTAAAACTGCAGGATAATCTACTACAAGAACTTTATTGAGTTCATCTTTGAAAGTATTTTTAGATTAAGGTATACTTTATGAAGAGCTGGAAATGTTGGAAACTTTAATACTAAGAAACAAATATTAAAACAATATAAGAAAAATAATTGTGACCTGAGTCTAGTTGCACTGCCCCGCCAATGAATGAACGCGAAATTACCGGGACGGTGACAGGGTAAATGTTCTTTACAATCAGATGGATTACATTATTAAATTATTACAATTATGCACCGGGAACGATTAAAATGCAGAAGCTTCAGGGAATTCGCCCCTGGGTCCCCACTAGGAGTTCCATCCCACGGAACCCTAACGTACTTGTTTGCGTCCCCATTTCGCCTCCAAATTGATTCCTTATTTTGTATGCAAAAGCGTCGTCTGAATTCTGCCACAAAGCAGTCGGTATATTGTGTCTTTATTACAGTTACATTTAAGGAATTACACTTTCTTCAGGTTCTTGTTCATATTAGCATTATATTGTAAGTATGATATATCTGATGTTTCCATCTTCATTATTATTTAATCATGTGTCATTTTATCTGCGCTGTTGACTTTTATCAATATATGTTTTCATTACTTTATTGCATTGTATTTGTCAGTTAGGTAAGCGGGAAGTCTAATACGTGGGCAGACGTATCATAATACTTATGTACAGAAGTAGGCAAATATGCAAGCAGGGTATCTTGTGCTTTTTCGCTCTGAGTTTATATTTTAAAATGAATAATATATTCTAATTTTTTTACTAATAAAGCAGGTATACCATGTCACATTTTAAGATGTGTCTGTTCATACCAAACCGCATCTGTGTTTTCATTTTAAGACTAGTAGATTAATTGGATGAGATAAAAATGTAATTGTTGCCGCCGAAAATAGAACCATTTCATCTGTTTCATAATTGCGCATATACACGGCAAGTGAAAACGTTCAAACCTTTTAGTCTAGTGGTATGATTCCCGACTTTTACACTTTGCATCCCCACCAGTTACATAGGGGGACTCTCGTCAGCTGAGTTAAATTCGAGGACGAATGTTATGGTTTTGGGAGGAGTGTAGTGATCTAGGTATACGATAATACTTACTAACCAGTCCTACGGGACTTGACCTTTTCACTCTGTTGGTATGTGCAACTGACGGAGCGGGTTCATTTCCCAACCGCAACAGTTTTACTTTGTATCTCCTCCTGTTAGAATTCTATTTATTGAAACAGGCAAAAGGATTTGAAGCAAATAACAATAATATCATATATTAATCAAAATTTACATTTTAATAACAAATAAATATCTCTGTTCTTATTGTTTTGGAAACTAGATATTGGCACAAACATTGTCTAGACTTGTAAAAATGGAAATATAAGAGAGACCTGCCTTTTTCAGTGAAGAAGTGTCATTCATTATATTTTCGGTAAAGCTTTAACTGAGTCTTTTCCTCCATTAGAACGCAGTCAAATGCTTTTTCAAGAAATCATTTATTTATTCTATTTATAAGCAAGCAACCTCAGTCTGTCGATTTTGGTCTAATGCAAGTACAGCCTACTGCAACTGATTCAAGCCAACCCTTGTATTCATACTCATTTGAATCTGTCCTACACCGTCGTCTGACTACGGGAAGGAAAGTCCTAACTTGTACACACTTTCCGTGCCCGTTGTAATCTCCACTCCTAGGTAGACATTTGTCACAACTACACCGGGCTCTCGCGAGACTTACTGGGATCCTGTTTTCATCGTAATCCATATCAAAAGACCAGGGGCAAGTGGACATATGATATGCAAATAAGTTCTTACGCATTTTATCAAGTTGCCCGTCATGAATCTTTGGACAAGCCTTTGATCCGTGGATCCCGGACCGCCTTGGTGAGCCGGGAAACCCAACAGAAAATGACGTCGACTTTGTCCATGCAAACTGGGGATCCTTCCCATGGAATTCTGGAATAATGTGGTACGAAAAACTCCTCCCTGGATCTTCAGTGTACAGCTTAAAAAGTTCATACGCTATGATATCCGTCTTGTTGTTTGGTTCATTACATAAATATGTCGCAGTTGCATCGAAAATCAAAAGATCCAAGACATTCAGCCACAAATTAAGCTTTGATATCTGTAAATTATATACAAGATAGTTTCAAAATTTGTGGCGTATTAATACATTCATAACACTTTAATCCTGGAGTCTTAGTGAAAGCTGCAGCAGCAAAGAGATGCATTATCCACTAAATGTTCTGGTTCAGGTACTTATGGTTCTGTCGTCATTGTTATTGCCACCAATACCAACTCTACTATTACTGCCACATTACTATATAACTAATACTACTACTGCCACATGACTGCATTACTAATGCCATTACTACTATTGCTACTACTAACACATTACTGTACCACTATCACTACTACTACTTTCTCTACTTCGACATTACCGCATTACTACTACTAATGCTGTTAATAATAATGTCATGTTGCCTTAATTTTACTAATCCTACTACCACATTATTAAACCTCCTTCCACATTACCATGTTGTTACTACTAACACCACTATTAACACATTAAATTATTACTAACAGGTAACTACTGGTAACCTCCGTTTCATTTTGGAGAGGGGAATGGTACGCCTATCAACACTGAGCTAATGTAGTATACACTGAACTATTGGCCAATGCTGACAAATGACCATAGCATAAGTTTCTTCAGCTTTATTTAACCATATTTTATAGCATTTGTAAAAGGAGATGAATTTACCACAAAAGGGGCATTTTCAGAAGGATCAAAATAAAATAAACATAAATGCTTTGTAAATTTAAAATATTGTGCTCATTTAGATATTGTTCTCTTACCTTCATAGCTTTGTGGGAGTCGTAGTTGGAAGAAGATGAAGTATTTGTTTAAAATGTATAAAAAGTGTAACAATTTACACGAACTAAAATATGAATTTGACTTGATGTATTAATGCCTTCTTTATTTATACTAGCAAACCGGAAATGATTGATTTCCATTTTTATGTAGATATTGATAATAACATATTCATTTTGGGATCCTCCCGAATAAATGGATGGTTGATTACGTTTTTTCCTGAACGGGAACAAAATGAGAGTAAATGTGTAACCATGCAAACAATTTCTAAATTGTAAAGACCGCATATTAAACAGTAAACTGGTTTGACTACTCATAGGTAACCATGATTGGATGTAAATATATCTTATCCACATACTGTATCAGTATCTAGATAAAAGGCATTTGATCGATGACCAATGATTGTCATTATTACTATATTTGAACTGTGAAAATATGCATCTTGAAGACGTTTAAAGATATACGCACGTGTTAATGACATCGCAATTTCATTTGTATCTTGATATCTATATTTGTACAGTGATGCCTATTTTTTATAAGACCGTGCCGGAAAAGGGTTTAGGAAGAAATTATTTTCTAAGAACATGTTATTAATCGGGAAAGAGAAAAAGATAGACGTGTAGAAAATAAAAATGGTGTAGCAATTTGGTAAAATTACAATAAAAATATTAAAATTAGAAAATACATATATGTCGCATTGAAAATGGCGATAAATGGAGGAGCAATTATAAGTATTTTTTTCAGTCGATATGAAGAAAGTTTTGACAAGTGAGTTGGGATATTAGATTATTACGGGTTTCCACTTCAAGAATGAAATATTTTTCATAGATGCTAAAATAAACAGATTTTCTTTCTAAAAGAAGAAACGTCTACTTGCATTTTGATTTTATGTTGTGCCATTGCAGTCAACAGTATATTACAGCGATAAATATGTAAGTACCGAAATTGTGCAATGATGTAAAAAATTGACTCGTTGTAAAGTTACATACTACATTTAATACTTAAAACTGTATTTTGTCAAAATGATAACTGCTTTCATGCGAAAATTGAAATGAATTTCATTTTTATTGACATTTCTTGTGTGGATACATACAGTCAATATTTATCGGTTAGAGGTACTAACAGTATGTAATTATCGGATCTGAATGAATCTAGAAGGTAACATTTTCAAACGTAACAATGTAAGGATGGTGAGTTGAGCTATTAGAATTTTTGCGCATTTATCTTGAGTATTTCTGGATTCAAATTTTAATTCGCAATCCCGTAGCCATGGTTATCTAGCAATATAGTTCGGTACCAGACGATGAGCCCAAGAAGCGATAGTCGGTTATTTTGGGTTTGACGTTGTTTTTATCACTTCCACACACGACCGTACGGGTACTGAGAGGTAAGTAGCTAATTAAGCAATGTTTAGAAATATATTTGACCCTCAGATATGTAACTGTTTGCCGCTAATTGTGACAGGTATGGTCTACAACCATTTCATGTCATCATCCTCCAATCCGCCACCCTTACCCCCTAGGACATATTTTAATTTAAATTACTTCTGTAATATCACAGTTTCTAGTCATATTCAAAGAAAGTTTGCGGAGCAAACAAGCAACAGCAACTTGTATTCGCACGTATTTAAAAAGCCGACCTGAGTTGCAATGAATCCATCTTGTCTACATTACCTTGGCAGAGAAAAGCAAGCTCCTTGTTCTTGCATGCGCAATAATATGAAATTTAAAAACTAAAAGGTAAATTAATTGCCAGCTAGTATATTATTATATGCACATGTCGCGGACTGCTAACTTTTACACGTATCATATGTTAATTGAAATAAAACAAATTGTTCGGATGCATATATGATAAGGCGATAACAGTGGATGACAATAAATATTTCCAAGGAGTTCTGGGCAACGCCATTTTGACATCATGGTTCTTGGCGGACATGTACATTTCCGGTTCTGAAATTTTTGCCGATTATTTTCATTCTTTTGGACTTTAATTTGTTTCCAGGATTATTTTAGATTCATGTCATAATACTGTAATTGCCTCTCAAATTTTCATTTAGAACTTTGATAAATTAGTTGTTACGTTTTACAAAGTGGATTTGCTTGTGTCTGTTACTTAGTTTCTGACGACAAAGTTTTAACATCATCACAACGACTGTTCGAGATTATTACTATAATAACCACCTTCGCACATGAATCGGTGTTCGACAAGAACGATCTCACTGAATTCTAAGAACTTGAACATTACTCATCATTTGATACATGTAACATTTAATTGAATTGTGTGTGATGTGGATTTTTAACGCAGCTTTAACAATTTTTCATTCATATCGCTACGATCATGGCGCAGTTACGTAGCATGACGTTCCACACAGTCTCATTATCCTGATACAAGACCGTCCAGTCCTAACACTAACCTCTTAATGTTGAACGCCTAGTGAGGCAGCTGTTTGTACCAACTCTTTGGTATGATTCGGCCGGGGTTTGAACCAGCGACCTTCCGCATCGGCGGCATTTAATTGAATTCAGTTTGTCTGTTCAGTTATAAAAATGGCCAACTTGAAACTGACAGTAGTCTGTCTGATAGCATGGCTTTAGGTGACATACATATAATTCTCTGTAAAATTCAGATATATGTTCTCAAACATTAAATCTGAAAAACAATTTTAGTATATGCTCATTTTTTTTCTCCGCTAACTTTGCATTGTCAGAATTGTTCAATATTTTACGATACTGAACTCGCGCGCAACTTCAAACTGCTCTCATAAAGGAACTAATTTCTCTTGTTAACAAACAATGGACGCGTACGCTAACAGTTTGGTTTGCAAACAAACCATGTACACTCGCGTAGTAGGCGCATTACGTTTTGATTTATTAAATTAGTTTCTGAATGAAGTAAAGCAGATGTTTCGTGGACTGGCACATAGCAGCTGCTTTGGCACATTCCGCGTTATCTTTTTGGATACAATGTTTCGGATTTAGGCTAGCTATACAGTAGACGCCAGAAAGGATCCTTACAAAAAAAATGCATGTGACAATACATAAACTGTCTTCTTTAGCTGGTAATAAGAATGGCAAAAAATATACTTACAGTTTTATATCCTGAATTTCCTCAAAATGTACGTTCTTAGTTCTGCAAATCCGAATTACATGAACCATGTCATAGGTTCTCAATCTTGATCACACATTTCGAAACTGTACTATAATTTCGAATATAAGTGCAATTACATCCTCCTTACTGCATTCAAAATGGGGGGCCCCGAGTAGCCGAGTGGTCTAAAGCGTTCACCCTTCCGGATCACTGCCATCTCACCTCTGTCTGCGTGGGTTCGAGTCTCGGGCTCTGCCAATGTGGATATACGAGAAAGCTTGCCGGTAGCTTCTCGTCTGTCGGTGGTTCTTTCCGGGGGTTTCCCGGGTTCTTCCTCCACCATTAATACTGGCCGCCATGTATAGCCTATCTTGTGCTGAAAAATGGCGTTAAACCCTATAAGAACAACAACAACAGCATACAAAATATAAAAAAAACTCATTAAATTCCATAGCGTCTTTTTGATAATTGCAATTGAAAGACTTCATATATTTCCCACATTATGATTTCAAACATTCAATAACAGAAACAGAAGCACATTTGCATATGTCAACACGCTTCTTCCTCGCTTCTTCAATCCGATGTATTTCATGTGGAATTGTCACATATAAATCCTGTCCATAATCACAAAATTTCGTAGAATCGACAAAAATGCCAAAATCTATTTATTCTAGATCAAATGGAAAAGTCGCTGCAATGCGCATTCATTCACAATATGTCTCCAAATTACAATTTTAACTAGACACACCATTTTCTTTCGAAACTTATGTCTAGCGCGCCTAAGATCAAATTTATCTGGGCAGAGTTATGTGCTCAGTAATAATGTTGTTGTTGTGTAATGATGAATCTGCGCTTGTGTAATTAGTTTGGAATACGGCATACATTCAGTTACTTTTTTTGTAGTATACATTGTTAATATAATTAAGCATTAGGTAGAATAAGAAAATGAGCATATGAAAAAATGTTACTGTTTTTGTATGGGAAAATATGAACTCGTTTGGCCGGTTGGATATACTTCACTCCCAAGGTTCATATTTTCCCAAACAAATGCAATAACCTATAAATATCGCATAAAACACAAAAAAGTATATCGTTTTCAACATACAATCAGTACCTGATATTCTTGGACAGAGCCTGCTGTTAAATATTTTACATCACATCCTTTTTGTTCGTTGAGGAAGCGATCAATATAATTTATTGGTGTGTATATTTCTCAACATGAAACCAATTTGGTTAAGTTTGGCAGAGGCCGCTATTAGGTATTTTGCCTTACAGGCATTTTTTTGGTTAGGAATCCACTCATGAAGTGGACATTATCCCGTTAAAACTCTTTTTATCATGATCAAACACGGACAGCTGACTATCAGTATCCTAATAATAGTTGAAAATCCACATCCAGAGAACCTGAGGTAATCAGTTTTAGCATAACAGGCACTTTGCTCGTGTAGCATTTGGTGAAACAAGCTCAGCATTTGTTTAAAGTAGCTGAAAATAAGCTACTATCGGGTAACATGTATGCGGTAACGAAACCCTAGTGCATTTTCGTTGATGTGTGATACATAGATATCCCATTACACAAAATTTCGTGACAAACTACAACATCTAGTTATATAATAGCAAACACCTAGTTAGCATCTGCCATCAGCGTTTTCTGTGAGGATACTAACAGTCAGGAGGAGAATCAAGCGTCTAGTTTTGGCACTTTGTGAATAGTAACTGTGCAATCACGTTTTCTATGAAGTAAATTTTCGTGAGACTCCCCACAAAGTTTTGGCCAAAAGCTCAATCTGTTCTTCAATTTTGACTGAGTATATATATTTGGCATCAAGATGAAAACGATCGTACGATTTCAATGAGAAAGGAGAACAAAGTAAGAGGCGATGACGTAACGTATAGCATCGCATAGAAGTTGAAGTCTTGGTTAAAATCCATGCCAGCGATTTCGAAGACGACACGAGTTAGCACTTTTCACGACTGTCCCCAGAACAAAAATGTCTACCTCTACCAAAATTAAATCAGTAGTACCTGAAAAGTATTATCACAAATACAGTTTAAAGATTCCATGAGTCATTCGGCCATGCCATTGCGTCGAATGCCTAAGGCGTTTGGAATGAAAGAAATGGTTAAAGGGTATTTTCCAATATTTCAATACCAACGTAAATCAACACGCAATCGTGTCGCATTTGCCTGACGCACACTTTTTCGAACCTGACAATATGTACACCGAAAATCGAGAGGCTTTCTACGCTTGGTACCGCTCTCACGCTTTGGACCCTTACAACTTTCAGGAAGAAACATTAAAGTATCGTCGATTCGAGGTAGACATTTTACGGCGTTGTTTTTGAACGTTTTGACAACCGTTAAAGACCATGGAAGAAGCGATCCCTTGTATGAAGCTTCTAACATAGCGAAATCATGCTACTTAGTTTATCACATTCGGTTTAATCGCTATAGCTCCCTAGAAATCATAAGCCCTCATACGTCTGAGTTCATCAAGCGTCGATACCCGACCAAAGTTTGCGCTGGTTACATTACGCGTGCGAAAAGGTAGTCAAATGGATCCAACATGCCAGAAAAAGAGGGGGCCAAAATCCGTTGGAAAATAATCAGTGGATGGCTGGGACTTAGACCACCCCAAGAGCGTGTACGAATTTAATCGATGCTTTCTTCACTGATGCCCTACCGGTTAACCTCAACGGAACATGATAAACGAATTCCTTTAGACCCACGCGACAGTCAATATGGTGGCGAAAAGAATGTCACATGCATGCTGCACCACATCATTCTAGCCAGTGTTCTGATGTGATAACCTTATCCACACCTTGGCATATACAGCAGCTAGTTCTGTGCCTCGGGTCTGTGATTTTCAGCGCAAGCCACCGAATCCAATCAAAATTATTCAGTTCAAATTTGAACACAGTTCCAACATGATCGAGACAAAGGGAGCGCACAACTTGAATGGTATGACAAATAAGCAATTTTCCAGTGCCGGTGCATATTTGCACAAATACCTTTCACTAAAATACACATGTATCGGCTTCCCTTTGGTACGTAGTCATACATTTGATGTTAAACTTGCAAAGTATCTGTCTCGGTCAATTGCCCCCACCATTTTCGGCCGATGTACGAGACGCTATGATATTAGTTAGTCGGCATAACATGCTAAGGGAGGCAACTAGTTAAATCCAATAGATGTCGCTATGACAAAGCACCAGTATATCTGTTCGATCTGCCAAGGTGTAAATAGGGTTATTATATTGGAACCTTGACTAGCGAAGATGGCTGCACCATGCTGACGAGCAAGAGGGAGAAGAAATCAAATACCTGGATGTGAGTTCGCTGTATCCTTGGGTGTATAAATATCGTCACTTTCGAACAGGGTCCCCAAAATGTTGACATCACAAATCAGTGTGAAGAACATTCGGCAATATGAAGGCTTGATCAAATGCAATGTGTTGTCCTCTACCCACTCTAACATCCAGAATTACCCTACCATTGCCATGGTACTACTACGACATGATTTATGATAAAAACAATTATGAAACACGTGAATGTCGTTCGTGAATATTCGATCTTGGTGAATTACGAAGACGACGAAATCGCTGCCTACATGACAGCCCAAGCTAGCTTAAAATTGTATGATTCCTTATCCCTATTAGTAGATCGTATAGTGTACTTTGACACGGACAGTTGCTACTACATTCATTACCCTCATCATTCTCACCAAACCATCTAAGGAGACCATTTAGGGGCATGAACGGACGGATACCAGCTCACAAAATTGACACTCACCAATCGGATTTTATTTTTAATGAAATCGTGTACCAGAAGCCAGCGCAGCTTCGAAACTTTTTCTCTTTACCGTACGTACGAGCCTATATTTCTCGGCATATAAAAAGGGAAATACTTCGAACACTGATACTTCAATTACAAGGAGAAGGGCATAGCTAGAAAGGTGGACCATTTCACACAGACATAAGCGAACGAGAGGTTCAAGTACAGTGATAGACTGTATTGCGATGCTGTACTTAGCGATGGCATTGAAACATTAACCTGCGACATCATCGATGTAGCACGTCTGGGTCACTTACTACTACTGTCCCCATAGAAAGGGATACTGTACCACCCTACGGATGCGAAACGTCTGCTTCTCATTACCGTCCTCCTTCCTTCTTTATTGGTTTACTTGAAATCGTGCTTGTCCCTGAATGAAGCCACCGGAGAGTTAGGTACACACATCCGCCAAATTATGCTCTGAGAGCTTTGGATTTCACTCCTAACCAAAGTAGTGACGAGGTACATTTCCACCATATAAAATATCGTCAACTTCATGTAGAATTTAGTTTACTACAGATCTTCACACACGGTGAATGTCATGCTTGTATGAAGAACTTGGTAATACTCTAGAAGTCAACAGCCTCAGAAAAGTTATTCTTGCTCGACTCTTAGAAGCTATGGATGAATAGAAACACTGACTAGAAATGTCTGCCAAAGATGACTTTGAAAAAACAAAGAAAGAAGAAAATACTAAAGAAGTAACAGACAAAAAGACAGTCATGGCCAGATAAAAAAAACATTTAGTTTCCTGGTTTGAAACGCATATTGCTGAACAATTACAGCGCTGACCCACGACTGTTTATGGATGTCAAACCAATCATCCCAGTTCAACACAATATATGAATGATGACGAGCCATGAAGAAAATTGGAATGTTATCAAGATAAGAGACGGAACAAACCAACCAGAACGCAGGTAAAGAAAGCAATCACCAACTACAAGAACTGAGGAGAACTGGTATTAGAATGTCTGGCACCTCTAGTAGCGGCAATAGGCACGGAAGTAATAGGACACTATACCGTCCGAAGACAGCCTATGACCTACTCGCTGTCTGTAAGCCAATGGATAGTGGCTGGCCTAGTAGACCCGGTACTTCTAAAGGAACGCCAACGAAAGTATACGAGCCGCCCCCACATCTCTTTCACGTCAGTCCAGCCAGGAAAAGTTAAATAATACTTTTACGGGCTGCTAAACACACCTAATTGGCACATAGCGGTTCTCTATTTGGCTAGAGAACCATTTTGATAATTATGTATTGAACTCTCGAATTTGATCTTTAGTACACCGGTCAACATTATCTCATATTACAGCCATGACCTCAAAGGTAGTAATATGTCATGTTGACTCCATTTTGATGAATTTTCTCATAAATGTCATGTACACTTGGTACTCAAAGTATCGAAATTATCTTGAGTGTGGCAAAATGTACAACTCGAAGGCTTGACTGTAATTACAAAAGTAGCTAACACTAAATTGGCAAGTAGAAAAATCCCGAATTAGATAGCTGAGAAAAAATTTATTCTCAGGTATATCCCTGGCATTTGGGAGTATTCATGTCAATGTAAGGAGCTATTTGCCGAGGCCTTTTCTCCCTGCTCTTCTCGGACACTTAGACGAGTATGTGGGCCGAATCCCACTCGTCTAGTAATCAAATGCTCCAAATATCGAGTACACACGGAACCGGGATGGTGCTATGTTTTAATCATCACCGAGAAACCTGATTCCGAAGCCTGAAGAAATAGAGAACGTGACGATGTTGAAAATTGCACAATACGTCATAGAAGAGGTCTTTCATGAAAATGTCAAGCATGAAGAAGAAAAGTTTACTGAATGATATGTTCAGCAGAGGCAGCAACAGGTAAAGCAGAGTAACAGAAGCAAGGAGGAGACATTAACTGTATATTAGACACCGATGAGTTCTCCTTCTCCTTCCGCACTTGCAGGTCTTATACTGTGCTTGCGTCTGCCGTGAGATGAGGTCGTCCTAGCAGAAATTAAACAAGATCAGAAAGAATGGTAAAAATCAAAACATTTCTTTTCAGAGCTACCCAGATCTCTCGTAAAGAGGTTAATCCTTTGCAAAATGATTTTTTGATTGTATCTTTGATGTTTATGTATGGTAGTCTTTCCCTAAACAAACACCTCCATCCTTCTTGAGTGTGTATTTGCATGTAAAGGTATAGTAGTGTGTCGGTCAACACTTGCTTCCGTGTTTCTGTGATAGTGTGTATTTTGTATGTGAATGATAGTTTAGTCTTTGTTTTCTTGAAATATAGAGTAATAAGATGCGTGTGCATGTTTAAAAAAGTGAAGAGAGCGTTTCTTTCTTGTCCGCGCGTTATATATTTTCTATGTTAGGGCCATGTATGTTGTGTGTATTATAGTTTTTGTGAGGGATGCTTTCTTTCACGTTCGTGCTTCAGGCGCAATATAAATTGGGGCGTTCTTTAGTTGCGGTCACCTAAAGAGCACTGCAGCAATGGAATTGAGAATAAAAATAAACCATGGAGCGGCGCCATTCCGGCTGTCAGCCACTGGCATAATATCTGATATTAGACACCTAGGTAAAGCGCTAGGTATGAACTGAAGCTTACAACTCTCCCCTTGACGTGGGGCGAGACAAGTGCGCCAATAACGGGTTGTGAGAGAAAGACAGGGCTAGGAAAATCATAAACAGAGGGATAGATGGTCGGAACCCAGAATACGGACAGCCCACCAATCAGCAACAGCTGAAGTTTTGCCAGTCTCTATTCAGGTTCCAACCACCCACCTCCCTATTGTAGAGTTGACGAGAAGCAGACGGCCCACCATTTAAACGGCGAATCAATAAGTAACATCAGAATCTTAAACCCAAAATATGAACATTATACCTGACATTTCGAGGGCCAACAAGCTTAAAAAGTTGAACAGAATACAGCACAAGAACAAAAACACCAAGGCGAGGAAACATGAGAGGTTGAAGAAACTTTAGAAACTCAAAAAGAAGAAGAGGTGGAAGACCCAGGCTTGCAGAGATTAGTGGATATTTTGACTCCAGGATGCCATGCAAAACGGCCAGTAATGTTATAAGAGCTGTTAGATATCTGGCTTGGAAATCATTGATGTCTCGTAAACCTAGACCACAACAATGGCAGTCCTGAATCGGAATCCGGTCAAGCCATTACCTAGATGCATACAAACAACGACCCACCCCCACGGGTTTGAGTCATTTCCCGGAAAACAATTTGAATGAACTCAAAGAAGCGGCAGAATAGATAGAAAATGACATCGCCCGGTATCATTTAATTTGACGTCCAGACCGCCCTATTAATGACTTTTATTTTGCAAATGACTCATTAGGTAATGGTATAAGTTTGGCTTGGAAACTCGACATGATAAAACTGGACAGAAACTAATTTGATCTTTCAAACATCGTTCAAAATTGCCTTCCTTAATATTCTAATACTGACGAAAAAATTTCATGGTCTTTTTGAGTCGCTTCTTTCAGATCATTTTAGGGAAATAATTTGTACTCAAAGTACAATAAAGTCACACTGTTATATTAGAAAATTTTCGCCCATATATAATCGTGATTCAAATCAAGAATGTGGCTAGCAGAAAACTGGCAATAGGGAGCAGTTCCATTTAGTTCCTGGACATGATTTGCTCAAAGTACACCAAGGCATTTCAGAATTCCAGATTACGTTCGGAGTCTCTTGCCGATCCCCCCCCCCCCCCGGCCTGGGACAAAACCAAGACGAGCGTGTATGCCGATTCCCATTCGTCTATTATCCAGATGTCCCGAAGAACGTGTATGCATGGAACCGGGATAACTCGTAAAGCTAGTGTGCACTCACACCTGCCGTCTCATTTGGCAATGACATACATTATTCTCTAATGAGTGTGTGATGGTTCCTTTCCCACTCATTAAATCACAATAAGCAATTCAATTAGGACTTAATTTCCCATCGATTGGCAAATTAAATTGCATACTTTGTATGCATTAACGCGTATTGGTGTGTTGTTCTGATTCCCATTTACATGATAAATTGATTAGTCCGCCGTGTGGACATAAACATGCTGCCATATTCTGCGAATACGACTCGCGTGGAATAAAAGCGAATGAGCACGCCACGATGGAGATAAACACTGCAGGACAAGGCGTGGCGACATCTTGGATTCCAGCTTACACAGAGCTACCTCGGCGATTAGGGCCATAGGAAAGGCTCTATAAAGTGGTTGAAACTGGAGAACGGGGATTAAAAGAACAACCTTAATGTTGATCTGGGATGAAAAGTGTGTGATGTAGTGGACAAAGATATCGTTGGACGGGGAGGAGACGTTGAGACCAGAAGGAACAGGACAGGAAAATAAAGAAGAGGAGGAAAGCAGCGCTTTGTGGGTTACTGACCACTCAACTACGATGACTGGATATTTAACCAATATACCGAGGCTAACACCAACTTCCTTAATCCTCCATTATAATCCTGACCAAACAACGGCAGGACAACATGAAAGAGCTGTAGTCTCAAACAAAAATAATCCTCCTCGACATTACAAGAGCTAGGGTACGTGCCAAAAGAGAAGAAGTACAATCTTCAGCTACATCAAATACAGATGAGGAGGACGAGGAGGAGGTAGGTGAGACAGAGGATACAGTTGATGAAGAAAATAAAGGCCCCGACAGGCAATGGCTTATGGATCTTGGCTTAGAGCAAGCACTAGATGACTCCAAAAAGGCCAATCACTTTGTAAGTGCGCTTAGTACTTAGCCTATTGACAATTAAAAACAAGAAATCCAATGTTCCAATAGATGAGGTGTACCATTAACATTCCCTGGCCACCTAACTGAAACCGCCGAACAGCAGACGCATCTCCAAGGGTCCGATGTATTCTTGGAACAGCGGTACGTAGAGCTACCTAGTTTAGCCGAGGTTAAAGACGAAGAGGACCGCCGCCAAACGTTTGTACTGCCGTAATAAAAGCCCTTTATGTGCTACTATTAGCCAATTACCTCGTTCTATAAGTGGTTTCAGTTTCGTTTTCGTCTTGATAATACTTAATGAAAACTAATTTGATCCTTTTGTCACCGTTCAAAATTTTTACTTGTGTCCTAATACTGTCAGAAAAACTAGGAGTAGTTTTGACGCATATTTTGAGATGATTTTTGTCATGATGGATTTGTACACTAAATTCAAAATGAATAGTAGGAACACTTTAAACAATCGATAAGAGTACGCCACGAGTTTCAGCATTTCAACGCTCCTGATGATGCTTGAAACTTCCTCCCCCCACCCCACCCCCCCGAGCCCATTCCCTCCCTTTTCTAGCACTGACCTCGAAAGACGAATATATGGGTCGATACCCACTGGTCTATCAAGCAGGTGCCCCAATGAGCGTGTAAGCATGGAAGCGGGGTGGCGTCTTGAGTGGGGGATTGGTCCCCACCAAGCACAGACTGTATCATATTCAGAAAGTGTGTATACAATTCCCACTGATTTCATTTGTTTGTTTGGCGCAAGAGACTTTAATTAAACTAAAGAAAAAGAGGAAATTCTGGCTACCAGCGGAAGGATCACCAAATAGATACCCGGACGTCCTCAACCATCGTAAATTGCAATATAATATCAACACTTAACAGTATGATCACTTTTATCAAAGGAATAAGCAAGTATGGAAGACTTTTGTCAACAGTAACTCACAGAACACAAAAAAGGACTTACACGCGATGTGGCCCCCAGGGCTGGGCAGGGGGACCCTATGGACTGATGAAGGGAAAGCTGAGATTCGGGTCATTCAGGCCTGGCATTACTATGACCCTATTTTAGTCAGAGATCGAAGTACTTATTCCCGAAAGAGTTTGGCCGCTATTATTGGTCCATGCCTAAGAATTCTCTCAAGGTGGAGCCTTAGGGCTCAAAATAAAAGAACGACGCATTTTTATTTGGGACGAAAATGTCAACAACATGAATTGGACATACAGCGCCCCAGGAAGATCAATGCCTTGCTTAGCAGGAGATCAACATTACGAGCGTCAGATGTAGACCCAGCCGTCACTGAATAGCCACAAGTACCAGACCCACAACTCCTCCAATTGGTACTACACAGTAAGCTTTGATAATTGATTAACCATCGCCTCCAAATTCTAGTATTAAACAGCAAAGGGGGTAGAGAGTAGTCGGACCTGCGTTAGCTGCAACTAGGAAGGACCATAAAGAGGCAACCAAAACACAGGAGCAGTACAAATATCCACCATTAGTCTCCGCATCAACCATCGTAGCAGCACCAACACCTAGAACTACGTCTGTAACTATGTGGAATATGCCTATAGCAACAATTAAAACAACGGCAGACTGCATTAAGAGGAATATGTTAAAGTACGATTCCCGCTCATCCGCAAACTATGTCCCACTGGGGTTAATTACCCTGGAATAGGACGTTGAACAGTTACATTAACATTCATATCCCACTGGTTATGAAGACGATTAACAAGAAAATCTAGTCATTGTGGCACAGCGATGTCATCAGTGATGCAAAGCATTAGATATACAGTCAAAATGGTACATAAAATCTGTACGGGGGACTAGTTAGACGTTTATCTTTCTCAACTTGTGGATTAAATATGCAGAGACACCATTGTGTTTTAAACAATGGAACATTTTAAACATTGTTATTATATACAGGTGGTTTAATATGCAAATTAGTCACTTTGACTTTATGACATTTTGACTTTAGGAGATAATATTTAAAACCCATATATATATATATATATATATATATATATACGCATACCGAATTCGACCAATTGACAAAAATAAAATACTACACTGCATACCATTTGTAAAGAGGCATTTGTCACCAGAATATTCGGTTCAAAATAATTTTAGTTTTGGATAAACGGGATACCATCCCGGTGTTTTGATGACTTTCGATATGTCGGCCTATTTCGCGCACATCTTTGAAATGATATAATTTTTATTAATCGGGCTAAAGAAATGAAATACTTTACTTTGGACTGTTTCCCTCAGCATTTCGGTTGAGTAATTAGGTCAGGTTTATAGCTGAATTTACAACATTCAACGTACCAATGCCAATAAATGGCAAGATATATTAAGGATACTAAAACGATCTTGTAAAATATTTTAGTAAAGTTCAACATTTCATAAATATAAATAAGCTATTATGTTTAAAAGAAACAATAATGAATAGGATGAAATGCATTTACAACGTCTTGTTTATGGGAACAAATTACTAAAGAATTTAGAAACAGACTAATCGCCAGGGAATTTCTTGAGAATCCCTTTCTAGCGGCATGTTGGGTAGCAGACGATTTTGTACGTGTGGAAGAACTTTTTGCAAAACTAGAAACTTGGATTAAGATGCAGAATTTTATTTACGGTATATATTTCCATCTTTATATAATGTATTTATTTGTATGATTCTAAAAGTGACATAGCATATAGGATTTTCTGGGTTACAGGTTCAAGAAGGTGTTGGAGTGGGTCTTCAAGTTGACATTTAGAAATCACATTTTCACATGCTTTTCGAGTCGAAATGTCGTATGTATTTGTACAATTTATGAATATCACTTCTGTTACTTAAAGTACGATCGCTCTTTCTTTCTATGACCTAAGTTTTAATAGAAGATATTATGTATAGATTATCACAAGGTGTAACCCGCTTGAGACCTGACATAACCTTTTAAATAGTTTTCACAAATAGTGACACCAGTTCTAAATACATATGAGATAGGTTGTAAGATTTGGTTACTAAATGATCCGTTCTATATGGGGTAGTCTACTAAAAAGAAGAGCTTGCAATAGTTTACAATAGACTGCAATGAAATTGATTACAGTTCCCCCAACAAAAGAACGCAGAAAATATGACATAGAAAAGTTAAGATTTCGGGAGGTCGTGGGTTCGATCCCCTGCCGAGTCATACCAAAGACTTGCAAAAATAGTAATAACAGCTGCCTCGCTTGGTGCTCAGCATTAAGAGGTTAGTGTTAGTACTGTTCGGTCTGGTGTCAGGATAGTATGACTGGGTGAGACATCATGCCACAAGTCTGCGGCATGATGCCCCAGTGCTAGACATCACTATAAATTGTTACACTGCAGACATCGTAGTGACATGATTGAAAATTTTTTAAAGCTACGTTAAAAATCCAAATCACACACACACACATGCGCGCGCACACACACACACTCACACGCACGCACGCTAGAATAGCCAATCATATTCTGCAAACGTTTTAGCCATACCGTCCATGCTCGCTTATAAACCGAATCCAACTACAAAAACATGTACCAAGATCTGTCATCGCATAATGTGTAATGATCTATGTTTGTGTTTATTCTATTGATATACGAATTGAACTTTGACGGAATGCGCTCCTCACTGTATATCAATAGGGTTCCTTTGATATGCTTAGAAGTATCTCGAATGTGAGCAAAACTTTCTAAATCTGTATATGTGGCAAGGTTGTATGATGTACACCAGAATCAGCTGCATCGTAACCAGCATGAGACCTAACATAACCTTTTGAATAGTTTTCGCAAATAGTGACACCAGTTCTAAATAGATATGAGATATATTGTAAGATTTGGTTACCTAATGATCCGTTCGATATGGGGTAGTCTACTAAAAAGAAGAGCTTGCAATAGTTTACATTAGACTGGAATGAAATTGATTACAGTCCCACCCAACCCCCAACCCCAAAAAGAACGCAGAAGATATGCCAGAGAAACGTTACGATTGTATAATATTATCTTTCACTTAACACTTAAACTAGCCTTCAAATGAACGATGTTTTAACATTCAGCTAAATTAATTTTAAGGGCTCATTATACGTCCACGATTTGCGATCGTGATTAAAATTACAAATCGTATTGTATGTTAGGTTGCAATGGACATATTTGTATACAACATGTTAGAATAGATCGCGCCGGTGGCCTAGTGGTCAGAGCGTCTGCCTCGGATGCGGGGGACGTGGGTTCGATCCCCTGCCGAGTCATATCAAAGACTTGCAAAAATGGTACTAACAGCTGCCTCGCTTGGCACTCGGCATTAATAAGTTAGTGTTAGGACTGCTCGGCCTGGTGTCAGGATATTGAAACTGGGTGGGGGACATCATGCCACAAGTCTGCGGCATGATGCCCCAGTGCTAGACATTACAATAAACTGTTGCACCGCAGACATCGTAGTGGCATGAGTGATAATGTGAGCAAAACTTTCTAAATCTTTATATATGGCAAGGTTGTATGATGTACACCAGAATGAGCTGCAACTTTATTAGCATGTGTGGTACCATCATTAAATTCATATAATTCTAAAAACTAAGTCCTGCAATTCAACAGCTGAATTAAACAAGTCACCGCTAAATTGCCTATCACGAGGAATCCAAAGAATACAGTTAGAGGTCTGTATTTACAAATAAAATTTCTCTTATAATGTGCATTTAGACGAATTATTTGTGAAACGGAATGACAAAAATTAAAACGGGAATATGTGTTCAAAGCAACAAAAGAGTTGGACACAAAATGAACAGAGTTAAATTGGCTATCCATTACAAAGGCTTCGTGTAGTGAAGTTTCCATTTTAGTCCCGCCCCATAATCTTCGGCCATATGCTTCCTTCTCATATTCTGTCATAGTTTTCACTGTTCGCACTTATTGTACTATATTTACCCTGGCAATACAAACTGGTTATTACATGGTGCGATGAACAGACATAATGGATAACGAATCATTTTAAAACTAGATGACGTACGGCGCCATTATTTTGATTGACCAACTTCCTGGACGTTTTAATAGTTCCCAAGGATTGCAAAATAGCAATATGACAGACTTCCTAGTCCATATTTATCCTCCAATGAAGGGAGACAACTTTTATGGAAGCTCTGGTAATGTTAATATAATTAAATAATCACGTGTAGAGCGCCAGCATAACGGAATAAAATCCTCTATTTGCTCTCGGATGGGCTATTTTATACACATAAAAGCGACGAGTATATGATGGGCAAAATAAGTTTGATTAGAATGATCATTTCCAGTATGTTAGGGATCTCATACGATGAGGTTTCAAAGACACGTAACTTTGTTTTGATTTTTGTTGTAGTTTTTGTTTTTGTTGTTTTGTTTTTTTTCGGGTTGGGGTGGGTGGGTGGGTAATTAGTGGTATCCATGAGCTATTTGTATCCGCGCATAACGCTGACCCAATTAGGAGCAGCATAACCACTGTTTTGGCTTCGTTACCCAAATTACCCATTATACACGCTAAGCACTAGTTTAGAGCACGAGCCCAAAAGGGTCACCAGTAAAAATTCAAATTAATTGTTACTAATAAAACTGAATGAATTATACATGACCATTTTGATCTGAACGTACGATTATTTTGATTTGGAATGATGGCAACACCGGTATTTTCCCATCTTTATAGATTATTTTTTGTTTTTATAGTTTCACATTCTGTAGGAGTGGGTGGGCACCATAATATTTTCAGTGCTTAGGGCCCTTAAAGGCCTTTGTTCAATACTGCATACACATAATTTTACTGACAGTATCAGATGATTTACTTTGACACTGATCTGACGACGCATTATGCGAATACAAATCTTGTTGTACACTGTTTGAATCTGAGTGTAAATTATTCACGGATAGATGCCCTAGATGGACTTTACCTCTTGATGTCAAAATCTAATATTCTTACAAATTAGGAAAGAATTTTGGTAGACATCTACAAGAAACCAGCATTCCTTTCTTCAGTAACTTACATGTGCTCCCTTCAGACACACAACACAAGCGCTTGCAACATCCTTATCAATGATTACTTGTAATGATCGTCAATGGCATCACCAATTTTCCAATGGTATAGACTGGTCTGAAGCAATTATCTTGAAGAATAATGGTAGTTTTGTGCCATCATATACACGTGCAATCGTGCATTCCACCTTAAGGACCCGCATTATCACATGTTACACTTTTTGATAACTCCACGATTTTCGATGAAAAGGAAGGCGGAAATAAGTTTATACTGTACGTGTCTGTGTGCAGCGTGTAATCGCAGAACTCTTTTTTACAGCGTTAAAGATAAATCCTTTAAACCTTGCTATATAATTTGAGGTGGGTTGCGGCAGAGAGTCTGTTTTCTAAAGGTGGACGTAAACACAGAGTTAAGCTTGCGAAATGGCGAACATCTTGATAATCTATGGTTTTGTTAATATAGAAGATTTATTTTCTTCAAGCTGGGTTCTAGCCCGGAATCTTCTCATACTTAGACGAAAGAATCACAATATAATCCAACTTTCTACCTTCACACTCCAATTCATGAAGAGTCCTTCAAGCATATAGCTTAATGCAATTACAAGCTTTAAAACCCAATGAAATTTCGCTATAGTAGTACATTTACGACTACTCTTTTACTGTCACACAATCAAATGGCAGCAAACAGATCTAAACAGTTAGTTGAAGTTTGTTTCAGGAAAACATGAAGATGTGATTTACCTGGTGTTTGAATGAAGTGTGTAATATATTTTGAACCAACGAGAAGAAGACATACAGTTTATTTAAGGTTTTCACTATAGCTATCAGTGGAACAAACCACGTTGATAAATATATATTCAAAATCTGTTGACATGCAGAAAGTCAGCCCAGGAACATAACAATACCCATAGCATAAGTTCATGCAATTTTTGTGTTGCATGTACTGCTGATACGACTTCATCCTTTGAACCTGTCTTCAATATATCAAATACTGTGAGCGTTAGTGTCGTTCAAAAGATGCAAAACAAGCAAATTGCATTGATATTTTAGAGATTCAAATTTCCTAAACGAGGCATTAAATAAAGCAAAAGCAATAATTTTAATTCCTTTGACACAGATGAATTTGTCTTCATCTTTTTACATGTTCTGTACTGATGGGTCTAAATATGATTGCACGATACAATGCTTTTCTCAAGATTGATTTGAAACATTTTTTGTTGCCATAATTACAGCAGACTGGGTCCGGTTACACATTATCACAACTTAGCAACAGCCCTCCCCTAAAGAAGGTACGTGAAAATTGACAAGGACTAACAGTACGTATATATACTTATGCACAGATCATAAATACAGCGCATTGATGCAGATAAACACAGAAAATTGTATTGTATTAGATAGGTAATACAAAGTAAGTGTATAACAACTAGTTTAAAGTGGAGAAAGGGGAGAAGCGGGCTTATAAAGGGGCTTTGGCGGGTAGAGGAGAGAGATCATGCCAGTCGGTAATTTGGCCTACACGATTTTCGAAATCTTTAAGCAATGCATTAGTCTCAGCCATGGTGCTTAAATTTATGTTTCTTACAATTATAAATATAATGGCAGGCACTCTTATTGTCCTCTCCACATGTGAACAATGGCTATCTAAATCACTGCTGTTATTTCTTATCCTAGCATGAATAAGTGATACATTCCTGATACCAGTATAACACTATACTGAGACATGATTTTGTGAAGGTAAAAATGTACGTGTAAACATTAAATAATCTGTTTCATGATTTCTTTGATCTGGCAGAGTGTTCAAAATTTTTAAAGCAAAAATATAAGAATTTCTGGAGATTTCTAGTCGCGTATGTATATGTTGATAATTATTTTCATTTCTCAAAATATATTGTGTTACGCGACCAATTAACCGGAGTACATGTTCTTGGATGAAAGAGGGAGGATAACCTTATGCAATTGTGAAAGGTATGGTTTGAAAAAAGTTTCTTCTTTCCAATAATTGGAGCCAACTGAATTAACTGCAAATTTTATTAGTAGAAGCGCTACTTTTAAGTCTAGTTACAATTCTTCATGTTGCAGTATTTCGAGTCTTAATAAATCAACGGTATCCCCTGTAATACCAGCATACTATAGGAGAGTGCATAAATAAGAGAAACAAATTCTTTCTAATGTTTTCCTATCTGAATTGTATTTAATGGACCTCAAAACAGTCAGCATTTTCAATGCATGTAAACCGGGTGCGTGATGTCGCCTGTCCGATACCCGGCCGTGTCATACCAAAGACTTATAAAAATTGTACTAAAAATTACCTCGCTAGTCGTTCAGCAGTAGGAGGTTAGTGTAAAAACTGGTCGACCTGGTGTCAGAATAATGTGACTTGGTGGGACATCATGCTACATGTCTGCGGCATGATGCCCCAGTGCTAGACATTACTATAAACTGCCACACTGCAGAAAAAAATAGCGATGTGACTGAACAAATGTTAAAACTACGTTGAAAATCCAAATCACACACACACATACACAGACACTCTGCATCTAAACAGATATTATCAATATATTTCGAAAAACTACCAGAATTAGTTAATGTCAGGCCAAGGTGTTTATGATGCTCAATTGAAACGTAGAAGCTCATTTTGAAACTAAATCTCGGGACACACTGGGTCTAATTTGTCAGTGATAAACATAACTTTATTCTTTGGTGGGTTATAACTTACTATCCACTGTTTAGATCATTATTCTATAGTTCAAGACATGAGTTAGCACATATTTGATGTCACTGGTATTAGGTGAGGAATAAGCTAGTGAACCAGCATCAGCAAATAGTCTTGTGTCATTTATCAGATTATTAGTAATGTCATTGATATATACAATAAATAATAGTGGACCTATAACACATCCTTGGAAGACTCCAGCAAACACATGCTTCTTCGTTGATTTAGATGGATCAACGAATACATTTTGAAGTAGACCAGAAAGATATTTGCTTGGGCAGCTAATTAAATGAGAATCTATTCCATATATTATCAATTTAAATAGCAAATCCGATTATAAGCATTTGAAACATCACAAAATACTATTAACACCTTAAGTCCTGCATTACTTTCTATACTTTATAACTAAATTTGCTCTACGCCATATTTTAATATAGTTTATGCGAGGTTTCCGGAATTACAAATGATTAATTGTACATAGAAATGCATGCACAGCATTGTAGGATGAACTGTAAGAATGTTACAGTATTCGTGTATCAGTATTACATCTCACGCGCCTTAGATGTCCGGACTGTGTTTTTTTACTGTTCACCCAAAACAAACGGTTCTTGCATTTGTATTGTGTGGGTATTGACCCAAAACATGCAATTTGTATAATGTCAGAAAGGAGAAAATTTTATGAGCAGATAAATAGACGTGCACTCTTTCCTGATATATTGTATTTATTCCATGCGACAGTAATAATGATACATTCGAAGTGGATGTTTCAAGTCGTTAACTTTTGCGAGACGAGCTGATCAGGGGCTCACGTTACTCTGGAAAAGGTTTAAGCTAAGACTTTTAGACTTTGCATCTCCACCACATATATGTGCGTGTATGTAGGGGGAATGGTGTCAGTCTCTTCGGATTTGGGCTTTAAGGACCACAGGGGTTCAGTAAAAGTCGACACAGGAAACAACATGCACGGTCGCTACAGTGCTAAATGTTAAATTCATAGGCCCAATTAAAATTTAAAATTTACATAACCTCTTTTCCGGCCCACAATGTTAACCCTATGCTTGTGTTTATCATTAACTTCCTATAACCCGAGTTGTGAAAGATTTTTAAATTAGCAGCCTAAGTTTAAAATCTGGTAACCTCTATACCAGCTCAGCCCATATTAAATTCCCATAGTCGACATACCGACCGACAATATTAAATTCACCTAGTTCCAACTGTATCACAATGTTCATTCAATGGACGCTTTTGACATTAAATTCCTATTATCGTTATTCCGTTCCAATACAAAATGGCGACGTAATGTTATATTCCTAGACTGGCATACAGTTTCATTTCCCATCATACCATTCTATTTTGATGCTTTACCAAGGAAAGAGTTCACTAAATCCAACTGCTCTGAGGTAATGGTATCTTTGCTAACAGGTGATTATACGATGACTATATTAATCCAGCATTTGCTTATTCAATATTCTTCTAGTATTTAGTAGATGACAATCAAGTTAATATTTGGCATCAGCCTCATAAGAAGTGACTTAACCGTATAATATGTGATATAACCTTTGAATATGTGACATAACGTTTTACAACGTGACATAATCTTTTAAAACATGACATAACGTTTTAATACGTGTCATAAACTTTTAATACGTGAGGTAACCTTTTAATAAGTAGTAACACGAGTTATATTCGCATACGAAATTAATTTGTAACTACTTTTACTTGAAAATTACTTGAAGGTTTGGTGGTAAGGCAGTAAAGAAGATGACAATATAATTTGTGTTTCTTTCAACTCAAAGTATTTTGGATATTGTTTGATTGAAAATATGATTTATTTTATTCTTTTACTTGTATTTAGAACGAACATTATCTCATATTAATAGATGTCTGGCTTCCATTGTGCGTGTCCATATATATATGTACATTATCAACTACCTTATCTTGTACAGACTGGGTTGACTCGGAAAACTTAACAGATAATGCGAATGAAAATAATTTATAGTTTCTCCGTGACCCAAATATATTCGGAACGTAGACTATTATGGCATATTAGAATTATATCGTACCTTATTACCATTCAATGAAACACTTGATAAGGTTTTTCATAGTCAAGAAGACGCACTGGCGATATATATTTCCTGCTCATTCATAGGGACGTCGATTTGACAGTGAGGTTAGATCAGTTTTCCGGTATCATTTACCTTCAATGATTTTTAGATTATCTGCGTGTCCTGTCGTACGTTAGGTTGCGAATTGCCATATTTGTATACGGGATTCTAGTATGAACAACCTGGGTCCACTAAAAAGAATGTTTCAGAGATACTCAATTCTGGTAGCACATTAGAGAGTCTCTTTGTGCAGTTTTAGACGATCGCTTAGCAAGTCTATACGTTTTACTCAGATAACGAGACCATCTTAATTAACGTATTCGTTGAAATATAACAATCATAAACTTCATGTCAGGAAATTAGTCCAATCTCTAGGAGAGTCAGTTTTAAAGGGTGGTAACCTATTAAACGTTTGGCATTGTACACTTCTTGTTTAACATTTTGTAAAATACATTTTAGATGAAGTATTCGTAAAACGGAATGTCAGCAATGTATATTTGTTTATTTCTTCAGTGCGATGACAACATGGAAGACATGTTTAAGATGAATATCTAAACTATCGTTAAAAATAGCGTATACTCATTCAGTTTTAGTCCTCAGTCACGTGCTTAACACTTCCTGCTCTAGTTCTCACCTAGTCACTTAATTGTACCGGTCATCTATGTATTTTTGTATATAAATAAGTTAGCATAAACCTGGTATTACACAATGCAATGTTATAGATTACAAAAGTCAGAGAAGTTTGGATAGTATTTTTGGCGTTTTATGGCAAGGTCATATTGTGCCAAGATCATCAATTACCCAAAAACACAAAAATCGTACGTGAGTGGATACGGTGGTAGAAATCGAACTCACGCTGTTCTAGTTACGAGTCCAAACGTCGTAACCACTGAGCCATCGCGGATCAACAAAAAGAAGCAGAATTAATTAACCATTTTAGAAGCAGATGACGTAAAGCGCATTTATGTTCCCATTGATCAACTTCCTAGAAGTATTTATAGTTCACAAGGGTTGCGAAAAGATCATGTGAGAGACTTCCTAGTCCATTTTAAACATTCAACCAAGGGAGGCAACTATAATGGAATCGGATGTTTTATTGATATAATAAACAGGTCACGTGAATGTGTGTCACTAGCAATGAGAGAGAGAGAGAGAGAGAGAGAGATATTTAACCAACCATTAAAAACACGACAAGAAAATTTTGAAACAAATATAAACAAGAGTTTATGATGGCCAAAATGATTAGACTCGAATCATGATTTTAGCATATCAGTGCATCTTAGACGTATTATATGTTTATGTTTTAGTGCTACTTCTTACCACCCGAATAGCGACCTTGTATAGCGTTTTCTGATGTCTGTTGACATCGGAACGAGTAGTCAAAGTTTCAGGAATATCTCACACACTTGGCAGCCCATATCGACACTCTTCCACAAGTGGATATGTAATTAATATACTTACTGTGCTGTTTTTATCCTGGTGGAATCAAAATCTGACACTAGTTAATGGACGCATTTTCAGGTTCTGTTGACATACAATTGAATTTGTTGCAATGCGACGGTAGTCGAGGTATGCCGAAGTATGTTCAAGTAGGTTCATGTGAGGGATATGTTTCTTGTAGAAAACGAAACGTTGCTTACAGTTCTACTGGGCATAATATCATTTTATTCGTTTTGTTAAAGAATAATATTTCAACTTAACCCGATTTCGGCATTTCCGTCTTTCATCGTTTTCCAGCCATCTGAACGGTAGGCCAACGAAACTTGAAAACAGGTCCATTTCTTTTGTGAGAATTTGAATTTATTAGAGAAAAGACATCAGGGTAAGTAAAGTTTGGCAAAAACATTATAACTTTACTTTGTAGAAAAGCGTCGTTATTAGTTAACAGTTGTGTGTGCCATTCCTGAAAAGTTTACTTTCGTTACACTGTTAGTCGACATCAACGCACGTTACACAGCGCCTTTAGTTAGGCCGTAAGATCCGTCCCACCCCAGAACAAAAATATTGGGTGATGTGTTTTACGTTGTAGGACTTGAAAAGCAGAAGTAGTTGTTATAAGCATATTTCACTAGAAAAAAATGCCAAATGTACATTCAAAGCAAGGTATTATGATGATGATGGAATTGTAATGCCACACAACGCCGTTAGTTAGGCCGTACGATCTATCACCCCCGTCCGGAACAAAAATATCGGGTGATGTATCTTACGTTGTGGGACTAGAATAGCGTCAAGCCTCTTTAAAACTGCAGGATAAACTACTGCAGGAACTTTATTGAGTTCATCTTTGAAAGTATTTTTAGATTAAGGTATACTTTATGAAGAGTTGGACGCGTTGGAAAGTTAGATACTAAGAAACAAATATAGAGACAATTAAAGAAAAATAAATGTGACCTGAGTCTAGCTGGATTGCCCCACCCGCAAATGAGCGCGATATAACCGGAACGGTTCCTGAGTAAATGTTCTTTACAATCAGATGGAATAAATTATTAAATTATTAAAAATATGCACCGGGAACGATCAAAATGCAGAAGCTTCAGGGAATTCGCCCCTGGGTCCCCACAAGGAGTTCCATCCCACGGAGCCCTAACGCACTTCTTTGCGTCCCATTTCGCCTCCAAATTGATCCCTTATTTTGTATGCAAAAGCGTCGTCTGAATTCTGCCACAAAATAGTCGGTATATTGTGTCTTTATTACGGTTACATTTAAGAAATTACAGTTTCTTCATGTTCCTGTTCATATTCTTAGCATTATATTGTAAGTCTGATGTATCTGATGTTTCCATCTTCATTATTATTTATTCATGTGTCATTTTATCTGCGCTGTTGACTTTTATCAATATATCTTTTCATTACTTTTTTGCCTTGTGTTTGTCAGTTAGGTAAGCGGGAAGTCTAAAACGTGGCAGACGTATCATAATACTTATATACAGGAGTAGGCAAATATGCAAGCAGGGTATCTTGTGCTTTTTCGCTCTGAGTTTATATTTTAAAAGGAATAATATATTCTAATTTTTTCTACTAATAAAGCATGTATACCATGTCACATTTTAAGATGTGTCTGTTCATACCAAACCGCATCTGTGTTTTCATTTTAAGACTAGTAGATTAATTGGATGAGATAAAAATGTAATTGTTGCCGCCGAAAATAGAACCATTTCATCTGTTTCATAATTGCGCATATACACGGCAAGTGAAAACGTATCAGTATCTAGATAAAAGGCATCTGATCGATGACCAATGATTGTCATTATTGCTATATTTGAACTGTGAAAATATGCATCTTGAAGACGTTTAAAGCTATACGCACGTGTTAATGACATCACAGTTTCATTTGTATCTTGATATCTATATTTCTACTGTGATGCCTATCTTTATAAGACCGTGCCGGAAAAGGGTTTAGGAAGAAATTATTTTCTAAGAACATGTTATTAATTGGGAAGGAGAAAAAGATGCACATGTGTAGAAAATAAAAATGGTGTAGCAATTTGGTAAAAAGTACAATGAAAATATTAAAATTAGAAAATACATATATGTCGCATTGAAAATGGCGATAAATGAAGGAGCAATTATACGCAGTTTTTTTCGGTCGGTATGAAGAAAGTTTTGACAAGTGAGGTGGGGATATTAGGTTATGACGAGTTTCCACTTCAAGAGTGAAATATTTTTTCATAGATGCTAAAATAAACAGATTTTCTTTCTAGAGGAAGAACCGTCGACTTGCATTTTGATTTTGATTTTATGCCAAATCCTTCAACATCTTTATCACATCGATAAAAATGTAAGTAGAGACATTTTGCAAGAACGTAAAAAATTGACTTGTTGCTAAATTCTGTACTACATTTAATACTAAAACTGTATTTTGTCAAAATAATAACTGCTTTCATACGAAAATTGAAATGAATTTCATTTTTATTGACATTTCTTGTGTGGATACATAGTCAATATTTATCGGTTAGAGGTACTAGCAGCATGTCATTATCGGATCTGAATGAATCTAGAAGGTAACATTATCAAACGTAACAATGTAAGGATGGTGAGTTGAGCTATTAGAATTTTTGCGCATTTATCTTGAGTATTTCTGGACTCAAATTTTAATTAGCAATCCCGCAGCCATGATTAACTAGCAATATAGTTCAGTACTAGACGATGAGCCCAAGATGCGATAGTCGGTTATTTTGGGTTTGCAATAAAGACTTACCTGTTGACGTTGTTTTTATCACTTCCACACACGACCGTACGGGTACTGAGAGGTAAGTTGCTAATTAAGCAATGTTTAGAAATATATTTGACCCTCAGATATGTAACTGTTTGCCGCTAATTGTGACAGGTATAGTCTACAACCATTTCATGTCATCATCCTCCAATCCGCCACCCCTAACCCTCTAGGACATTTTGTAGTTTAAATTACTTCTGTAATATCACAGTTTCTAGCCATATTCAAAGAAAGTTTGCGGAGCAAACAAGCAACAGCAACTTGTATTCGCACGTATTTAAAAAGCCGACCTGAGTTGCAATGAATCCATCTTGTCTACATTACCTTGGCAGAGAAAAGCAAGCTCCTTGTTCTTGCATGCGCAATAATATGAAATTTAAAAACTAAAAGGTAAATTAATTGCCAGCTAGTATATTAGTATATGCACATGTCGTGTACTGCTAACTTTTACACGTATCATATGCTAATTGAAATAAAACAAATTGTTCGGATGCATATAGGATAAGGCGATAACAGTGGATGACAATAAATACATCCAAGGAGTTCTGGGCAACGCCATTTTGACATCATGGTTCTTGGCGGACAAGTACATTTCCGGTTCTGAAATTTTTGCCGATTATTTTCATTCGTTTTGGACTTTAATTTTTTTTCTAGGATTATTTTGGATTCATTTCATAATACTGTAATTGCCTCTCAAATTTTCATTTAGAACTTTGATAAATTATTTGTTACGTTTTACAAAGTGGATTTGCTTCTTTCTGTTACTTAGTTTGTGACGACAAAGTCTTAACATCATCACAACGACTGTTCGAGATTATTATTATAATAACCACCTTCGCACATGAATCGGTGTTCGACAAGAACGATCTCAATGAATTCTAAGAACTTGAACATTACTCATCATTTGATACATGTAACATTTAATTGAATTGTGTGTGATTTGGATTATTAACGTAGCTTTAACAATTTTTCATTCATATCGATTCGATGATGCCGCAGATACGTAGCATGACGTTCCACCCACGCAGTCTCATTATCCTGTCACCAGACCGTCCAGTCCTTACACTAACCTCTTAATGTTGAGCGCCTAGTGAGGCAGCTGTTTGCACCAACTCTTTGGTATGATTCGGCAGGGGTTTGAATCAACGACCTCCCGCATCGGCGGCATTTAATTGAATTCATTTTGTCTGTTCAGTTA
Organism: Sinohyriopsis cumingii; assembly: GCA_028554795.2. Lineage (NCBI taxonomy): Eukaryota > Metazoa > Mollusca > Bivalvia > Unionida > Unionidae > Sinohyriopsis > Sinohyriopsis cumingii. The sequence goes on along the minus strand of CM068842.1, from coordinate 53,611,555 downwards.
TAAAAATGGCAAACTTGAAACTGACTATAGTCTGTCTGATAGCATGGCTTTAGGTGACATACATCTGATTCTCTGTAAAATTCAGATATATGTTCTCAAACATTAAATCTGAAAAACAATTTTATTATATGCTCATTTTTTTTCCCGCTAACTGTGCATTGTCAGAATCGTTCACTATTTTGCGATACTGAACTAGCGCGTAACTTCATATTGCACTCATAAAGGAACTAATTTCTATTGCAAACAAACAATGACGCAGACGCTAGCACTTTTGATTTGCAAACAAGCCATGCACACTCGCGTAGTAGGCGTTTTACGTTTTGATTGATTCAATTAGTTTCTGAATGAAGTAAAGCAGATGTTTGGTGGACTGCCACATAGCAGCTGCTTTGGCACATTTAGCCTTAACTGTTTTGATACAATGTTTCGGATTCAGGCTAGCCATACAGTAGACGCTAGAAGGGATCCTTTAAAAAAAATGCAAGTGACAAGACATCAACTGTCTTCTTTAGCTGGTAATACGAATGGCAAAAGTATACTTGCAGTTTTACATCCTGAATTTCCTCAAAATGTACTTTATTAATTCTGCAATGCCGAATTAAATGAGGCATGTCATATGTTCTCAATCTTGATCACACATTTCGAAATTGTATTGTAATTTCGAATATAAGTGCAATTACGTCCTCCTTACTGCAATCAAAATGACATAAGCATTAAATTCCATAACATCTTGTTGATAATTGCAATTGAAAGACTTCATATATTTCCCACATTATGATTTCAAACATTAAAACATTCAATAACAGAAACAGAAACACATTTGCAGATGTCAACACTCTTCTCCCTCGCTTCTTCAATCCGATTTATGTCTTGTGGAATTGTCATATATAAATCCAGTCCATAATCACGAAATTTCGTAGTATCCACAAAAATACCAAAATCTATTCATTCCAGATCAAATGGAAAAGTTGTTGCAATGCGCATTCATTCACAATATGTCTCCAAATTTCAATTTTAAATAGACAGGCCATGATGAATCTGAGCTTGTGTAATTAGTTTGGAATACGGCATACATTCAGTTACTTTGTTTCTTGTAGTGTATTTTGTTAATATAATTAACCATTAGGTAAAATAAGAAAATGAGCATATAATAAAAAGGTTACTGCATTTGTATGGGAAAATATGAATTCCTTTTGTCGGATGGATATACTGCACTCCTAAGGTCGTGCCGTATTCCATTCGAAAAACTAGTGCATATTTTTGCATACAAATGCAATAACCTATAACTATCGCATAAAACACCAAGAAAAAAATGAAATGTTATATGTACATGCCGATACAGCTGAATATTGCTCTCGTAAAGGCTATCTTTGTATATCGTTTTCAACATACAATCAGTACCTGATTTTCTTGGGCAGAGCCTGCTGTTAGATATTTTATATCTCATCCTTTTTTAGGCTATTGGTGTATATAATTTTCAATATAAAACCACTTTGGGTTAGTGTCTTTCTGTCGCCAGAACAAAAATGTCTGCCTCTACCAAAAGTAAATCAGTAGCACCTGAAAAGTATTACCACATTCGAGATACGTTAAAACGGTCCTCCAGAAATTCTGGAACCACGGTTTACTCTTACACGATGAAGTTTAAAGATTTAAAAGTTTATAGTCCGAAGTAACGCTTGATAAATCAGAACGTTTCATCATTAAGTTGTGGTATTTCTTTTTAACCACACAGAAACGACTATACCAAGCCAAAGAAGACGATCGATTGACCCTTTCGATTTATCACCACAATTTGAAGTCACCCTCTGGATCGAGTTTAGCACCCAGCAGAAATGACAACTTTGAAAGTCATCGACAAGATTCAACACGTTAGGAATAATAAAAAAAAAAGTATCACATCGTCGATGGCTAGGAAATATTTTACATTACACACACTTCCCCTTTGAAAGGGACTGGATAACATAGAAAGGTTTTATTGGTGAGCAACATCTGCAGAATTGTTTAAACTAACAACACTCAAGACCAGATGTGTTTTGCCCGAGATTTCGTCGTGTGACGAACATATGCCGACAAGAACGATACCGAAGAATGGGAAAGAGCTTGGGAGAGTATTAGATAATCCAACATCGAAGAGAGCCAGAACAAGCTGGCCTATCGAATGACACTGCCTTTAGTATTAGTGAAATGCAAAAACTGCAAGAAATCTTGACTCCTCACTAAACGTTGAAAGTGTACTCTCAAATGATACGTGGACGTTTGGTGTTTTGTGTCCTCAATTCCCAGACAGAGAATACATTCACGTATGTCATCACGAAGAACAGTTCGATACATTACCAATATCACCTGTTTTCTACGTTACTCCTATTATTGTGAGAAATGTGAGCATGGCAATCGGAAACACATTCATTGTGGCGAGAGATTTAAACGCTGTTTAGCCTCTAGATCTTGTCTTCCCGAAGGAAAAGAACGAATCCGTTCCCTCGCATGTCAGCTACCTTTTTGGCACCCTTCGTGTTACCAATAACATCGCATGACACAAGCTCCACAACAAAAATGTGCTTGTCAACTACTGTGATTGTTCATTCACATACGCACCGCTATCACAAGAGCTTACGTTTTTCAAGGGGAGAAGCGATTTTATATTTGTCACCATATTGTAGACTTGAAACATGAATGCTATATGCAAAATTGCAAATCTAAACATGAGGAAGCACAAAAAATGAATTTCATTTTTATTTTTTATTTTTATGTGTGCAAGAGACCAGCATGCACATTCTTAATTTCTGTGCATCTAATAACCAGTTGTTTTCATTGCCCTCACAGTAGCAAGATTCCAGAAGAACGTGAAACAATCTTTCGAGAACCAAACAATCTTCTCGATTTTACCCGACGGATCTTAGAACGTCACAATTTATCGGTATATGATAGACAATATCTTCTGAAATAGTATTCGAAATAAGGCACCAAAAACCCTGAAGTCACCATGAACGGTGAAAAACTTATCTGCATACAAGTGGGACAAGTACAGTTTAAAAATTCCATGAGTCATTTGGCCATACCACTACGTTGATTGCCTAAGGCGTTTGGAATAAAAAAAATGGTTAAAGGGTACTTTCCAAATTTTTTTAATACCAACGTAAATCAACACGCACTCCTGTCGCATTTGCCTGACGCACACCTTTACGATCCTTACAATATATACACCGAACAACGAGAAACTTTATACGCTTGGTACCGCTCTCACGTTTTGGAACCCTGCTACTTTCAGGAAGAAATATTAAAGCATTGTCGATACAATGTAGATATTTTATGGCGTTGTTGTTGAACATTTTGACAACTGTTACAGACCATGGAGGGAGCGATCCCTTGCATGACGCCTCTAACGTTGCCAAATCAGGCTACTTAGTTTATCACAATCGGTTCAATCACGATAGCTCATTTGAAATGACTGCTATGACAAGCCCTCATACGTCTGAGTTAATCAAACGTCGATACCCGACCAAAGTTGTGTTCTGGTTAAATTACGTGTGCGAAAAGGTAGTCAAATGGAACCAACATGCCAGAAACAGAGGAGGCCAAAATCCGTTGCAAATAATCAGTGGATAGCTGGGACTTAGAGCACCCCAAGATCGTGTACGAATTTAATGGATGCTTTTTTCACCGATGCCCTACCGGTTACCCTCAACGGAACATGAGAAACGAATTCATAGATCGCGCCAAGTACGAAAGAAACTTACCAATGACACATAAAAGTAGAGCAAGATGGATACCAAGTGGTTGAAATGTGGGAGTACGACTACGATCGACGTTTGAAAACCTAAACATATATCCGAATTTAAGTGCCTCGTGGAAAGTTACAACGTGATGGATCCTTTAGACCCACGCGACAGTTAATATGGTGCAGAAAAGTATGTCACATGCATGCTGCACCACATCGTAGGAAGCCACTGTTCTTTGCTTTCTTGAAATATAGAGAATTAAATGTGTTTGTATGTTAAAACAAGTGAAGAGAGCGTTTCTTTCGGGTCCGCGCTTTATATATTTTCCATGTTACGGCCATGTGTATGGTGTGAATTACAGTTTTGTGAGGGATGTTTTCTTTCACGTTCGTACTTCAGGCGCAATATACATTGGAGCGTTCTTTAGTTGTGGTGAAATAAAGAGCACTGCAGTGATGGAATTGAGAATAAAAATGAACCTTGGAGAGGCCCCATTCTGGCTGTCAGCCACTGCCATAATGCCTACTATTAGACACCTAGGTAAAGCGCTAGCTAGAAACTGGAGCTTACGATCCTGTGCAAATGAACAATTCTTCCCTTACCATGGGACGAGACAAGTGCGCTAATAATGGGTCGCTAGAGGAAGACACGGTGAGGACAAATCATAAACAGTAGGAGAGATGGTCGGAATCCAGAATACGGACAGTCCACCAATCAGCATTCGCTGAAGTTTTACAAGTCACTATTCAGGTTCCAACCACCCACCTCCTTAATGTAGAGTTGACGAGAAGCAGGCCGCCCACCATTAAAACGGCATGTCAGGAAGTTACATCAGAAGCTGAAACCCAAACTATGATCAGTATACATTCCGAAGAACAACATCAGTGACCGCAGACCGCTCAAGCTAAAAACGATGAACAGATTACAGAACAAGAACAAAAACACCAAGGCGAGGAAACATGAGAGGTTGAAGAAACTTAAGAAACTCAAAACGAAGAAGAGGTGGAAGACCCAGACTTGCAGAGATTAGTGGATATTTTAACTCCAGGATGCCATCGAAGACGCAAAAGGCCTGTAATTTTATAAGAGCTGTTAGATATCTGGCTTGGAAATCCTTGATGTCTCGTAAACCTATCATAATCCTGTCAAACGATTACCTAGATGCATACGAACAACGACCCCCCTCACCGCGCCGACCTGGTGTTATCTGCTAAACACCTAACAGCAAATAACAGGTTCGATTTATTTCCCGAACAATTCGAATGAGTTCGAAGAGCGGCAGAATATATAGAAAATGACATCGCCTGCAAATGATTTAATCTAACGTCCAGACCGCCCTTTTAAGGACTATCATTATGCAAATACCTCATTAGTTAAGGGTTCAAGTTTGGCTTGGAAACTAGACATGATAAAACTGGACAGAAACTAATTTGACCTTTCAAACATCGTTCGAAATTTCCTACTTTATTATTTTAATATTGACGCACAAATTTAAGGGTCTTTTGACTCGTTTTCTTTCAGATCATTGTAAGGAAATAATATGTACGCGAATTACACTAAAGTCACACTGTTATATTGAAAACTTTTCACCCATATATACGCGTGTTTCAAATTAAGAATGTGGCTAACATAAAATTCGCAATAGGGAGCAGCTTCATTTAGTTACTGGACATTATTTTATCAAAGTTCACCAAGGCGTTTCAGAAATCAAGACGAGCGTGTGTGCCGATTCCCATTCGTCTATTATTCAGAAGCATCGAAAAACGTGTATGCATGGAACTGGGACGACGTCGTAAAGCTAGTGTGCATTCATACCTGCCGTCTCATTTGGCAATGACATACATTATTCTCTAATGACTGTGTGGTGGTTCCTTTCCCACTCATTAAGCCAGAATAAGCAATTCAATTTGGACTTAATTGCCCATCGATTGGGCAAATTAAATAGCATACTTTGTATGCATTAACGCGTGTTGGTGTGTGGTTCTGATTCCCATTTACTTGATAAATTGATTAGTCCATCGTGTGGACATAAACTTGATGTGCATGCCATATTCTGCGAATACGACTCGTGTGGAAAAAAAGAGAGAGACAGCACGTCACGATGGAGATAAACACTGCAAGACAAGGCGTGGCGACATCTTGGATTGTAGTTAACACAGTGATTCCCCGGCGATTAGGGCCATAGAAAAGTCTCTATAAAGTGGATGCAACTTGAGAGAGGGGATTGAACGAACAACCTTAATGTTAATCTGGGATGAAAAGAGTGAGGTTGTGGACCAAGATATCGTTGGACTGGGAGGAGACGTTGAGACCAGAAGGAACAGTAACAGGTAAATAAAAGAGTGGATGAAAGCAGCGCTTTGTGGGCTACTGACCACTCAACTACGATGACTGGATATTTAACCAGTATGCCGAGGCTAACAGAACATATACTGGCCCACCAACTTCCTTAATCCTCCATTATAACCCTTACCAAACGACGGCAGGACAACATGAAAGAGCTGGAGTCTCAAACAGAAATAAGCCTCCTCCGCATTACAAGAGCTAGAGTACGTGCCAAAGGAGAAGAAATGCAATCTTTAGCTCAACCAAAGACAGACGAGGAGGACGAAGAGAATGTAGGTGAGACCGAGGATACAGTTGATGTAGAGAATAACTACCCCAACAGGCAATGACTTTTCGATTTAGGCTTAGAGCAAGCACTAGATGACTCCAAAAAGGCCAACCACTTTCTAAATTAAAAACACGAAATCCAATGCTCCAATAGAGGAGGTGTACTATTTACATTCCCTGACCGCCATAACTGAAGCCGCCGAACAGCAGACACATCTCCAAGAGTCCGAGGGATTCTTGGAACAGCGGTTCATAGAGCTACGGAGTGCAGCGGAGATTAAAGACTAAGAGGACCGCCGCCAAACGTTTGTACTGCCGTAATAAAAACCCTTTATGTGCTACTATTAGCCAATCACCTCGTTCTGTAATGGGTTTCAGTTTCGTTTCCGTCTTGACAATACTGTATGAAAACTACTTTGATCCTTTTATCACCGTTCAAACTTTTAAATTGTGTCCTAATACTGTCAAAAAAAACTAGGACTAGTTTTGACGCATATTTTGAGATGATTTGTATCATGATGGCTTTGTACACTAAATTCAAAATTAATAATAGGAACACTTTAAACAATCGATAAGAGGACGCCACGAGTTTCAGCATTTCAGCGCTCATTTCCCTCCCTTTACTAGCACGGACCTCCAAAGACCAGTGTACGGGTCAATACCCACTGGTATATCAAGCAGGTGCCCCAATGAGCGTGTAAATATGGAAGCGGGGTGGCGTCTTGAGTGGGGGATTGGTCCCCACCAAGCGCAGACTGTATCATGATCTGAAAGTGTGTATACGATTCCCAATGATCTCATTTGACTGTTTGGCACAAGGGACTTTAATTAAACTAAAGAAAAAGAGGAAATTCCTGCTACCAGCGGAAGGATCACCAAATAGATACCCGGACGTCATCAACCATCGCAAAATTGCAATATGATATCAATACTCAACAGTATGATCACTTTAATCAAAGGAATAGGCAAGTATGGAAGACTTTTGTCAACAGTAACTCACAAAAAAACAGAGCAAAAGGACGTACACTCGATGAGGCCCCGAGGGCTGGGCAGAGGGACCATATGGACTGATGAAGGGAAAGCTGAGATTCGGGTCATTTAGGCCTGGCATTTCTATGACCCTACTTTAGTCAGAGATGGAAGTACTTGTTCCCGAAAGCGTTTTGAACGCTATTATGAGCCCATGCCTCATAATTCTCTCAAGGTGGATCATGAAGGCTCAAAATAAAAGAACCACGCTTTTTTAATTTGGGAAGATAATGTCAACAACATGAATTGGACATACAGCGCCCCAGGAAGACCAGTGCCTTGCTTAGCAGGAGATCGACATTACGAGCGTCAGATGCAGATCAAGCCGTCACTAAATAGCCACACTTACTAGGCACACTACTCCTCCAATTTGTACTACACAGTAAGCTTTGATTATTGAGGAATTATCGCCTCAAAGTTCTAGTATTAAACAGCAAAGGGGGTAGAGAGTGGTCGGACCTGCGTTAGCTGCAACTAGGAAGGACCATACACAGGCAACCAAAACACAGGAGCAGCACAAATATCCACTATAGTCTCCGCATCAACCACCGTAGCAGTACCAACACCTGCAACGTCTATAACTATGTGGAATATACCTATATCAACAGTTAAAACAACGGCAACCATTCCTACGGAAACAATTAAAATAAGACAACAAGCAAACCCTGCAATAGTAGTATCAGTTACGGCAAAAGTAACTCAGTAGACAACCAAAGTACCAACGACATCTTCCATTACAACAAGACAATATTGTAAGAAAAGACCTGCATCTTTGTCCACTCCATGTAAAGCTTTCATGAGGAAAATGAGTAACCTGACCAAGCTAGTAAAGATCAGAATAAATTCTTAAATTTTAAGCAATTAGCCGATCAGGTTAATTATATCGTCGACCAGACTTGCCATTTGAAAGGAGACAGTTTGTTTCCAGAATATTCTGTTCAAAATAATTTCAGTTTTGGACAAAAGGGATACCATCTCAGTGTTTTCATGACTCTCGAAATGTCGGCCTATTTTGCGCACATCTTTGAAAAGATGTAATGTTTATTAATCGGGCTATGGAAATGAAATACATTACTTTGGATTGTTTCCGTCAGCATTTCGGTCGAGTAATTAAGTCAGGATTATATCTGGTTTTACAATATGCAACGTAGCAATGCCAATAAATGGCAATATATGGTAAGCATACTAAAAGGATCTTGTAATTTAGTTTAGTAAAGTTCAACATTTTATAACAAAATAAGCTATTGTGTGGAAAAGAAACAATAATGAATAGGATGTAATGCGTTTACAACTTCTTGCAAAACTGGAAACATAGATTAAGATGCAAAATTGTATTTAAGGTATATATTTCCATCTTTTATATAATGTATTTATTTATACGATTCCAACATATACATAGTAAATAGGATTTTCTGGGTTACAGGTTCAAGAAGGACACGGAGTGAGTCTTCATGTTGACATTTAGAAATCACATTTTCACATGTATTTCGAGTCTAAACGTGGAATATTTTTGTACAATTTTGTGTAATATCACTTTTCTTACTTAAAGTACGATCGTTCCTTCTTTGTATGACCTAAGCTTTAATAGAAGATGTTATGCATAGATTATCACAACTTGTAACCCGCATAAGACCGAACATAACCTTTTGAATAGTTTTCACAAATAGTGACATCGGTTCTAAATAAATATGAGATAGGTTGTAAGATTTGGTTACTAAATGATCCGTTCTATATGGGGTAATCTACTAAAAAGACGAGCTTGCAGTAGTTTACAATAGACTGCAATGAAATTGATTACAGTTCCCCCAACAAAAGAACGCAGAAAATATGACAGAGAAAAGTTACGATTTCCGGAGGTCATGGGTTCGATCCCCTGTCAAGTCATACCAAAGACTTGCAAAAATAGTGCTAACAGCTGCCTCGCTTGGCGCTCAACATTAAGAGGTTAGTGTTAGTACTGTTTGGCCTGGTGTCAGGATAATATGACTGGGTGGGACATCATGCCACAAGTCTGCCTCAGTGCTAGACATCACTATAAATTGTTACACTGCAGACACCGTCGTGACATGACTGAAAAATTGTTAAAGCTACGTTAAAAATCCAAATCACACACACACACACACATGCGCGCGCACGCACACACACACACACACACACACACACACACACACACACACGCACGCTAGAATAGCCAATCCTATTCTGCAAACGTTTTAGCCATACCGTACATGCTCGCTTATAAACCGAATCCAACTACAAAAACATGTACCGAGATCTGTCATCGCATAATGTGTAATGATCTATGTTTGTGTTTATTCTATGGATATACGAACTGAACTTTGACGGAATGTGCTCCTCACTGTATATCACTAGGGATCCTTTGATATACTTAGAATTATCTCGAATGTGAGCAAAACTTTCTAAATCTGTATATGTGGCAAGGTTGTATGATGTACACCAGAATGAGCTGCAACTTTATTAGCATGTGTGGTACCATCATTAAATTCATATAATTCTAAAAACTAAGTCTCGCAATTCAACAGCCGAATTAAAGAAAGTCATCGCTAAAATTGCCAATCACGAGGAATTGAAAGAATACAGTAGAGGTCTGTATTTACAAATAAAATTTCTCTTATAATGTGCATTTAGACGAATTATTTGTGAAACGGAATGTCAAAAATTAGAACAGAATATGTAAGCAAAGTGACAAAAGAGTTGGACACAAAATGAACAAAGTTAAATTGGCTATCCGTTGCAAAGGCTTCGTGTAATGAATTTTCCATCTTAGTCTCGCCCCATAATCTTCGGCCAAATGCTTCCTTCGCATATTCTGTCATAGTTTTCACTGTTCGCACTTACTGTACTATATTTACCCTGGCAATACAAACTCGTTATTACATGGTGCGATGAACAGACATAATGAATAACGAATCATTTTAAAACTAGATGACGTACGGCGCCATTATTTTGATTGACCAACTTCCTGTACGTTTTAATAGTTCCCAAGGATTGCAAAATAGCAATATGACAGACTTCCTAGTCCATATTTATCCTCCAATGATGGAAGCTCAGGTAATGTTAATATAATTAAATAATCATATGATTGAGCGTCAACATAACGGAATAAAATCATCTATTTGCTCTCGGATGGGCTATTTTATACACATAAAAACGACGAGTATATGATGGGCAAAATAAGTTTGATTAGAATGATCATTTCCAGTATGTTAGGGATCTCATGCGACGAGGTTTCAAAGACACGTAACTTTGTTTTGATTTTTGTTGTAGTTTTTGTTTTTGTTGTTTTGTTTTTTTTCGGGTTGGGGTGGGTGGGTGGGTAATTAGTGGTATCCATGAGCTATTTGTGTCCGCGCATAACGCTGACCCAATTAGGAGCAGCATAACCACTGTTTTGGCTTCGTTACCCAAATTACCCATTATACGCGCTAAGCACTAGTTTAGAGCACGAGCCCAAAAGGGTCACCAGTAAAAATTCAAATTAATTGTTACTAATAAAACTGAATGAATTATACATGACCATTTTGATCTGAACGTACGATTATTTTGATTTGGAATGATAGCAACACCGGTATTTTCCCATCTTTATAGATTATTTTTTGTTTTTATAGTTTCACATTCTGTAGGAGTGGGTGGGCACCATAATATTTTCAGTGCTTAGGGCCCTTAAAGGCCTTTATTCAATACTGCATACACATAATTTTACTGACAGTATCAGATGATTTACTTTGACACTGATCTGACGACGCATTATGCGAATACAAATCTTGGTGCATACTGCTTGAATCTGAGTATAACGTATACAGAGATATATGCCCTAGATATATATTTATTTATACTAGATGGACTTAACCGCTTGATGTCAAAATCTAATATTCATAAAAATTAGGAATGAATCATGTTAGACATGTAAAAATAATCAGCGTTCCTTTTTTCAGTAACTTACATGTGCTCCCTTCAGACACACAACACAAGCGCTGACAACATCCTTATCAGTGATTACTTGTAATGATCGTCAATGGCATCACCAATTTTCCAATGGTATAGACTGGTCTGAAGCAATTATCTTGAAGAATAATGGTAGTTTTGTGCCATCATATACACGTGCAATCGTGCATTCCACCTTAAGGACCCGCATTATCACATGTTACACTTTTTGATATCTCTACCATTTTCGATGAAAAGGAAGGCGGAAATAAGTTTATACTGTACGTTTCTGTGTGCAGCGTGTAATCGCACAACAGTAGTAAAGTGGGATACATTAGGGACAATGGGACTTAGCATTAAAAAGACCCCTGGGACACTTTAGGGACAATGGAAATTTAACATGGAGAAAAATCGTGGGTCACTTTAGGGACAATGGGAATTTAACATAGAGTTTGGGTCTGTCTAGGGACAAGGGAAATTAACATGGGAATAGAGTTTTGGCTTGTCTAGGGACAAGGGGAATTGAACATGGGGGAATAAAGTGTGGGTCTATCTAGGGACTAGGGGAATTTAACATATGGAAATTGAACATGGTGGGTCTGTATAGCGTCAAGGGGAATTGAACATGGTGGGATTGTCTAGGGACAATGATGGTAGAGGATCAAACACAACAGAGACAGAAACATACATACACTAGTACAAGCGTGAGATTTATATATAAAGCATTACCAAGACCTGAAATCTTGCTGGGGTTTTCAATAATTTGCATAATTGTTATGATGCTATAAATAGCTATAATCAAGGAAATGCTCAACGACAAAAAATGGATGTGACTAAAAGTAACGCTAAAATGACGAAATTGTCCCAGAATTTAAAGGAAAATAAACATATCCCCGAAAATTAAGTTACAATGGTTTAGACTAAAATGGATAAAATTAGTAACTACTTACAATATGAACTTCTGTGACGATCGTGGATAAATACCTATGTATCTATAATCAGCTGAAATTCCTATGAAATCCCACTATCTATTTATAGCTCCAACTTGTGGGTTTTTCCTTTGGAAAATCCCACTATCTTTTTATAGCCTCAGCCTGAGTGACGTTCCTGTTTATGAATTCTAGTATATATGTATAGCTACAAAATGTGGAAATCCCCAAGTCGATATTTATAGTCTCAAAATTTCCAGCGTCAGTGACGTCACTGTACTGAACACTAGGGGATAAATGGCAACAGTGTTGCAAGTGGCTGACCTGAATACGCGCTACTGTAGGTAGGTAGGTAGAGTGTATCTGATAGGGATAAAGTGAGTTTTATAGGGACAAACAGAGACCAATACACACACACACACACACACACACACACACACACACACACAAACACACACAGAGGGAAGAGGAAAAAACAAACCCCAAATATACTATCCACACTCGGGAGGAAGAAAAAAAGCAACCAAATATACGATCTACACAACGTACGCGAACACACACACACACACACACACACACTATAAAATGGATAAAATTAGTAACTACTTACAATATCAACTTCTGTGACGATCGTGGAAAAATGCCTATGTATCTATAATCAGCTGAAATTCCTATGAAATCCCACTATCTATTTATAGCTCCAACTTGTGGGTTTTTCCTTTGGAAAATCCCACTATCTTTTTATAGCCTCAGCTTGAGTGACGTTCCTGTTTATGAATTCTAGTATATATGTATAGCTACAAAATGTGGAAATCCCCAAGTCGATATTTATAGTCTCAAAATTTCCAGCGTCAGTGACGTCACTGTACTGAACACTAGGGGATAAATGGCAACAGTGTTGCAAGTGGCTGACCTGAATACGCGCTACTGTAGGTACATAGGTAGAGTGTATCTGATAGGGATAAAGTGAGTTTTATATGGACAAACAGAGACCAATACACACACAAACACACACACACAACATAAGCCCGCAGACACACTCACACACACACACACACACGCACGCACACACACACACACACACACACACACACACACACACAGAGGGAAGAGGAAAACACAAACCCCAAATATACTATCAACACAGAGGGGAGATAATACAAACCCCAAATAAACTATCCACACAAACGTACGCGAACGCATACAAACCCCAAATATACTATCCACACTCGGGAGGAAGAAAATAAAACAACCAAATATACGATCTACACAACGTACGCTAACACACACACACACACACACACACACACACACACACACACACACACACACACGCGCGCGCGCGCACACCACAGAGGGAAGAAGAATAAAACCATTATACACTATCCACACGGATTGAAGAAATAACCCTTTATATATACAATCAACAGAGAGTGTAGAAAATAACCCATTATATTCCATCAACACAGAGTGAAGAAGAAAAAGTTTTTTGAAAGCACCTAAGCCCTCACCTGCAATGACCAACTCTGCCAAACACCTACACCCCACCCCACCCCACTCCCAACACTACAAAACCCATTTAACCCGTTATTTTATGGCATCAGTGTGTGCTTTAGGAAACAACAAGACACAAAAATGATGGATGAATAGACTGACTATTGTTTACGAACTTGCATGCCTAAAGAGCGTGCGTGAAGGAAAACATCCTTCCATTTCAGTTCTAACTAAAACATGATCCAGAGGGATAGAGAGAGGTGAAAGAGCACAATTTCAAAAAGTGTGAGTAAAAACAAAACACGCCATCCTTATTATATAATGTCAAGACCAAGAGACACTTACGTTTTCTTTCTGGTCTATTCTCTTTTAGAAGGTAGTATGAAATTTCACATCAGGGCCAACGCATCGGCTCACATTGTCAATTTTTCCATTCCATGTTTTTACTGGCACAAGTTCTTCATCATCTTCAATTTCTTCTTCTTCTTCTTCTTCTGAATCCCTCTTCTCTGTTTCGTCTTGTTTTTTGTTTCTTCTCTTTTCTCGTAGGGCACTCTGAATTCCAGTGTCCTTTCCCCTGACAACGATATTAGGTATCTTGACTTTTGTCTCTCTTTCTTAGACGAAGCAGGTATTTTGGAGACAAATACCCATTTACCTTTGCAGATATAGCAAACTTCATTAGCACACACTTTCGTATGACTCTCATCAAATCAACGACCAAAAGAGTAAGTTTTGTTGCCACTTTCGCCTGTGAATTATGCTTTCGTATGACTTTTAGCAAATATTTGACCAGCAGGTCGATCTGTGCTGACTCTTCCATCTTCGTGATCGTTTGAGAGCGGAATGAATACTCTGACGCTAAGACACTCTCCTTATATACAGGGACCTGCTGCGTATGAAACCTAGTCAAATGTAATTTTGCAATAAGATGAAACGATTTCATTGAGGAAGTAAAAGGCAATGTGTACCGTATCGCCTTACACAAAACCTGAAGTGTTAGCTCAGATCCGTGTCAGCAATTTCGAAGACGACATAACTGAGCTTTCATCAATGCTCTCCAATTATGCCACAAAACCACGAGTCCTGATTCACGCCAAAAGAAATTTCGTTCGGTCCATAAAAAATAGTATCACATCTGAGAAACGCAAAAACGAAAGGTAGTGACATGTGAAGAAATGGCTCTCACTTTGGAAAGGTAGGCGAATGTACTCTGTCATGCACCATCAACTTAAAAAAATTATAAACAGAGAGAAACCTGAATTCAAAATTCAGTTGTTTTTTCTTCAAAATTGTTTCGTTTCTTTCTTCTTTTTTGGAACAAATCTAAGCACTAATATAGAGTGAAAAAGGGAAAATGCACATACAAGCTTTGATATTTCTGAAAAAATGAGGGGATATTCCTAACGTTCATAACCACCTATATATGCTTGGACTTGCCTGTGATTTATCCACAAAACAAGATGTACATATTTCTGGTCAAGCTGCAAGTGTGTGAGTGTTTTTGAAAATGGTAAGAATTGGATATACAATTTTCCCGTGACACTTATAAAGTGAAGAGTCTGTGCAAGTGTCAAAAGCCAAAGTCATATAAGTTTTGTATTTTGTACGGCTTGTAAAGGTTTCCACTTTAGAAAATGTGAAGTATCACAAGTTATTATCACAAACAGAAGTGGAACATAGGGGCTTGCAAGAAAGAAAATAACCCAGACAGTTGGTGTCATCAAGAGTGCTAGAGATGGTACCCGAACTTGCTTGCTTGCTTACTTGAATTAAAGTGATTTTCGCTCTAATGGAGCATATATCACTGGTTTAATAACGCACCGCGTGATTTTTAATTACTCCTGGGGAAGGAAAGAGAGCCTCATCCCCCAGGCTTTTATGTACTCACAGACTACTTTTAAATTTAGCCACTCAGGTGTAGGACTAACTAGTCCTTAACAACCTGACTGAAAGGCTTTAAACATGAGTGGGAATAGTCTCACCACACACTCATTTTTCTGTCCGAGCGTGGTAAAGGAGGGAAAAGGTGCTCAGCAAGACAGCCATGGGTGTTAAGTACTCAACAAAACGCAAGCCCGTACTTATTTCAAATCAAGTCGTGTCACCAAAAAAGACGACGTGTACGACATCAAAGGCATTGTCAAACGCAGAATGCCTCAATGCCTACTGGCTAGGTCTGCATTTCTTGCTCCCGCTGCTGTTGCGTATATTTCTTCCCGCCACACCGAGTTCTGGGCCTAATTCTTTTAATTTCGTTGTACCCGAACTTACATTATCCATATTATCACCAACAGAAAAAAAAACAAACAAAAAAAAAACGCACAAACCTAAAAGAAACACTCACTCACCTTTTTACAAAACATTACTATTTTTAAAATTTTGATAAGCGACGGAAACGAAGGACTTAGAGTCGCACTTTCTAACCAAGATAAAGAAATCATGTGCTGATAGACTCACTTCTGTACTTTTTCTTCTAACTGACTAACATATCATAGGCAATGGAATGTTATTTCTTTTCGAGAGTATGGGGTAGCCCTGAATTTTTTTTTGGAACTTGAAGCTATGGCGGTCGCTTAGGTGATAAGATGGCGACCTCCTCTGACGACAGGCTTTCTCACAGGATAAGGTCTGCTTCTTCGGAAAAGAGAAGAAGAACTCTTTGGTGTCGATACGACAATCGACAAAGCCTCTGTCAGGTTCATGCTGCTGCTGTTGCTGCTCTCTCTGCTGTTTATGAAGTCTGTACTTCTCCATCCATTCTTCTTTCTCCTTCTTGAATTCCTCCTTGAAGAGCTCTTATTTCAGGTCTTCAGTGACTTTCAACATTATGATATTGTCTATCTCTTCAGGTCTCGGTATCAGACTTGTCATGACCCTATGCAAATTCACATAGGCTTCGTTCAACTTGGCTAATCTTGAGCACATCTTCGTAGGAAGATAAGTTAACAATGGATGGGCAGACTGGAGACTGCCCCGTTTTTATTCTCAAAGCGCGTACGTGAAGGAAAACATTGCTACACGGTTTTCGAGCCGGAACGTTCAAATAGTGTTATGGGAGGGAAAGAGAGAAGTCAAAGAGCATGAATCAACATTCCTATAGCCAAACAAACCACAAAGGCATTTTTTTCTTCAAAACACAACATTTTTTTATTCATACTAACAAACAACTCTAACATTTTTTAACAATAATCCAACACTATAACATCAAACATTTTTTTCAAATACCAAACATTTTTTTCAATTCACACTCTACTTTAAACAGGGCTGACAACGTTGTGAATGAAATTGTGATTTCCACTGTTGGAAGTCATTAGGCCATTGATGGACACTACGTTTCCTAGTTAGAGACAAAAGATAAGCATACTGGTCACAAAACCATCGATCTACTTTCACATCGTTTCTAGAAGAATGACGAGGATCAAAATGAGTCACTAAATGTTCTAAAGAATAGCCCAGGCTGCAATCATGCAGAAAATACACACAGTACTGTCTACACACCAAGGAATATGTGCCTTGTAATTTCACATTATTGAATCGTGTGGTCTGAGCATTTCTTCTCATAAAGTCAATGATATCGTCTTCCAAAGGGGGCAGTCCATAGGAATCAAAATATTTCACACATCCTTTTTGAGGAAAGTAGACGGCTACCCAGTGGGTTCCTGGGAGATGACTGTCGTCCGTGTTGATCACATAAGCTTGATGGTTTTGAGGTGTGCAATGAGGGAGTTCATCTTTAGCACAGACGACAGGATTCCAAGAAGCAGTGTACGAACTGTGGTTCAAAAGGTAATAAAGTTCTCAGGTATTCATTTTTTGTTTTTTTTTTCTTAAGTCATCAATTCGATCCTGACTTTCTGCTTGAAAATGTCTGACAAGTAACCGTTTTCTTCGCCTTGTCTCCCAACTCTGATCCAACAGAGCTTCGATGCGATGGATCTCTTGAGTTGTTAATGGAGCACAATAATGTTCACGCAAGTCTTTATACCACTGTTGTAACACGTCTTCTTCCGAGATGAGACTCCAAGCTTCGTCCAGATATTCGTCCAATTTTTCTTCTTGACTCAGCATCAGGCATTTATCGTGTTGAATTTCACTGGGATGATCGTTATGACATCCATAGCAATCTTTCTTGATCAATTCCTTAATTTTTTTTTCTGTCAAGACTATAGCATAACAGTAAACTAAAAGTGTTTCTTGTTCTGGCCATCTAGACTTCATCATGATGACTTCTTCGTCTTTGTCTTGGGGTTCTCCTTCCTCAGGATCTTCACATTCCATGTCCAAAGAATCCCTACTATATAAACATTGATAAAAGTCTTCCATGACTTCTAATAGTCTGGAATGACTTCTCTCAAACTGTTGGTTTATATCGAATTGCCCAATTCAGCATACAGGATGACGTTCACCGTATCATCTGCGCGTAGATTTTCTGCAAACTGAAATTCCACACGCATCTGGCCGGATTTTATAGGGTGAAAATGTCCCTCTTCGCTGTCTTGACTTACAATTCGTTAGAGAACCGTTTTCGAAAATGGAGTTTCACTGTAACTTTCCCTTTGGAGAATGGAATATTTTGTCCCAGATCTCCTTTTATAGCAATGTTGACAGTGTCTAAATACGACTTACTGACGGGTAAATAGTAAGGATGTACAAATTCACGGTGTACGTGATAGGTGTTTGCACCTTCCTGGTCATTGTTTGTGGTACTATCCACTTTGAAAGGAATGACACGCAGTAACGGCACAGAGGTGTGTCCCACCACGTTGTACTCCACCACATCGGAATACACAAAGATCAAATTAAGTCCTTGGTTCAGTTCTACCGGGTTTCCAAAAGCTCTGTAAAAATCCATATTACTTTTGATCTTGGGGCTCATATTGTTTGCGACCATTTCTGCATGTCCACCCAAAATTTCAAATAAACTACCATTGAACCTGAGGGACAATCTGTTCGTATCTTGAAATTTGATCACGAGACGATGAGCCACTTTATGGTACTTAATCTTCACACTTTTTTTGGCTCTGTTCAGTGCTTTGCCAAAGGCTAAGTTGAACCTGTCCGCAATAGTGTCCACCAAATGTTCACCACTAAAATAATAACCTGAAGGAATTTTCAAGGTGTAGATAATAAAGGCTGCATTGCTGGCTGGTCTTGTGTCCCCTAAAAACCCGATTTTGTTAATTTCTTCCTCCAATTGGGCATTCAGGATTTCCACCTCGAAAGTGTTTTGCTTTTCGGTGATGTTTTTGATTTGTGTTGGGTGAATGATTTCCACTAAAGCCACTTCCCAATGGGCTTCGTGATCTAACTGGATGGTCTGAGGTAATTTGACCGTGTAACAGCACAACGTGTTCTTGGGAAACACCTCCATGGAACTGTCACTGGGTAAGGTTAAGTAAAATTGGTTGTTATTGCTCATAATTCCAGAGTTTTGTGGCTCTCCGAGGCGATACTGGAAGTTAGAGGAGTGTCTCCGCCCAAAATGGGGTTGTTGTTGTTGTTGTGGTTGTTGTTGTTGGAGTGGTGGCTGGCACTGGCACTGGACACTAGGTTCCCGTGGTTCCCGTTCGAGGAGAATTTCAGGGAGGGATTAGGAAGCAGGTAACCGATGTAACTGCTCAATACAGTGGTCCACAATTGTTTGTCTCCTTGTTGCAAACTCAAATTGGCGATGGCTGCCCCGATGACACAATACACCACGAAGAATTGGCAGAAAAAGACGATTTGCGTTTTAGGCACACGTTCTATACCTCACCCACAAGGGTTGTTTTTGTAAATCTTGCAGAGAAGAATTGGGTGAAGGAGTGATCGCAGTAGCTTAATCTGTGTGAAAGGGAATGATGGTCACTTCTTTTTATAGTCGATGACGTGCAAAGCGTCGATCCAAGAATGATAACTGGTCGGATATCCTTTCCAACGTACTTTGACTTCTTTGACACGTCGTTTGCCCACTTTACGGTTTCTGCGTTTGACAATGCCTTTGATGTCGTACACGTCGTCTTTTTTGGTGACACGACTTGATTTGAAATAAGTACGGGCTAGCGTTTTGTTGAGTACTTAACACCCATGGCTGTCTTGCTGAGCACCTTTTCCCTCCTTTACCACGCTCGGACAGAAAAATGAGTGTGTGGTGAGACTATTCCCACTCATGTTTAAAGCCTTTCAGTCAGGTTGTTAAGGACTAGTTAGTCCTACACCTGAGTGGCTAAATTTAAAAGTAGTCTGTGAGTACATAAAAGCCTGGGGGATGAGGCTCTCTTTCCTTCCCCAGGAGTAATTAAAAATCACGCGGTGCGTTATTAAACCAGTGATATATGCTCCATTAGAGCGAAAATCACTTTAATTCAAGTAAGCAAGCAAGCAAGTTCGGGTACCATCTCTAGCACTCTTGATGACACCAACTGTCTGGGTTATTTTCTTTCTTGCAAGCCCCTATGTTCCACTTCTGTTTGTGATAATAACTTGTGATACTTCACATTTTCTAAAGTGGAAACCTTTGCAAGCCGTACAAAATACAAAACTTATATGACTTTGGCTTTTGACACTTGCACAGACTCTTCACTTTATAAGTGTCACGAGAAAATTGTATATCCAATTTTTACCATTTTCAAAAACACGCACCCACTTGCAGCTTGACCAGAAATATGTACATCTTGTTTTGTGGATAAATCACAGACAAGTCCAAGCATATATAGGTGGTTATGAACGTTAGGAATATCCCCTCATTTTTTCAGAAATATCAAAGCTTTTATGTGCATTTTCCCTTTTTCACTCTATATTAGTGCTTAGATTTGTTCCAAAAAAGAAGAAAGAAACGAAACAATTTTGAAGAAAAAACAACTGAATTTTGAATTCAGGTTTCTCTCTGTTTATAATTTTTTTAAGTTGATGGTGCATGACAGAGTACATTCGCCTACCTTTCCAAAGTGAGAGCCATTTCTTCACATGTCACTGCCTTTGTTAAATTCGGTTTCATTGGTTAGTTATCGTTAATTTTTAATTTTTTGATGCATTTCTTTTTGATAGAAGATTTAAGGCTTTCTAGTGTTGTAACGGTATTTATGTTGTTTAGTCTGTTGATGAAATTATCTATAGCAAAGTGCTTAAGATTTTTTCAGGTTTTTTATTATTTCAAGCCCTACAAAAGGAGACCAAGTTTGTTTTCAAAGAGGATTGAAGCTCTAAATTACACGGGCGTGAAAGAAAACATCGTTATGTTCATTCTAATCATGCTTGCCGTATCTCTTTGTGTTTTAGAGGTCATATTTCTTCTTAAGTAAGACAGATTGGGTCATCATCCTTGAGTTTCACTGTACTTTCGGTTCTTTACTTCATACAAACCCCAAATTTATTAGTTTGAAAAAAAAAGATAACATGCCCCTCAATACTGTAACACATCTGTTCTGACTCTACCGATGTGAGTGTGAGTGTTTATGTTAAAATGTTTAAGTGAGATATAAAAAAAATGGTCAGCTTGAAAACGCGAACCAATACTGTGACGCTCAGTATTTTGATGTGGTAAGAAGAAATGGTACAACACAGACAAAGAGGGCTTGTAAGTTCACATTTCAGTCTGTCTGCACTGTAATGGTAACAACGCAAGAACATAGGGATTATTATGCCACACAGTCCTAGAACAAAACAATGCATCACCCGTTGTAAGCCATTTCATTGGCTATACTTATTTTCTTACCGCGTTCACTTCGAATTGACTTGAGTAGCTATTCAGACAGTGACGAGAATGGCCATGCTTTACTGGGTCTATCCTATAGGCGATTTATATAAAAAATATTTTAAAAAATTAAACTAATGCACGAACAATCGTACCATGGGCGATCCCATGGAAATTGTGTCCGTCTTATTGCAAAATACATCAACATTTAATTTAACCGTGCAGATCGCTAGAACAAACCTCTGATAATATACATTTTGAAAAGTGTTGTGTGACACGGATTGCCATTGTCGCTTGGTGTCTGCTTTCTTGTTCGAAAAGAGATCGTTTCGTCTTGACTATAAAAATTTAATTTGACTAAGTTTTAAGCACTACTTGAACTCAGACATTTACGTTGTAGGTGTAAGCCGTCGTTCTCAGTTTTCTGAAAGTTCGTTTTTGCGTTTCTCAGATGTGATACTATTTTTTATGGACCGAACGAAATTTCTTTTGGCGTGAATCAGGACTCGTGGTTTTGTGGCATAATTGGAGAGCATTGATGAAAGCTCAGTTATGTCGTCTTCGAAATTGCTGACACGGATCTGAGCTAACACTTCAGGTTTTGTGTAAGGCGATACGGTACATCATTGCCTTTTACTTCCTCAATGAAATCGTTTCATCTTATTGCAAAATTACATTTGACTAGGTTTCATACGCAGCAGGTCCCTGTATATAAGGAGAGTGTCTTAGCGTCAGAGTATTCATTCCGCTCTCAAACGATCACGAAGATGGAAGAGTCAGCACAGATCGACCTGCTGGTCAAATATTTGCTAAAAGTCATACGAAAGCATAATTCACAGGCGAAAGTGGCAACAAAACTTACTCTTTTGGTCGTTGATTTGATGAGAGTCATACGAAAGTGTGTGCTAATGAAGTTTGCTATATCTGCAAAGGTAAATGGGTATTTGTCTCCAAAATACCTGCTTCGTCTAAGAAAGAGAGACAAAAGTCAAGATACCTAATATCGTTGTCAGGGGAAAGGACACTGGAATTCAGAGTGCCCTACGAGAAAAGAGAAGAAACAAAAAACAAGACGAAACAGAGAAGAAGGATTCAGAAGAAGAAGAAGAAGAAATTGAAGATGATGAAGAACTTGTGCCAGTAAAGACATGGAAATGGAAAAATTGACAATGTGAGCCGATGCGTTGGCCCTGATGTGAAATTTCATACTACCTTCTAAAAGAGAATAGACCAGAAAGAAAACGTAAGTGTCTCTTGGTCTTGACATTGTATAATAAGGATGGCGTGTTTTGTTTTTACTCACACTTTATGAAATTATGCTCTTTCACCTCTCTCTATCCCTCTGGATCATGTTTTAGTTAGAATTGAAATGGAAGGATGTTTTCCTTCACGCACGCTCTTTAGGCATGCAAGTTCGTAAACAATAGTCAGTCTATTCATCCATCATTTTTGTGTCTTGATGTTTCCTAAAGCACACACTGATGCCATAAAATAACGGGTTAAATGGGTTTTGTAGTGTTGGGAGTGGGGTGGGGTGGGGTGTAGGTGTTTGGCAGAGTTGGTCATTGCAGGTGAGGGCTTAGGTGCTTTCAAAAAACTTTTTCTTCTTCACTCTGTGTTGATGGAATATAATGGGTTATTTTCTACACTCTCTGTTGATTGTATATATAAAGGGTTATTTCTTCAATCCATGTGGATAGTGTATAATGGTTTTATTCTTCTTCCCTCTGTGATGTGCGCGCGCGCGCGCGTGTGTGTGTGTGTGTGTGTGTGTGTGTGTGTGTTAGCGTACGTTGTGTAGATCGTATATTTGGTTGTTTTTTTTTCTTCCTCCCGAGTGTGGATAGTATATTTGGGGTTTGTATGCGTTAGCGACCTTGTGTGGATAGTATATTTGGGGTTTGTATGCGTTCGCGTACGTTTGTGTGGATAGTTTATTTGGGGTTTGTATTATCTCCCCTCTGTGTTGATAGTATATTTGGGGTTTGTGTTTTCCTCTTCCCTCTGTGTGTGTGTGTGTGTGTGTTCGCGTACGTTGTGTAGATCGTATATTTGGTTGCTTTTTTTTTCTACCTCCCGAGTGTGGATAGTATATTTGGGGTTTGTTTTTTCCTCTTCCCTCTGTGTGTGTGTGTGTGTGTGTGCGTGTGTGTGTGTGTGTGTGAGTGTGTCTGCGCGCTTATGTTGTGTGTGTGTGTATTGGTCTCTGTTTGTCCCTATAAAACTCACTTTATCCCTATCAGATACACTCTACCTACCTACCTACAGTAGCGCGTATTCAGGTCAGCCACTTGCAACACTGTTGCCATTTATCCCCTAGTGTTCAGTACAGTGACGTCACTGACGCTGGAAATTTTGAGACTATAAATATCGACTTGGGGATTTCCACATTTTGTAGCTATACATATATACTAGAATTCATAAACAGGAACGTCACTCAGGCTGAGGCTATAAAAAGATAGTGGGATTTTCCAAAGGAAAAACCCACAAGTTGGAGCTATAAATAGATAGTGGGATTTCATAGGAATTTCAGCTGATTATAGATACATAGGTATTTATCCACGATCGTCACAGAAGTTCATATTGTAAGTAGTTACTAATTTTATCCATTTTAGTCTAAACCATTGTAACTTAATTTTCGGGGATATGTTTATTTTCCTTTAAATTCTGGGACAATTTCGTCATTTTAGCGTTACTTTTAGTCACATCCATTTTGTCGTTGAGCATTTCCTTGATTATAGCTATTTATAGCATCATTACAATTATGCAAATTTTTGAACACCCCAGCAAGATTTCAGGTCTTGGTAATGCTTTATATATAAATCTCACGCTTGTACTAGTGTATGTATGTTTCTGTCTCTGTTGTGTTTGATCCTCTACCATCATTGTCTCTAGACAATCCCACCATGTTCAATTCCCCTTGACGCTATACAGACCCACCATGTTCAATTTCCATATGTTAAATTCCCCTAGTCCCTAGATAGACCCACACTTTATTCCCCCATGTTCAATTCCCCTTGTCCCTAGACAAACCCAAACTCTATTCCCATGTTAATTTCCCTTGTCCCTAGACAGACCCAAACTCTATGTTAAATTCCCATTGTCCCTAAAGTGACCCACGATTTTTCTCCATGTTAAATTTCCATTGTCCCTAAAGTGTCCCAGGGGTCTTTTTAATGCTATGTCCCATTGTCCCTAATGTATCCCACTTTACTACTCACAACTCTTTTTACAGAGTTAAAGATAAACAATAAAAAAAATGGTATAAAATTTGAGGAGGGTTGCGGCAGACAGCCTGTTTTCAAAGCTGGACGAAAACACAGTGTAAAGCTTGCGAAATGACAAACACTTTGAGAATCTATAGTTTTGGTACTATCGAAGATTTATTTTCTTCAAGCTGGGTTCCAGCCCGGAATCTTCTCATACTTAGACGAAAGAATCACAATATAATCCAACTTTTCTACCTTCACACTCCAATTCATGAAGAGTCATTCAACCATATAGCTTCATGCAATAACAAGCTTTAAAACAAAATGAAATTTCACTTTATTAGTAAATTTACGACTACTCTTTAACTGTCACACAATCAAATGGTAGCAAACAGATCTAAACAGTTAGTTGAAGTTTGTTTCAGGAAAACATGAATATGCACTTTAATTGGTGTTTGAATGAACGGTGTAATATATTTCGAACCAAAGAGAAGACATACAGTTTATTTAAGGTGTTCACTATTGCTATCAGTGGGACAAACCACGTTGATAAACAAATATTCTAAATTTCTTGACATGCAGAAGGTCAGACCAGGAATATAACCATACCCATAGCATAAGTTCATGCATGTCCGAAAAGAGGCATTAAACAAAGCAAAAGAAATAATTTGAATTCATTTTACACAGACGAATTTGTCTTCTATCTTGTCTTCTTGATCTTTCTAAATGTTCTGTGCTGATGGGTCTAAATATGATTGTACGATACATTTCTTTTCTCAAGATTGTTTTGAAACATATTTTGTTGCCATAATTACAGCACACTGGGTCCGGTTACACATTATCACAACTTAGCAACAGCCCTCCCCTAAAGAAGGTACGTGAAAATTGATAAGGACTAACAGTACGTATATATATAGTTATGCACATATCAGAAATAAAGTGCATTGATGCAGATAAACATAGAAAATTTGATTGTATTAGATAGGTAATACAAAGTAAGAATATAACAACTAATTTAAAGCGGAGAAAGGGGGACAAGGGGTCTTTATGAAGGGTACTGTGGCGGATACAGGAGGCAGATCCTGCCAGTCGGTAATTTGTCTTAGACGATTTTCGAAATCTTTAATCAATGCATTAGTCTCAGTCATGGCGTTTATGTTTCTTACAATTAAAACTACAATGGTAGGCACTCTTATCATCCTCTCCACATGTACACAAGAGACTATCAGCGAGAAAATTTCAAAATATAGTATTATCTAATTCACTGCTGTTATTTCATATCCTAGTATGAGTAAGTGATACATTCCTGATACCAGTATAACGCTATATTGAGACTTGATTTTGTAAAGGTAAAAATGTACGTGTAAATAGTAAATAATCGGTCTCATGATTTATTGGATCCGGCAGAGTGTTCCACATTTTTAAAGTAAAAATATAAGAATTTCTGGAGATTTCTTTTCGTGTTTGTACTTGTTGAGAATTATTTTTATTCCTCAAAATATATTGTGTTATGCGACCAACTAACCAGAGTACAAGTTATTGGCGTTAAGAGGGAGGATAACCGTATGCAAGTGTGAAAGGTATGGGTTGAAGAAAGTGTCTTCTTTCCAATAATTGGAGCCAACTGAATTATCTTTAAATATTGTTAGTAGAAGCCCTAAGGTTAACTCTAGTTACAATTCTTCATGTTGCAGTATTTCGAGTCTTAATAAATCAGCGGCATCCCCTGTAATATCAGCATACTATAGAAGAGTGCGTATATAAGAGAAACAAATTCTTTCTAATGTTTTCCGATCTAAATTATAATTAATGGACCTCAAAACAGTCAGCAACTTTAATGCATGTAAACCGGGTGCGGGAGGTCACCGGTTCGAAGCCCGGCCGAGTCATACCAAAGACTTATAAAAATTGTACTAACAATTACCTCGCTAGTCGTTTAGCAGTAGGAGATTAGTGTAAGGACTGGTCGACCTGGTGTCAGAATAATGTGACTGGGTGGGACATCATGCTACATGTCTGCGGCATGATGCCCCAGTGCTAGATATCACTATAAACTGTCACACTGCAGACAACATAGCGAAATAACTGAAAAATTGTTAAAGCTACGTTGAAAATCCAAATCACACACACACGCACACAGACACACAGTGCATGTAAACAGATATTATCAATATATTTCGAAAAGCTACCAGAATTAGTTCATGTCAGGCCAAGGTGTATATGATGCTCAACAAAAATGTAGAAGCTCATTTTGAAATTAAATCTCGGGACACACTGGGTCTAATTTGTCGGAGATAAACATAACTTTATTCTTTGATGGGTTATCGCGTACTATCCACTGTTTGGACCATTAGTTTATAGTTTAAGACATGGGTTAGCACATATTTGATGCCACTGGTATTAGGTGAGGAATAAGCTAGTGAACTAGCATCAGCAAATAGTCTTGTGTCATTTATCAGATTGTCAGTAATGTCATTGATATATACAAGAAATAATAGTGGACCTATAACAGATCCTTGGTAGACTCCAGCAAACACATGCTTCTTCGTTGATTTAGAGGTATTAACGAATACATTTTGAAGTAGACCAGAAAGATATTTGCTTGAGCAGCTAATTAAATGAGAATCTATTCCATATATTGCCAATTTAGATAGCAAATCCTTTATGTCAAACGCAATCAAAAGCATTTGAAACATCACACAATGAGTATTTGTACATAAAACTGCATGCACAGCATTGTTGGATGAACTGTAAGAATGTGACAGTATGTAATGTATCAGTATTACATTTCACTCGCCTTGGATGTCCTGACGGTGTTGTTTTACTGTTCACCCAAAACAAACGGTTCTTGCATTTGTATCGTGTGGCCAATTTAAATAGCAGATCCTATATGTCAAACGCGTTCAAAAGCATTAGAAACATCGCACAATGCTATAAACAACTTTAGAACTAATGATATTTTATTCTTGTATTTAATAGATGACACACAAGTTAATATTTGGTATCCGCCTCATAAGAAGTGACATAACCGTTTAACCTTTGAATACGTGACATAACATTTTAAAACGTGACATAACCGTTGTCTACGTGTCATAACCATTTAATACGTGAGGTAACCTTGTAATAAACAGCAACACGAGTTATATCCGCATACGAAATTAATTTGTAATTACTTTTACTTGAAAATTACTTGAAGGTTTGGTGGTAAGGCATTAAAGAAGATGACAATATAATTTGTGTTTCTTTCAACACAAAATATTTTTGGATATTGTGTGATCGAATATATGATTTATTGGATTCTTTTACTTGTATGTAGAACGAATATTATCTCATATTAATAGATGTCTGTCTTCGATGGTGCGTGTCCATATATATGTACATGATCAAATACCTTATCTTGTAGACACTGGGTTGACTCGGAAAACTTAACAGGTGATGCTAATGGAAATAAGTTTTTTTTTTCTTCTTCGTGAACCAAATAAATGCAGAATGTAGACTATTATGGCCCATTAGAATTATATCTTTATTACCATTCAATGAAACACTTGATAAGGTTATTCAAAGTCAAGAAGACGCGCTGGCGATACATATTTCCTGTTCATTGATAGGGTCGTCGATTTGACAGTGAAGATAGATCAGTTTTCCGGTATCCTTCACCTTCCATGATTTATGAACGTGAATTGGAATAGATTATTTGCGTGCCATATCGTACGGTAGGTTGCGCATGCCATATTTGTAAGCGGGATTCTAGTATGACCAATCTAGTTACACTAAAAAATTTGTTTTCAGAAATATTCAATTTTTGCAGCAGTTCAGAGAGTCTCTTTGTGCAGTTTTAGATGATCGCTTTGCGAGGCTGTGTTTTACTCAAAACGGGACCATCTTAATTAACGTATTCGTTGAAATATAACAAGCATAAGCTTCATGTCAGGAAATTAGCCCGTTGTCTTTGAGGGTCGCTTTAAAAAGTGATAACAAATTGTTCGTTCTTAAAATAGACAGCCCTATTAAACGTCAAACAAAGTTAACCAACCACTGAAACAAACGACAAGAAAATTTTTGAAAATATAAAAACATGAGTTTATGATGGCCAAAATGATTATACTCGAATCATGATTTTAGCATATCAGTGCATCTTAAACGTATTATATGTTTATGTTTTAGTGCTACTTCTTAGTACCCGAATAGCGACCTTGTATAGCGTGTTCCGATGTCTGTTGACATCGGAACGAGTAGTCAAAGTTTCAGGAATATCTCACACACATGGCAGTCCACTCTTCCACAAATTGATATGTAATAATATACTTACTGTGCTGATTTTATCCTGGTGAAATGAAAATCTGACTCTAGCTAATGGTAGCATTTTCATAATCCGTTGACATAAATTTGAATTTTTTGCAATGCGATGGTAGTCGAGGTATGCTGAAGTATGTTCAAGTAGGTTCATGTGAGGGATACTTTTCTTGAGCGAAACGAACGTTGCGTACATTTCTACTAGGTTTAATATCTTTTATTCGTTTCGTTAAAGAATATATTTCAAGTTAACCCGATTTCGGCATTCCCGGCTTTCATCGCTTTCCAGCCAGCTGAACTCTAGGCCAACGAAACTTGAACACAGGGCCATTGATATTCTGAGAACTTGAACTTTAAAAGAAAAGACATAGGGTAAGTAAAGTCTGACATAATATTATGACTTTACTTTGTAGAAAAGCGTCTTTATTTGTTTGCCCTTTGTGTGATATTCCTGAAAATTTGACTTTCGTTACGCTGTTAGTCGACATCAAAATACGATACACAACGCCGTTAGTTAGGCTGTAAGACCCATCACCACCCCCACCCCCGAACAAAAATAGAGAGCGAAGTGTCTTACATTGTATGACTACAGTGCATCTCAGACAATAGTTTCGACGTTACCGAGAATTTTGTTTTAAATTTGTCTTATATGGATTGTACTGTTCTTATCCGTGTGTAGCATAGACCCACATATACCGTCCCATGTGTTACTGTTCTACTACCAACCTCAAATAATTTATATTGAGGCAACTCTTGCTACACACTTTGCGACTGTAGAGATGGGATTATCTGGATACGACTGCAGATATGTGATTAAGGATTAGTAAACTGCATAGATTTCCATCTGACATGCCACACCTTTTTACTGCACAGTTATTAGTTTTCCATGGTAGTTATTTTCAGTGGGGTCACTAGGGTGTGCAGGGTTCGGACCGCACCGAGTGACTCCATCATCGTGGGTGACACCAAAATGACTGTCTATAAAATTGTTTAATTTTTGTGCAGGACGTAGGTACACGAGTTACCGCACATGACTGTCTATAAACGTTTTGAATTTTTGTGCAGGATGGAGGTACATGTGGGTGACACCATGAGTTACCACACTGGGTGACACCAACCCTAGTGACGCCACTGATTATTTCTACACCTTTCGAATAAAAGAAAGCGAGGATGATGCTGTACAGCCCGGCCTTCAGCTTTTCATTCGCAGTTCCTTGACATACTTAATACAATTTACGGTACTAATAATATGAGAAACAAATGAGAACCAGTCTAGAAATCAGTAAACCTATTAGGTGTGGTTGGTTGATACTGCTTTACAAAGTTGGTTATGATTGATTGATAATAAAAATTAAAACTTTGCTGAAACGAATCTTTTGAGAGTGTTATCTTTTTGTAATTGTACAAAATAGAGACACTTTTATTAGCAACAGCCCCTGCCCCTCCCCCAATAAATGCCTTGGTTCGTGTTGTTTTCTTTGCATAAAAGCTTGCATCAAGGATACATCTATATTGAACGCTGTATGTTTGATCATGAACATTTCGAAATGTGAAGTCATTGAAGATTTAATATCATGGTGTTTCCGTAAGTTAACTAGAAAAGTTGAATTAGTACCTTGAGTCCTTAAAACCCTTGTATATGAATTAGAGTTATTTAAGTTTAGGGTGATGCTGTGGCACTATTAAACGGTTTGGAGCTAAATCTGATTAAAAAACGCGAGGAAATATTGGTGTTGCAGACTTTTAACGGAAACAATGGGAGATACCAAGACTCTCTATGGATTAGGAGTCATAAAAAAAATTTTTTCTCGGTCAAGGATTTAGCAAAAAATCTTTAAATACAAAGTCTAAAGAAAGAATAACAGCCTAATCAAACACCGTTAGTTCCGACCCCTCCCAACCCAAATGACCCCAAAAATGCTTCTCTCGTTGAAAAGATAGGTTCGTGACAAAGTTAAAAATAGAATCAACTTGCACTAAAGTAGTGAGGAATGTTTTAGAATTAACAAGAGCAATTTCACGGTGGTTTACCCCATAATCCTCAGTATTTCCAGGGGGCAATGTTAATGCAATATTTGTTGTTAAATTGTCTTTGGAAAAGGCAATTTGTTTTTCGAAGAAAGGTTTGGCAAGATTACACGTTCATTACCCAAGTTTTAAATGACAAATACATTTTCAAACTTTCTAAGGTTTCATTTCAACAAGGCATAACGATGCATTTTATTTTGTATTATGATGGAGCTCAAACTGTCCTTGGAACCAAACAAAAAGAAAACATTTTGTACAAAAAAGTGAAAATATTGATTTCATTGTGACAAAATATGTATCATTTGCTTGGCGCTAGTTCAAGAAAAGTTAAAATATGCGCTTGATACATATATTTGAATTAGAGAGCCCAGTCACAATAAGTGACATTGATCCTGTTATGTTCAATATTTTGTATATTTTTCGGACCACCATCAACTTCCTAGTAGAGTTCTATGCATCCTTGAATTGAACTGTCAAAACTACTCAGTACTCAATGATAGCGATTTCCTATATACACTTCCGGTATTGCTTTTGAAAAGGCACAAACATGATGTGAAATTCCAATAGAGTTAACTCATATATATGATGTGATACTACTGTATATCTCCTTTCTACTCGTACTTCAACATCGACAAGGACGATCGAGATAATTATGGAAAGTTTAGGCAAAATATCAACAAACTGAAAATTTAGGTCCAAGCAACTTTATTACAGATAGTTCAAAATGATTGTTAACTTAATTGTTTAAAAATGCACAAGAAAAGGAAAGAATACCATTTGCAGAATATAAAGAAATGATTAGAATTTAACGAAGGTTTGAAAAATAATATTGTTCCTTTTAAAGTTTATAAATTTAAACGATTATTGCTTTCGGCTAGTGTTATGCTTTGAGTCAATAGTCTGAAAAAAGTCAAAGACAATCTTTGAGTCAATAGTCAGACAAAAAAGTTGAAGACAAGCTTTGAGTCAATAGTCAGATAAACAAGTTAAAGATAAGCTTTGAGTCAATAGTCAGACAAAAAAAGTCAAAGACGATCTTCACAGTCACGTGCAAATGGACAGAAACTGATCCATTTCTTAAGCAGCATCATTGTCCTGTGGAAGCTTTATCGCATGTACAACCAACGGGCACCGATTCAATCATTCCGTTATACTGGTATAAGCCTGTTATAATGTTACACGTTTTTCTAACCACTGGCAAGAAAGACATGATAGGGCTACATCTGCCTGACGTTCTTCTACAGTTGATACAACTACACTTGGCACGAGCTATATTCGTAGGAATTCTGTTTTTGTCATAATGCATCTCTACGGACCAAGGGCAAATAGCATGATCAGCTAAATCACCTTGGCGATGCAGCGTCCTTGGACATGTATCTTGCCCGTATATTAATACTCTACGACTATGGTGGTCGTCGATGAAAATAGTCTCTTGCGATGATTCGTAATTTGGAACGATTTTGAATGTAAATTCGGTTTCGTACATGTTCAGAAGCTCTTTTCCAATAATGTCCGTGACATTCTCTGGCTCGCTGCATGTCAGTACACGAACCTCTGCCTCAGCCAGACCAGATTTGCAAAGGACTGTCCAAAGCCATGCTATCTGAAGAAAAAGTAATTCTAATTTTAATATCTTTTGGTTTCATTTTATCCGTAGTCAAATGTTAATCACTCAGCAGAAACTACGTCGTGATGTATGTTTCGAATCCACCTCGAGTTTCCTTTCAAATTTAGTAAGAATGTATAGTTTATACGTAAGGGTTGAATTCATAAAATGGTCAAGATTTACTGAAGATTTAATCGAAGCCTAGACATCACATATTTCTAAGGCTATCAGTGACAGCTGCATTTTGAGTTTAGACACCTCCTGTACCCTCCCCAATCAAAAAATCCCGCTTAATGATCAGGCAGTACTACTACCACTAGTATAATACAATAAGCAAAAAAGATTCTCTCTCTCTTTTTTTTCTCTCTCTCTCCATCCATCGTATACAGTCAATAAAGCTAAGAAGCTGATTTCAATATTCCCTTTAGCTAGTATTCCAATTTGTCATACCCTTGGAAATCTGACCACCATGCTATTACGAACTACAAATGGTAATTCCGAAACATATGAATATGACCCATGTCATTCAACAGCTGACTAAAGTTTATGTTTTATGCTATTTATATCCTCTAACATGATGCTAGCTCGAACTATTGCATTAAAATCAACAGACTCAGCTAGAAATTTACAACTGTGCCTTTGTGTTTGTGATTGCGTGTGTGTGTTTGCGTGTGTGTGTTTACACATGAGTTTTAAATAGTTTAAAACAGCAATGAGAGAGACGTTCGTTCTCAACACCATTTAGAAGCTGTACAATATATATATATATATATATATATATATATATATATATATATATATATATATATATATATATATATATATCAGATGCACTACTAGATAGTAACTCTTCTTGGATTTTAGGCGTAAAAGACACATTTATAAACAGCCTTAATTTTAATAAAAAAAAGCTCTCCTGAACTATATTATTGAACACTTACCACGATGCTCATAGAAGTCGTACGTTGTTTAATCATTTTAGTTTTCTTAGGGTATCAGTTTAAATTTTGCCTAGATCGGTTTGTTTATCTAAACCTATGGAGGAAACCTAGACTTTATATAGCCCTCTATCGTTTGGTACAAACAATTACATTTCGATTTCATGGCGGAGAAAGACAAATTTTAACTTTTGCCGGATGTTGATAATAGACTAAATGATGAAATGTTCTAAAAATATAGTTGGATACAATTGAAATGTGCATAATTTTGACAACTCAACGGTCATGAACAGTCACCAAATCATATGATGGTAATTATATCAAGGATTGTTTTCAGCAATTGGAATCGTATTTAAGATAATGATTGGAAGATATGCCCAGAAAGTGACCAATCCTTACATCCACAATAAATCTTTGTCCTTGTACCGGTGTAATTTTGTCAGTCTTTTGAGACTTTCTTTTTTAAGAAGCAACAAAACTGAATGACATTGAACTTGAACAGTGGTACTTAAACAATCGGAACTTTAGATACAAAATTTGTAACAATCATGTCCAAGCATTAAAGAAAATAATTGCAAGATATGTCAAATATCATCCATCCTTCCTTGAAGAATCATATGAGTTCCTCTATTTAACGGATATCTTTCGCAAATAGTTGTTATATTAATAACCAGCAACATGTGATATCACATTTATGAAGGTACTTTTATTAATTGAAATAAACATGCAATAATTTTGTTGGCATGATGTCAGGAAATCATAAGATAGTAATTTTGCCCCGTGATTTTATTAGGGATTACAGAACGAAGATTGGTGATTGGACAGGCTGACCAAATTGCCAATCCTTACAATTTAACTCGTCTTTCGTTAACTTTGTCCAATTTTGCCAACTATTGTAGTATGATTTACAAATATAGATAATGAATGAGACAGTTTCATAATAAAAAGATCAGACTATCAATTCAGTGCTTTTAACAAAGTAACCAATTTTCATGTCTTCACAGAATCGCTAATTTGGCAAAGGCAGTATAATTTGAATACATTTAACGGCGTCTATAGTTAGCCATGGCCTTGACATGAACGATTCAATTTCCAATTTACTTCATTTAGAGCAACAGGAAGAACTGAATATTAAAACAGATAAGAACAGAACAAAAGAAACTCAAAAATTTGTGTAATATTCCTCAGGCCATTCGCACCTAACATACATGGGAAAATTTCGATTGCATTTAAGTTGGCATAACCTATTCGTATTAGTGAAGTCAGGTTTATATATTGTGAACATCACACACACACACACACACACACACACGCGCGCGCGCCCCCCACAAACACACACACAGATTGTGTCGTAGATGTATATTATTCATACAGATATGAAGTGTGTGTGATTTGGATTTTTAACGTTGCTTTAACAATTTGTTAGTCATATCGCTACAATGTATGCAGTGTAGCAGTTTATAATAATGCCTTGAAATGGGGCATCCTGGTGCATACATACAACATGATGTCCCACCCAGTTACATTATCCTGACACCAGGCCGACCAGTCCTAACACTAACCTCTTAATGCTGAGCGCCAAGTGAGACAGCTGTTAGTACCATTTTTGTAAGTTTTGGTATGACTCGGCC
This sequence comes from Sinohyriopsis cumingii, assembly GCA_028554795.2. Classification (NCBI taxonomy): domain Eukaryota; kingdom Metazoa; phylum Mollusca; class Bivalvia; order Unionida; family Unionidae; genus Sinohyriopsis; species Sinohyriopsis cumingii. The sequence continues at coordinate 53,576,443 of CM068842.1, read as the reverse complement.
GGTAATAAGGCCACCAAATATGAGGTCAATTAGACATTTAAAAGCACAATATATTCGAGACATAAATAGTTTTAAATTTTAGAACTATTGTTTAAAACTATATTAGAAGGAAACTCTACTATATAATAAAAAGTCCACTGTCGTTAGTATCCGTACGTTGAGATACAGAAAAATGGTACATGAGCGTATCGTAGATATTCACCAATTCATATATAAGCATGATATACAAAAAATGTCATACAGGAATGAATATATGTGCCTCAGTTCCAGATAATGAAGCAGTATACACACAAAGTTTCATACAGGAATGAATATAACAGTATGATTCTTTAGGCTTTCTCATTACTTGTAACAAATATATAAAAGGAGTATTATTAGATGACTCTAGTCCAGAAGTAAAACACCATGCTGCTAATTTGTTCTCACTTTGGTATATTCCGCTTTTTTGGATGGGCTTCTAAGACAAAAGCAACAATGTTCCTTTATCATGCACCTCTGTATGATGGCTAACATATTTAATTAGGCAAACATTAACTATGCTGTGTTAAGTATGTCTATAATGTGTTTAACTTTTGTCTATCATTGTAGGTTGTACTTTAAGATAATGGTCATTTGTAAACAATTATTTTACATAGTTGACTTTTGCACATGTTTGTACGTTGCAAATAATATGCACACAAATCTTTTTGGGTTCAGAATATTCTATCAACTTTGGAATTTTACAGTTTGAAACGACCCATAACTTCCCCATTCCTGAGCATTCTATTTCGATGAAGGTCAAGTGGAGATATTTATAAATGGGGATTTATTACACAATTGTTCTTTCCTGTGTCATATCAGTTTTTGGGAATCTGTGGGCAGAGTTTCTCGTTATGTTCAGATAAATTCGAGAAGAAATATTTACATTGGAATTACTAAAATACTCATTGAAACAATAGACTCATTATTTCAAATTATTAAAAACTCACTCAAAGACAATCTGGACTACATCATTGTGTTATATCTTGATGAATAAAGATGGAAACGTTGGAACATGATGATTATTTCTGGACTCACAAAGTTCGTTTGCCAGTAAGTTTTCTTATTAGCAGTATTTTGGTAAAAATAAACACATTACGAGTACTTTCAAATCTCAAACTATCACAACTGTTAGAAATCATAATTCTCATAAAACCAATCAGAAATCATGATGTCTTCCTACGTGCACTTATTATAAACAGAAAGGGAACGTCATTTCTGATTGCTACAAGCTGAAATATAAGCAACAGAATAAAGATTCAAGGATTAATATTCTAGACTATATCTACGATTTCAAATATAATTCGTCAAAGGCTTATGACTAATCTTCACCCTATTCAGTCAAAAATTAAATTAAGGTATGATAAAATACAAAGAAAAGAAGCTTTTAGCCTGGTGATGGAGTTTCGACCAACTTGTACACACCTCAAAATCATCTTTGGGCAAAATAGTATTGTCCTTATACAATTGAAAAGAAAGTAAATGACGTAAATGACATCATTAACCATCCTTGGAGACGGAAACAGTTACAACTCTGTCATATAAATCTGTTAAAAGAGTATTTTGGTATGGATATCCCATTAAATTATTAAATTAAATATAGTTGTACTTGTGCCATACAGTGACTACGTAAACGAGGGAATATAGTCTGACTGTATTGATTTTAATTTAATCCATCTTCGGGGTTCAGAAATGTTAACAATCTAGACCAGACACTTTATACAGTAAAATAATGAACTAAAAGCAGCTATTATGGAAATTTGAGCACTTACGTTCTGATGTTCCAACAAGAACAAAACAAATATATTATGCCAATGAGATTATTGATTCTACATCTGTGAAATAGCATCCTTACAGGATGAATCCTCACAAGCAGGTATATTTGAATAAAGAAATTATTGATCTACTGGAGCATGATTTTATAGAACCTAGTAAAAGTAATCGGAGTTCACCATGTATCCTTGTGCCTAAACATGATAACACATTGCTAAAGTGTACTAACTTTAGAAAAGTCAAGCGTGTCACCAAAACTGATTAATTTCAAATGACAATAGTAGATGACTGCACTGACAACACTGGAAATACAAAATATGTCACCATGTTTGACCTCTTGAAAGTATCCTGGAAAATTCCACTCACATAAAGGGCACAATCAGTTTCGGCATTTGGTATTCCAGACGGACTTTACTGATATAAAGCGATGCCGTTTGGTATAAAATTCGCCGTCAACATTCCAGCATTTAATGAGCATGATAACATCTAGTCTAGAGAATTGTGAGGCTTACATCGATGTCATTATCATCAACAAACGATACCTGGAATAATCACTTGGAAACCACACGGAAATTGTTTGATCGACTCAGTCATGCAAATTTGACAATTTAGGTCAAGTGAGTGCTTGTATTACATTTAGACCATATTGTTGGAATAGGTGAAGTTAAACTCTAGAAGTTAAGGTCAAGGCTATCTCTAAATACCCAGTGAGTATCACTGGAAAGCAACTAATGTGAATTCGGGGTATCGGTGGATATTATTAGAAATGTTGCATTGATTTGTCCAAAATTGCTTAACCCCTGACCACTTTGTTCAGTAGGAAATGCAAATTTCACTGATCTGACAAATGTCAAGACAATTTTGATAAATTAAAGGAAATACTTGAGAGTGCAGATATTAATCATTTATTTAAAATGTATGTTAATGCAAGTGATATTGATTCAAGAGGATACAAATGGGTTGTGACTACTGGAGTTTTGTCATGTTTTTATGGTAATTGATAAAATCTGAGTTCAAGGTCTAACCTTGTTATCAAAGTCATACTTTGATAGAAACGATCTTGCTGACAATTTCATGGAATTTTCCATTCGAAATAGGGAATTATAGAGGATTCTGGTGCATCATTGATCTGGGACAGTTTGCATATAAATATTGGTTTTATAAACAAATTCTTCATTCATGTTGTAAGATTGGTTTTGGAACGATTTTCATTTGTGTTCAGAAATAATTTGAGAGGGATCATTTATTTAAAAATTATTCATTTGAATTGAAATGAGCTCATTGACTTTTTGGACCAAAACTCTTCTTTGGAATTATTTAGAAACCGTTCAGAGACGATCTGGATTATATTAACGTGGCATATAAAGACATTTAGGACTATCGAATTTCATTCTAATCACGCTAAGCTTTTGTGCGTTTGATAGGACATTTAGGAATCTACAGGATTTAATTCACAATACTGTAAGTGTCTTTTGAATTTTTAATGTATATCCTAGGAGAAAAATATTATTTGTTAAGTTTACTTAAATTGTTGGATTCACTCATTTGTATTACTTAGTTTAAGACCTTGAGTCGTAACATTTCTAAATCAGCAGAACAACTTATCAGTCACAAGCGAGTATACCAGTTTCAGCAGAGTGAAGTGCGAACGGACAGGATTCACATCGACTACGTTGATGGAATTTCATACCTATTTAAATGCTCAATATACATGCGAGCTAATCTGTGGAAAGTTTGTTTTTTAATACTCGATTCAATTCAGCACGTCATTAGAATATGACATAGTTCTTGTGCATATCCACATGTTAAGCGGTTCAGTCTTATATTTACATTAGTTCGTGCGAGATTGATATAAATTGTGATTTATGGTTTCATTAATTATTTATCTGTAAACATACATGTCATAAATAAACATATCGCTCACTTTTGACACTCCATGCATCATCACTAGGTCCAACCACAAACGCCAAAATCCGGTTAGATTCATAACAACGAAGTTCCACAACATTTAGTGATGAGCGAAGATTCGATGTTTGTGTTTAATTGTCATTGTTAGAAACATCCACATTCATTATATTCGATTCAAGCTTATTGGAAAATGTTCACTCAACTCATATTCCGCTCTAGCTTCAAAACGAATGGCAGAGCTTAGATTGAGATTTCGAGGTTCATCGCCTTCACCAGTTTTTTTTTTCCACAAGATCCATGACGCCTTCTTTTCTTCGGCAATCTTTTCTCTTTGTTTTTGCTTCGTAAAGATTGCAGACAATTTTAGTTTCCATGACAGTTTGCATTACGTGTATTAGGCTCAATTTTAGCTTTGGTTATATTAAAATAGATTTCTTTAGCTGTTCCATGAAATGATTATAGTTTTATTAAAAATAAAGTATTTATTGAAAATAAATTTTATAAGCACTCCAAAATATAAACATGTCTATTCTTCTGAGTGACGCATATTATGCTGTAATTAATATATATAGCCAGGTTGGTTTACATATTTTAACATGTGTACCTCTGAAAATAGTGCTAGGTGATCTGATGTTTTAATGTCTCACTTGCCCTGTATGGGGGTGCTAACTCAATAAAACATTTCTTCAGTGGTTACATTGTATCGTGTTATTGCTGCAGGAAAATTGAATAATTAGTTAGAGTTTGTGGTTGATATCTATTAATAAATAAATATTTTGCTTCTAATTAATGACCTCCGTACCCATGACAACAACAAAAAAAGTAACCAAACTAACTTCGAGTGGTGAACATGTGGAAATGTATGTGTGCATGATCGTGTGATAGTACCAATACAATATTTGAGAACAAATACATAATTTGTGGTCGATTTCTGTAAGAAAGACAAAAGAGCAACGGAAACAATCTTTACTAAATATAACATAATCACCTATTAATCAAAATACTATATATTAGATGATTTTGAACAAGAGAGAAAGGACAAAACTTTTAAATATGTTTAAAGTTTCGGGTTCATTACATCATTCTTCAGTAAGGTAACGAGTCTTACCTTTCTCAACCAAAAACCGTTTGTCATCATAAGAACTTAATAACTGTTGTGATGCTACACGTCTCCTGATTATATGGCATGAGTAAATTCATGTCTTGGTAAATTTCTTCTCATAAAGTAGACAAAGTACATCTCGAAATGTTAAAAATACTTTTTATTGCTTTTTTAAATATAACATTCTCTTCGTTTTGCACGGTCTTGAATACGTATAGTTTTGTTCTGCTCCAACACAAATCTTTCGTAGGTGTACTGGCTAGTTCATCGTTGTCAACTTGGGATACCGTTGTTTCTTATTTTTGCAAGTCAAACACGTTGCCTTTTGGATATCCAATAGTGTCTTAAAATATTACGTTTTCATTTGATATAAAGGTTTTGTGTCTCAGTACAGAATGAATCTATATCAATACATAATGAATCTGCATTAGCCACGGCTAGTCCCATTCTATCACATATTTGCTTTCCATTTTGTACTTTGTTATAGTAATATTCACAGATTAACCACTTTGATAAGTATAATAAAGTAACTCAATCATATATCTCTGTTTTTTTCCCTGGACTGACTCGTACCAAAGTTTCATCTGTTCTTGTTTTCTTGGAGGTAATATATGTTGTTAAAAACGTTTTAGGCGGTTTTTTTTTTTTAAAAATGTATATTCATCTGCATATATTTTAAAGCTGTTCTTTTTCTCAAATTCTAAATCTGTTTCCGATTGTACCGTTATTCTTTTTCAAAAGAGAAATTTTCGAAACAATTAATATCCTTGTGCCTTGTCTCTCCGAGTTTTAATCGACTCTACGTAACGATAAACGTACGGTCGTTGTTCCAACAAGACACAGTGCACTTATTAAATTATAAACCCAAATATACCGAAAGTTTAAGGTGTATATATGAAGTAATGCATACTTTGATATATTTGTAATGGGGATACAGCTGGTGTTGTACCATTGTAGTTACCAATCCATTTTGTGTTAAAGGAATACAGATCACTTATGGTTGTTACGGGTTAAAAAGTCAATTTCTCTAGTAACATATACTCCAACCTAATTTCCAAAATGTATCGTCAAAATCAATAAAGGGTTATATTGTAAAAAAAATGCATTACACTCATGCCGGGGAAATTTAAGTAACAACGATGAATGACAAGCTTATATAATATTCAGTCATAATGCGTAATTAAAAAAACAAAAGAGCTATTACATTTTTGCTTATGAAAATGATTCAGAAAATATGGACCTGCTAAGTAAAGGGTGTCAAAATGCAAAGTATTAAAAAAAAGCTGTGGCCGCAACTAGTCCATTTTGGTCATAAAGCAAGCTATCCAAACATCCCAGATTCTTCTAACAACAAGAACAAGAAGAAGAACAAGAGGAAGAACAAGAACAAGGAGAAGAATAATAAGAAGAACAAGAAGAATACGAACAAGAACAAGAGAGAACAAGATCAAGAAGAACAAGAACAAGAAGAACAAGAGTAAGAAGAAAACAAAAACATGAAGATCAAGCCAAACAAATCAACAAGACAAACAAGGAAAAGGACAAGAAGATGAAAAAGACTGAGAAGTAGAACAAGAACTAGAACTTAAACAGAATAAGAGCAAGAAGAAGAATAACTTGAAAAAGAACGAGAACAAGAAGGACAAGAACTAGAACTAAAATAACAAGAACAAGGAGAACACAAACAAGAACAAGAACAGGAAGAAGATGAAGAAGAAGGAGAAGAATAATAAGAAGCACATGAGACACAAGAATAAGATCAAAAGGAAGACGAAAGAAGAACAATAAGGAGAAGAGCAAGAAGAACAAGAACAAGACGAACATGACGAAGATCACGAAGAACAAGTAGAACACGAAGAACAATAACAGGAACAAGAAGAACAATGAGAACGAGAAGAACAACAAGTAGAACAAGAAGAACAAGAATAAGAAGAAAAAAGACATGAACAAGAACATGAACAAGAACAAGAACAGAAAGAACAAGAAGAGCACGAACAAAAAAGGAACCAGAAGAAGAACAATAACATGAACAAGAACAAGAAAAAGATAAAGAACAAGAAAAACAAGAATAAGGTGTGGAATAATAAGAATAAGAATAAGGAAAAGAAGAGGAAGAAGACCAAAGAGAAGAAAAAGAAGGACAAGAATAAGAAGAATAGGAACAAAAACAAGAACAAGAAAAAAACTGAAGAACCCGCACAAGAAGAACAAGAACAAGAAGAACAAGAATTAGAAGAAGAATATGAATAACATGAAGATAAATAAAACGAATGACAAGAACTAGAAGAAGAATAACAAGGACAGGATAAATAAGAAGAATTAAAATATGAAGTACAAGAAGAAAAACAACCCGAACAAGAAAAAGAAGAACAAGGAAAAGAACAAGAAGAAGAACAAAACTAATAAGAAGAACAAGAACAAAATAAGAACAAGAAGAAGAAGATGAACAAGATGAAAAACAAGATGAACCAGAACAAGAAGAACAATAATAATAATAATAAGAATAAAAACAAGAATAACAAAAACAAGAACTAAAAGAACAAGAACAAGAAGAACACGAAAAAGAACAGGAATAGGAAGAACAAAAAGAAGAAGGAAAAGATGAACAAAAAGAAGTGGAAGATCAAGAACAAGAAGATGAACATCAAGAACAACAAGAACAATAAGAACAATATTAACAAGAACAGCAAGAACAAAAAAGAACAAAAACAAGTGGAAAAAGAACAAAAACAAAGACAAGAAAGAGACGAAGAAGAAAATTGAAGAAGAACAATAACAAGACGAAGAACAACAAGCAGAGAAAAAAGAAGAACAAGGACAAGAACAAGAACAAGAAAAAGGAGAAGAGCAAGAACAAGAACAAGAAGAAACAGAACAAAATGAACACGAAGAAGAACAAGCACAAGAGAAACAAGAACAAAAAGAAGAAATTAGAACAAGAAGAACAAGAACAAGTTTAACATGATCATTAAGAACAAGGACATGAAGAAGAAGAACCAAAAGAACAAGTACAAGACGAACAAGAAGAAGAGGAAACAAGTACAAGAAGAAGAACAAACAGAACAAGAACATAAAGAACAAGATGAAGAAAAAACAATAACAAGAAGACGAACAAGAAGAACAAGATGAAGAAGGACACAAACATGAAGAATAAGAGCAAGAGCAAGACGAACATTAAGAAGAAAAACAAGAACAAGAACACTAAGAACAAGAACAAGGAGATCAGGACGAAGTAAAACAAGAAGAAGAACAATAATAAGAATAACAAGACAGAGAAAAACAAGAAAATGAACAAGATATAATAGGGATATAACATAAGGTGTAAAAGTTATTGTGATGATGATTTTTATTATATTAGCTACCATATTCACATTAAGTCAGTGAGTTTGGAGTGCACAGTTTGTTTAGATGTAGTGATCTCGATCCGAATTCCCGAGTTACCTGTAAGGTGTGTGTATAAAGGAGAGATGCGAATAATAATAATAATAATAATAACGGTCTTTGACAACAGAATCATCAGAAAAGTTTGCAACTTATTTAAGCATTTGATACATATAAACTGAAGTCTAACATATTCATTAAATATATAACATACAGCTGGAGGCTTTTGTTGATTTTACATGGTATATAAATAGCCTTTTTCAATCGCTACACGTCCATTCTTAACCGGCATGAACATCCCACAGGTATTTCCTCCACATCCGCATGATATTCAAACTCCAGTTCCTCGGGTCTGGGAACAGAAATGTTGCAAACTTTTCTAACAACTGGTATATACGACATGACTTCAGCACAAACTCCCTTCTTTTCACATGTTTTACAGCTACATCTTGCTCTGGCAACATTTGACGGAATTCTGAGCGGGTCGTAATCAAGTTCAAAGTACCAAGGACACGTGGAGGTGATGTGCATCGGCTCGGTATCATTACTACTTTCGTGAATTCGCTTCCCGCATTGCCTGTTTCCCGACAGCCATATCCGGTAATCTTGGTATTTTCTGTAACTCCTTGATTTCTCCAAGACATTTTTATAAACCTCGTGTATAGTGAGAAACGTGTAATCAATACGTTTTAATGTCGGGTCGTTGATAAAACGAAGAAACTCGTTTAAAATCAGTTCGGAATAGTTTAGCGGTTCCTTGCAAGTGGAATGCTGAAATGCAGTACATCTTGGGAGGTATATGATGCCAAGTTGTAGGAGAAAAATGCTGACCTGAAGAAAAGTAAATAGCTTTTGCTTGTTATGGTTTGAGAGAAAATTAGGGGGATGAAGGAGCGATTGCTGTATAATTACGGCATTAGGAAAACGAATCAATCAAGAAGAGAACTGTATGCAATAAAAGAAAGAAAACACATTATAGTCACATAAATCACCTCTATTGTCAAACATAATTGGCCTAGATCTCACTATTAATTATTGTTGTTGTATATCTACTACTTCAACGGTGCTTTGCTGTAAATGCAGATTTAGAGGAAAAAGTCAATGTTTTGCTGTCTTTCTACGATTCTGACCAATATCCAAGCTTTAAGATATGACTTTTAATCCTATGAACAATGTGTCGCTTTCATGCATTTCTGGAAAACAAATATTGAGAATATTTATATTTTCAATTGTTCCATGAAAACGGGACGATTATTCCGCTCTCTTATTGAAATACTCGTTTCAAGAGAAAATACATACATAATAAAAAGGTAGGATATATTAAATTGTCTAATTCCAATTAACTTCCCTCAAAGCTAGATATTTAAACTATCGTCTGAGAAAGACGGATAATGTTTGTATTCACTTTCATAGGAAAAGCAAATATATGAATTGATTCAAAACGTAGCTCTAAAGAACGAACTATAAAATATGTCTGGATATAATAATACATAATAAATGCTTATTCTTCCCATTCTGCAATAGCCTTTTGTTGGACATAAAAATGTTATACAAAGTATGATGAGAGTGCATGAATTGAAATAATATAATTTATTCAAACGTTTGCCCATCTTTATCCTACACTGTGTTTTGAAAAAGCAAATGTATATGTGGATGTACAAGCCAAAGGTAACTAAAAGTAACGAAAAGCATTAGAAAATCCGTTACATTTTAAGAATAATTACATTTGGATTTCAACATTATTTTTGTGGAAGTTGTACAAAGTCTCTGACTACGAACATAATCTGCATCAACACCATATTGATAACTGATTTAATGTAAACTGAATGAAAAGTGAATGCTAGTCAAATCACGTTAAAAGTATAGCTAATATGTTTTAGGCATTCCCCTCTGATATGATGTTATAATATACTTACAATCAAATTAGGTCTCCTAATTAAATTACTTTGGCCATGCATGTTATCGGACGTTTCTGAATTGATTATAAAATTGAAGATCGTATCAAAACTTTTATAGCAAATATGTAGATCCTAAAATAGATGTGGGGAAATCCCCAAATCTAATTTATTCAATGATGGTCCGACTATAAACTGACTGCGTGTATTTCCGATTGAGGTAATGGATCAAACATTCACTAACATCAGAAATGTATGATCACTTAGGCTTTGCTCCAAAACATATTTCCCGGTAGCATTTGTTAAATGGAGAAGGTGTAAACTAATGATAGGTCAATACTTGATCAAAAGATTTGTAAGCCTACGAAAAATTACAGCTCACATTAACATTTGTATTAGTCTTTTGATAACGATTTATTTAAAGGTTTACCAATAACAGTGGAGATCACATGGAAGCAATACACATCCAATTATAGAGTCGACTATCACACGATACCTGTTAAATTACTGACATTGGGTAACTTCCAGTAGACGATTGTTAATGCTATTGATTTGTAACAACATAAACTGGATTGGTTTCGGATTTATAAAAGAACACTTTCGATGGTGATACAAATACAATGCTTAATGATGAATGACTTGAATGAGATAAGAATTATGATTAATACATGCGTGTATAAGATCCAAATATTAAACATATTAACATAATGCGCACGAACCAAATAACTCAACAAATGAAAATACAGATAAACGCCCTTACACAGTACAAGGACAAGGGTGATTGATTCAAAGTAATTTCAATCGACGGAAATAATGGTGTTTTACTCAAATAGTAAAAAATGTGGTACTTTACTCATATTGTAAAATATATTCACTCAAATAGTGAAAAATTAGGTATTTTACTCAAATAGTAAAATGATGAAAACAATGGGACAGACATACAAAATATATCTGCATTCCGCAAAACACTGGGTATTACAAACCCCAAAAGTAGCTCACGGCTAAAAGATTACATGTATAGAGTTATACAATCCGTCACCAGCACATTGGCTACCAGTTACAATGGTCAATCAAGCAGTCAGTATTCCAGGTATTCAGCAACCACCATTCAATTCCTTGGTTAATCAAGCAATCAGCGCTCACCAATCGGTCAGCAACGCCTGGTTACCTACTACTTGACCAGCAACACTATTCACTCAGTTCTACCACGTAGACTCCAATCAGCTGACATCGTGTACCATGCATGACACGGGCATATACAATGAAAATGTAATGAAGTTATATACAGTAAGCTATACAGATCACATTATTGGCACAATAATTAGAAAACAATGAACAGGTTCAGAAGTGAATCTACCGGTGCCCTATAAGAATCCTACGATACTAAACGTTTCTTAAAAAATGCAACTTCAATTGCTAATATAAATCTCTTGCTAAGTCACAAACAAGAATATAAAGTAGTTGCATTATCTTACGCAAGCCGAAGTTACATAGAAAATCTACAAAAATAAAAATGGTAGTACATTTTTTATAACTTATACACAAAAAACTAATAAACAGCTCTCATACCTCTACAGCTTAAGATGTGCAGGTCCTAAAGTAGACCGCTCATTGATAAGACGTTCCGTAATGTGAAGATTTTAGTCTGACGGTGAGACATTCATACACAGACGATGCAGCCGTACATTGTCTGTGCGGTTTAAGTATTCGGTTTTTCCCATCGAAAGCACTTTGCACGTACGGCATAGGATGAACCGAACTCACTGTTTGGAAATATTGTACAATATACATAAATCAGCCTCGGGTATCATTGTACACAAAAAACGAAATCCGAGTACATGTATGTAATACATAAAATGATTTATACAATTCCGTGGCATGATTATTAGGGATTGAGTTCATGAACAGGTGTATATACTTGAAAATCACTTTCACACCTGATATAAAATAAATTGTTTTTTGTGCAAATGTACTCATCAAAGTTAAAACGTTCCGTCACATGAATGCTTCTGGACCTAGAGACAAACGATCCATATCATTCCATGCCAAATTATAGATTCAATCACTAGAACGACGACAATAGTCATCAAAAGCAAATATATTTTTGGTGGAACGAATATAAAGCAAACAGATTATATATTATATTATACATGACAGGTAATGTGAGGTCATGACCCTCTCTTCTGAATTGTAAGCAAAATAGGATACGCGACAGAATGAATGAAAGACAGTTGTTATAGAAACGATTAAAACATATAAACGTGTAAATATTACGCGGTGGGAAATTAACATTTTGACCTGAAAACATGTATTAGCATTAGACACTCATGCTATATCAGACTGAAATGCAATGAAGTGGATGACAAATGCCATTTTAAAACATGCAACATGCAAAATTTTATAAGCCTATATGTTGAAATCTTACGACAGTTGGGGAACACGAGCTTATTTGTCTATCAGTGAGGTACTTGATCAAAGTGTACATCCGTTTTGTTTACAAACTCGTACACGTTGGTAAAATGAGTAAACTGGCGGCAGTATGCAGACTGCATTTTGAAATATTAGTGGAGCTGGAAAGCTAGGCTTCAGTTCTCAGAAGTTAAAATGCAATCGTCATCGACCACGAGGATGTTGTTGATATATTCGGACAGCAATGTCAAATGTCTTTCTCTAGACCGTCTTATTGTAAATTTTGTAAGGCTTTTTGTGATGTCTTATTGCATTGCATGAAATTTCCATTGTCCCTTGTTCAGAAAGAATACATTTTCTTCCTCTGAATTAGTGATGATTTAACAATATAGATTCGATAAATCATGATGTCTTCAGTAACCAAATTCTTGTTTACACTTTTCATCAACTTTTTCTTGTTTGCAAAACCGAATAAACGTAATGATGAATTTGACGTGGTTTGGTATTTTCCTCTTGTACTTCCCAGAACATGAGGCATATATATGCTAGATCTATAAATTTTATAGTATTCGACATAATTTTAGGTGGATGCTACCGTAATAGCAGACAGGTAGGCCTACGTTTACTGCATTGAGTGAGATTTTTCACACTTTTGAACAATATGATGTGATAGGGAAGCATGTCTTTCTTCCCTTGATTGGAAATTTCACGGCATCTGCTGAAATACGAAGTCATGCTGAGACCTCTTGTCCATGAGAAGCATCAGCCACGATTTTACGATTTCTTTCATCACATCAAAAAAGTCTCCATCAATACCGAGAATCAAACCCGAGATAATGGGTTAAGGCACCCATTGAATTGGTTCCATTTTCCATGACTAAACCCCTCTGGTGAATATTCGTAAATTTCTGTAGTATCTTCAATCTGCTTTGGTTTCTGTGAGGAATACAGAGTGATTGTGTATTTTAAATAAGAGTTGATTGCTGGTTCTCCATGCGAGTGTGTCTGAAAAGCATAACTGTTTATGTCCACGACTAGGTTCCAATCCTTTCTGCGGGTATGTCTTCAAAGTAGTATGCATTGTTGAATAATGCCTAGGAGATCGTCAATTTCGGGAGATTTAAACCTGATACATTAAGTAATATATTCAATAAATGTCCTGTCGGAGCGATTTGTGTGCGTATGTGCGTGTCTTTTTTAATGACCTTGATGAATGCTACAGATATAAAGCTAAAACTCTCTACCCAATACCTACTACAGTTGATATAAATACCAGTTAAAAATATATGAAATGTGATCACATATACGAAGTCAACCCATTTATGTATATGTTTTAAAATTCAATATGTCTGACATATTAAAAATATGTTGAACTTGTGTTGGAATTATTATATGATCACATGTATTCGATATTTCTGTTTAACAAATGAATCCAATACGTGAAATATGAGTGACATTATTGCTTGGAGAGGTGATCGTTTCCCTTACCTTCATGGAATTCCCACAAAGCGGCTAAAGTTCCGGTACCAAAGAATAATTTAACTAGTAAAGAACATTTGGTATGCACGCACGCACGCACGTAAGACAGTACGTAAGGTCGTATGTATGTATGTATGTATGTATGTATGTACGGACCACTCCGGTGGCCCCGTGGTTAGAGTGTCCGCCTCGGAGGTCGTGGGTTCGATCTCCGGCTGAGTCATGCCAAAGACTTACAAAAATGGTACTAACAGCTGCCTCACTTGGCGCTCAGCATAAAGAGGTTAGTGTAGGTAGCTATATACATATATATCCATAAATGAATGAATGTACGTATGTACCTGATTTTCAAGTTCGTCATCAACTGCAGCAAGTATTATATTACCTAAGTTTGGGTTTTTGTGTTCTATGAAGTATTACGGTAATAAACAGTGTATTGTCAAAACAATGGAATTTTTAAAGAATAATAAAATCAAAGTTTGAGTAAAATAAAGCGTCTTTATTTTCAAAACAAGAGTACTAGCATCAACATAAATATATAACAAATACCAGAAATATGCTAACAAAGACGTATGACAGCAAACACACTCACATTTAACATGGGAACTACACTAAAATCTAGTTCAATCATTCATTTATAATAAATATTCAGGACCGCTCTGGTCGCCTACGTGGTTACAGCGTCCGCCTCGGATGCGAGCAGTCGCGGGTTCGAACCCCGGCCAAATCATACCAAACACTTATAAAAATTGTAATAGCAGCTGCCTCGTTTGGATCTCAGCATTACGAGGTTAGCGTTAGGACTGGTCGGCCTGGTGCCAGGATAATGAGACTGGGTGGGACATGATGCCCCGGTGATAGACATCACTTTAAACTGCCATACTGCAGATATGGTAGCGATATGACTCGACAGTTATTAAATCTACGTTAAAAATCCAAATCATGCCCATATATATTAAATATTCAAACACTAAATGGACTACCTTCATGAAAACTTATCAGATGAAATATGTTTTTTTATGTCATATACATCGTTTAGTCCCAGATGTGTATCAAAGAAATAGCTAAAATAATTTAAGAAATATATTCATAATACCACATCTAGGTGATATTCTTGATACACGGCTATTGTATTGTCTTAAATTATATGAGCGTAGAGTCTATTAAAAAGTACAAAAATTGTGTGAACTAGTGAACTTATTTTTTGTCGCGGCTATATTTTCACATGGTTTCGGAAATTAAAAACATAGTTCCTTCCATTCCCCGAAGAAGAAAAAAACGCAACAATGTATTGGTATTTCTGCTTTTAGATTGACCAATTGTCATGTTTCTTACTTAGACCCAGCGTTAAGTGAGATCTTCAAATTTGTGGTTCGTAGTAATCACAGAATGTACAAAAATCGGAAAATTGGAATATTCCTAATAAAAGTGAATACATAGTAAATCTTCTTTCCAATTCAAAAATTCTTTCAATCGAAATCTAGGTAAATTAGATTCTCTGCACATAATTTCAATATGTACTGCCCCGCTAAAGCTCTTCCACGCCGAGATGTTGTGACCTTTTTCATTGACCAGTTCCAAGACATTTGTACGGAAAGCTAAAATAATTCCAATTTGCGTTCTGTTTTTAAAATCAAAACCAAGCATATATGTTTTGCTCACGTGTCAAGCTGAAATCTGGAAAAAATATTCCTATTTCAAAATATACACTTTCAAAAATATTATGCTTAATTCAATAGTTATTATTCATTTTAAACAAAAGTTTTCGAAAATCGTTTATAAAGTTACCATGCTTATGTATCTAACCTGCCATTAAGTAGTCCTTCAATCGATTTCCGAAAATAGCTTGTTTTACTTATCACTTCATTCAGAAAAACACGCTATATCATGTTAGAAATTATACGTTAAAACGCACTCTCGGAAGGAAGTTTCAAGGTCAAAACGTATGCATTATGCAATAAATCGCAGTCACATAAACACATGAATACAATTAAAGCTAGAACAGTCAACACAAACACATGAATACAACTAAAGCTCGAACAGTCAACAGTCACACAAACACATGAATACAATTAAAGCTCGAACAGTCACACAGACACATGAATACAATTAAAGCTCGAACAGTCACACAAACACGTGAGTACAGTTAAAGTTCGAACAGTCACACAAACTCATAAATACAATTTGAGATCATTATGAAGATGCAATAAATAAAGTATGGCAGTGTATCTCTCTCTCTCTCTCTCTCTCTCTCTCTCTGTAAGCAAACGCCTCTTCCACTGCAAATCTGACATAACGCATTGAATGCAATAAAAGAAAAACTGTCTTAATTGTGTATTACAACACTAAATATTAGTCTCTTTCCCTGAGGTAAGCAATATATTTTAGTAATAGCAATATGAATTGAAGAGGAGTTGCATGCTATTCCACTTGAGACATGACAATTAGAAATGTTAGATAAACAAATTACTGAACATACATGCACATCAGCTTAAAGCAATGAACACTACATTGTACGACACTTCAACTTTGCTGATAAACTTAAACGCATAAAAACTTCCAGACTTGTCAATCGGTAAAAATTGAAGAACGAGCCTGATAACAATACCAATGCTATTTAAATGGAGTCACAAAGTTAATGACAGTCACACTAATATTATATTATTAGGATGAGTTTATTTGAGGCACATTTTGATTGACGTAATTTAATCAATGAAAATGTGCCTAATATAAAGTGTAAATAGGCAAGTTCGTGGGAACCGCATCGCAGTGAAATGTAGTGTGTGTGTTGGGTTTGGAAATGTAACACAGGGTTATACCTCCAACTATTTACCATCATGTGCTGGGACGGAGTCATGGGGTGCCAACAAAACGGAGGTGGGCGTATTCTGCACCAGGTCCTCCTACCGCATTAATATGCTCTTGTAAAAGGAACTTGACATTAGTTATTCCAACATGAACAGTAGTCTACTGAATCTATGTTGGTAAAAGTTAGAACACGGATGTTTACTCTGAATGGCATTTGAACATTCCGATTAATCTATCTTGACTGAGCTACCTGCCTTCTATAGCATGCTCGATAAGTTTATAATAAAAAGGTAGGGGGAACCCCTTTTGATAAATGATATTATATGACGAGAGAACTACTGCTGTTGTCAACTAGCTATCGATAGCAAATTTAAATAACCAATATCAATGTGTCGATTATCTCCATCCCGAAAAAGGGAACTACCCTTTGTGCACATTTCCTTTAATGTTGACATCATGACACCAATCATTCGGTGTGGTCTTTTGTCATAGTTTACATCGCACAATCAGTCAAACAGAAATTAATGTGAAAGAAAAAAAATATATCTGAGAATGCAATGCAAAAAGAGCCTGACTGCTTTTTTAAATAATCTTTTTTTTTCCCACTGATAAAATCAGTAATCAGTAATAATTATATATTTATCCTGCCCCCCCCCCCCCCCCCCCCCCGGGACAGAAGACTCAAGGTTATTATAGCGTGTAACAGAAATAAGAACGGGGATAGCATTGTTGATTCTTCCTACATACGACTTATACATGATTCATCATACGCCACGTTCGACCTTGGATGGATATTGTTATCTTTGCACCCAATTAATATTAGCACGATAGTAAGAACTTCCAAACAGAGAATAATATGAGCAATTGAAGAGACGGATAACTCACCTGAATACCTGGACAAAAAAAAATAAAACACCTATAAAGTTACAAATGACGCTCGTACAGAAGTTTAAATAACCATTATATCCTGAATAGGAGAAAATGACAACTGGATTTGTATCCATCCCTGAAATTTTTAACATATAACGTAAGGCGACATTGAAACCAAACAATGAACTTAGGCAGTATGTATAGCTCAAATAGATCGACGATCCTCTAATTTAAAATCAACACAAATATGAACATATCAAATGAAAACGAACTGATACTCGAAACGATAAATTGTTCCTTAAAGTTCTTTCAAACGAATACAGCGGACGGCGATTTACTTCGAACAAACAATGTCCGGCGTAGTCATAATATCCAAATAATGGCAGGCGATTGACAGTCAGTTTCATGCTTTACAAAAGTTATATTCCTTTTTTTAAATATACTCATGACTGAAATACGATAATTAATATAACACTTGTAACTATTGTGTAGATATAGAAGAGTGGAAAGGATAGTACTACTCGTCTTAATCTAATTGTTCGATATTAGGTCTGAAAATCTAGTGTGTGCTTTATAGCAATCGGCAATCGATATCGCTACATGTATTATTTAGCTATCAGAGCTATCAGAAGCCATCACTAAACAAAACGACCAATGCCTCCAAAACTTGGAATACATAAAATGCCGCTTGTTTGGTGCAGTGAGATTTGAAAAGTGTTTGTACGGTACTTATAGCAAATGTTTTCAGCCATATTTAGGGACCAATCATTGACTGGCCAGTTAAAACTTTGTCCCCTTAATCAGGCATTGCGAGTCCATTTGGACAGCCGATTATTTTTTTTGATATATATTTTTGGACACTAATGTTATAGGTATTGACAATATGTCAATCAATATATCTCGAATCGAGGGAGATGTCTATGAGGAAATTCAAATTTGACTGGTTTACATACTTCAAAATATACATAGTCTTAAAAACTAAAAACAAAAAAGGGCTGTCACTAACTCCATTAAATCAGATTACGTCTACGGAAGAGCAAATAAAGAGTTCGGTAAATTAATTACATTTCCGAAGTCCAACAATCTGAAAATAAAAATACTGTAAAATGACAATACTGCAACTTCCACCAACACAGAAGATAATTTTGGTTATCTATCAGATATAGCCCATTTATAAATAAAAAATTACTGTTGATTTGATACAGCATAAAATTACTGTGGAAAATGACTGTTGATACAGCATAAAAATAAAATGACTCGCCGAGTATTACGTAGAACCTATTGACTAGAGTGCTTTTTGGATCCAGCTTTGAGATCAGTTGCTATCTACATATGGCCTAGTAGGTATGCATGTGCACCCCACTGGTACTCTCTCCACGCAAGGCACATACTCATAACGCAATGTCCTGATGTCACAATACTTTCGGACGACGGGGATATATGATTCGACAGGCTGGCACTTGCCCTTAGAATTAGATCTGCAACTTGAACAGCGACACCTTGCTCTGGCAATCGTGTTGGGAAACCTAAAATTGTCCGTCTCCATTTCTATCGACCAAGGGCAAGAAGAAACGCTGTTTAGTCCTCTTCTACTGTCTTGGACGTCACACCTTCTAGGTCCATAGACATGGAGGCGAAAAGGTTTCGAGTGTGTCCTGCATCTTTCATCATCAGAATTTACGCTTGCATCGAACATTCCTGGAATCACGTTGAACATATAACTTGATAAGACCGGATCTTGAAGAAATTTTGCGAAAGTCTTGTTAACCTCTCTTTGTTCGTTTTCGTGGCTAAGCTCTAGACACGATCGTTCTATTGGATTGGAAGCCAATTTGTCTATCAGACCAAATAAATATACTGAGAGGAAACAGGCCTGAAAAACAAATGTGGTTTGTATGAATTAAAGCCCCTTGAATAGTGGATAATTCTCACTAAACATTTCGTGCATTTATGTTTGGTTTAAAATAAACATCTTAATTATTTTTATGCATGCCAATAAAATAAAGAATCTGATAATACAATAGACAAGAAAATTATTACTAAATGCACCAAGACCTCCACACGTATGTAAAATGATAAATGTAAAATATAAACGTGGTTGATATTTCTTTTATGAGAGGTAATATTACTTTAGTTCCGAAAGGAAAAATAAAAACTAAGTGCTCTGCTGATGATTATTGGTTTTCACATTTCATTCGTAATGATGAACGACCTAACTTCAAACTTTTGCTCAAATATACTTTAAAATTTAAAAAAAATAATAATGAGCATTTAAGAACAGGCTATATTATATACAAATGTAAAATGTGTTATTCTCGACAAAAACTAATACGTTTAAAATTGGGCATGCATACCATTAGTTTATGGATATAATGTGGCGTCACAAGGATACGAATTGTAACTATATTTTGTTTTCTTTTCGAACTTAGATTTGCAGTAGATAGAGTTTCTAGAAACGAGATAAAAGCTTATAAGCATGACAAGGAATGGCCACCTTTCTTTTTGCATCCCACAAAACTTACAATAATGTTCATTTGCATTTTCTTCTTTTTCGTATGCGATTACTTGAACTGTGTGTTGTTTCAGAATGTCTGGTTGGATATGTCTCCATTGATAAACTTTCTCGATTATATAACAAGCGGATCCAAATATCGGAAATTCCCCACCAACATATAAAGGTACTGCCAGTTTAAAATCGATAAACAGTCTACTATCTCACGTGTTCACCACATACATATCTAAAAATACGAGTCGCGGTTCCGACCAATCACTGAAGCTATACTTATTGCATCTCCGTTAAGACAACGCTATTTTTAGAGGAAGCAGGAAGATCTGACCCTCCCCCTTTCCTTTATTCGCAAAGGAGAGTGTTCACCTTACACGATGACAAAACCTATGTAAAGCAGGGACGTCATTTCAACTTATTTTCCGGGGGTGGGGGGCGACGCTGGGGGGGGGGGGGGCAAACTTGACGGGCCTGTTAATTTTCGTATATAGGCAACAGCAATTTTACATTGTACAGCACATGCAAATTCGGGGCTGGGGGCGGTCTCTCTCTCTCCCCCCGCCCCCCCGCCCATGACGTCCCTGGTGTAAAGCTGTTTTGATTTTCTGGCTGTATGATTCAGTCCGGTTGAACCACATGTTTCAATCAAATTATCTGCGGCTGATAAATCTGCATTACAACACAGGCCGATAAAAAAAAAATTACTTCAATCCATATCTGCCTTTGGCAGGTCGAATCTGTCCGTCCTGATTTACTTTCATCCATATCAAATGTCAAGTAATGTATCTACATCTGTAATATAAACTTTATTCGTTCATGAATACAATATAGCTCGTGGTGTCGGGGGATGCGATAGCATTAGTAATGATCTTTTTTCGGTGGATCATATTCGAGAAAGGTCATTCATGGAGTGGAATGAATGTGCTGTCTTCAAATGGACTCGTACTGTTAAGTAGCATCTTATGTGAAACATTAGGTCTTTCTGTAGGAAATTTAAATCTCGACTTTAGAAACGTAAGCCGCATCCGGTAAGAAATAATACGACAAAAATTTTACGCGAAGTTTGCTACATCTGTGAAGTACACAATGGCGAAACAGTCCTGGAAGGCAATATCATGATTTACAAAGTCCTTTAAAAGATCATTTTTCTAGTTCTAATAACGAAAAAACTGATACACAGATTCACATATATGTACTTACATTTTACTTTTCTTTCTTTCTTTCTTTCTTTCTTTCTTTCTTTCTTTTTTCTAGAGATTATACTGTCCGTGGTTGTATGTGGAAAAAAAAACTTTCAGTATTAGAACTGGGAATACTTCGATTCTTTTCGAATGAATATGGTATTACGTTAGTCTGTCCGTCTGTCAGTCTCATCTAATTTGTATTTTCCGTTTGTCAGTTTTCATGCACTTTAGTGGGGTATCTATGTTCCAGGAGCATACATATTACTTTTCGATATTTCATTTTAATGAGGTGGTCAGAGAGCAAAAGAGTTACGTAAAGAAAATGTATAAAATATCCCCAACCCTCAGAAATAAAAGGACATCAGACAAGAAAGAGTACTTCGTGTTCGTGTTGCCACTGCAGTAGAGAGCGTTGGTCTGGCTTATTAAAATGGTATGTAAAAGACAAAATGCAGAAGAAATTTCGATAGTCAAAGAAGGGATGTGTTTATTGAAATATTAGTCAAAACATGACTAGGTTACTAAAACACAGTATATGTCATAAACATGCTCCCCTTTTAAACGCAGTTGATACGAATCACGTCATCTTTTGAGTACCAAACAGGAGGCATATTTAATTGGATACGCAGTAGACATAAAGTTTCCACGACGTACTTAATATACTCAAATAGTAAACCAAGTTCAAACGTCAAAATACAGCTTAAAGGCATAAAATATCTAATAGGAAATAACGTAAACACATGCTGACTGCTGGAAATGTTTCAATAAATGGCTGTAAATACTGATGTTTATAATTTTTACGTGCTAAATTTTGAATGTTTTAAGAAACAAGCAAACCAAAATAACAATGCAGGTAAATGTTTACATTTTTGTTTTATTACCTCTCCCCTTCTTGAGAGAATATACGCTTAATTAGCATAGCATACAAATACTAGTTATATGATATTATTTTGCATGCATTACACGTTATTTGCAAGAATATAAAAAAAAACTGACTCTCTTCCTTTCTCTCTCAGACCACTCCAGTGGCCTAGTGGTTAATGCGTTTGCCTCGGATGCTGGAGTTCGTGAGTTCAATCTGCCGCCGAGCTATACCAAAGACTTACAAAAATGGTACTTAAGCTGCATTGCTTGGCGCTCAGCATTAAGAGGTTAGTGTTAGGACTGGTCGTCCTGGTGTCATAATAATGTGACTGGATATGTATGCGGCATGATGCTGCCCCAGTGCTAGACATCACTATAAACTGTCGCACTGCAGACATCGTAGCGATATGACTGAAAACATTGTTAAAGCTACGTTAAAAATCCAAATCACACCTCTCTCTCTCTCTCTCTCTCTCTCTCTCTCTCTCTCTCTCTATATATATATATATATATATATATATATATATATATATATATATATATATATAGATAGATAGATAGATAGAGAGAGAGAGAGAGACAGATATAAGGTGCTAATGATTTTGCAAGAAACTTGAGTGTTTTAATAAGAAAATTACATAAAACGTTTGTACTAGTTGTGTTAAGTCCTATCATTGTGGAAAATACAAAGCGCATAAAATTACGTACAGTATGGTCACTACCCGGAAAATGACATTATTTAGATCATTGAAGAACTTACATGTAATATTCATGTGGCAAGCTATTGAAATATTTAAAAAGGTCCATATATGCTTATTTACATCTTGGCAAATACTTAGAAGCTCAGACCTGTCGGAAATGATGCGCTTGCACTACACTTAGCTCTTACAGTCTTTCAGCTCTTATAGTCTTTCAGCTCTTACAGTCTTTCAGCTCTTACAGTCTTTCAACTCTTACAGTCTTTCAGCTCTTAGAATCTTTCAGCAAATGTTTAAGATCTTTATCTTTACCACACGAGTCATTAGTAAATATACAATTCTTGTAACTTTTCTAGGAACCAGGTTACGCACATAATCATTACGAATATCGCATTCCCTCTGCGAAATTATCATAAACGTTGTGATCTCTTGTTTGCACTAAAAAAGGAAACATTT
The DNA here is from genome assembly GCA_028554795.2 of Sinohyriopsis cumingii. NCBI lineage: Eukaryota > Metazoa > Mollusca > Bivalvia > Unionida > Unionidae > Sinohyriopsis > Sinohyriopsis cumingii. Next base: position 53,553,092 of record CM068842.1, on the reverse strand, counting down.
AACCAACAAAATACGATGATGTCTCTGAACTTATGAATGACTGTAAAAGTTACAGTTAAACCAACCAAAGGAAAGAGAAAAGAGAGATAGTAATGTAGGATAAAAAATTATGATCGGTAATAAGGTTAATTAAAACAGAATAATGACTTTCATGAAATTTTTAAATCCACTAAAATGGTTAAATTACCTCTTGTTGGTTCGTCATTTCATTTAGTTTATATTCTATATTCATTTCCATACGTCCGCCTGTAAGTGAATGGACGCGCTTTCACTTTCAGTATTAATGGAGCTAACCACGGGCTTGTAAAACCCGCTGTCTTCAATAAAATAATCTTTCATGTTTAAATCATAAGTGGATCTTATAATGATTTGAACAATATGAATGAAAAGAGAAGATCAAAAAAGGAAACAAGCAGCTTAGCAATATGCAAAGGGATTGTGAAATATTTGTTAAAGTCCTCATATGAATTTAATGTTGTCAAACTTTAATATTTTATGCCAAGAATTCAAAAAAGTTCTCATTTTTAAATTCAGGATGACTTTTAAAGGCACCTTTCAATACAATGCTACTTTCATGTATCGTTTTGGCATTAATCCCCTCAAGGGTTTGGCAATGTCAAGTTATTTAGTTCTTTCTTTCAATAAAAGAAAATTCTCTTTTCGAAATAAACAGATACGCTGAGCCAGTTTATATTGCTATCTGAAAATAAATTCGGTTTTGAGACATCGTCTGTAAAATCCGTTTTATCAAGACATATTTCCATATTTCAATGACTTTAATAAAGACAAAGATATATATATATATATATATATATATATATATATATATATATATATATATATATATATATATATATATACACATATATATATACATATATATATACATATACATATATATATATATATATATATATATATATATATATATATATATATAGAGAGAGAGAGAGAGAGAGAGAGAGAGAGAGAGAGAGAGAATGTGAAGAAGAATCACATGTCAAAATTTTAAGCCTTTTGGAAAGCTATTATTATTGGGTTGACCAGGATTAGTTTCAATGTTGTTAGTTATTAAGAGGAACGCTTACTAAAGGTGCTTGATTTCTTAGTTCATTTTGGTATTAGTTTATGAATTGTTAGAGACAATGTTGGATAAAAAGAATCCGTTAAAGTTATTAACACATATGAACAAATAAAGATGTAACAGGAAACCACTTTCAGCACTATAGATACTGTGCGTACCTTACCCTAAACCTACAAGTAATAGTTATTCAGGCTACCCACACCTAGCTAAAAGATCTCTTTAATAGGTTTCAAGAAATATGGACAACATCAGCAAGTGAAGTAAATCTTCTAAAACTAATGCAAAAGAGATACAGAAAATGAAAACTTTTGTATTTAGTATCTACAACACATCCAACATTATACCTTAAAGCTTTATTTTGTATAGCATAATTCCTTTTTGTCGTGTACAATTTATTACGTCACGCTGTCCCGTTTGGAGGTTTTTAATTTTATGAACACACATTTGGTTCATCTCTAACTTTATTGATAGGCCTGACTAATTCCATCTGTTTTTAGTATGACAAAATCATTAAGATAGATTTCAACACTGAAGATGAAATTGAAGAGTTGGTAATGTCTCAGATTCGATACGGTAAATACCCCCAATAATCCCCAAACACAGTACGTATTTTAGATTTATCGGTCATACGATGTTATGCCACGTAGACGTCAACGTGTTGTCGGTTGCGATAAATCTTTAGCAATGTTGCCACGTGTCCAATTAAAAGCACTTCCCTATGCGTATCTGTTCACAGAGTGCATTGGCTCATATCGGGGTAAAGTTTCTATACCGATATCTTGTACAAGATGTACTTAAGAAGTATCAAAGGACTTGTTCAAGGCGGAACTCCAATATGTCGGTCAAAATGTATAATGTCACCTGTACTAACAAATAACTGTTCAAAGGCAATAAAAGCATTCCTTTCCTCTCTAATACCTTCACCTGAGCTCAATCATTAATACATAATCTTCCCTATTTCATGTTTATTCATTGGATTTTGGTCGATTGTACCTATTCAGCTTACAACACATGAAGAATTCCAACAGTGCAATTATATTTATGTCAAGGTAGTTCTATACCTATGATATGGACATATACAGTAATTGTAAAACTCTACCGTGGGTTTTCGCAGTCTGTTTTTATCGTATGTCATCGAACCGTTGAGGTGTGCATTGTTTACAAACATTAGAAAGGCCGAGTTACCAGCCTAAATCGACTCTGCAATAGGTTGTGTTACCTTTATCGGAAATGACAATTATCCCCTCTTAAACCCACCCGTTGGATTACATGTGCAGATTCTTCAAGATTGTTTGAACATGCCACAAAGTGCACCAATAAATAATCAGTTAATCTTACATGCAATATTTGAAGGAATATTTTTAAAAGAGAAGCTAAATCTTGAGAAATGACAGGGTTTACCCTAAACAATAGCTATCATCTCGTTATCAGATACTAAACTCCGATATTTCAGATTGTGCTTAAAATGAAGGCTTTCCAGACACAAATGTCTCCTACACTCGTCAGTATCGGTCACTGTAGTTGGGGTTGCTAAATGGATTAACTCCAAGAAAATTACACACTGAAATTAGAAGAAAACAATAATTCTGATTAGTTGAAACGGAGATGACGTAGATTTTAAAATTATGGATTCCAACAAATTATATATCTGATGTCATATCATTTTCTAAGATCACGTGATTAAGTAATTGATGATCACATTATTTCGACACGTCCAAGCCTATCCTTCAGATATAGAAGAAAGTCACAATACGTATAGGAAACACAATCTTAATTATTGCCATAATTATAATTGAAGTTTTACAGATGACGTGCGCTTTAATAAAACTTCATTGCTTCGTGAGAATTACATAAGCAGCAACACATAGCAAAAACAATTTTTCAATAATGAATAAAAACAATTATCATAATTTAGATTCGTCACATTATTGCAAAATGACCTGATTCGGTAAATGCATCGAAAATTAAACATTAAATTGGATGAAAATAGTAAATAAATACCCCTACTCACTTAAATAAATAAAAAACACAACAACTACAACAACAAAATACCAGCAACAAAACAACAACCATTCTTAATTTAAATTGCAGTAGCCAATGGTCGCAATAGAATGCATACGATTTGCTGCTTAAGTTTGAGATCAGTCCCTATATGTGTCAGGCTATTTGAAGTGTGTGGTCTATTACAATTATTGACTATCGGATATTTGTATAAATGACAAAAACAATGTATTCCATAATGGCAAATATAAAGAATGTCTTCTGATAACATTCAACGACTATAAAATGATGCTGTTAATGGAATACATATATTGCTGTTTCAAATTCATTCATATATTTCATCCTTTATTTCCAGACGTGTTTATAATCTGAACCAATTTACAAGGCAATTGGCGGAATGAATGGCCAACTAACGCGAAGTGGTGTTACGCATTTTGATTTACAGATTATCTCTCTGTATTTTTAACTAGATGAAAGACATTGATGTTAGGTGACTAGCTTAATCAAAATATAAATGAACTGCAATTGCTATCAGGAAATATTTGAAGAAGGAAAAATGTTGTCATATAACCGTTAGCAATACGTTATCAATAAATCGGAGCGGGATTCGGGCGTGGAATATTAAAATAAGATTTTTTCCCACGGGCTTAACACATATATCTACAATGTCTGGGTGGAACAGTTGATGCCAGTTATAAACACAAAGGCGAATATTTCATAAACAAATATGTCGATAACATTTTCTTACCTTTCTGAATGTAGATATGCCGTACAAATGCGACATTTTACCTGTTTATTCACAGTTGTAGTACTTACTTTACCAGGGCGGCAGTTGACACATTGCATCAGTTTATAGGCTGTACCTAAAATCTCAGATCAGTAGAGGTCCTTTTCCTAATCGTGATAATAACTTAAACCTATCCAGATCCGCTAATATCACATATCTCCATGACCTTTAAATATCCATGCCCTGGGGTTTATATTTCATATGTAACGACACCTCACACCCAATGCAATAAAGTAAGTCTTCACTCCACATCACTAACTTGACTGTCTTGCTTGATAGTACAAGCAATGAAGAGCACGTTAAGTAGACCGTGTGACATGGATAACTGTAACAAAAAATACAATACAAGAATAAAGACCTTCAAAGCTCGTTTCTTAAAAGATTCTTCCCATTTTTAAGCGAATAAAAATATTTTAAAAATACTAAAGTGTTGCTCTGGTATGGAAATAAATAACGTCAAATATTTCAGAGACTTTTTTCACAACAAGGCATGACCCAATAATCTAAAGTTTTGGAAACAAAACAAACTCCAACTCTAAAATTTGGGCATAGGGATGTGTCAGGGATGTAGTTAGGAGTAAATGTTATTCAAAAATATCTTCATTTGAGTCTCACACAGAAACTCCTTACATTACACACTGTTACGAGTCTAGGCCCTTACAAAAATTAGGAGAAAAGAGCGAAGACAACAAGCTTTGTAAAATTTAACAAATAATTTATTTCCCTAGAATATCAAGTGAAAACATGAGAGAAAGAACTTAGGTTTCACGAATCGAATCCAAAAACAATCCAAGAATTACAAAATAGAAGTCCTTTTTGAAAACAATTCCTGAAGGAAACTGAGTTCGAATCCCCATAAAATACAAACTGTAGATATGCCACATAAATGTCGATACATTTCCTTGTCAAAGAATTAATTTAGAGCACTAGTATTTCTAGGGAAAAGAATCACTTGAATTCAAAATAATTGGAAGAAAAAAATAATTAGCCCAAACTGGACACAACATAAACAACTTAACATCTCAAGTGTTAAGGCACAACTGACAATTCTTTCTCAATACATCAGTAATAAGTCTAAGACGCAAAACATATTCCCGGATGGGGTTCCACCTTCTAGAAATGGAAGTTTGTTGCATGATAACAAATGTTACCACTTGTAACAAGATAACCGGGTGGGATTTCGGATTTACAACAGAATACTTTTGATGGTGATACAAAAACAATGTTTAATGATAAGTGACTTGAATGGGAAAAGAGTTATGATCAATATCTGCGTATATAAGATCCAGATATTGGAAAAATTAGCATAATGCGCATGAACCTAATAATGTAACAAATGAAAATACAAATAAACGACCTTGCACAGTGCAAGGACGAAGGTGAATGATTCACAGCGATTTCACACGACGAAAGAATAGCGTGTTTTACTCAAATAGTAAAAATGTTAGTACTTTACTCATATAGTAAAATGTTGGTACTCAAATAGTGAAAAAATGAGATATTTTACTCAAATAGTAAAATGATAAAAGCAAAGAGAGAGATATACCAATTATCTTTACAATTCCAAAACAATGAGTATTACAAACCCCCCAAATTTAGTCCACGGCTAAAAGATTATATGTATGGAGTTACATACTCCATCACCAGCACGCTTGGCTATCAGTTACACTGGTCAGTCAAGCAGTTATTATTCCAGGTAGTCACCGACCACCATTCAATTCCATGGTCAATCAAGCAATCAGCGCCCACCAATCGGTCAGTAACGCCCGATCACCTGCTACTCGACCAGCAACACTGTTAACTCAGCTCTACGGCTGCTTTGGTTCAGCGTCACAGCTGCTTTGGTCAGCTTCTATGGTTAGCTCTACAGCTGGCACCACGTCGGCTCCGATCAGCTCCACATGTGCGACTCCGATCACCTCTACAGCTGCGACTCCGATCATCTATACAGCTGAAGATGTGCAAGTCCTTAAAGTAGATGCTGACACCTCTTAGCCCCATCCCATCAAATAGAGCTGGTTAGAGCTTAGAAGTGACACCCTGGTTTTCCTAAACTGTTATGTGGTGCGGTGTTTCCTTGTCCATCCATTTAGGGTTTGATGTGTTGGTGTTAAAATAAAATAATAACTTATACATAAAATAATTGTAATTTCGTCAGGGTTATTCTCTGTTTTGTTCGCCAAATTGCAGAGTTTTACGTTATCCCAATCAAGCTTATGTAGTTACACTCTTTTCGATGTGCCTGGGCTGGCAATGGGCCTGATTTCTAACCACATTCGCTTAGAAGTTAGGATATTACTAGTTTCCCTTAAGACTATTAAGTCCAATGGAGGGGTTCCTTTCCTTTTTTTTTTTTTTTTTTTTTTTGGTGGTTAATCATGTTATAGTGACTCTTATAGAGTCATTTTGTCCTTATGTTGTGCATTACTGTGTGTTGTGTTGTAGTAGCTCCCCTTCATATGTAAAGACGGCTCTATCTAGATCAAATTCATTGATGTTTTTTTTTGTTCTTATCTAAACCTAGTGTACTAAAATGAATTTTGAAAAACTCTTTAAAGCCGAAAATAAAATATATAATGTTGACAATAATAAAGTGTTTCAGTGCATTGTGTTTTGTTTAGTGCGTGCGTGTGTTGCGTATTGTTACTGGTGTTCCAGATTTTTGTATGCCTTAACATATTGTGATCTAATTGTGTTCGGTTTTCTAGTTACTCCTTGGTGCAAAAAGAAGATTGAAATCTTCCATCAGTCGGACGTAATGGAAAACACTGTTGTTAAGTCGTTTTACATTATCAGTTTATGATTGTATGTTGAGATGCCAATATTTCAAAAGGGAGAGTCATTCCCTTCTAAAATTTTAAAATGTATTCAAATTAGTTAGGTTAGTTATTAATAGAAAGTTAGTAATCAATAAGTGTTGCTTAGACAATTTGAGAGTAGTTCAACCGAGCTGAGTTATAAATAGTCATTAGTTTGTAGTAAATTCCAATTTGTAATATTATTTGTAATCAGATTCCAGTGTTTTAGATAAGAAAAAATTAACCCATGACAATTTTGAAATTAATTCATCAAAATCTTCGTCCAACAGGTTCTTCTTTCCTTTAGTTCGTTTTGCTACCTATCCTGCTCCTCCTTTACTGTGCGTTTTCTGGGGGTGTCTCGGTTACAGAGTCTGTGATAAGCGGGATATACTTCATACGAAGTACCAGAGAATCAATTTAATGATTCCACTTCTTTAGAAATTTCTTATCCATTTACATCATTCATATTTGAGTGTCCAAGTCCATTTCCGTTCGTGGTTTAGAATATTTAATATTTCGTAAACATTTTTCTATATCAGAGTCCTTGTTCATTTTGATTTCTGTTCTTTTTAGTTGAGTTGTTTATTTGTTTTGTGTTTTATACCTCGTTAAAGATACTAGTGAATCAATCTGAAACCCACCTTGCTGATGCGCCTGGTTTTGGCGGGAAAGATCTCCCTCCTCTGCCCCACATTATGTCTGCTGTGGTAGATATAGATTAAAACTTTTTTTAGAGCTCCATATAAATTGTCCAAATTTCTTGGTCAAAGTTCGTCTCTGTTCCTGTTTTATTGTCATGATATATAAAAAAAAATTCATACCTCGAATTGCTATCCTAAGTCGCTGTCCTTGTTCTTTTCCATTTCTGTTCCGTTGTTTGTGTTGTTTTTTGTTTTGTGGGTTTTCCCTCGTTAGTTCCTTTGTCCACAAGGCAAATACGCTGGACTTGGCGGGAAAATATCCTAAGATTTCCTCCCTTGCCTCTGCCAGACATGTTCTTGTATTGTAGTTATTCCTTGCGTTGTTGATAGCGACGGCTCACTGACAAGACGTTACGTAATGTGTAGATTTATTCTTGCTGTGAAGCATTTATACATAGACGATGTCGTCATACACCATTTGTGCACTGAGAGTAATCAATTGCTCTGTATGTCTATACTGTGTGTTTTTAAAGGACATTTTGCAAACATATTATACAGCTACCATTTGTCCGTGAGTGTAGACTTTATCCTAAGATAATACTTGCAAACATTTCTACTCAGGTCTGAGGACAGGACATTATATGTCTGTTACAACCAACAAACAATCTGAATTGGCAGCTACCTATCTTGATCTATCAAGTTAATACACAAATAAGTGTCTGGTGCAACTAATTGTTTTCCCCATTAATGCAAATTGAAATTATGAAAGGAAATTAAAGTATTTTGAATTAAATCTCAACTATTGTTAAAACTTATATCATAAGTCCAAAAGTATAAAGCGTTCCAAATGAATTCCAGTCGTGTTCCGAATGAACACCATTCTTGAATGTACTGATGTGCCAACAATCTGCAATGTGTCGATGATCTGTCAATACTGATGTATCACAATGATATAATCTAGAATGCCTTTAAAGGAATTCGCAAGAATCCCCTAATAGTATTTTAGTTCGTAATATCAAAGAGCACTTTGTAATTCCAAAGAACTACTTTAAATAAAGAAATACTTTCAAATTATAACTGACCAGAACTAAAAGACTCATTTCACTGCAGATGTTAAGATAGAAATGAATAATTCTAATATAAACAAGAATAATTTTAAAAACTGACACAATAAGAGGACTAAGACGAAAGTCGAAAGTTCATTATCAAAATATTCTAAATTGTAAACAAGGTCAGGTATTTTACCTACCTTTTAGTAAGGAACAAACATCTGGTAGATAAGAAATTTCCGTGCGGGAAAACGAATGTTTTAAACGCAGATACGTGTAAACATGTTTACACATATTTTGATTTTCAATTTTTATTTTAAATAATGCAGTTGTTTTCAGATGGATATCACTGTGGCATCAGCCAGCCGATATCAAAAGAAGAGTGGAACATATTCAGTATCATACCGATATGATTTATATAAGCATGTACTTATACATTAACATGTACTGTATCATACTGATAGGATTTATATAAGCACGTGCTTATACATTAACATGTACCGTATCATACTGATAGGATTTATATAAGCACGTGCTTATACATTAATATGTACTGTATCATACTGATAGGATTTTTATAAGCACGTGCTTATACGTTAACATATACTGTATCATACTGATAGGATTTATATAAGCAGGTGCTTATACGTTAACATATACTGTATCATACTGATAGGATTTATGTAAGCACGTGCTTATACGTTAACATATACTGTATCATACTGATAGGATCCTTAACCGAGTCACGTTTTTCTTTCTTCTCATTTTAGGAACATTTTAGTTTCGCTTAGAATTCCTTGTCAATCAGGATATTTATTGGTGAGATGAAATTCTCTCCTTACTGAGGTGGCATCGTGCAAATTACAGTTATCACAACACCTTTTTAAGACTGGATATGATTGGTATTTATCCTTTCTTAAACAAGTTTGATTTTAATGAAATGTTTTTATAAATACACGTTGCTGTTTATGCAATCTGCACAAAGAAAAATGAGAAGTACATTTGAAACGCAGGAATACAATTTAAATCAAAAACCACTTTTAGATTTTAAAAATCCTACATTCGACCCTCAGCTTGCCAAATATTTGACTTGTATGGGTCATATAAAACAATAACTCGTCCGCTCTCAAAAAAGACATTTGAGATGAATGCATTACTGCATAGTATTTGACGTATTTTCTTATGAATTCCTAATTCATCTTAAATGTGGCTATTTTTGTTTATGCCATCAATTTTAAATTTTAGATACAGTTCACTTTCAGTTATTTTGTAGTGACAGATTTGAATGATTAAAGGTATGAAACAAATGAAGTGTTAATTGCAGCTATAAAACCAATATAATCAGTTGGCAATAGGATGTATACTTTATTGAAAATAAACAAAATGGTTTATTTCAATAAGATAAGTAAATGGCTAAAGATAGTTGCTATTATATATATAATGTCTGAATATAATATACTAAATAGTTAAGAATACCATTTTCCACATATTATCTGAGTATAGTGTAATAAATAGTTAAGGACTCCATTTTTACAATAATATAAAATATACTTTTATGAGCTACCGTGATGAGACATATCATCTTTCCAACTCAGTGGGTTTTCAAAAGGATTTAACTGAAGAGAAGTTCAGTGTCCTCTCAAATCCCAAATTGATCTCGATATGCTTTTCACCCGTTACTATTGACCTCACCATTCCTATTAGTACTGTCGTCTGCTAGCTCTCAATTCTCGTCAGGGATACGGTAAACGTAGTTGTCTGCGCCTGTTTTCTCACCAAGCAAAGATGACAATCTCTAACAGATGTGTTTTATATTTTTTATTTAGTAAACTGACCATACAAAGGTTATAATAGTAATTCATTTTAGTGATATAAACAGAGAACACAATTACATACTGATATACCCAGCGGCGTCGCTAGGTTTGGTGTCACCCAGTGCGGTAAACTCATGGTGTCACCCCTCCAGACTTCCACCATGGATTTCTTCTTCTTAAAATAACTCCAAATTTTGCTCCGACCAGCTCTGAATCTCATTCAAATAAGCACCAGACGCTCTGCAGACTGCATGGTGGCACCCTGTGCCTGCTAGTCATGTATTTAACTATGATCGGTTATCCGCTTATGAAATCCGACTAGACCGAGCAGTGTGTGCTCTGTAAAATTTGCAATTTTTCATTTTGGTGTCACCCCTCTGAGATGGTGTCACCCGGTGCGGTCCGCACGCCCCCCGCCCCCCACCCCCCTAGCGACGCCACTGGATATACCTCCCTTTGAATAGGAATTCATTTTAGTAATATAAACAATCAGAGAATACAATACATAGTGATATATCTCCACCCACCCACCCCCAATCTGGCCATTTATCTGTTATGCAACGTGGCTTCGTCCAGAATTTGACACATTACCTTATATTACTTGATTTGATGACGCTTTATTTATTTATTTATTTTACAAAGATATTGCACGTTGTTTTGTATTAAAGATATGAAAATGTACAATTTTAATTTATTTTGACTTTGTTTGCTAGTTATTGTGAAAAAATGCAGTCACAGTGAAACGATTGAAAGCTGATCGAAGATTGAAGTCATCAATGGTGTATACATTTGTGTTGGTCCTTTGGTATCTGTAACAGAGGAGTAGAACGCATGCTGATGGATTCTACGTGTACTCAACATAACACTGTTTCTTTTACTCGTTTGCATTCTTTTAACCTTAAACATTTTCACGCTTTAGTCATTTATTTCTAATTTAAAATAAGCAGCAAATCAGATTTATGAATAAGTATGATACCTTTTGATATTTTGTTTGAGATTTATTTTCAAACACAAATTATTCAAAATATAGAAAATGAAGACAAAAAATTTGAATGTCGGTTGATGCGTAATAGTGACTTTTTAAAATTAATAATAACAATGAGAACAAACCTCTATCACAACATGTAATTCCAATCATCGAAATCCTCTTTCAGTGATAATTAAGTACTCCCCGCCCCAGTGAATATAACCTTACTGATCATCTGGTTGCCGTTTGGCTTTAAGTGCCCAAGCAGTGTCGCATGCCCTCATTTGTATATCTATGTGGAGCCAGACATATGTTCAGAAAGAGTATACACATCACTCCCTGTGTAATATTTTAGTCCGAGGAAAAGTGATATAAAACATAGGAATTCTGAATGACAGTCTCGGTGGTTTTAACTAGATCCGTTCATTGTTTATCTTTTGCCCTATTAAAGGCCATATATGGTGTTCTCCCTTTAAACTTATTTCTAATCTTGTTAACTTGAAAACACAAACTTCATTTCTCTTATACACTTCTATTGCAGTAGTTGGCGAACTATTGCGATTAAACGTATTACCCTCACTAAAGCAATACTATTTTGAACCCAGAAGTGACATATGAAAGGAATTCACGTAAGCATGACTTAAGTATATCGTAGTTGGGTTTTTATTCAAGAGTTATCCTGTAGAAATTGGAGTGCTACACTAAGGATAGTTAGTAACATGATTAAAAATAAATAATAAAACTGATCTGAAAACAAACTTTCTCTCTGTTTGTCTCCAATTTTCCTGATATTGTCCCAGAAGAAAAGTTGACACTGAAGTTGTTGCCGTTATCAATGTCAAATATATTCGAAGGGTAGAAGGATTGGTAATGATTTGATCACCTTTATTACTTTTGGAAATAAATTTTGAACGGGTAGTATATTTGCCAAGCTAATAATGACACTGCCAAGTTGGACACAATTTTTAATCACGCAAACATTATTTTCGGCGTTTTTCATTCCCCATAAATGAGAATCAAAGCCCAGCTTTCAGTTTTTATCCTATATTGTGATCAGAAAAGCCGTTATTTGCACATAAAACACAGCCATTAACTACTGTATAAGACTAATCAAAAAGAAAATCATCGATGGAAAATATCTCTACTTGCCTGAGTTCTTTCCCTCATCCGAATTCGACAATGTTGGCAGCATCTTCATATTTGTTGCTTTTCATATCGCTCCTTCATACTCTTCCCTTTTCATGGGTGAATTAGAAAAGGATTTTATTCAAAACGAGAAGTTTAATCCATCTCTTTGGTTCAGATTTTTAGTTGAGATTTATGATCTGGAAGCATTCAACTGAAGAACTGAACAAAATTATTGATATACAATAGCCGAGTCGATATCGACAGATGCAGCTTGTGCCTGGAGGTGTGTATAATAGCGCTCGCTGATTGGTCATTCGAGCAGAATGATTGACAAATGGCATCATTCTATAGATAATAGAGTTGTCAGTTTTGCACGCTAGAAAACGACAAGGTTTTCATATCTCATTTGAAATTGAATTTTGCTGATAAAGTCCCAATTTGTTTCTTTCCAGCTATCATTAAAGAAACGTAATAATTTGCTGATTAGTAAAATTGCGTTTTATGCGTATAATGTGTCTGTGCATGTTATAATCTACCATGAAACCGAATCCAGTGTAGATGTTATTGACTCAATATTCTGAAAACCTTATATTGCAAATATTCTGTCTATTTTATTGTTTATTTTGACCACGGGCCTAAATTACAGATAAGAGACATTGAACTAATGCTTGGCCTACAGAGATGGGAGTTTTGATTAGAGAGATGGCAGTTTAAATTAGGGAGACGGGAGTTTCAATTAGAGATGGAAGTTTTAATAGGAAGATAGGAGTTTTAATTAGAGATGGGAGTTTTAATTAGGGAGTATTAAGGAATGTATGTACTTTCATTGTACAACGCTATGCATTGCGTCTTAGAAGGAATTTAGCCTTGTAAATATTGAACTTAGTATTAAGAATGAAGACAATGAGCAATAAGTCATACTTAGGTAGCATGTGCGTTTGAAATCATACTTCTGAAAGGGAATTGGGATATATCAATGACAAATGCACACAGACGTACATCCAAGATGCGGAGGTGCGTTCAGATGAATGAGACAAACTATATCATATGTGAAGGGAGTACATTTAAAGGGGTGTGTGCGTGTGTCTGTCGTTTATTCATTTCTTTACCTTTAAACATGCAGTCTATACCCCTTTATTGTCGTTACTGACAGGTGATATTAATAATAGTACAAGATAATGCATTAAGAAAACCCTAAAGTTCTTTGATAGAATTGCAAACCTTCAGTTATCCATATTTGTTAATCAGTGAACGTTCAGTAATTATTGGGCACAAATGAATTTAAAGAAAAGTTTGTTGGAACTTAAGTCATGTATACTTGGTGCGCTGCTCAGACCTTGAAATTTATATAGGAAATAGGCACTATTGTATTATGTCAATGATGTCGGATTAGACCATGCTTTCTAAACAATAGTTTTACTATGTTATGCATTGTTTGTTTGCTTTTGTCATGATATTACGTGAATTATGTAAAATTGTATCCGGTAGCTGACCTTGTCGACAATCAAGTTGATTGTGTACCTGATCAAAACCATTGATTTATTTGTTATTCTGTAAACAAGTAACACATAACTAATATTTTCTCTGTGTCTACGAGTTTAGTATTAGGTTCAATACCAATTGAAATAAACATACTTATCTTGGTCTGAGTCAGGGACATTGTGTTTACCATGTTTTTTTTATGATAATTTTGGTAACAAACCGTGTAATCATAACTAAGATTTTGTTTTTAGAAACGATTTTTGGCCCTCATCTGGGTTATTCTATTGTCTTTGTTCCTTGTTTTTTTTTTTTTGTTTAAATCTTGTATACTTGAAAATCACTCTTTCCTGCAATATCATCTTGGCGGAAATCATTTGCATTTCTGTATTTATATTTTGATTTGGGATTATTCAAATTATTCTTCTCTGGAAAAACAAAGTGATCTATCAATATTCTTGGACAGAGAGAATTGGAATTATAGTGAAATCAATCAAGGAAACCTTGGATTATATTACTGTGATTCAACCAAAGCCTCATCTTCGCTAGCCAAGGTTCCGTTGTCAGTGAGTTCCGATGAAATCCAAAAGATGTCGCTAGGACAAAAGCACTGAAATATCTGAACGATCCGCCAAGGTGTTGATTTGTTTAATACATCAAAACCTTGGCTAGCGAAGATGCAAAAGACTGTTGGCACATAAATACAATTCAAACCATTGGTACTTTAGTACATCAGAGACAACCGGCCACTACAGGCAAATCAATATCTTTAGCGTTGGAAATTAACTGGAATACCAGTCTTGATCATTCAGATCATTATTCATTAGGACCTGTGTTAGTAATTCTATAAGATCGCTTTTACATTTTGACTTTGTATTCTATGGAAATAAATTATTTGTCGATCTTTACATAACTCGTTAGTATTTCCTCTTTCTGTTACTTTGTTTAAGACCATAAAGTCGTAAAGGCTCTCGAAATCTTGTCGGTGTTTATGTTGATGTTTTATCAATACATATATTAATATAGCTTGAGATCCGTTATATTTACCATGTACGCATACATAAGTGGAAGAATGAACGTCTAATGCTTAAATAATGTTAAATAAAGCAAATACAATATTTCATACATTTTACTGTATCAGTAACGTTGTGGCTCAGATCTGACCCATTTTACGTGTTCATGATGCCTGGACAAAATTACAGAACAGGTGACCCAAACATGTCCATTTCATGATTAAGGTGACGTGTCCTTAATCCGCATCAGTTCCAGGTGCAGGACAATACACATTTGTATGTGCATCTGAATGAGGTCAACCTTGACATTGTTATAAAGCAAAATTGTCTCATGTTTATAGGGAGTTTGTTTGTTTTCTTTTTCTCAGTGCAAGTAGTATGAGATTGTCTGTTTGCCCTTGTTTATTCACCCGTAATTTCACCCGTCCTTGCCTCTAAACTCATGACATATATAGCTTCTAAGTGACTTGAATGATCTATGCATGTGGGGAGTCTCGTCCGGATGGAATAGCCCCCAACAAAGCAAAATATAGCCTTTCTTACTACTCTGTACTGATTGTAGAAGGAAACTCCTGGAGAAGGATGTACTTACTTACGCAAGCTTATGGTAGCGATCAATATACACACACTGTGAGCTAATGTGTTTTCGATAATTTCTTGGGCTTTTCATTTGACTTTCTCTGATTGTAAATCCGAGTTAACTGTCTGTGATTTTTCATTTCTGTCAGTATAGGTTCAAGATCAGTTGAACTTATTATTTCATCTTCATTTGCCACCGATTATAGTTTACTGATCGTATTCAGATTGCTCTGTGTGACCGCTTACTAGCACCACCAGAGACAAGATTTACTATCGATATAGCTTTGACAGTAACACATATAATGGTTGATGTTGTCGTGATTCCATTCACACCAAGACCAACATTTGCTGCCTCAGCAATACCATTAATAACATCTACGACAAAACGCGCGTTTTTCTTTGACGATTAGCGCGGTTCTCTTGGCGATTTCGCAACTGTCGTTTCGTTTCAATTATTTCTTCACGACGGTAAGACTGGGGGTCCATCATATATATTGTCCGACCGTCTTTGTCCAATAACCGTCACGCGAACAAGTGCGTCCTTGTTGAATAACAGTCGAGACATTTCTTTTGTTCTGTTGATTTAATGTTGGTTTCAAATATTCGATTGTGAACGCCACTGGGGTGGATACGTTGGTGAATGCTACTTCACCACTGTAGAAACAATCCCGGACTGTTTTTGAACATGGTGTTGCAGTCTGCGATTCAGCGTTTTGACGTGCACTTGCGATGATTCAAGCTGAACGTGCGATGATTCAAGATGACCTCGAGTTGGCATTGATACACCATAGTGGTTCCAACTTACAATTACTATATGACCCATACCATTATTCAACTTTAGTGTGTACGGGGATTTGCCAACGCCGTTTTGACGCAGATATTCATCGTCAAGTAGAACGAAATTGTTATCGATGGTAACATCTGCTGACAATAGGTCTAACACACCATCGGTAGTAAATTCTGCAACCTCATCCCCTCGGTCAGATTTTATTACGCATATAATAATGATAAAATCTAATCTTAAACACAAACACCAAGATGGTTAAGTCGCCTTTTAGATAAATGTGTAATCATTCGAATTGAATTTCATCTCCAGCAATTAATGATGCTGAAAATGCAGCTGTGAAAAGATCCGTAACATTACTGTCCGGATTGTAATATGATATACTATTCTAGGTGTAAAATGAAGTTCAAGATATTTCCTATAATGTATCCATATTTCCGTAATTTTATTTCCAATTCAGATAAACTTTGCACTTTTAAGACGTGACCTTTAGGTATATCAAAATCATAGTCAATGTAATGAAAAATAAATCCGCCACTTCCTATGGCATTGGGGATATTCCGTTTTTGACTAATATTCCTTGAATTATGCTCCAGGAAGTTATTACGTGTAGTGATGCGGGCACGTGAGCAATTCCTTCTTGCGGATATTGGCTTATTGCAATATTAGTTGTATTAACATAGTCTTTGATAAGCGTCCAGGCAATGATATCTTGAATATCCAAATTTGACGTTTTCAGTTTGCCAATTTGATCTTCGAAAAACGTAACCTCACATGAATCGATATCAAAAACAGTACGACTAGTAAACTTATACAAACTCGCTTTGGAGGCAAATCGGCCTCTACATTATCTTTGTGTCGTCGGCAGAATAACGTTCGTGAGTGTTCGTGTACACGCAACGCTTCAATGACAAGATGATCATATTTGGGACCATCCAACTGTGATTGCACTTTCATAGTCGAATGAAAGAACGGTTGCTTCACACGCTTGGTTAAATAATTAACAGGTTCGACTGGTGGTGCAAGTCCATACGAATCAGAATGTAAACTATGCTGAGGTGCCATAACGTATACGACCAATGAGTGCCAGGGCCTGTTCATGAATCTAGATTAACGATGTCAGCAAGTTCATCTGGCATAAAACACCAAGAAAATGTTTGATCGATTTTGTTATGGCGAGTAAATCAAGACCGATCAATCTGCGGGTCAACGGTGCAATCTTTTGCGACTTGGTAATTCCAATAATCGGGCCTGGTAATCGAAGGCTTCTTCATTTTCTTGAGGCCGCCGACCGACTCTTTACAGCCATCGGCTTACACCCCCTAACCCTGCAGCTTTTGCAACTCTTGAAACCACTGCTACCAACTGTGACGAAGTATATGGTTGGGGTGGGGTGCTCCCACCCAGGCTCTATTTTTTTGGAAGTTAAATTTAGTGAAAGATAGATGTAAAGCTCAGAGCCCCTAGTTAGCAATGCCGACGGTTAGGTGGTTAAATATACAAAAACGGTGAAATTCCATGAATAACAATTTAATAGCAATACAATAATTAAATGAATCAATTTTCCAATTAAACTCCTTCTACTCCATTCTTGAATAAGCCTATTGCATCATTTGATTAGCAGTGTGAGATTGATTTCCACCTGTCCTTCTATTTCTACTCATCTGTTGTATGATTTCTCTCTCTTATTTCTCCCAATTTCTACTCCTCTTCCTCTCCGACCTTTCTATAAATCTCTTCTCTTCCTCCTCCTCGACTTTATGAGAACTCATTCTCCTCCTTCTCTACTTTCTCCCCTATGACTACACCTCTATATACTTCGACTGTCTCGGCTACAGTCTTAATTCCGTCTTCAGCCCTTAAAGACTTCGGACCCAGTGGAACCGGAAGTTCTCTTTTCTCTAAAAAGCATTGTCTTTCCTTAGAATCTACCTCTAATTCTGCGGCCAGATTACGAATGGCATCTTTCTCGTAGCAAACCCTACTGATCTTTAATCCTTCCAGGCAAATACTGAACTAATCTTACGAGTTCGGAAGGTATTATTTGGGTTTGAATTATAATCACAACTTCTATCTCAATTTTTGATTTGATATCGCTGTTGACCGATCTCATCAAGCTTAGCAGACAATGTCCCTCTCGCTGTTTGTAAAGGTGGGTCGGATAAGAACACGTCCAGTTCACCCCGTGGACTTTTCTTTTGTACCTTGAACTAGTTTTTAACATAGGTGTGATAACAGCAAGCCTTTGTTAAGTGACGCGACCGGTCGCCTTTGCCAACTCTAGTTTCCGGTCTCTGGTTGACCATGGTAACCTTGCATAAGAGTTCAACACTAACACAGCGGCAATGCTTAAAATTCAAACACAAGGCCGCGGTAATATTCCCAAGACAGGTAGATTATAGACTATATATGACTCTAAAGCAAACGTGGCACTAACAATGCTGGAATCTCATCAAGTAATGGAAATATTTCACCAGTCTTTTGCATTTCTTGTACATCTGACTTGGATAATTTTAATGTTACTGATGTGTTATTATGTTTTGCGGCATGAAGCTGTGCGTACTGTGTTTGGTGCACCACACGAGACATTTCCACCAATGTTTGCTCGAGCAAGGTTTAGTTTCACTCCACAATTGCTTTTGATTGCGTTTTTTATCTTTGCAAGTTTTTTTTCAGTAAAACCGACCGTCGTTATTCATATTCATAAGACGAACATCATTGTTATTGTTATTCTTACAACTAATATTGTTATTATTATTATTATTATTATTATTATTATTCAGTCCCGTAGTCTGGTAGACCGTTGGGCACCGCACAAGACCGAACAACCAGCTTCCTCCATTCCTCTCAATTTTCCGTCTTTCTCAGTGAGTTGCCCAATGCCAAGCCTGTCCAGTCTGTAATGTTACCTTCTCACTTCTTTCTCTGCCTTATTATTATTATTATTATTATTATTATTATTATTCAAATACATAACAGGCTTAATCATGAACGTCTATGAATTTTCCACAGGTGCATCGATCACTCTCATTCGGACACTAGCACCTTCCCCATCAGTGTTTTTGTCAGAAAGTATCACAGCATAACAACGATAACCACCACCACGTGCAAGAGAAGACATGTCGTCAACGGACCGCCTGAACAACTTCAAGTGTTCCAGTGATCAATAATGGGGTACAATGTGAAAAAGTCTTGCTGAAATATTTGCAGACCCGTGACAACGTTTTGATGGCGGTGCATGTACGAATACAGATTGTAATATACAATGGAAATAGCTTTATTGATGACTTCTGGTGCATTGTTGCCCTCACGAAATGATCCCAGAAATATTTCCAATGGTCCCAAAAGACCGTTAGGGTTACACAGTCCACCAAAGCCCTCCCCATGTTTTCTGTGTGTACGTCTTGCTAACGGTCTATCCATTCTGATTGATTTTCAATATAGGGGATTCAGGTGCAAGTTGTTCTTTTTTTTTGTTTTGTTCGTGCTTAGCACATTTGGCTACTGGATGATCTGATTATTTTTCTGCCTTAATTTCAAACTAAATACTGGTCGATCTGAATATTCTTTTGTCATAGTATCAATGGATAGTGGATACCCACGGTATTCTTCTGTCGTGCTAGTTTTATCTGGCTGAACTTTCCTGCTCTCTGCAGGAGATACATAAAATGTTGTATCGCTTGAACTGTTTCATCAACTTTTTTAGCTTTCAACAAATCGAGTATATTGTCATAAATATTAAATACCTTGCCAGAGACATTTTTTTAGCCCTAGTAGATTTCCTGTATAACCACTTGAGTCTAACCTTGTTTGTCCTTTGGTAGTTCTTCGATCACTAAACCTTTCCAGTTTGGAGGGTATATTAAGACCTGCACGGAAAGGGTCTCTGTTGATCTTTTGGCGACCTTCTTCAACAAATGTTGTGCTGGTATATGCATCAATTAGTGGTATCTGAGTAGTGGTGGAGAAAGTGATTTTTCAGGTTATCCGACGTCATTTCGTTTGCTTTGACTCTCTGGTAAGTGTGTAATAATCTCCGCAGTTGCTGGTGCTGCTTTTATGATAGCCTTGGTACGTTTAGCTATGTTACGAACTAAACTAGGTGCTGCTTCTGTTCCTGTAAGCACTGTCTCTTGTTCCGCTGTTGCTCTTGTGTCTTTTTTATTATCATCGGCACGTTCGACAATTTCATTCGTGGCTTCAATCAACAGCGAAAACGTTTGTTCAAATCCCGCTGTGAGATTCTCTCATGCAGTTTGTTGCGATTGTAACATACCTGAAATTTCTTTTGCGGCCTTCTACTGTATTTGAATTAAATTCGTTATATTCTTGAGGAGCTTTACGGTGTGGCTTCTTATACTTTTCTATGATATTACTGCAGAATATTTAAAAAATAAAGATTATTGCTTTTTGAATGTTCATATAGGGCATCCCAACTACTTCGATATTTACCTCCGTGATTGGAAGTTCCAATTAAATCAATGGTGAGAAAACTATTCGGGGTCGAGGTAATCTGTGGAAATGTGTCATGAAATTCATTTCACGTGAGGTCGGCGCCACAGCAAGTCCAATGAATATCTCCAAGACCATGCGCGTCAATACCAAGAAATATCACTGATACATTACAGTAGTCACGGGTTACTTTTAATACATATCTGAGAGTCAAATAGATGGCGTCCGTAGCTTTTTGTCGGCCTCGTGAAAATATGTTTGCAGGATTTACTTGATGTTCAATATTCACATCGTCGCACACTACAGGACTATTTTTATTTGCAACAAAAGCGTCAATGTTAGGGGTTTTATTAATGGTGGAAAATAAATCGATGACAGACGAAAATTTAGTCTTAGTGTTGTTACACACTTCCCAAGAATGTTTGAACACCTTTTGAAACACTGTAATACAATTGATCATCAGCCGACGATGCAGTCACGTACAACCGATCCCATGTTAACCATCGTAAAACCACATTCAGCAATAGTTGTTTATTTTCATCCAACAGGGTCAATGATCACCATGCTAGGACGGCTTAGGTGTTATATTTGCGGAAAAATCAATAACCTAAAATCGTTGAATTTTAATTAACATGATGCGATTGAATAATACAATTATTGTATGACACATGTCTTCATATTATTCCCAAACACCTAATGAGGTCCATCAGGCGGATTTGTTATTTTCTTCCACACAGAAAATATTTTCAACAGGCTGCAGAAACTGCGGGCTACCATATAATAGCTTTTGTTGCTAAAATATAATCTTCTTCAAGCCGGCATTTAGCCACGTTGAACAGTATAGAGTATTACACCAACTCGTAAATGACAGCCTTTTGTGCAATAACATCCAATGATTTCATATAGTTTGCTCCACCTGTATACTGACTCCATGGCTTCTGTGTTTTTGCATGTGCATCTCCTTTCGTAGAACTCCTGATATTGCATCTGCCTCACTTACTCTGTAGCCCTTGGATATGTATCATCCTTGCGTGTAAATGCTATTGGTGCTTACATATATCATAGGCTAAAGGTTCTCTCTAATTAATTTCTTCTTAGAGATCTTCGCTCTTGTTACAATCTTTGTTATCGTTGTCGTCTCCGATATCGTCACTGTTTTTATCAAATATTGCACGACTTCACTTCGTATTAGACCATCTTCAATAACGTCAACGGGTACATCCACTCTCTAACTCGCTTAAAGTCTGCGAATGAAAGTGATCTTGCACAATATCATGCAATGACTTTTCACGCTTTTTTGTTGTTGTATTCTTCGCCGAGTCTCCGACTTGCATGTGTTACGATTCTATGTTCTTGAACTTAGTAACAGAATGAAGTAAAACCAAACCAAAAAGTCTTGTACAATCAATAAATCATTTATTTCACTAGAATAGAGTTGAAAAGTTTAAGGAACCTACAGTATTGTGAATTAAATCGCAAATAATCCTAAAAGATCTAGTACAAGTTCAAAGTATAGAGTGTTCCGAATCAATTTATATCTTGAATGTACTGATGTACCCATAGCCTTGAATGAGCTGAAGTGCCAATAATCTTTGTGTGTCAAAATATATGATACAAAATATCCTTGAATGAAATTAGAATAATCCCACACTAGGGTTGTAGTCTAAAGATTAATGAGCAGTTTGTAATTCCAATAAACAATATGGAATAAACAATTCATCTCTAACTATGACGAACACGACAAAAGCTCTCATAATAGATTCCCCAAAGTCTGATATGAAGATAAGAATGAATAAAGGTTTACTTGATCTTTCCTTATATACAGACTGTCACGGTAATTATGACGCAACAAAATTCTCTGGAAAATGTGTCATTTCTAATGGAAATTGACACAAATTTCGTAAATAAGGTCAGGTTTGTTCATTTATGTTCTAATGAACAACCCTGACACGAATCAGGTAGACAATTGGTGCTTCCAATGTCCTGAGCTCAAATCCAAGTTAAACATGTTTTTGTTTTATACACATGATCATTATCTTAAACTATAATTTACACTTATGGGCAAACATATGTAAGATATTGTGTACAAATGTTCCTTACAATCTACGAGCATGAACAAAAGTAAAATACACAAGATAGGTTGCATAACACTTCCTCCAAAACGACCCTAACCTGCTTCATTTATTAAGGAGCTCAGTACATTTTTATATAATATACCACAGTGTTTTGGCTTCTCTAAAACACCAATATGATGTATTCAAACTAAATAGCAATTTTACCTTTCAAATCAACGGTATTATACTATCTCTCAAAGAATAAGCGTGTCAGGTAGGTAAAAGACAATAGCAGTCCATTAGCACTTTTGACTTTCATTTTCGCGTGCAACCCAGCTTGACGTTTCTTCAATAAAAATAAAATTTTCCACGAGCGTGATTCGAACATGGAGTGTCTCGATAAAGAGTGACAACGCCGATACTTAACAATAAAAAAAGAACTCACATGCTAACTTCAAAGAGATTGTTACGAAACCAATACCACTGTTACTGATGTGAACAAGAATCCATTTGGCATTGTTATCGCACCTGCCTTTCAGAGCAATGATTCTTTGAGTGTTAGGGTTCCGTGAATGTAATGGCTCTCTCCTCAATAAGTATAGTGATCATAATACATACTCACATGTGCATGTATTGTCACGACTCGGTAAGCGACATTTTTATCTTAAAATATTAAATTGGTGCGTTCAGAAACAATAGTTCGATTCATTTTCACAACAAGGCTGGCTAAAGTTTAGCCGATAGGCTTTTAATCCAAGAATTATTTGATTCTTTTTGAGACTCAAATAATTTATTAGAGTAATCTGTTCTTGACAGAAGCTGCACTGTTTATTGCAATACAGCTTAAGGCAGACTCGAGGATTTCACAGGCAATCACCAGATCCTTGAGACTGCAGCGGAGATTCATTCGCTTGTGACCGGGGTGGATAAAGTCAAGGGGGTGGTGGTGATGGGGGTAGGTAGAAAATGTAGACCCTCATAGGTAATATAAATCTAAACATCCTCTTGTCACACTTTTTAAACAAATAATACATGTCAAATATAATAACATTATTAGTGTAGATAACCTTAGGTTATTTTGTACATTTATTACTCTTGGAATGGGAGTGTAAAGTAAAATATTCTAAAACATGAATATTATGAAAAAGATGATGCTACAAATGATTCTTTATTCATGCAAACAAAAACCTCGTTTACAGAATCAATGTACGTCATTTTTTGTGTGCGTATTAACAGAATATAAGGCAAGTCTGACTAAGGAAAGCTTCTTAATTGCCCAATTTAATCAAAAGCGAAGTGCGACATGAGTAAAGAACGTTAACGCCATTTATTACCATTAAACTTGTTCCTTAGATAATTTTCTGTTTGTTAGTAAATATTCTTTGTGACTACATTAATGGTTTGAATTATGTTTCTTTTATTATGCTGTCTTACTCGAAATGATGACCCTTTATCTTAGGAGCTCCTTCTATACACATAAAACACATGCAATCAAACGGAAACACGTGTTCCTAATAAGGGAGTGCTATTTTAAACAGGGACTCTTTGGAGCTTCCATCTATGTTCAGAAGCAAGAATAAAATCACAGATTCCTTGACCAACAGTGTTCTCTTGGCTATCTTAAAATGAGCGTATGCTCTGCTTAATGCGGCAGGTGTCTATGCGATTGTTTTGAAATAAAATTAATGGGCAAATACACGAATATTTGTCACTGAGACGGCAATGTTGACCATATTTTCCAGGTTTATAAATCTATAGTGACGCAAGAAAATTCGTAATTCTTATCTTTTTGAACTACGTCAACGACCCGTTCTTCTTTCTTTACTGTATTAAAATGATAAATCATATTTTTATATTTTATACCGCCTGTCAGTATACCACTATTTCTTCAACATTTTTCAGACGAAATGTATTTATTCATTTTATACTTCCTTTTCAATGGTTAGCTTCAATATTAAACTTAGTAACAACTATTCACATAACTATATATAAAGTTTTGAAACTAATATATGCAGAAATATGTTAAATGAGTTGAAAGCAGACTGAAACCAAGCCGCCAAAGATTTTGTTATAAAATGAAAAGAATCCTAAATATCTGCGTGGCACTGATTAAGTATTTGATAAATATAAATTCAGTTTTTCTTGTTTTGTAACAAAAAGATCTGATGAAAATACTAAACATGCACTATAAGCAATTTCTAGTAAAAACATTGGACTGTTAATCTGTAGTACTATTAGAATTATGACGCCAGACTCCTTAATTTGGAAAATTTAACAAGAAAATGATAGATGTCAAGTAACTCCAGCAGCACGTGCATATGCGACGACACGAAATCAGGAAGGGGCAGATAATGTAGACCTTAGCATTACGTGTGTCTGTATCATTTGTGTTTTTGTAATAATTTTGTCAGTTTTTATAAATTTGTAAGTAATGAGAGGTTGTATATTGTAAGATCTTCCTCTGCAGTAACTCGTGCATAGCAAAATGCTGTAATTTGCTTTACAATAGTGATTATAATAACAATTTGGATTATAACTTCATTAACAATAAAAGCAATTCTACTTATACGACGTATAGTTGGAATGTGTAATCAGGGTAATTTGAAACACACAGGAACATGATAGACTATTTCAAATTAAAGAAACAAAATAGAAGTCTACCTTTTAATACAAGGGGAAAATTTACGTCGTGGAATGCCACGACGTAAATGTATATCCCTGTGCATAACTTGTTTTAACCACAATATGACATTGATTCTTTTTGAGACTAAAAACAAAAATGTTGCGTGTATATATTGACTGCACATGGAACAACAAGAAAAATATACAGCGCATGATCATATTTGTAGTGAGCGTAGTCGTACAGAATACTGAACAAAAAGGAAGTAAAGAATTACAAAACAATAAAGAAAAAAAAACAAAACAATTAAAGCTAATGAAAGACATTTAGACGTGCCCATATGACAATTATTTGTTCCTAAAATAGAACAAATGACAACAAGGTGCGTAAATTGCAGAAATTAACAATACCTAAGAAAACAACAGTGGAAAACCAAAATGAAAATGAGGCTAATTTAAGTTACCAATACTTACACTGAATGTTATAGTGAATTGCTATATATATATATATATATATATATATATATATATATATATATATGCGTAGGTACAAACATACATACTACATACATACATACATACATACATACACAAACATAATTTTTCAAACGTTTGAAAACAAGTTTCTCGTCAACATTGAGATTCATTTTTAGTGAGTTAGCAAAATTTTGATGTCGTCATGAAAAAATGAATTGTTTAAAAATAAAATAGTAATTTACGTTACAAGAGCGAGCATTTTCACAAGAATTTCATACCTAGTTCATCTTGTAACATATTTGCGATCTGGCAGTTTTTATTAGAGCAATGTTGCATTTGGAGATTTTGTGATGATCATTAATACCACCTTAGATTGAAAGGTTTTGTATAGTATCGCAAAACGGCTAAAATTAAAGCCAGGAACCATTTTCCACACTCATAATATTATAGTGTTTATGTCTGAAACTAAAAATTTGAAAATCGTCTGACTAGTTATTTTGAGATCATGGTATTCAGCTGTAATCCATACATAATTTTACAATAAAAATACTGAACACAAAACACTTATAAACTCCTTCCTCTGAAAGTAATAATTAAGAAAAGTATGCCCAACAACAATATTAAAAAATAAATGAGCTATTCCTTTCGAAAGTCACTCCATCTCGTCCATTCTCGGAGGAATAGCTTAATGTTATTTTATTTTATGGTCATTTTATATATTCATATTCCTCTTTCTCCAATATTCCTTAATCTAATGACATTTTCAAATTTCCAGCATATGTCCAGTGTTCCACTGTACACGTACATCCAACAGTGATCGGCTCCAGAGTATGTTTATACTCATAATAACCATCAATACCACACAGTGCAGTTTTTCTCAGTGCCCGGACGAAGTATTTAATGGGTGTGCATCGTGAGTTGATACCGCCACCAATGCACGTCTTGCCTCTGTTACAATTGCATCTGGCTTCCATGAGAATATCAGGAAGTCGATTAGGATCTCTATTCATGACTAGGTGAAAAGGACACGAGGTGTTTCTCAGATGATGATTTACGGGTAATTCATTCATGGCACCTGCGCTGCAATGTCTGGTTCCGTAGAGAATTGTACGCCTCACATCTTTAACAAACAGATCGGACAAGAGAAAGGAACTGTCCATTGCTGGATTTATCATATAAAAGCTCTCATGCACCATATAATCCATGTCTTGATTTTTCTGTAGCTCCTGGAGCATTGATGGAGTCCGATCTTTACATACAGATGCATTTTCCGCCATATAGGTCAGAGACAATAATATTGTTCCTAGAATTGTAACAGTTATCTGTATCCCCATCTAAAAGAAAGAAGCATATTGTTATCTTATGGAAATGCCACAGTTGTACAAATTTGCATTCATGCTTTCGATTATTGCCTGATGTCTGTTTGCGTCTGTTGCACACTCACGGGCAATTAAATAAATTTTAAATACCTTAAATATGTAGTGTGTGGAAAAATTTGTACATGACTGGCATGTAAACATTACCATGAGCAAAGGTTTGAAACTTCAATGCCATTACATCAGACAATATATGAGAGACATTTAAATGTAGTTATCATCAGGAAATATTTTCAGGAAATGTTATCACAAAATATGCACACAAAAAACAACACAACATCACAGTGCATCGATAGATGAAAGACGTGTAGGCTATATATACTTATTTTTAAGAAAGAAATCAATATTTACTTATTTTTAAGAAGGAAGTCAATGCTCAAAATACATTTTGCATCATATATTAGCATAGCCAAAAATCTTTAAGTAGTAGGAACTGTACCAGCTTGTATGGGTAGCGGTGACAAGAATAAACACCTTAGTACCATAGACTGTAAATAGAGACATTGTTGCTGAAATTCACACAATTGGACAAAAATGATGCTTAAAATATTCTGGGATGCAAACATCTTGTAGGAAATATATGGAAATCATAGAGTTTCATGTCTGTAAATTGCCATCACCTCTTAGCAGTAAATTACTATTTGTTTCATTCCTCATTCGATTGAAACCTATCGCCCGAATATGTGCCGTCTTGTTGACAGCACCTAAACTTACTGAATGAGATGAAGATAAATGCGAGACCAAACGAATCCTATCCTTTCAGTGAAATAGCTGTTTTGTTCGTAATTAGTACTTGTTTTTCTATATATAGTCCCTAATACGCTTCATTAAGTCTACATACAAATTTCCGTCGTTTCCTATTTTAAGTAGTACGTCAAAAGATAATGACTTTAACTTTTGTTGAAAGAAAAGAGCACGTGGTAAAGGGATAAGACGAATAGTTTTAAGCCCCATGGATTGGTGGATAGTTGTTGAATAAGATGCAAGGGGTTATTGTGCAAATACTACGTGAACAGATCTCGAGAGCCTTTCCAACTTGTCCTTATTAGAAGCCATTTTACACTATTTTACATTAATAGCACTTATAACATGAGGAATACACCTAAAGACAATGCGTTAATTACTCCGACCTTGTTGCTATAAATATCGGTGTGCTTCACAATTTATTTATATAGTATGTGATAATCTTGAATGTAAAATGTGTGCGTGTGTGTAAATTCAGCTTCGTGAAATACTTATTAAGTTAATTGATACTGTCTACATCTATATAACATGCGAATGTAATATTACATTCAGAATAGAGCGAGAGTGATTGGCAGTTTAGTTCAAAACAGGTAATTGGTCTCGGCTAGTTGAGTTTGATATATTATGGAGCTAGACAGATTACAAACATTTATGAGGTTATGTTTAAAGGTGACTAATCTTCGCTATTTCACTCTTAGAACGCCAAAAATACAAAATCGTTTCTACTTGCCACTTTAAGGAATTTGAAGCGGCTTTCTATGAGTGTATGATATCACTATTTCACGCTGCAAACGAAGGCTTTATTAATTCAACTTAGTATTAGTAATTCAATATAATATTGATCAAAATTGTACAAAAAAATAAACCAAACTTTATTAATTCATTATAATACTGATTGAAATTGTAAAAAAATATTAACCAAACTTTATTAATTCAATATAATACTGATTGAAACTGTAAAGAAAAATAAACAAAGGCTTTATTAATTCAATATAATATTTATTGAAATTGGACAAGCTCGTCCGTGACTTTAATCATTTATATGTATTGACTGAAATTATACACGATGAAATACAGTACTGACTGAAATTATACATGATGAAATACAGTATTGACTGAAATTATAAACGATGAAATACAGTACTGACTGAAATTATACACGATGAAATATAGTATTGACTGAAATTATACACGATGAAATATAGTGTTGACTGAAATTATACACGATGAAATATAGCATTGACTGAAATTATACATGAAGAAATATAGTATTGATTGAAATTGTACAAGACAAACCAAGACTTTAATGGTTAAAATAGTATAGATTGAAATTGTACAATATAAATTATGCCTCAGTATGAAAGAACAATTTTACATAATCCAACTAATTATTAAAAAAGAAATTCAATTGATGAATGATTTCATTACCATTTATGTCGGATCACAAAACTTCGCCCAGTTTACATAAAATTCTATGTAAGGTGTAGATTTAAAACGATGTGTGGAAGCCTAAATTGTGCTATGTACAAATACATGTACATCTAGTGATCTGAGTTAGAAAAGCGAATTATTTCGCATTGAAGAAGACATAGGGCAAGGTCCCGTAACGGCGCATCGTTAAACGCTTTGTTTCTGCAGGCTAGATATAAAATAGAAATGGAAATTATTCTTTAGGTTGTTGCGTAAGCAAACATTTACCTGCATTTAAGCCTTAACAATCATGTCTCTAAAGTAAATTGTGATACAACAAAAAGAATAAAGAATAAATCTAACATATTTGAGTTTTCATTTCAAGTATTGTAATTAAGATAGTAAACACTATTGAGGAAGATTACATGTATTTACTGATATCAACACTGGATGTGTACCTTGTAATATCTTAGATGGGACAATATAAGAAATGTTTGGCCATAGGTGAGCTTTTCAGAAGAGAAGAGATGGTCTAGATTATTTGTGATAGACTTTGAGTCAATACTTTAGTTATCGACCTGCTCTAAAGTAAATTTCTCTCCTTAAAGGTACACAAATACATTGTAACTTTATATGTTCTAGAAGAATTATGAATAGTTGTTGTTGTTGTAGGGTTTAACGCCATTTTTCAGGACAAGATAGGCTATACATGGCGGCCAGTATTAATGGTGGAGGAAGAACCCGGGAAAACCCCGGAAAGAACCACCGACCCACGAGAAGCTACTGGCAAGCTTTCTCACATACCCACATTAGCCGAATCCGAGACTCGAAGAATTATGAATAGACTTAACTTAAAAAAAGACATCCTGTTACAATAATAGGTCATGTTATACATTCCAAACAATATAAATGTTTTAAAGACAAACTAAACACAAAACAAAAATAGACAAGAAAGCAACAGCAACAACAAATCATTCTCATAACAATAAACTCTCTATTTTTTCATGAATTCTTAATTTTGTCAGCTAAATACTTAATACAGCTGGGTAACTCTCCTGTTCAAACTTAAATCCAAGGATGTTTTTGACAGAAACAGTCGGGTGGCTGAATGTTGTATTATACCCAAGATAGACTGATGTAATTATAATGAAGGAGATTGTGATTGATGATACTGTAGCAGGAAACCAATATACGCTATTAGACACAGGTAATCTCGAACCAGGATCTCCGAGCGATATACCGTCCCAGATGCTCCAGCGTACGTCATATTTTAGGTACACGTGACAAATCCCTTTTCCTTCCTGTTCGTGTCACCCGCAACAATACTTTTCAACCCAAAATGACAGGATTTCACGTTTGGAAGATTTTGAATCGGATGACCCAATCCTTCCATCCGATACAGCAGGAAATTTTTAAATAACTTTGCTCTTTCTTGAATACGATTTGTATTTTAAAAGCCTTTGCATATGTATATATGTATATATATATATATATATATATATATATATATATATATATATATATATATATATATATATATATAGAGAGAGAGAGAGAGAGAGAGAGAGAGAGAGAGAGAGAGTGTGAGAGAGAGAGAGAGAGAGAGGAAACAGAAAGCAAAAAATAAAACGTAAATATAATGAAGAAAAGGATGAATAAATGCAGAATGGTGGCGCGGTAATTTTTATATGTAAATGACAATTTCAGCTATTTAAATATTAGTGGTAACTGATGCCTGGGGGATATGGCTCATATTCTTTTCCCCAAGAATAATTAAACATCCTGCCGTGCAGGAATTAAACAGTCGTACATGCAACGATGTGCGTAAACGTCTTAAATTTAATCAATCAATCAATCAATCAATAAATCAATCATCCAATCAACCTATCAATCAATCTGGACAACCTTGTAGGATCTCGGTACTTTCATTTATAATGTAATATGTAATTCATTTTCATATTTATGTCAACAATATAGTTACAGTGTATGGTGTCGAACAAAAATATCAAATACAACTCTACTTTTATTGGATAATAATTGTATCAGATAAGAGGAAATCTTCGAATTAACACCAATTCAAAATTTTAGAGTCATTTAGGTATGTCTAAGTCATTTGTATGCATAATTTGGCAGCTATAACTGAAAGCGCGTATGTGAGAAAGTGAAAAAAGTAGATTAAAGCTTAGTTCCTTGTGAAGCCAAACTAGCTTCTTTCAACGGATATACACATATTAACACAATCTGATTTTTTAAAGAATAAACAATCTGCATGCTTTATCCCATTTTTTGCTGCATAATGTCCTTTTCTCCTAGAAATTCTTTACATTTGCAGGTGTGCGACTATTGTGTCCCATTGAGCGAGGTCAAATAACAAAGTCACTGATGGACTAAGAAGACCATTTCAAGGTCAGCTTGACAATTGTTTCAACACAATTTGCTGGAAGTTATTCACCTTTCTGATAATGGTATGCTACCTGTAAATACGTAATGTCGTAGAGAGTATATACTTATAGCATTCTATCGATCAAGACGATTCTTAGCAAAACGTATTGTCTTGTGTTCCTGCATGTCGTTTTCAGTATTTTGTTAGTGATACGCCTGGTTAACATTTGGACAATTTAAGTTCGAGCCCCAACCCCTCTGTGCATATTTGTTCCTGTTACATTAGATGGGCGTTACTTCATGACCACGCATTGTCGTCTGTCGTTCAATTAGAATTGGAAAGGGTTCTTGTGCCTGAGGGAACACATACAAAGACTGACGCAGCGGAATGCGACACGGGTACCTGAAAAGAACGTCAGCTGTGATATATTAAAGTGGCGTAGTGTCCAGTGATAACAAGTCTAGCCTTTGTATGACGGTGGATACCTTTTCCCATTAAAGTGTAATCAGTAATAATTTGCTTTATTGTCACTGAATCAGTCTATTTTAGTTATCGACTCTATATGATTTGTCGCAAACAAGTAGCAGAATTTAAGTATAAAGCGGAGAGAATCCTTAGAGTATCAAATATTTTGATTGCAAGAGAAACAATTCTTTGACCAACAAAGAGTCTATGATAACAAACATTACTGACCTTTTGTTTGTCAACAAAACATTTACAATGCACGATACGCATAAAACCACAGATTAATGTGAAAGGATATTTTCTTCTGAGTTTAGTCTACTTATAACTTTGGTAAAATTACGGTGCATTATTAATAAGTACCTATAACCGAATGAATTTAAACATGAGATCATTTAGATAACTATATGATTGAATTTAAATTCTATCGCAAATAATGAGGTCTGGCTTTTCTCTTCTTAGTTGAAGCTCATTGTTTCCAATAATTTGTTAGATATTCACTTCGAAGATATTAAAATTGGTATTCATTTGGAGAACACTATTTGTTAACAAAATGTATTCTACTTCGTTATTTTTGGTATCTAACTTAATTGAAATGATTGAATATAATAAACGCATTTGTTAGATTCCTTTGGTTTGTTTTTATATCACATTTTGCTTAAACGTGATGCATTTTCTTTATTAAATTATATGTAAAGGATCAAAACATTTGTTTTATCTGTAAATTAATTTTGAATAAAAATAATAACTTGTCTTTTTATTTCATTTTTGAAATATTTATTTGACCTTGTTTGTTATAATCAAACAGGAATTTTCGAGAATGCAGCGCGAAAGAACATCATAAGTTTTCATATGATCCTAAAATTAATTAATTTACTGGAATCGTATTTTTGAATTTTGACAGCCACTGTCTTCAGTACTTTTAGTGATGATGAAAAAATAGGATGAATTAAATGAGCAATCAGACTTCCTTTATTTCCTCCTTCTTTTGAGAACTGTTCAAGCTGATCCATTTGTGTTACAGTATACATTGGTATCGTTAAACGTCTCATTTATACAAAATAAAAGACTCACTTCTATACGTCTTACAAGGTTTTGCTAACACTTTATGGCTGCTTAAAAACTTCTGATATTTTTACCTTTTACTGCATCTCAAGTGTACATAGTTGATCCTTTATTGTTACTGATATTGTATTGTTGAACAACAATTTTCATAGCATTTTTGTCAACTGTTGTTGATTATTATACTCTAATTATAATGATAATATGAAATGTTCTTCATTAAGGCAGGAATAGGTGATAAAGAAGCAAAACTACTGTTAATTTGCCATCTGACGACCTAAGGTTTCAGCATTAACAAAGATTCATATACTTACGACAACATATCGATTGATTCGGTAAGTTTTGAGAACAAAATATGTCTGAATGAGGGACTGATATTTATCCAGGAAGTAAAATGCGACTAATATTGATGGTGAGGTGTTGAGTTTCTAAATTACTTATCAAATCCAATTCAGTAATATCTCTTATGGCTAATGTTTTAGGAAATACATGCACAAAATGGGTGTAATTGGAACATTAAATATTATACTCGAAATAATTGATCGTTAAATCATGATTCTAGTCATTTTCAAAGTTTACGTGATTATTATTTCAATTATAATATGTTTGGACTTTTAATTACATGATATAATCAGGAAGATGGAATAAACTAGTAATGGTTGGAAAAGGAGAAGCATTATTATACGTGGAAATATATCTTAATTTAATCCTTAGCTTTAGCTAAATTTATTTTTCAAAAATATATAAATCTGATTGATCCTCATATTTCACATGGAGATCTGAAGATTCTTAAAAATAAAGATTTTATGAAACTGCAGGTAGAATAAAATGTATGTCTTTATCGTGTTTCGATTTTAATGATATATTTGTTTTTGAATCTCATGATAATAACATTTTGATTGAAATATGTTACTAATACATATTTGAACAATGTACTAGAAGCATGTAAAATCTTTTGCAAAGAACTTGAAAGATGATACAATAGAAAATATGTTAAAACCTTCTTAGCAAGGTATAATTTAAATATGTTAGGTTCACAGACGTTTTTGTATAAAAGAACGTTAAGGTCTCGGTAATAGTATCAATGTTGTTGCATAGGATGGTCCTTCTATGCTTATGAAGAATTAAACCGTATGTATGGATTGAGGAGAATATTTTTCGATTCGGTGCTAGTGATAATGATAATTACTCAAAATTGGAAAGATTTAATTAGAAGTGAAAAAGTGACAGTTTAAAAAATAAACAGAAAATTTTTGGAGTATGTTATGACATCAAATTATCATGTATTTTGATGACTCAAGAAAGGACGCATAATTTTATATACTTAATAATAATAATAATAATAATAGAGTAAGAAAAGAACACGAGCCTGCAGGAGAAATGGACGAGAGTTTGATTTTGAACTCCCGATAAAACGTTTCATCTTGTTTCTATAAGTGCTGAGACTGATGATATGAAATGAAGGGATCTTTGGTTTAAAATATTGCATTTACTGCTGTGAACAAATTCATTTTTACACAAAGCTAGAATACTAGAGAATGATAACGCATCTTTGAGATGTAAAGAAAGGGGCCAATGGTATATTTATTATGGTTAAAGTTAGAACATTGTTTGAAGGATAATGTTAATAAGAATTTTGAAAGACTATATTATTCGCAACTAATAATATAAATGATATTTACATTCTGACTACTGTAACAAACCATTTTAAGTACAGGTTACCAAGTTTGAAATGATGATAACTTTTGAAGTTCTATATTAGACTTTTAGTAAGTTTGTTAAAGTTCAGAAATCTATTTCATTAGGTAAAGCAGTTAAGTAAAACATTTGTGTACAAATGATGAGACATGTATACATATTTCGAAAAGTTCATGTAATTGATCACAAGTTTCACATGGTATAAGTCTCTTTGTTTGTACAAAGAAAATAACGAATAGTGTCTACGATTTTCTTTAAGGTATTTTCTGTGCTTCATTTTGCTGTGTGTATATGCAAATTACATACACATTAACATGCACTATACTTTCCTGTATCTATCAAGATTATACGTAATGATATAAGTCTGATCTAGTTATGCATTTGTTTCCTTCAGTTTGTATGTATCATTTTTATATGAAATATTGCAGAATTATGTCTTCTTATGGTCATGTGAGCACCGTGAGGTGAAGGGGAGGTAATTCAGCGATTAAATTTACCAGTTTTCTGAACTTAATAAACCTTTATAAATAAGGTAATATACTTTATGAATTTTTGTGTTAGATATTTACCTATGGTCATAAGAGCAATACCATTCCAGCGGAATGCATTAAAGATATCGTTTTTATGAATTGCTCAAATATGTTTCATAAGGTTAATTTTCTGTTACCACTCGGATGCATGAACATTCATCTTTATGCATTAACGAAACGAATACAAAATAGGTTTTGTTTTGTATGAACCACATACCGATATAGTAGGTGATGTGTAGTACTATTGGAAAATAATAACCTGAGCATGTTTGACTCAAGATACGTACAAATAAACGCGAACATTTTATTTCAAAACCAAAGCTTCTGTGCAACGTTTGTAAGTATAATAGACTGCTTTTGAATTAAAGAGTTGAAATATTTATTGTATAATGGAGGTTCCCATGTATTCAAGTTAAACAGAAAAGTGGCTTTTATAATTTTGCAAGACAAGACTACTTTATCGTGGCGTGTAATTCTTTGGAAAGATAACAAAATCCAAGCAAAAAAATGGCGATAAAACTCTAATAATAGAACCGAACTGAATACAAATTAATTATCTTTGTACACACATTATATGGTGGATTCTCAGTGCTATACATGCGCGAAATATACAAAGGTTTTGAAGTAACTAATAAGAGAAATAAAATAACAGTGTCCTTTAAACGACGTAATTCAAGCTAGCTTTTCCTCAATGTGTTGCATACATTGTATTTAACATGCTTTTCAACGCATTAAGTTCTAAGACGTCTGTAAATTGCTCTCCAATTCGAAGAGGTAAATATACAAGTTAAAGTCTTCTGAACCAAGCTTTCCTTTCGCCTTCATTTTAAGAGAATTCAGTTTATTTACTAGCTTCTTAGTAATTTGCTATTTGGTATAATTGTTCGTTCTTAAAGCGACTTTTGACTCCCATTTGCTGCTGCATTTTTTAACTAGGTTTGATAATGTGAAGGCCCATGCAGCGGTCTTAAGGTAATATGTAACTTAAAATCATAGCCAATAGTAATTCGATGTGAGAGGATAAGTAGCATGGCCCATAATGTGTTTGCTATTAAGAAATTCCTCCCAAGGAAATTGCTTGGTTTCTGCTGTAAACGTACCATAGTCCACACGAGAGTATGACAAAGTCTTATGACTAAGTTCGTTTAATCCGAATTTATACTTCAGCAAAGGCAGAATGGCTATTTTATGCTGATGAATAACACAGCTGTTCTCAATATTTATCCGCTTTGTAATTTATAACGTGTCTTATTAAGAATGTTTGGTAGCCGTAATTCTGTATTGCTAAATGATATTGTTAAATAATTTATGTCATTGAATCTATAATTTAATTTTTATCATACATTATCCAGAAGATGGTCATTTATATCACCAATGGATATGATGTGATTTTATCGCAACATTTTCTTTCAAATTGTGGATATCGTCGGATTTATCATTAAGCAATACGCGAATTTTTTTTTCATGTTCTCGAATTGTATCGTGATTAGAGGGTTAGTATATCTATTTTGGATATCTTCGGATTTTATTGTTATATCAAATTATATCTTTCGGATATCCCAGACCGCATCGTTAAGCCAATTTATAGATCTGAGATATCGGATTTTCTCGCGAAATCGTAGAATGCATTTTAAACATCTTCAAATTAAATCGTTAAATTATATTTAAAGTTTTTGATATTCGATACTTCAACCACATTGACTTTATCATTAAATTATATGTAAATATTCATAAATCTTAACAAAACGGTTAGAAACGATATTGGCGTTAAACCTGAAAAGAAAACCTTTCCGTGTATTAGTTAATAGCTGCCAATTAAAACTAATAAAAGCCAATTTTTTAAATACTATTTTCATTGAAAAAGAAAACCACTTGCTTTAATGAGAACCCTATACCAGTCATATCCTCTTACCATGCCATGCCACCTCTTCTCTTTTCCTGAAAAAAATCTTATTCCCTTCCTCCTTTTTAAATAATTATTCTCTTCTCAAATAAATACTAAATTAAATAAGCTCTGTTAGTTTAATAAAAATTAAAGTATTTATCATTCCTTTCTCGCTTTCCCTTCATTTTTATCCTCCCTCCATTGCAAACAAAAAGATCGAGGAAAGCGATTAAGTTTATTAAAGATGAAAATAAAAATATCAATATACTCATCCTTTAATTTAATTTGTAAGGGTGAAGAATTCAATCTGTTTAAGTAAGCCCACAACACTAACAAAAACAAAATTACTTGGGAAATGTTGTTTGTTTAGATTACCTATGGTAAATACTACCAACGATTTCCAAGCACAGTACGAACTTTAAGATTGTTTGCTGATAAGGTATTGTCAGTCGCGATAAACAATCTTTAGGACTGTTACCGACTTAATCTATGCGTCCTATTAAAATCACTTCCTTATGCCTATCCGCTGACTGCAATGATTTGTATATGGGAATACATTTTCTATAGCCGTTAAGTTCAAGGCGAAACTTCAATATGTAGGTCAAACGCATAATGTCTCGTGAGCTGACAAATGAATGTTCAAGGTCAGTAAGACATTCCTTTCCGCTGTGTGCTATTCTAATACCAACACCCAAAGTCAACCAACAGTACACAAACTTCCATTCTGCATGTTTGTTTACTATTGGTATTGGTCGATTGTACCTGTTCAGCTTTCAACGCGTGCATGGAAGGTTAAAATAACTGCAATCTGCAATGGTGCAATTATATTTATTTCAAGGTACGGCCATACCTATCACATGGACGCAAACAGTAATTTAAAACACTACCGTGTATGTTCGCGATCTATTTTTATCATAGCACCGTTGAGGTCTGAATTGTTTAAACACACTAGAAGGGCTGAGTTACCTGTTTAAAGTTGATTTGTTGTAGGAAGAAGTTGTTTTAACTTCAGATGGGAAATAACAATTTTCCAGTCTTAAATATACATGTTGAATTAAATGTATACATACTTCAGGATTCTTTTGACATCCTACTAAGTACACCAACAAGCCGTTAGTTAATATCACCGTTTCACGTGGAAAGTACCTGTTACGCATATTCAATTTATGAACATGCGTGTCTCAGATAGATAAAGAACATTTATTTTTAAATTATGAGTAATAAATTGCTTTCCAACCAATAGCTTTTCATTTAAATATTTTTTTTAGGTTTGACTCTGGCGAACCGTGAAATAAACAACGCATTGTATTTGGTTTCGTGGAGGAATTTTCGACAAGAGAAGCTACATCTGGAGAAATGACACGTTTCCGACCTTAGATCAACATGAATGAAATTTTAAATTCATTAGGTCTTCCTACTTACAAATAAGGAAAACTACCACTGCGGATTTAAAAGTGATATTGCAATATAGTTACATACAAGTAAATAAAACTCCCAATGGGGATTTAAAATAAACTTGTAATATAGTTTCGTAACAAGGTGCACTTACAGTCAATTTGTTTTAAAAAGACAAGGGAAAATATAAGGTTAAGTTGGACAATATCACCATCCTGTTCTCACATGACAAACTCAAAATATTTTAGATATAGCTTGAAATAAAGATCAGAGAATTGATGAATTAAATGGTTTAATCCTTTCCAGTGCACGAATTTCTCACAAAGCACACAATAACGTTGTTTTGGATCCTATTGTTTATTGAAGTTACGGTTGCTAATGCGATCGACACCAAGTAAATTACCCACTGATGTTACCCAAAGACGATGATGATGTTATAATTTTGGGCTCCTGTAAAATAGAAATCGACTGACAGGTTTGTTTTTAAAAAGTTCATTATATTAACTAGTTAAGGATTACTTCTTCCAATATTCAAGCCAGAGCGCCGTAAAGTAAATCAAATAATCCATACACATATATCAAGACATAATCCCAATGATAGCAACGGCTTTCTTAGAGATCACAGATGACGTGAGTATTAATACATATTAGACGCTTCGCGATAATCACTTCATCAGCAACACTTTAAAAATAGCAAATTTCAGATACTAAATGAAAACACGTTATTATTGTTTAGATTGGCTACTTTACGGCAAAAATTGACCTGATTCGGTAAATCCAGTGAAAAGGAAAACTTAAAAAGGAAGAAGAAAATATGAAACAAATAATCTACCCAACCTCCACAAAAACATTCAAAATCTGAAAATGCAAATACCAGACAGAAATATGGCTGTGTTTTACGCATTTTTGTGTAGAAATAAGTTATTCCTATTTTTAACACAGCTGACCGATTGTGATAAGAGGTGTCTGTCATAATTAAAATAAAACCTGCTTGTAGTCATCAAGAGGACATTTGAGAAGACAAAAGTAATCATACAATAGTATAAAAAAAACCCACTTTTTAATTAGCTTATGCTAGTTATAAGCATCACAATGTACACTTTATAAATAAACATGACGATAACACGTGTCACGAGACGTTTTACTTGTTTATCCAACGATGTGATGCTTACCTTTCCAGTGCTGCATTTAACACAGTGCATTATTTATGAACGTAAAAATTTCGTTCCAATAAGGTCCTTTTCCTAATCATGATCAAACTTTACAGTTTCTGAAACATGTACCGACAGATAGATATACTATGTTACGATGACCTTAAATGTCGGATAACACAGTGTCTCGTCAGTTGTGTTAAATTGTTATCAAAGAGTAATATTTCTAACAGGATGGACTTCCCTCCAAATTACTAACATGACAGATAGAGGGCTGCAATGATGAATACGTTATGTTGATTATGTGATATGGCAACTGTAAACAGTAAGAAAGAAAGCTCAAGGAGCTTATATGCTTCTGTCTGTTCTTAGAAGAAACCTTTAAAGGGTTATTGTTTTGCACATCCTTGATTGTACTACATGCACCTAACCATGTGATCTGAATCCATGTAGTTCCATACCATTTTAAAATAAATAAATAATATAAAATAATGATTAAACGTATTTCTCTTTCGTATGGAAGCAATAAAGCTCATATAGTTCTGAGACATTTTTAACAAAATGGCATGCCCCAATATTCTTCTACCTCTTTGAGGATCAAACAAATTTTAAGTGTCAAATTGTTCGCACTATGTAGCTTTAATGGAGATACAGTTAGAAGAAAATGTCTCACTGGAATTTCTTCATCTAGGTCCCTCACTGCTTTAAATTATTTAATATGGCGTAAGCATAGTGGATAATGAATACAGATGAATGATTTGCACATTTCGAAATGTAAATTTAATAGTATTTACTATTTTATTATCATTTTTTCATTATTTATGGGCAAACATTCTCCTTAAATATTGAAACTATGGTATCAGTTAATAATGGATTACACTTAACCGTACAAAGAAAATGAACATATATGTGTCATGATTATGCAGTTATGGGAAGAATATTAAAATGTTACAAATTGTGTGTGTGTGTGTGTGTGTGTGTGTGAGAGAGAGAGAGAGAGAGAGAGAGAGAGAGAGAGAGAGAGGGTGGGGGGGGAGAGAGAGAGAGATCATGCGAGATTTATTTTAGCTGTATCAAATGCAAACCAAAACATATCAACCTCGTTATTGCAGTACGTAAGAACACGATATTTAATCAATATGTGCCTTATAAACACGCGTCTATCATCTTATTATATCAGTCAGAGATATTGATGGTATATCATTGCTTCTTATGGGTGTATCACCTTTTTATATTTCATTCAATACAAA
Source organism: Sinohyriopsis cumingii (assembly GCA_028554795.2). Lineage (NCBI taxonomy): Eukaryota > Metazoa > Mollusca > Bivalvia > Unionida > Unionidae > Sinohyriopsis > Sinohyriopsis cumingii. The sequence continues at coordinate 53,512,017 of CM068842.1, read as the reverse complement.
AAATATAAATAAGCTATTCTTTTATAAACTAGGATGTTAATGCATTGTGTATAGTGAGTACAAAAATATCTGTTAGACTTATGAATGTATTGTTTTACAGAAAACTGGATTGAATCAATGTAAATAAAACCAGTCCATGGATAATAAATATTTTCCTTATAATTAGTTAATATGTAGTGTGCATGAAATGAATCGCTAATTGATATTTAGTTTTGTTCATTAACAAGGGATAATGCAACTTTAAAGCAATTTAACCAAAATATATTCATTTTATCGATTTAATTATATCCACAGGTAAGCTTTCTAAATAGGGGAGTTAATGTATACCTACTTTGTAATTGTTACATTAATCAATAACATCAATGTCATGCTTCTCTGCTTCACGAGGTCAGACAGTTTCATAAATTAATCCGAAAACATAATTTAGTATAAATGATTAATTCAAATTATTGGCGTCGATGTAAAGCTTCACTTATTTTACACACAAGTATGCTAATACGTCATGCACGGATGGTGTAGAAAAGTCCATCTATTTTAGAAAGTCATTACGTTATTGACCAATCCATGCATTCGTTGTAAAGAAAGGACGGGGATACTAGTTTCTTTGTCCATAGTTCATGTGTAGAATCCATGGAATGACAATCAAATTCATAGAAAAATATATTTTAGCTCAATAAATGTGCATTTATATTCATAGAACTTAACAACTTTTACTGTAGATTGTCAATAACGTATGTTTTGATTGTACCATACGAATAAAATTTCTAATAAGGCTATTATTGTTTCCCTACATTGTAAATGTGGGTCATAATTCAGATAAATACATATGGAATAGTTCAGACCAAATATATATAACAACCACCATAGTTAATAGATATATAAAGACGTTACCACACCTAGTATCTTTGCGAAAAGTGAAGTACCATGAAATTAACTCTAATGCAATCCAAGGCTAAAACTATCTTCAGAAATGTTGGCTTCAGTATTTTTGACAATTCTAAAAATGTCACCATTTCATTCATAATGTCCCCACAATTTTGAGCCGAAATGTGACTACCTGAATCACTTTTATGTATCATGAATTTCATTGGTTTTCTCAGTGGATATGAAGTCATAACACCATCCCATTCCTACAACGAACGTGAAGTCATAACACCATCCCATTCCTACAACGAACGTGAAGTCATAACACCATCCCATTCCTACAACAAACGTGAAGTCATAACACCATCCCATTCCTACAACAAACGTGAATTCATAACACCATCCCATTCCTACAACAAACGTGAAGTCATAACACCATCCCATTCCTACAACAAACGTGAAGTCATAACACCATCCCATTCCTACAACGAACGTGAATTCATAACACCATCCCATTCCTACAACAAACGTGAATTCATAACACCATCCCATTCCTACAACGAACGTGAATTCATAACACCATCCCATTCCTACAACGAACGTGAAGTCATAACACCATCCCATTCCTACAACAAACGTGAAGTTATAAAAATACGCGGATATGAAGTTGTACAGTTCACTATAATATAGACTATGCAGGGAATGATTCCATATATTAGATTCATTTCCCGTCGGCTGAAATACCGGCACGGAACATTAACTCCACGCAGACACACGATGAAGCATGGACGGCTGATTAAATATTTGACTAAACCGACCCAGAAGAGATGATCACACTTGCATGTTCTGCGACTTGATTCATTGTATTGCTATAAAAATTCACTCACTGATTGATGATATGGAATAAGAGGATTCATAATTTCTGAATTTGTATGTTCCTTCCATAAAGAGACATGCAATACAACATTATCCAATACAAACAAATTTATTTCTATAAGCCAAAGGGATTTAGCGGCCCAAGCATATTCGAGGCAGTTTTATTAAAGGACCCCCCCCCCAAAAAAAAAAAAAAAACAACAAACAACAAACAACCAAATCTGATACGTGTATTTTTTATTAAAACCCCCAAACGTTGTAATAAATTACAGTAAATCGAACATGTGTACACAGATACAATTTTAGAGGTGTGTACAAGATATAGGGTTAGGTGGAAGGACCGTTGTACGAGTCAAATTGCATCAGTTTATTTAAGGTTTGTAAATAATCGTATAATTTTAAAATATACTAAGTTACTTGTGTTTAGAAGTTAAAACATTATACATCTGATTGAATTTTGGATGTTTCACCTACTTACCGAATAAACAAAATAAGAAAGTAACTAGGCACTCCTGGACAATAACTCTTTTCTTTTTTGTACCCAAATTCAGTGTCATCCTGTTATTAACATTTGCCGTGTTTCATAAGACTTTACTGCCTGAACATTGGCAACACTTTCCTACCTATTACATGTACCAGCTTTTTAACCTCAAGGTATTACGACTGACTGCAGATGTCTGGTTCTGTAAAGAGTTTTCATTGGCTGCACATGTGGAACTGGCATCACATGACAAAATTAGTATATCCCGTATTTGTGATGAACTTACAGATCATTTATCTCATTGCCACTGGATCTGCGCTATGCGATTTATAATAATCTGAATTGACAAAAGTGTCATATGTATGCTGCCAATCATATTTTTACCAAAAATATCATTGTTTTTTTCGCTTGGTACGTATCCTTAAATTCTGCAGCATATGTATGTTATATACCTGTTTATATGGAATAGAGTTCAAGATATTAATTAGAAATAATAATATTTTGAAACATTTCTATATATCATATTGTTGATACATAGGTTAATTATATTACATTAAATATTATGTTTACTTTGAATATTGTATTGCACTTTCTGATCTATTCCCTATTGACATATGAAGCAAACGTGAGGTGGAAATTTCATATTATTCACGAGTCAACATATGTTTAAAAACATGTATAGCTCAGACTATACAATATCTATCCATTCTCTCTCTCTCTCTCTCTCTCTCTCTCTCTCTCTCTCTCTATATATATATATATATATATATATATATATATATATATATATAGAGAGAGAGAGAGAGAGAGAGAGAGAGAGACCTTGATTTCGCTTTTACAACTATTGAGGGACGTTTAAAGGAGATATATACGCGGAGCAACCCTTACTGTTACGTATGTAAATTCCAAATTGCAAGCACATTATCCCAGGCAAGATTATTTTTTTTACCACAGACTACAGGTTTGAATCAAAGATATTTTACAGAGAATTAGATTTCCAAATGGTGTATCCCTCTATCTCTCAATTTTACTTATTCTATATAACTTCCAGCTGAAAAGAAGCCTCAAACACCATCCACAACGTACACAAACTCAGATTCTATATTTTTATCCTGTCGGGAAAATTGGATCTAAGATTTTGTTTGCCGTCTTAATCCGACTTTCTCCTCGTAAAATGTTTATTCTTTTCTTTCACTTACCCCCTCAATAAAGCAATTAAAATTATGACACTTATTCTTGAGAAATAAAGTCTATCGAATATTGATCAACCATGGCACGAACGAAACAAGCTGCCGGGTAAGTCCACAGGAGAAACAATGGATTAGTAGAAAGTTTTCAGACGCCTAGCTAGAGCATATGAAAAATGTAAAGAAAGGATAACATAGAAAAGTACAACTACAAAACTACAAGACTACAACTCAACTGAAAACACGTGCTGCACGTGCAAGATGATTTACTGCAAATAGCTCACAGATTTGGAATAATAATTAAAAAACAAGAAGAAATGAAACAGAAGAAGGCTCGTTCCTAGAATGCGTTTATAAAGAGGGCACCCAAGAAATAGACCCATCAGGGATTCGTTTGGAAAGAAGACCTTCAGTGGTGACAATACCGATAGCTCTTACAAGGGTAAATAAAGATGTCATCAAGTTAAGTGACAGGCTAAACAGAAAAGGAACAACAGGATATATTTTAAGACCACTGGGAAACCAGTCGACAATCCCTTACGGAGAAATGGACATCGGAAGGGAAATAGTAGTCATAAGAGAACCAGAACCAATGGTAAAGAAAACAAAAAGGCGGGAGAACTCCACTTATCAGACCTGCCGCTGGAAATACCCCTGCAGGCAACAAAAGAATGGTTTGAAAAGTAATTCATACTAAGAGCCACAAGCAGTAGAATGGACACATATCCATATAGTCCAATCAAAAACGGGATAATGATTTTGGAAGTCGAAAACGCGGAACTGAAGAATATGAAAGCAGTTTTCTTCATGCACGAGTTTCCAGTAAAATCATGGAAATGGGATGCATATACCATCGGAAATGAAGGATTTCCTGAAAGACAGGACACATGAAGAAAATATGCCCAAAGACGTTAGAGAAAGAAAAACGAAATTTTGTTACAGATATGACAATCTTCTCCTTCCAAAAGAAAACAAGAGGAAGAACAGCAGCAGTAAAACAGTAAAACAGTAAACGAAACCCAAAAAAGGGAAACGTACAACAACAGCAACGAACACAACAAAAGCAAAAACAACAACAGGCTTAAAAAGCTAAAGGAAATGCATTAAAACAAAATGGGAAACAACAACAACAACTCCATAATCAAGGAAAAGAAGAAGAGCAAAAGTTAAGTAAATTAAAGAAAGTCAAGATTTACAACAACAAAAACAACAGAGAGAGAAAAAAAGGGAGATGGAACCTTAAGGCTAAAAAAGACAAACCAAGATAAACTTAGGGAGAAAAAAGGGGGGTACCCTAACTGGTCTGAAAAGATCAAATAGGGAATAGTTCCCCCCCCCCCCAGTAAATTTCTAAGTGGAGACGCGTGTATGGAATATTATAGTTTTGGGTCAGATGTCTCAGAAGCTGCACAACCCATTATTTGCTACTTTGCCATCGTTATGACCCTAACACAATTTCGTATAAATTATTTACGGCGCATATTCTATAGTTACTTTGAATGCTTTGATCGTAAGTGATACAAGCTCTGTCCGGCACGTTGTACAACCTCCTTGAGAAATATTATTTGAACAGTTTCAATAATTATCAACATCAATGTGGATAGTTAATATCGTTTATCTTGAAAAAGGTAAGGAAAAAAAACGAAATCATTTTGGCGCAATATTTTCCTCGCCTTTTCTTGTTTTGTACAAAGATATTGGTATCCAATGGCTGGTACTTCCTCAGTATAATAAAGCAAGCAGGAAGCATTGCAGTCCAATTAAATTTAACATAGACGTGAAGGAAACACACAACCTTCTTGTAGTGCAAAATAATGCATGTCGGGAAGAGATCTTATCAGATTTGGAATATTCATAATCATAAGACGTTACATAGTAGTCATAAGACTTTGGTCACACCACGTGAAGTGAGCCCAGAGTGGAGGATTGGTCGAAAGAGCATACCGTTTCGGATCACTGGCATCTCACCTACGTCAGCATGGTTTCGAGTGTAGAGCTCGACTAATGGTGGTACGTGAGAAATCTTGACACAGCTTCTCGTGGGTCCGAGGTTCTTCCCGGGTTCTTCCTACACCAGTTATACAGCCCTCATGTATAGAATATTTTCTGCTGGAAATGCCGTTAAAACCCACAACAACATATCATGTGAAAGTTTAAACTTTATTTGTACAAAATCTGATCCTGACGACCTGATATTATATATCACGGATAAAATAATTTCGATAATAAAGACCTTTAGATCACAACATTTTAATTTATGGTACAAAATTTTATTTGAGAGCTCAGAAGAAAACGTTGCCAATATTGACTTTGAAATTAAAAAACAGCAGGAGTGCATTTAGGTATATGAGTCGATTTTGTATTATTCTTTTTCAGTTAAAAGCCTCGTAGAACACGTATCGTTAACACATATTGTTAATAAAATATGCATACATATTTTGGTAGCTTTTATTGAGCACGATAGATGGAGAGATAGATAGATAGCCATGCTAAATATTTTGTTAGGAATAAGAAATATGTTCTTCTTCGTATATATATATATATATATATATATATATATATATATATATATATATATGCACACCTGTGTCTCTATGTACATATAGTGAGAATCATATGGACATGTGTTACGTGTGTTTATTTTTGTGTACACATAGGTTTGTGTTTATCTGTTTGATTATGACGAGTAGGTGCCAGGAAGATAATTTTAAATTCGTAGAATTAGCCAAGCCGACGTCATAATATACAGTATTCACAAGCCTTTATTGTAACATGTATTTGTGTTTTTGTTTTAGAATGGACCTTCCGAATTTAATAAACATAAGGAATTTAGAAGCTATTCTTAAGTTCACGTGTTTACTAGTTTGAGATAGGAAACATTCTTCGTATAGAGTTGTTGGGTCATGTTTTGTCATACGGGATTTAAATACCTATCTGCTACTTTCAAAAACACACGAACACATCATACGAATGTGAAGCAAACCAAAGTATGTAAGTTTGAAATTAGTGTCGCAAATGTGTGGTTATTAGATGATTAGCGTCAAATTAGGTGTGGTATTAGTTCATTTAAGAACCCTTCTGTTGACCACGACTGTTATCTTGATTTAATGGAAATAGTCGAAACATCGACCTAGAACCAGCCCGATGTAGGTGCTTGACATTTGTGTTCGCTCAGTCATAATGAAAACATATGCTGTTATACCCTTGGTGTATTCCCATAAGTGGCCATTTAAATAAATCGTATTTAGTTTTCAGCAGAGCGTACAGTGATGATCAAAGTCTAATTTGTTCAATTTTCTGTTATTTAAAAATGATAACGTAACAATATATTAGTGACGGTTCACATCTATTAATTAATACATTGAATAGATGACAACAAGGATAGGGAAAATGAAGTATTTTGTTCTGTAAAAGCTATCATAGATAATTGTGCTATATGGATGAAAATCTTTTTATATAAAGGCAAATATATTCAAATATTTGATTAAATGTATCGCAAACTTAAGCAAAAGTGTATATCGAAATGGTATATATCTTGTTCGAGAAAGGTATAATTGGAACTTGTTTACTATGTCTGGAAGATGAAAATAATCAATGATAACAATTACAGAATTTGATTGTTGCAATTTGACATCAGCGTAAACATTTTCACTATAATATTTTTCGGGGCTGTGATGTGGCTTCTACATGGGTTATATTGGTTAGAATACATGCTCTTGTTTTGAAGTACTCAGGGAAAAATTTAATGGCTGTATTCTGTAATTGCAATATAGCTCAAAAACGTTCGATTCCAGTTAAATATTTAAAAAAATAACCCAAATCTAAACCGAATCCCTTCGTATGAATTTGCTTATTGTTAGCAAACTATATTAAAATTTATTAATACGTCAAGAAGTAAAAAAAGTATTAGGGATTTCACTCTGATATAACTTTCTGTAATCAATTTTGCAGATGCTAAAGTAAAGTTGGTGAACCAAAATGAAGATATGTTGTAAAACATGGAACACTGTGGCTTAACCATTTCAGTTAACATAAAAATTGAGCATGCTATATTAGTCTGCTGTATCTATTAATTTAATGATGCATTATATTATAAGCTACAAGGAAATATAGTATCGTAGTTGTTATTGTTGTTGTTGCTTTGTTTTTCTTTTCAATAACATCCTGGCCATTCGACATTAAGAAAGTTAAAACAACAAATCCATAAAATCAATACTAAGTTGATTGTGATTCTATTTTGTCTACTTTACAGGAAAAGAGCTTCATTATTTGTGTACATGTACAAATTTTGTGATATTCATGGGCTGTAAAATATAAATAATTTTCATATAAAATGGCTCTAAAACATTTTAAAAATCAGTCAAGTATTCAGTTACATGGTTTTGTCTGGTTAATTTGGTTTGACATGTAAACATTAATAATGTGTTGTTAGATAATTCCATCATGAAAGCTGACTTACTGATTTATACATAGAAATAAACTATTCAAAGTGGTTAAAGTATTCAGCGACTAAAGTTTTATTCATTATGTGCTGTTTTTGTTTTTACATATCTATAATTTACTTTTTCTGAGGTCATGTACATAATACCTCTTTAGAATATTGAATTACATTAATATTAGAAGGCGTTTTCTTTAGGTATAGTTGATTTTCTGTTTTCAATTGTCATTTTATGTATGCAGTGTATGCCAAAAGTCTCCAGATTTAATTGTTACAAGTCAGAAGAAAAAAAACAGAGTGGCCAATGGCGAATGAAGTGGTCAGAGTGAAAAATATATACTCCAATGATATTATTATATTGATATGTGATTTATACTCGCATAACCTTACATATTGTCATATACATTTATGCATGAATCCTTTATTTTTGCAATGAGGTAAATTCCTTTAAAAGAACATTTTGAAGTATCTAATAGATGCTTGTTTAGTTCCAACCATTTCTTTTATTTTTGTATTAATTGAATATACATTTCGTCCACAGAATCTTTACTAAATATGCTTCTACAGAACTATTTGAAAAAAGTGTATTAGGAGTTTTTTCCTACATCTTTTTATTATTGAACTACACCATATAATAGATCACGTGATCCCTAATATAATAAAATTTATTTTCTCGTTTTACGAAGAGATTCATGTCATGTGTAATACTTTGTCGACCGTAATTGGTGACATGAAACCTTCGTCGACGGATGTGGCTGTACACACCACATTCTTTTATAGAGGAAATATTAGGTATATTCCCATTCCTCAAGGAAGTGTCGTTCTCTTGGAATGTTCATAGTAAACACAATACGAAGTGCATTTGAAATACTGAAGGAAAGTTTAAAACCATACCCCCCCCCATTTAGATGTTAAAGTGCAAAAACGACAGAGCTTGCCAAATATTTGACTCCCCGTGAGTCATATAAAGCAGGAACTCTTCCTTCTTTGAAAAATATATTTGATTTGTATGCATTACTGTAGGCTAGTAAACCTTGTTTCTCATGAATGCCTAATTAGACTATTTGCTGCTACTTCTTCAAGTTTTAGTGATTATTTTTGCTAACAGTTTTAAACTTTAATATTATTTTTATAAATAAATGTACAGGTAACATATTTCAACGATTTAAATTCTGACACAAATGACATATTCATAACGTGTAGAAGCCAATAATATCAGTTGGCGATCAAATATACAACTTTTAGAAAATGAACATTGGTTTATTATTATTAGAGACGGTCAATCGTTAAAGATAATTGAAATTGAAAAATATAATGTCTGAATATTGTATACTAAATAACCGAGGACCTCAATTTTCATATATTGAAATGAATTGTTATGAGTTAACGTGGCATTGACATACCAACCTTCCAGCTCAATTCAGGAGTAAATAGTACGCATCAATCTTTGTTTTTTATTTTGTAAAAAAATCTTTGTTATCGAGTTTCAGAAATATGTAGATTGTTATATTTTTTGTCACTTTAGATTGCATGTTCATTTCGTATTATATATAGGAAATAAAATCAGAAACACTTTTATAAAAAAAATGATGCAATAGTGTTTCTTTTATTTGCATGTTTTTCACTTTAGCAATTTATTTATGATTTTGAACTAGAAGTAACAAAACAGATTTGATACCATTTGATTTCATGTTGTTCATTCATTGATATAAAAACAATTGCTAAAATATACCAAACAGACCAAAAGGGATTTGAATGCATATTATTTATGCATTATAAAGTGACTTCTTTTATTTAAGAATAATAATAATGAGAAAAACATATATTACAGTACACAGTTTTATCTACCATTGGTAATACAAAGCCAGATAAATAACATAAGTGAATAGGACCCAGCTGTTGGTTTGATGGCCTTTGGATCACACGTACTTAGACGATGACACATAGTCTCATTTGCATAACACTGAGGAGTTAGGGATAGGTTTTATATACTTAGACACCACTCCCTGTGCTCAGTTACAATTCTTGCAAAAATGATGGAAAACGTTGATGGCAGCTATGTGCGATATAGTGAATGGTTTTATCCAGACTAGTCAAATATTTATTCCTAGCTCACTAAAAGTCAAATGTTAAATTTTCAGTTGGCACTTATGTTTTTTAAATCTTGTGTAGCTGAAACACTGAACCTCATTGTTCCTGTAAAGATTTGTTCGCAGCAGTCTACGAATTATTGCTTTTAAAAGTGTTACTGTAAGTAAAACTTGAGCAGGCATTACCCCACTACTTTTTGTACTAAGACGTAATGTATTAGAAGAACTCACTTTATTAGAGAGGATAGCGTAAGTGTTTCGCGGTAGGTTATTTATTGAATAGTATTCATGTGTTAATTGAAGAATTCCAAAGACTAGTTTAAAATTATCACAATCATCTATAAATTTCAACATATAAAAATGAAATAATGAATAAATACATAATTTTAAAAAGTAAAAAAAAATCTTTATATCGGTGGTGTTACATCAGTGTTATAAAACTGGAAACGGTCATAATTTTAAATCTGTCTCATATTCATGCTTCTAATTATAATCATTTTATCATAGCTCAGTTTTGTACCCATCTTTGAATTTTTAAATATATAATAAAACAGATCTGGTAACGGGAAAATATGTTAAATTACAAAACGGTGCAATCAAAACGATGATTGAATCTATTTATCTTAAATGTAGGATCTAGGTTGTTGATTCTTCTGTCTTATTCCTTCTTTTTTGACTTTTTCTTTTCTTTTTCATTGTACGATTAAACATGTTCAATGTGTATTATTGAAATATTGCCCAGGCATCTCAAGCAGGTTGAATTAGGAGTATTAGTTGTATGTGGAAGATGATAAATACTTGTCTGAACATTCTAGTCAATCGACATTGCATTGTTGCAATAAGAATACGTTTCAACTAAGTCAGCCAATCATTAGAGACTAAAAGACGAAAAAGAACCAAATCAGTTAACACAGACCACATAAAAGGTGACAATACTTAACCCATATAAAATATTGTTTGTCGCAACAAGACAATATATTTATATTATTAAAATATGTCAAAAAACATAATCAGTATTTAATTTAATCAGGATTTATGGGCATTTTACCGAAAATGTGGAGTTCGAGAAACATATAATACCTTGGTAGGTAAAGCAATCTGGTTAAAATCAGATTTCCACTGTATTAAATTGAAAATCTAGAGCGGCTACCTAGGGGTCATGTACTGGTGACCTATAATATTGTAATAATCATTAATGTTATCAATCAATCTGATGAAGTCTCTACTTTCGCGTTTGGAAGACCTAGCAGTATAGCATCAATGTGTGCCGATAGATTGGATTAACTTTCAAATTTCTGGAAGCCGCATTTCCAATGGCTAATTCAAAGGTCATTATATCATGACAACTATGCGGTTTGTCTCAGATCTTTACGCAAGACTGGTGGTCTGAGTTTAATCAGATCGACATAATTCATTTCACATGAACGGTTTTGTTTAAAGAAAATTTATATGTACAGTGCACACATGGGTACGCACCTGTTTATCATATTACGATTTTGATAGAAATTACATGTAAGAAATAAACAAGAAGTTAAGTGGTTATTTTGAAATGGAAAATACACTCTGAAGTAACACTCGTACTTTGTATAATAAATTATATAAAATACTCTGAAATCAGAATATTAGAATATAAGTCATAGAAGTATCAATAATATTTTCGAGGAAATCACGAAAGTTATTTCGACACGATTTGTACAGATTTTGAATGACATTAATAGTTGAAGGTATAGGCAAATGGTTATTTTCCGTTGATCAAGTGGAACATATCTTCGGTAGAATCAAATGTTGTATTCGCGGAACTCGCACAATATGTTTTGACCTTCAAGATCCCCCACGTACTTTTCCAGTAAAATCGCACTTAGATGGTACTAGAGTAGTTTTGTTCCCCGTGAAATTGAACTATAGGTATTCCTTTCTTCCCTCGGTGAGATATAGTCTAGATTCTTTCTTTTCCCCGGAGAAAATGGCGAAAGGATATGTATGCACTCTTGATCAAACCATGAAATTTCCTAGCTCCACATAAATGTACAAGTGATGACGCGTGTATTAAATATTATATTGTTGGGCCATATGTCGTAGAAGCTGCAACCTTGGCATATAAGTCTCAAGCAAAATTTCGTACAAATTATTTACGAAGCTTAATCTGTAGTTGTCACCTATGCTGTTATCGTATGCTCGAGGTGCAAGCTGTGACCTTCTTGTTTTCACATAGAAGTAGATCGGTAACATCTACCATATATTCCCATTTCATCGAAAGAGAGCTATATAAATAATATATTGTAATGGCTTTTGTATTAACTTACAAATATCCAGAAAACTAGATGAAGTTTAGCAAAACGTGTGAGTAGTACAACCTCTTTGGAATAATCTTGGATCAGTTGGACGCGTTAAACTATTATTACATCTTCTTTTAGACTGGACATGTTAGGAATATTCCAGTTCCTCAAGGAAGTGTCACTCTATTGGAATGCTTTTAGTAAATACACAAGAATGAGGAAAATTTAAAACAAAAATCCGTTTAGATTTTAACTTGCAAACACGATAGTGCTTCTCAAAGTTTTACTTTTCTGAGGTTCATATGGAAACAATAACTCTACATTCCTTTAAAATGACTGTTGATGTGTATGTATTACTGTAGGCTAATAAACGTTGTTTGTTATGAATGCCTAATTAGGAAACGATCAGCTACTCCTTCATGTTTCAGTGACTTTTTAAGCAACATTGTAAATTTTGCATGCTTTCTCAATAAATTTGTATGTAACAGATTTAAACGATATTAAAATCTGGCAAAGATTAAATCGTTACATATGTGGAAACCAGTTCCATCATTTGACAATAAAATATAAACTTAATTTGAAAATAAACAATGGTTATTTAGCATTAATTAAAGCTGTTACTGGGGAGTAAATAATATGCTTCGATCTATTTGACATCGGGTTGCAAATCTTTGCAAGTTGTTATATGTTCCGTAACTTTTTGATTGGTTATTAATTTTGTATTAAATACAACAAATATTCTACTAAAAATTTAAAGAATTAAAGATGTAAAAATGATTCTTGTATGTGTATTTTTCTTCTTTAGCCATTTATTTGCTAATTTAAACAAAAGCAGCAATACCATTTGATCTTATAATTTGGATTTAAATAGTTTAAAAAAATACCCACATAAATACAAGGGATTTGAATGTCTATTTATGCAGAATAAAATGACATCTTGATTTGAGGATAATGAAAAAGAATACTTTCTATCGCAAAACACAATTTCACTTTCTAAGTCTTCTTCTATTGGCAAAAATTGCCAGCTAATAGCCCTAGTGATTAGAACTATTCAGTTACTGTGACGGTCCTTTAATCTGAAATGCTCAGACAGTGATTCATGGTCTCGTTTGCTAATCAGTAAGGAATTAGACATATGTTCAGAAAGAGCTTAAATACTAATCCCTGTGTTTAATTATTGTCCCAGGAGAAATGGTGGAAAACATTGGTGGGAATATTGTGATATTTTTAGTGGTTTTATCCTGATTAGTCTTTGATTATTTTTTCCGCATGTGTCCTTTTCTAATAGTGGCATAGCGCAATACCATTAATTTTCATAATCATCTTGTACCTGTGGAATACTATTTGCACAACGTTAAAGGACATTATTTCTATTGATGTACTGAAGAGATGTGTCAAGAAATTACTTTGTTGTACAACATATTATTCGAGAAGTATAATCCAATCTACATAAATTTTATCCCGGTAGTTTACATTTATGCTAGTGGTTTAATGGAAGTTGAATATTGCTGACACTGTGTTTTGTAATGTGAATTGTAAGCAGTGGCTTAGTTCGTCAGTATTGAAAACATTTAAATGTTAGATACGATTTGTAAAACTCTTTGAGGAGAAGAAACATCGTCAATTTATTTATTTCGTCAGTCGAGGGCAAGTGACTGACACGGAAATGTGTGCATGAAAATACTTTTACACTAAACATGAACATAAATGTTGATACATTTTGTTTTCGTGGAAAGTGTTATATACAGCATATGGGTTGAGCCTTAGCGATTTCGAAATACTGCTCTCTGTTCATGATGTGAAGTCCACATATACCACCTTTAGTGTTAGAAGGGAAATGGCGTTTAACCGAGTTCTCAGGCCATATATTTAACCACGTTCATTGTACCTATAGTGCTATTTTCGCTAAATGCATACAAGACTTGTAAGAAAGCATTTTTCAGCTTTAAGACTATGTGAAAATAAAAAACTTTTTCCATTCTTGTTAATGTGTTGAATGTGTTGGAATTTATTCTAACTTTTCTAGAAAAGTTACACCAATACCACATAACGCCATCAGATAACAAATGTGGTGATTTAGGTTACACTTTTAATAGCTGAGTTGACAAGCTGAATTCACTTTACATGTTGTTCGCTTTATAAATGTGAATTGTCCACGTTGTTATAATTCATCACCAGTAACCTTTGTATACACAGTTTCATGCATGAACGTGGTTATTTTAATATTAATACGAATTTAATGTGTAATGAGTTTCAGTTTTTGTATTTCCACTTAAACGTGTCTCATCAATTACATGTTGAGTGATTTGAGTTTAGCTGCTTGGAATCATTGAACGTCGTGGGTAATTTTAGACCAGATACTTTGGTCAAGGATCACGATTGTTAAAGGGACGACACTAATCAACTCAGTGTGAGGAACCAATGGTTTAGAATGGGTCTGTGATGTTAGAAGGATCCCAAGGCATCCCTCAGCAGGCCTGGATTGGAAGCACTCGTCATGATTGTCGAGTGGCCCCTATTGTTGTATAGGATTAATGGATCATGGTTATGTATTTATCGATGAGAAAATTTTATCTAATGACTCACACAGTAAATAAAGTCAGAAGGACTTTATGGGAGCTTTGTGAGTGATTAGGTAAAGTTTACACATCGATCAATACCCAACCATGATCATATAATCCTCATAATTCCAATACACGTCCTTTCTGTAATCATATCAGCAGCTTTCAACATGAATACATCTGTTGTTCTTGTCTTCTACGCATTTCTATATTTCAAAACTTAACATCGTGTCCATTTTAGTGAGGTCCATTGCTCGACATATGATCATAACCCTGAATAACTGCCGATGAAACATTGTTGAAGCAAAATGCAATACTTTCTCAAGATATGTTTATAATGTCTGCCAGATGTTTTCTTTAGCCAAAGGAGTGAGTGTTGGAATGCAGGAATGACTGTGCAGTTACATTCTGTTAACTTCTAATGGGTGATTTTAACCAGGGGGTTCACACTTTGGTCGGAAATCACAAAGGTTGGTGGGTGCGGATTATTATCATGCTATAAGATATTAATATTGTTAAAGCCTCACAACAAATGAAACGGTATCTGGGAACGAAAAGCAGTCCGCAAAATTTGCTGCTGTATAAGAACATCCTTCACCAGTATCACGTGACAGATTATATCAAGTTAGATTGCAATATACATGCATATATATATAATTAGTTTTTGCAACGGAAGATCAGACAAAATATACAGGCTTTACTCCTTCAAGCGCTTCAGCATCATCTTCATGTATGCTCTTCAGGTTAATACATCATCCCATTACAATAGTTTTGTGAATAAACAATTTGAAGTCATTGCAATATGTACTCATTTTTGTGTCTTTTAACTTCACATCGTCAGACTCATGCAGTTTTCTACGATACTGAGCACCTTGATATTGCACGCACGTGCACAACACGTTTGCCTAAAATAGTATAATGTAGAAGGATCTACTTTGCAAACATATGATGTACACTGATGTAGTAGAATTTAGGTTTCAGTTTATTAGAATTGTTTGTGAATGAACTGTTACAACTGTTTCTTCTATCTGAAAGCAAAAATGATGGAGCGAACAATATGATGAATTAACTGAACCACAAATGAAAATTAAAGACCTGCTAGTGAATGAACCTGATATTCGCAATTTCCACAACGAACATAAGGGACGCAGTATTGAAACAACCATCCCGATCATTTAACCAGTTATGTAGGATAAATGTTTGTAACGTTTCGTTAATGAAATTGTTCAGAGTATGACAAGTGCTGTCTGGAGTAGATCAAAATAGAATAGCATAGAAAACCATACCGAGGGCAATGTTTATCACTTATCTGTAAGAGACGTACCAATTTATAAGTGAAAGTACAGACTTCGTGGGGAATATGCTACTAAAGGATTTGGTAGAAAATGAGGGATCGAATATAAATAAGCCAAGACTACGAATAATTCTTATTTCCGCTTTCTGAATGGATTCTCGCACACCAGCTGCTTTGCAATTTTCCGTGTTAACTTTGTGGATACAATGCTTCAGATTTAGGCTAGCGATAGATGTCAAACAGGTGGTAACATAGCTGGGGTCCCCACAAAACATATGCAAATTACCAGGCATAAACATGTCCTCTTTAGTTGTTAATACGAATAGCAAAATTAGACTTTAGTTTTGCATCTAGAATTTCTTCAAAATGTACATTTTTAGTTTTACAAATCCGAATTATATGAGCTATATCATGGGTTCTAAGCTTGATAAAACATTTCGAATTTGTACTGTAATTCCATGTGCAGTGACATTCACAAGACTGTACTCAAAATGATATAAGCGTGATATTCTATAGCATCATTTTTTGATAATTACAAAGTAAAGAGTTCATTTTGTTCCCATAATATGATTCCAAACGTTCAATAGCAGAGCAGAGACATACTTTCATCGAAGTCATGACCCGTTCCTCCCTGCTCAAATCAGATGTACGTTATGTGGAATTGACACAAATAAATCCAGTCGCTGATCACTGGAATCGAGTAGAATCAACAAAATAACCCCCAAAATCCATTCAATCCAGACCAACTGGAAAAGATGTTGCAATGTGCATACATTCACAATAAGACTCCGAATTTCCATTTTAAGTAGACCAAAACGACAATTCTTTTTGAAAATGATGTCGAGCGCGCGACTAAGTTTTAAATTCGTTGTGCGCCGTTATGTGCTCATTAGCATTATTGTTGTCTTTGATGAATCTGCGGATGTGTATTTATTTTGGAATGCAGCATAAATTCAATTACTTTGTTTCTTGTAACATGGAGGCAGGAAGACAAGAGAGTACCTATATATGTTTTGAATAAGTTATTAGTTATTTGAAATCATTGTTATATTTGCTACATGTTTTAATGCATGGTTCTAAAGATGTTTCAGCTATTAGTTATGCAGTTTATTAAACGACGAGGTTATTTGCGATAGATTTGAAATTGAATTTTGCCGTTGAAGTCCAAAAATGCTTCTTTTTACCTGTCAAAAATGGAGCCTAATAATTCGCTTATTAACATAAACTGGTGTTTTATGTGTATCATTGTTTGTGAATGTTCATACATTATCTTTAAACTGTGTAAAACTGAGAAATCTACTTTGAATATTGCGTGGAATCAGTTTCAGATTTTCCTGATTACTTATGTTTAAAATTTCATCATCTTCTGAGGTTGTTTTATTGCTGAACACAAGGACGCTTTAACCTTAATAGATGACCTAATTATCGTTAAATTTAGTAACTACAGGAAATAAACATAATGAAAGTTTGACCTACAAGATAAGAGCTTTATTTACAAGGCATTGAATTAAAACTTGACCTAAAAGATGAGAAATTTTAATAGGCATTAAGGAATGTGTGACTATGAAACATTTTGCATTGAGTTTCTAAAAGGATGTACCACTATAAATTCTGAACTTAATATTAATAATGAAAACAATCAGTAACAAGCCATAATTAAATATCATGTACTTTTGAAAATATACTTTAAAAAGGGAATTGCGATGTATCAATGAAAAAGTAAGCAGAAGCACAGCCATGAAGCGGAGGTGAGTTCAAATGAAAGAAACAAATAATCTCGTATCCAAATGAGTCAAAAAGATGACGGGATTTACTTGATTTTTAAGCATCACGTCGTAGTACATCACAGTATTATTCTTATTTCCATCCAAATGATATACGGGACTTCGATATTTTGTTGTGCTGCAGAAAATCTAACAGTGTTTTTACCAGGCTCCTTCTTAACTGTGCGCCGTCGTTTTTTTCACTGATACCACTGCAGTACAAGCGATGACTGGAGAGAAGTTCTTGAGTTTTAAATACATCCATGCAATGTCTGCATGGATATTTTTAACTACTTGCTGTGCCGGTTAAAGCAGCCGAATAAAATTCTTTATTCATGCATAATCTGATTTCGTTTCCGATTCTTCCGTTTAACTCAGCAACAAAAAATCAAGCTGAGTTCGATCATTTTTTTCATGGGGAAGCTAGATATTGCCAGCGGATATAAGCCTTTTGTCATAACTGGATACAGTAACATCGATAATCGAGGTTAAGTGTTTCAATTTTGTTAAGTGTGGCTTAGACAACCTGCACAGAAAATCGAATATCGCCAAAGTTGAGTTTACCGAAGTCCTGCTGTTATTTTGTAGTTACGAATTGGTGATAACATCCTGGATGTAGCGATTAAATGTTTGCCAATTACTATTCCGGGTATCGTATTGGTCAACAGCTATCGAGCGTCTTTGCCTAATGTGTAGCTTGTTGGGATAAGTGCCATATAATTTTCCAACTCACCACTACGTTTATAAATTTGCATTTGGGTTCTTGTGATTGTTGTAGTTTTGCACCAAAGTACTCATTCGCTTTTCTTACAATTTTGGGTATTCGGATATTATGTTCACTTGCGAAGTGTCTTATTTGTCTTACCTTTGTTTTGTTGGTTTGCTGCGGCAGTGGCAACCGGTGGCGTTTGTGGTGTTCATGGTAGTGGATTCTGTACAAGTATTGGTTTCAATAATTGAAGTAAATATGTTTTTCTCATACAACTTGGTATGTATATTCCATGCTCACGTGCGATCTGTTTTAGCTGCGGCACATTAGTCATGTTTATGCTAGGGAGAGGGTAACACGTAATTTTTTGTCGTTGGCTTGTTTTGATATTTTGTTTGGATCAGAAACTGCAATCTTTCATTCCTGGATATTATTTAATTTATTTTTATTTTATTGTTTTTTTGCGTGGTATCTGTTTGTGCTTATGTAGCTAGAGGTGTTTGTAGTTTTGATTTATTTCTACGTACTTTATAATACTCACAAACAGATCCACAGGGCTAGCAAAGTTGATTACGTAGCAAGAATGCCATAACACATTTAAGGCAGGGTCGTGCCACTAGACCATCACGTAATATTTGAGTATTTGTTTTACAGTACTCATAATGACATGTTCTGCAACATTGTATTTTTCAAAGCAGACACATTTGCACTTATTGCGTCACAATGCTACCTATACATACGTGCAAACATTTATCTAATTGGTAAAACTTTCATTACGGCGTTGCTTTTCCGTAGCTGCTTTATTATCTCTTCCATTGAAATGTTTTTAAAGCAAGGAGGATTGTAAACATCATAACATTCATCGCCATATTTACTATCTTGCAGATATATTGTAATGCAACGGCTAAAACAGGATTTCTCAAATAACATGCCTAATTGTTTTTTGACTTCATCGAAATAGCTTTGAAAGTCGGATAAAATAAATTCCATCCCGAGCTCAGTCACAGCAAGCTAAAATGACAAATGACTGAGTATTATGCCGACTCGAGATGAACAAAGTTCAATCCAATAACATCAGACTTCTGAGAACACGGATACATTTCCATGATACCTGTTGTGCTTCGTTGCCTTTATCAATAGCTTCTGCAAATTATTATTAATACTCATGCTGCCGCAACTCTGGAACGTTGCATATTAATTCATGCCCAAATTTCTTTCTTGGGTGGGTAAGTCGACTAGCTGTTCCTCATGTATAGGACCTTGGCATATATCTGAGTTCGAATGCCATGCTTATATGTATGACCCAAAATCATTTGTTCAATTAGCCTGTTCGTGGACATCTTTGTCACTGACCTTATCGAAAACGTCAATCACTTGAGACACAGTGGGCGAGATATTCTTCTTTTGTGGGTGTTCTCCTTCACACATGATATTCGGCAGATTCCTTTTAGTTTTATTTGCCTCAAAAACCTGCCCCAATTTATTTCGTTCTATTTCAAAGATCATTCCCAGACTCACCAACTTAGCAATGTGTTTCGAATTTGCTTCGAGAATGCATACCTCATCTTCTGTGTTTCTTTTATAAACCAAAAAAACAAAACAAAACGTTTTGTCGATCTATTAATTCAAGCCCTATGTAGACAGTATTGATCGAAAACACAATACATTCTTTCATTACACTGGGTCTAGAGGTTTCAATAGATGAAAAATGTGCACTAGTGGCAATCACAGACAGAGAAAACCAAATAATCTTCGGACAGAGAACTACTTATTGATTGAAATAAATTAGTTCGCAGTGTATTTATATTGATCGCTATCATAAGCTTTTCTAAATAAATACATCCATCCTAGAATTCCTTTTTATAACCACCTCAGCGTAGTATCAAAGGCAGGGTTTTTTCCGTCACAGAAACTCTTCGCGTACTGACATCCGGACGAGACTCTACCCCTAAATGGCTGTCTCATTCATGTCACTTGTGTGGGGTGGAAGCATCTCCGAAGACAAAATAAAAGTGAACAACAAAATAAAGTCACTTAGGACTAAATATGTCACGGAGAGTAGAGGCGATGATGGGTGGTGCAAAATGCTAACATTCATACTACTAGGGACTTAAAGTGAACAGTTATACAATACGAATATCATGACAAAGAAAACTGTTACAATTGATTCTTTATTCATGAAAACAAACACGTAATTTTACAAAATCAATCACGATAAAACCACTTATATAGAAATAAAAATATGCAATGAATATAAATAATTTCTGAAAGTGTATAGCAATTTCTATGTAAGTTCAACAAAAAATTGGCCTTCTTACCCTGCTATTTGGTTGATATGTAAATCCACCAATTATTAAAGAACATGTTTGCATTAAATTTTGTCTAATCTGGACATGATGTTTATGTTTAAAATAACAGTGACAACAAAGGAAGATAGACATGACATAAATTATGAAGGAACAAATAGAATACAATAGAAGATAAGCATAACAGCAGAATAAACAAAGAAAAAGTGATAGAAAGAAGAAAGAAACATCAATTAATCTATCAATCAATCAATAAAATAAATAACGAGGACAATTATGACAATAGGTGATGGAATGCGAGATTTTCTCGTCAACTAAATCTCTAAGATTGATTACTTTCGAATGCAAACAAAAGTGTACATATAAACAAAACACAAAAATCAAAATATTAACAATAAAAATGTTGTAATGTTCCTATATGATAAATAAGTAATCTCTGAAACATCAATGTGTTATCCTAAGGGAAAGCTAATTAGTCATTCTTGGTTTTTCATCAATGGATTCTAATGACTCATATGTGGCCACGCACCCGACAGAAATCCTTTCCCAGACAAATCGATATGTATACACCCCATTTTTACAGCCTGTGCGCCTCAGGACCTTTATAAACATTGGAACACTCCTGCACTTTATTCTTTTGCTATTTATTACGACATCGGATATATCCAGATCGCTACATGCGCACATAGCTTCTACTAGAACTTCTGGTTTCCTGTTGCTGTCGACGTTCTTAACGAAATACCATGGACATATTGACGTAGAGTGCAGATGGTTGTCCAAGAAGGCAATGTGATGGCGGCATGATTGTTGCCCCCAGAGAGTTTCGTTTCTCACTATGTCTACATATTGCTGGGGAATTGAACGAAAGTCGTGTCTCGTTGACTGACTGAATCTTGGTAACAGAAATGCTGCCTGCATTTTGGATAATTCAAGGAAATCAAAAGTGTTCTCAAAGCGGGACCAATCAGTTGGATCTGTACATTGTTGAGCAGAGTTACAAAATACCATCACTGATATCGTCACTACCTGGAAAAACACAAAGAACAAATTCTATTTAGATTCAAGTGCTTAAAAAGATAATATTTTCAACGTACATTATTATTCACTTGCTAAAATAGATAGATACTTGATACACTTATGTCATAACATCATATATCTTGTAAAATGAAACACAGTGAAGAGCAGAATGGTTTCTCTAGGACATTAAGTTATAGAATATTTGTGAAGATGGAACTGCAACAATTACGAAAATAAAATTTCTACGATCTTTCCAAATACAACATAAAATTATGAACATTTTCAGCTAGAAGTAATTTCTATCTAAAAAGAAAACGAAATTTCTGCTTATGTGGTTGTTATGTACGTGTTTGTCCTGGTAAAAGCAAAATCACGCTGACTTTGAAGCTGTTAACAACAAAATATTACTGACTGCATCAACCAATATTAATAATAATTTTTGTGCAAGTATGTATCCCTCGGACTTCATGTTGGAGTGTTTCCTGGTTTTGATTGTCGCTTCTTTTTTAGTACTATAATGGAAGACAATTCGTAAAAAGGCTTGTTAATTGTCCACAGTAATCAAACAATATATTTTGATGTGGAACGTGCTAAACGAAATTTACTGACATTTCTTACCATCATTATTATTCTTGAGATCATTTTCAATTGGTCTAATGTGTATGGTTTGTTGATAAATTAATAACAGTTAGTTAAACAAACTCTGTTTCTTTTATTCTGCTGTAGTACACGAATTGATGATCATTTATCTTTGAAGTTCCTTTTATACATAAAAATCACGTGCAATTAAGCGGAAACTCATGCTCCTAATATCACAAGTTGACCAATAGTGCTCTCTTAGCTAGTCCAAAATGGATATATCCTCTGCTGAATACAATAGATATGTATTATATTAAAACGGTCTGGCATTGTGTGAATATTTCTCTCTGTGATGATAATGTCATTATCTTCTAGATTTATAAATGTATCGTGCTGCACGCGAATTCTAAATTTTGAGCATTGATCAAAGGCAATGACCCATGCTTCTCGCTTTACGAAAAGGGATGGCTCATTATTTACTTTATGCCGCCTCGTGTTATGACGCTATGTTCAACCTGTTTCAGACTGAATTGTATTAATTCATTTTATACTCCGTTTCAATATCTTGCTTCAATATTTAACTTGTTAACAACTATATGCATCACTAGAAATACAATTCGAAACCAGTAATAGCAGAATCTTACTATGGACGTCGAAATCAGATTGAAACCAAACTTGAAATTATTGTACTGTTTACAAGAAAACAATCGTCAAGTTCTTGGTAACATTGATTAAATATTTAATACACATACATTGTTTTTGTTTTGTTTTCTAACAAACGGACCTGTTCAAAACACTGCACATAAGCAGATTCTAGCATAAATATTAGGATGTTAACATGTAGTATTACTAAAGAAATTGACAAGAGACCGTAAAAAAGTTCTTGACTACGTGAAAAGAATAATTAGCATCTTGTTGAATATGTCATAGACACACAACTTTTTGTCTTGTTTGTATAAAGAGAGAGAGATAGATAGATATATAGATATGTTGACCCCAACAAAAAATGTCCACGTATTGTAAAATTGAGTTTTCTTGTATATATTTGTATAAATAACGATCCTCTAAAGGAATATAGATTTAAAATATCTAAACAAAGTGAATACTCACCATTTAAAGGTATGTGTAATGAAATTCTAAAAGACAAACGACAACCGCTACTGAAATATTCATTTCTGAACGTATTTCATGACATGTATGACGCTTGGTATAAGTAACAATGAAAAAGATTGTATATTATGTTTAATACTGTGTTTACTCCTCTTGGAACACGACCTTGATATAAGACTCATGAAATATGTCGAGCATTTATGTAAGTATCATACTCAATACATATACAGTTGTTTCAATCGCTCGGTTTTAACTAAAAGGCATCGAATTAATACTTGAACAAATATGATGGAACATTTTACATTGAGTTTATAAACGGAATTATCAATATAAATACTGAACTTAATATTAAGAATCAAAACAATCAGTAACAATCCATAATGAAATATTATGTACTTTTGAAAACATACTTTAAAAAGGGAATTGCGATGTTTCAATAAAACATGTATATGGAAGAACAGCCAAGAAGCGGAGGTGAGTTCAAATGAAAAAAAGAAATTATCTCGTATCCTAATGTAGCACATTTAAAGGTAGACATTGATGGTTGTTTATTCATTATTACTGCCGCTAAACATTTAGTCTAAACTCCTGTCAAGAAGGGTAATGGCAACTGATGTTATCAATAGCAACACAGACTGCATGAAATATACTTAAACGTCCTTGAATAAACTGCATATGTTCCATTTCGCATGAATTTCAATTTGTGGACGTTATTTAAATAAAAGTATTGAGCACAAATGAAATTTAAAGAAAGTTTCTCTTTCCCAACATTGAGTCCATTATTCTTAATATACGGGTCTGGTTTTGAAATTGCTAAAGATAGTCTACACCATAGTATCATACCACTGTTGCAGGATTAGGTCATATTTTCTAAAACGTATTTTGACAATTGACCTTTATGGACGGATTAATGTTTAATTTTTTCATTAACAACACTATAGCCAGATGTCCTTTATGCACACTGTACAGGCATGTCGAAACGTAAGACGCTTGAGTCTGATGCTTTGAGAAACAATAAAAAGTGGACATTTTTTAAATGCATTTGTACTGTATTCATTTACATAGGACAGACACGAGTATTCGACTGGATATGTAAGACCGGCCGTGAGTTAGAATAATACCTTGATTAAGAGGCATCAGTTCTTACACTTTTGTTCCCAGATTAAAACTTAATTGGTAATGTGAAATGAATTGAACCAGATTATTTCCATGATGGTAGTTGTGTGCCAGGTCAATGTAGTTTCAAAAAGTTATAATTTGGATGTTTGTGCCATTTACATGCCATACATATACAGCATCATACATCTTTAGTCAGTTGTTGGAGCTCTGAACTAGTAACCCTAGGGGCGCGGTTCATATACTCGCCCAGGCCAGCTCAAAGTGTCTTTGGTAAGGCACTTAATTCCAATGATTGTTTTCAATGCTTTACAAGAATACGGTTAAACGCACTAATCAAACCGAGTCATACTATTATTCTATTGACTAATAATCTCATTTTGTATATTTAATATTCATCTCTAGGGTTCCAAGTATCACGGAACTGCCTTTTTATTAAAATTTGGACTCTGTGCGATTCGTTTATTTATTTAGATTGCTTCGTAAATAAGAGGTGGACGTGTGGTATTCCATAGTTTATTTATTTTGAATGAGAATTATGCAGACATTATGTCCATTTTGAATAATAACTAATTTATTCTTGAGATAATTTGCTACAACTGTTCATATTACTGTTGATATATCCATGACAAAGGAGTGAATCATTTCATATGGCTGTGTATATGATGGGTATACAACTGTCCCTTCTAACTGTATGGTAGATATTAGTTTCAACCGATCTCAAATGACTTTCTAGTGGTAATGTAAAAGGAAAAACGTTAACTGTAATGAATACATGACGATCAACTTTGTAATTTGCGGATATGAATAATAATAATAATAATAATAATAATAACAGATGTGATTAACATTTTTGAGAAATCAATTGAAATTTTAAAAGTGCTACATTTGGTACTCAAAATGTATTCACATGTATGTTATAGAGCAGAAAAAGTCATATGAGTAATGTTTTTAATAACTTTAATACTACTTGCATCTATAAAGTTGAAGATTCGGTAACAAGTTAATTTATGATTAAAATTATTATCATTGAAACCTTCATTAAATGATCATTAATGTCGCAGTTATAAAACACAACCAGACATCATTTCTTACACGTTTGTTCCGAGATCAAATTATAAACCTTTCTCAAAATGGTGCGAGTCATTTGATTTCTATAGAAACCGAAGATATTATAGTTTAGCAAAGTCTGCCAGTCTAAGCACATACTCAAAAGTATCGTAGTCATTGCTTTTGGATTTTGGTTCTAAAAAAGGGTGAAAGTTTTGTTTCTATGATATATATTTCTATAAGAATTTTGTACCATCGTTAAACGTTCGCGATGTCTGTTTCAGTCTATAACAAGTTGCAGCATCTTATGAACTATAGTCTTGAGTGTTATAGTCAGTGCGGCATATTTGCATGTAGCATGAGCATTGTTGTTTTTAAGAAATTGTTATTTTACAAGTATATAAATATAAAAGCATTTAAGACCAAGAACCAGGACTCGTTTTCACGATAATTATACGTAGTAGAATGCACACACATGCATACACATGCACACATACATTGCATGGATATACAATGACAATGTGATGTGATTTGGATATTTTAACGTAACTTTTAACAATTTGTCAGTCATATCGCTACGATGTCTGCAATGTGGCAGTTTATAGTGATGTCTAGCACTGGGGCATCATGCCGCAGACATGTAGCATGATGTCCCACCCAGTCACATTATCCTGACACCAGACCGACCAGTCCTAGCACTAATCTCTTAATGCTGAGCACCAAGAGAGGCAGCTGATAGTACCATTTTTGTATGTCTTTGGTATGACTCGGCCGGGGATCGAACCCACGACCTTCCGCATCCGAGACGGACGCTCTAACCACTAGGCCACCAGAGCGGTTCAGTCGATTTTGAAGAAGGCGGTTTAGCATATTTAACAGTTTGTGTGCGTTTTTGCAACTGACGCAACTTTTGTATTTTCTATACTGTTCAAAACAGGAGAACAACGTTCTTAGCCATGGGTAGGATTAAAATATGTCAATAATCTCATTCTCTGGTTCAGAAGAGGGAGTCGCTAGGATAAAGATGGCTGATCATGAATAGAGTGAAATCCCATATATATTTGCTTCTAGATCAATTCGAATATTTCGGGCGGGCACACATATGAACAAGCGAGTACATATGCGATATGTGGTATTTGGGCCAAACCACATAATAAGTGGCTCAAAGGTGGACCATTTCAGAGCAGAACTTTATTTTAATTTTAAAAAAAATCACAGGCCACACATAGGTTGCATATAAGAATACCACAGATGCTACAATATTGTAACGCGACGTAATGAACACATGGAAATTCACATCACATCATAGGTCAACATTCACAATCATAGCAAGACTAAACATTCAGACATAATATGAAATCATTTGGGTACATAAATGTAACATTGGTTATTTTGAGCATAATGTCTCTCATCAAGTGCACAAAGTTGTAAGAGAGTGAGAAAAATAATGATATCGTTGTGAAGTATGAAACATTTAGATTTCCACAGACAGAATAAAGTGTATGATATTGTTTTCATTATTACGGTGACAAATTTGGCAAGAGTTTGGAGAATTTTGCAATTATTGGTGGCAAATAAGGTTTTGTAACTTTCCAGAAGATGGCTTGTGGTAATATAATGGTTTTAGAAACATATGTCTTTCTTTGTGAAACTTGGGACAAATAAGCAAATAATGGTATTCGTTCCCGATGTCATTTATACCACCATGATTACAGATTCGTTCCTCAAAGAGTGTAAAGTCACCACGACTAAATTCAACGGGGAGTCTCTGAATGGACGTCATGAACTTTATCAATGGTAAATACTGATACCTAGGTAACAGTAATAAGTAGTTTTCCGTATTCAGGTCATATTATAAAGAGTGGTACAATTTCCCCAAGGACGATAAGGTTAACGACAATTTCCAGTCCTGTATGTAATGGTCTTTTAAAGTTTGTGTTATCATGCGTTTTGTATATTTCGGGTTATTAATACATTCTTTATATAGGAGGTCAAGACTCCCAACATGCATCAGTGCTCTTTCTGCTATTCATCCATTTATTAGTATTATCGTTATCATTGACCTTGCCAAAAAGTATTTAATAAAGGAGTCTAGTGAGTTTAGTCCATTTACCATTGGTCATGACCATCCAGATTCCTATCAAACATGACCTGATAATTATAGCAATGGGTTTCCTTCCAAGTTCGGAATAAAACATATAAGTAGAATAACTTTTCCTCAACTTTATGATGCTTAAAAATTCGATGTGCAAATTTTCAAATACTTGTAGTACTTTCAAATCCCCACATATCACACCGTATATTAAAATGGGCAATGTAGTATGATAGAAAAGATGCAATTGCAGGTCTACGAGAAAATTGAAGCGTCTTATATTTCGATAAACTAGATGCAGGGCCTTTCTTGTTTAATCAACGTTTTATTTAATATACTTAACAAACATTCGAGATTTAAAAAATATAACATCTAAGTAATTAAATTTAGCATATATATCTATGAGATTATCGCCAGTAGTAAATCTATGTTTATAATATCTTCGTTTACCGAAAATCAAGACCTATTTCTTTGTAAAATTATTATTCAATTTCCATAGCTTTGAATATCCAGTTTGAGCAGAACAATAAACAATAGAATGTACATCATGATGAGATTAACCGTTACATTGTTAGAAGGTGAACTTGTCGTTTTATGATGGGAATAACGTTTGGCATGTTATATTTGTGAAGAAAATTTCAAAGTTTTGCTAATGTATAGAAAAAGTTCCAAATTTGTTGAACAGCTACTTACACCTATTACCAACCACTATGATGTAAACGTTTTGCTAGACTTTATTAAGCGTGAGAAAAGTTGAAAAACTAGGCTATAATAAGAAACAACAGACTTTGGTTTGAAATAGAAACCTTTTCTGAGACCACATAAGCAAATTATCATAGAATAAGTCATAGCAAGTTGAAATACGTTCTTAGCCACCTAGAGAACCCAAGACGAAACAGTAGCTCAATCTCGTCGATAGGGTAATCTCAAAATTTGCAATTACAAATGTTTCATATCTCCATATTTAGATAAAATATCAAGATCCGTGGAGGAAGATAAAATTGTATCCTGCAAATTTAATGCATGCCAAACTTATCTGAGATAACGAATTTCATTAAATTCAGCTGTATGTATTATTGAATAGATTATTGTGAAAGGGACTTAAAGTGAAACGTTATACAATACGAATATAAAGAAAGATAATTAATGCGATTGATTCTTTATTCATGCAAACAAACACCTTAGTTTACAAGATTAATCACAACAATACTTATATAAAAAATACTAATATACAATGAAATAAACTAATTTTTGAAATAGTATAGCTGTTTCTAATACTGCTATTGGCGTGATATGTAAATAAATTCACCAATTATTAAAGAACATGTCCACATTCAATTGTATGTAATCTGGGCATAATGTGTAAGGTAACAGTGACAACAAAGAAAAAAAGGAAGGGCAGAAAATGTGAAGGAACAAAAGGAATAATATAGAAGATAGCCCGACCACCAGAAGAACGAAGCAGAGAAAAGAAGACAGAAACATCAATCAATCTATCAATCAACGTATGCAAAAAAAATAACGATGCAAATTATCACAATACGTTATGAAAGACGAGATCATTTTGATAATAAATTCTCTGAGATGAATTACTTGTATGAAAAAGTGTACATTTAAGCAATATGCGAAAATCAAAATAAATATGTTGTAATTTTCCTTTTTACTAAGTAAGAGATCTCTGAAACATCACCGTGCTATCTTAAGGGAAAGCTAATTACTCATTCTTGGTTTCTCATCAATGGATTCTAATGACTCGTATGTGGCCACGCACCCGACAGAAATCCTTTCCCAGACAAATCGATATGTATACACCCCATTTTTGCAGCCTGTGCGCCTCAGGGCCTTTAGAAACATTGGAACACTCCTGCACTTTATTCTTTTGCCATTTATTACCACATGTGACATATCCAGTTCGCTACATGCGCACATAGCTTCTACTAGAACTTCTGGTTTCCTGTTGCTGTCGACGTTCTTAACGAAATACCATGGACATATTGACGTAGAGTGCAGATGGTTGTCCAAGAAGGCAATGTGATGGCGGCATGATTGTTGCCCCCAGAGAGTTTCGTTCCTCACTATGTCTACATATTGCCGGGGAATCGAAAGAATGTCGTGTCTTGTTGACTGACTGAATCTTGGTAACAGAAATGCTGCCTGCTTTTTGGATGATTCAAGGAAATCAAAAGTGTTCTCAAAGTGGGACCAATCGGTTGGATCTGTACATTGTTGAGCAAAGTTACAAAAGACCATCACTGATATCGTTGCAAGCTGGAAAAACACAAAGAACAAAAAATAAATGAAGTGTAGATTCAATTACTTAGAGATATAAAGAAAATAGAGCGATACATGTCACAATTGTGTCATAACATCATATATCATATAAAATCAAAAACAGTTAATATCAGAATGGTTTTCGTATGGTATTAAGTTATAAATATTTGTGAAGATGGATCTGCAATCGTTACCAATATATGTTTCGCTGAGAACTTTCTAAATGCAACTTAAATGATGTACATTGTTAGCAAGAAGTACATGGAGTGAAATAGGTATCTGAAAACAAAACGAACTTTCAGCTTATGTGGTTGTTATGAACATTTTCGTCCTGGTATAAACATAATTAGAATCACGCTGACTTTGAACCTAGCGACAAAAATATTACTGATTGCATCTACTAATATTAAAAATAATTTACTAGTATGGGAGGGTTTCCTGGTTTTGGTTATCGTTTCTATCTTAGTACCAGAGTTTAAGGCCAGTCTTACAAAAAATGCTTCTTAATGGGCCACAGTAATAAGTCACAATATTTGATGTGGGAAGTGCGTAAATAAAGTTACTACCATTTCTTACCATCAAAAGTGTTCTTGGAATCATGTTCAATTCTTTTAGTGTATATCGTCTGTTGATAAATTAATGTCAATTAGGAAAACAAAATCTACTTTTTGTATTCTGCTGCCTTACACGAATTGCTGTATTACACGGATTGATTATCCTTCATCGCAGAGGCTCCTTT
Source organism: Sinohyriopsis cumingii (assembly GCA_028554795.2). Classification (NCBI taxonomy): domain Eukaryota; kingdom Metazoa; phylum Mollusca; class Bivalvia; order Unionida; family Unionidae; genus Sinohyriopsis; species Sinohyriopsis cumingii. The sequence continues at coordinate 53,481,198 of CM068842.1, read as the reverse complement.
TATACACATAAATCACATGCAGTTAAACGGAAACACGTACTCAGGGAGTGTTATATTAAAAAGGGATTCTTCGGAGCTTCCAGTCATGTTCCGTTGACCAATAGTAATCTCATAGTTTGCCCAAAACGCGTGTATTCTGTTCCCAATACAATAGATATGCTATTATATTAAAACTGTCTGTCATTATGTTACAATGTGTCTCTATATCTTCCAGGTTTTAAAACGTATCGTGCTGCACGCAAATTCTTAATTCTTTGCAATGACCTGCGAAAATGGATGGTTCATTAATTTATGGCGTCTCTCAGTAAGACCCCGGTCTAATGTCTTGCTTCAATATTCAACATACTAGCAACTATTTGCATCGTTAGAAATACCAGTAAAAGCAGAAGCTTAATAAGGAAATTGAAAGTAAATTAAAACCAAGCCGACAAACATTTTGTTTATTAGGCGAAAACAATCCTCAATATTTGCATGGCATTGATTTAATATTTGACACACATAAAGTCGTTATTTCTGTTTTGTAACAAACGGATTTGTTCAAAAGAATAGACATGCACTATAAGCAATTTCTAAACAGTAAGCTGTTACCCTGTAGCAATATTAGAGAAGTTGATTCCTGAGCATAAACAGCTACCAAATATTTTCTTGACTATATATATATATGTTTATTTTTAAAGAAATGAAATAGGAGTCAGAAGGTTTTACAAGTATTACGTAGAAGAAATGCTTTTGATATATGACTGGCATAACAATTGCCATTATCATTGAAAAAAAATTAAAATAGCTGTAGCGGAAGCATATGTTTTAACCACTTTACAATGAACATCTCATGAGTTATATTTCAATGTACTCGTCATCAAAATATACATGCAACATAGAGGACCCTACCTTTCATATACAGGAGTTTAGATTCATTTTATTTCTTAGACGGCACATTGTGTGCCGATAGATGAAAGACGTATGGAAGATAGATAGGTGATGTTCAGAATAAAACTTTTCAAATCACCGGAAACTGAATCAGCTATAGTGTACGTGGATGTGGTCATTCAATCGCGTTTTGCTCATTTTAAATTAACTAGTTTAACGAAGTCTATTCAATCCTGATCATTGAATGCATAATTGTTATCAAGAAACTTCCAGACAAACTTTTTGATCGCTATGGACTTCTCCGATGGTGGCCAGGTACCAAACCGGTTGAAGAAAAGGACACGCTGGGTCTAATCTTCACACTATATAGTATTACTAAGTTTATTTCAACTTGTTTTGCTTTTCTTGTGACATCTCAGCGGCGAGTGGAATTCTGTCCGGTTTATACTGAATAGCACTTTTAGGTATACCTCGTCTAAAAATGTCAACATACTTTAACATTGAGTTTTGTCCAAATAAGTTTATATAAATAATGATTATCCAAAGCAAAATAGATTTTGAGAAATCAAAATAAAGTGAATAATCGCCATCTAAAGTATGTTTAGTCAGATTCTAAAAGAAAGATGGCAACATTTACATAAATAGTCGGTTCTGAACGCATACGTGACCTGTACGACATTTTCCATGAGTGACGGTGAAATAACGTTTTTTTATGTTTAGTATTTTGTTTTTTTCCTCTAGGAATATGACCTTGTTTTGTTTGTTCCTCTAGGAGTATGATCTTGTTTGTTCGTTCCTCTAGGAATACGACCTTGATATAAAACTCACAAAATATTTATAGCAGAAATGTTGGTACCATACTGTATACATAGAGAAGCTGTAGCTATAATTCCTAAGTTCCTACAAAAATATTGCTTAAAGCATACTGGGATGCAAACAGCCTATATACAAATAGATGGAAACTGTGACATATACTATATATTTCAATTACTAGCATCTCTTGCCAGTAATTATCTTTTCTTTCATTCCTCAAATTACATAAACGCATTGTTTTAAATATGTGCATACATTTATAGAAACAAAAACAAAAGTACACATACATCACAAGAACAACTCTTATCCTTTCAGTTAAACAGCCCTTGTTGTTTCCTACTTAAATAAAAAAGAGCAGAAAAGCAGTAAATTTCTCTCGTCTATTTGTGTATTGGAGATTATGGATCTAGACATAATACAATATTTAATGTGGCACATTTTGGGGGGAATAAATTTACGTTCATGTCACTCTGAGAACCCGCGATATCTTTTCTACTTTCCACTACAAGGAATGTGACGTGGTTTTCGATAAATGTGTTTCATTAGCATTTCATGATCCACACGATGAACATAATGGTATGGTATTGTTTGAAAATGTATGAAATAAATTATATATTTACCTATCTATCTATCTATCTATCTATCTATCTATATATATATATATATATATATATATATATATATATATATATATATATATATATATATATATATATATATACATACATATGCTTACATCAGTCTTATAAAGTGTCGTATGTCCACAGTGTAATCATTCCTTCACATGACTATAAATGTTTAGTGATTTAGGCTATTGTTATTGTATTGTTACACGCATTAAATGAATCCTTTTGTTTGGAACCGTTTGAATCGTAGACTTAGATTTTCACGGCATTTAATAACGGAAGTTCTTTGCACGATTTTATGAGTTTCTCAGTGTGAAAACGAAAACGATATAATCATAATAATTATGTCATGGTTCAAGTAAATTTAGTTGAATGATGGAGTCATATTTGGAAAATATTGCAAGGAAATAGCAATAGGAAGTAAATTTCTGTAATATAACATTATGCATATTCTCTCTATTCATGCACAAATTTCTTTTTAATACTGTTATAAAGTTATATATGGTCTTACAATATCACACCTGTCCTTGGATAATGGTTACCAATCAATGTTTGAAATAGATGAGCACAACTAATAGATCAACAGCTGCAGCAGCAACGTCAATTACTACTACGATACTAAAACGGCAAAAGTAGGACCACGAGTTTTTCTTCAAAAATAACCCAATAGTCCTTTTCAGTACCGCCAATATCTCTGAAAAGTAATATTAATCAATGATTGCCAAAACAAGGAAAACTTAAATCCCTTTTACTTAAGAATGAATGGTGTGCATGTGTTTGTGTGTTTAAAGAACTCATCCAGACAATCAGACACATAGGTTTTCTTTCGTATATTCTCTTCCTTCGAATAATAATGAAACAAATTAAAAATTTCATAACACATAACAAAAATCGTTATTTTTTCTTTCTGTATCTTGGTTTTAAATTTCTTCACTTGTATGGGTTTCCCCTCTTCAATGACTTCTAGTTGTCTAGCCTAGTTGAATTTCTAGGCGAGGTTGATTCTTCATCTGTCTCTGAACAACAATCCTTCTCTCACTTCTTCTGTTTGTCGTATTATTTCTTAGAACATTCGAACGTCCTTTGCTGGCAGTTTCGTTTACCTTCATTTCTTAGTTCTCCTGTCTTTCCTTTGTTTTGACATTATGGAGCCCACTGTCTTTTATCTTGACAGGTTTAGCAGTAATCTTAACTTTTATCTCGAATGAAGTAGTCAGTAGTACGAAGTATACTTTCCAATGACTCTTTAAATCTCTGACAAGAAGGACGACCTGTTTTGACTCTATATAAAGGAAAATATAGTGTAAAGCTTGGTCAAATCAAACTTTAGAATCGCGATGAAATAATCGCATTTGGATGAGCAGTCTCCAGTAGAAGAAACCTCCAGGCGACTACAACTTTCCGTTGTGTTCTCACATTTTCTGAGGTACACTACTACGACCCTGACGGAATATACATAGAATATACATAAGTTTTCTACGCTTGGTATCAAACTCACTATTCAAAACCCTTTTGAATTTAATGAAGAAGTATTGCTGGATTAAGGAGATATCGATCCCTTGAAGGAAGCCTCTACTAGTGGACGGACGCGCACCAGAAGACGCTATCGTCAGTTTTGCTAGCCTATTCATATACCGAGACCGACAGCGAGAAATTCATAGCGAATGCAGTGTCAAGGGACTGACACTCAACTATCAATCGAGCTAAGAAGTAAATGTTGTCTTAAATGAAGCTTTACAGTACCTACATCATTAAAACATTCCGTATAAAGATTGGATTGACATAAAATTGAACGCTTAGTAAACCAACAAATCGTCAGTGTCCGTTTAAAAAATGTATATTGAACTGTGTACCATAAACGAGTGAGACATTCATACTACAACACGCCGAGCTCCAATATAAAAAGTGTAAGGTTCCAAGAAACACAATTTACTCTGAATAAAACGCCGAAGGAGAAACAAAGATATTTGTTAGCTAGTGTTACGTATATTTGATTTCATTTATACCTTATTTAATTTATTTTTGTTTTCTTAGCTTTAAATCTTTGTTTTATTTTATTACATGTTATAGTAATGTAATTTTGTTTACTGGAGTTTGACATTTTCCAGAAATTAGTTGACCTGACTGTTTTTTCGTAAACACCTAATAATAGAATTTTGTATCTTAATGCTGTTCTAGTGCCTGACCTTGAAACAAAATTAATAAGAGCTGAAGTGAACAACTTCATTTTTTCTTTTTTAAATTCATTCTTAATGTGTGATATATTGAGTGAAACCGAGGCTGTACTGGGAGTACGTGATCTAAAGCTTCTATATGGTTCTAGAAAGTGATCAGGTGGCCCTCATACGGAATACTGTTTTGCGTCTTAAATTAGTGTATAACATTTTTTCTATGGAGCATTTAGTCATTTGAGCTTTTAAAAACTTCGACGTCAAGGTGGTGTTTTTTTAAGTTGTGCCCAGTAGGAGATTCATGTTAATGTTTCTTCAAATTATTTGGATTCTAAGTGATTGATTCTTTTCCCTGTTAATATTTAAGTGCTCAAAATAGAATTCTTGAACGATGACATTTGTTGAATTTTTTTTGGAATTTAAACACCGGAATATTATTTTCTTTGGTTCAATAAAGAACTGTGGACACGTCAGTACTATACTGTCTACAGTATACGTCATCGCCTTCCATTTTAGATTTCGTCACGATTTGAACTCAAATTCATCAGAAGATTTTATTACTTGGACTTCTTATTTTTAATTCTTGAAGTATTCTTAGGTTATTTTACGATTTGATTCTTAAAACCACAAGAATGTTTTTCCATTTTTACCTTGTTTTTCTGGGGATATACATTATTTGTTAAATTTTACAAAGCTTGTTTTCTTCGCTTTTTCCTTGATACTGTTTATGAGAGCCTAAACATGTAACACTAGCTGGTTACACCAACAAATTTACGACGGTAAGGTTGTGCATGACTAGAAAAGTCTCGACGTCCAGGTTTGTATACAAGAAGAGGCTGACTAAGCCAAATACATTGTTTATCGATTAGTCTAAGAAACAAAGTTCACTTAGAGCCAGTTCAAGAAGCGAAATAAAATTAAAGACAACTTTAAAAAGATTTGTGGAATAATTATAAACACATGAAGAAATATTACAAATCTACAGGAGTGATAATACCATCGAGCAAATAATAAAGACGACAAAGAAATAACATTTCCGAAGAAGTTAAAGACAATGAATTTCACAGAGACAAGAAACATATCAGAGCGTTTACATTGATTTCATTGGAAGCAAGTAGGTCGGGAATATTGTACACTGATTTGTTTGTATGCAGTTGTGATATATATTCCTCTTCATTCTCCTCAATTTTCAATGTGATTTTGTGCTCAGCATTAAGAGGTTAGTGTTAGGACTGGTCGGCCTGGTGTCAGGATAATGTGAGTGGGTGGGACATCATGCTACATGTCTGCGGCATCATGCCCCAGCATAGACATCACTCTAAACTGTCACACTGCAGACAGCGTAGCGATATGACTGAAAAATTGTTAAAGCTACGTTGCAAATCCAAATCACACACACGAAAAGTTAGATCGTCAAAGTTTATAGGCACTGTTCCTTTTGCTTATATGTTGTTTGTTGGACCGAGTAGTACTTGTAAAACCAAATTTATGATAGAACACAAATCACACTTGTTTGATCCTTTGGTGTTACAAAGAGTGTCGATCGGCTTACACATTGCATCAAGAAGGTTAAGGAGAACCTATGGAATGCATTCATCACAAAGATAATTGGACCTTCGCCGTTCACTATGATGCCTCAAACTTGATTTAACACATTTCCAAATTTGATGAAAAATGGAAACCCATTTCTTAAAGAACTTCTCCTTCTCCTGAAGCAGTGGAGTCTTCTTTATTAGTCAGTGCTGCTGCCGATAATAAAGTGACCTCATTAAAGCAAAAGACCTAGACAGAAGAGGACTATTATACTATTTACTAGGTTTATCCAAGTAATAACTGTTTATTTGTTGAAAACACCCCACCTGCTGCACATAATGAAGTTGATACAACGTGCCGATAAACAGTACAGACAATTCTAGGATAAAAATATGTGAGATACTATTCGCTTAGGTGTATTTGCTCCTGAAACAAAATATGTCACCAAAACAAACTGCATACTACCCACCTCGTCGTCCCAATCGTCCTCTAAAACAGGGAACTCAATGCGACTCCTTCCTCATTTAACAATACTTTAGAATGATTTATCGATACTGACTAACTCCAATCCTCCGATGCAAATATTCATAATTCAGAAAGCACCAAATTAAATTATCCACATAGTGTGAATATTGTTGGAATGTTTTGAACGGAAAGATACCATTGTCCAAGATAGAGAAACAACGTTTCGTTTTCAATTTTGGTTGGATACATTGCCCTGGCTTTTATAAAGGAAGTTTACAACAAGGATCGATTATACCAATGGTTTTGTTCGTGAACAAAGGACTCAATTATTTGTTTGCATACTCCATATTGGTCGAGAACAATGTCGTTATAAACACAATAGTTCCATTCGTTTCTTCCAAAGCTTATTAGGCCATCGCTGCCTACGAGAAATATGGAGATATGTATTGTGTTCACGGCATATTTGTATATCCAAAATCGCGTCCTGTGAGAAGATCCTATTTTAGCAGTGTCATCGGTAGCATAAAAGGAGTTCTTTCATTTTATTCTAGAAAGGATACGTCTCGGTGTACAAAGAATTCACTTGAAAACGAGGATAGTTTACGAGGGATGTTTAAAAAGGCTTTTAGTATGGTACGTATTCATCTTAGAAGCAGATGATGACACTAATAGTGCATGCCTTAAAATATACCGCTTTGAGGCAAGGTACGTGATTTCCTCAAAACGTCCTAAATTAGCTTCATGGCAGCAGGAAACATTTATGTTCCTTTGAAACTGGAAATGACTCTTTTGGCCGCCGAGACATCTCTATAAATTTGCTTCCACTTTTATCCATGTCATTACTTCTACGCCACAAAATGGAAGAGGCCGAGAGACACGTCGAAACCCTTGTTAGATCGCAAAAACAAAACTAAAAGCAATAAAAAAGAACAGGATCAGTCAGAGAATCGGACCTGTTTGATTCCTAACTGAAATAATGACACAAAATGATCCACCGAGAGTCAGAATTTGATCTATTTGCTATGTAACGTTAAATAATGACGATGCAGGCATCACAATCTGTAGACTTTCATCCTATGTCGTCTTTGATTACCTCATCTCCTATCGAATGTGAAATCAAAAGACAAACAAAAGATTGCATAGACCTAAATGTCGAGTGTCTTGTAGATGAAATTCAAATTTCTCAAAGTGGACAATATGAATCCAGGCGCGTATGCCAGATTAGATCCCGTTAACAATTTCGTGCATTCTTTGTTCAGTGACGTTGAATTGTACTTTTAAAAAAATGCTGGTGATCAGCAGTATGGATACTTACCTTCACCTAGCGTACCTTGAAAATATCTTAGCGTATGGAAGGAAGCCAAGAACATATATATGGATGCTTCGGTTGCGTGGTATGGAAACCTGACAATCTGGATAGGTTCAACATTATTGCATTGATTGTAAATGATGATGCAGACAACATTATTGGACTAAATGACCGCCGAAACAACATTAAACAAGGGAATCGTTTAGGATTGATGGATCAGTTGCATTTGGCCTTATAGTTGCATGATAAATATCTTTAGAATGGCGTGAATATACAACTTAGAATGATTCGAAGTACTACCTTTTTTATGGCTACTGCTAAAGAGTATAAAAACCATCACCGAAGATGCCATACTTTACGTTCACCGTGTGGAAGTTTTAAATACAGTGGGAAACGACATCAGGTCAAACGTTAACAAGAATAATATTAAAATATCCGATTAGACAAGTGTTAGTGAAACCCTTCAACACTGCCTCAGGACTCCGAAGATAATGTTTTCCAATGACAGCTACTCAAACGTTTACTCACTGGCATCGTCAGCACTGGCGCTGTCAATCAAAATCATTCTGAGTTCCAACACGTCAACGTGTCCAAGATAAAAGTTAATTATGATCGTCACACTTTGTGTATCCGACCCTTTAAATCTATCTTTGTCCAGAGATCTTATTTGACAATGTTAAAGCCAGGTGACAGTTAGGTACCAACAGCAATCATGCTATTTCATATGACGATGATGCAGGAGTGTATACTTTGTGGGGATTTTATTTCTCTCCAGACGAAGGAAATTTCCACCCTTTAAAAAACGGTCATCTTCGTGTTTAATATCATTATGCAATCCATAATGCTAGAAGGTGACGATAACAGCTTTATGGACCTTGATCTTAATAGGCATCCGAATATCGTTTCGCTGCTGTAGTCTGACAGGAAGTCTTCCAAGGGATGGGCTTGTTTTCCTGATCCTTGCTATAATTGTATTGTCCATCAATACATCTGAAGATATTGTGCTTCCCAGATATGTAAAGATCTCCACGTTCATCCACTGTCTCCCCTAGATCTTGATGGTGGGTTGTGGTGGTTTTTTTTAAGGAGCCGGATGACTGAGTATCTCTATTTTATGCAGGTTTATTGCAGGACCAAAGCCCCTGAATGCCACAAAAAACTTATTCATAATGGTCTGTAGGAGATTTTCCCTTTGTACCATAAGTGCACAGCCATCTTCAATTATAGCTTCGAGAAAACGTTGTTCCAGTGTCTTGTTTCTTGCAAAGAGCCGACGCAAGTCAAACAGGGAACCATCAAAGCGATACTTGATGCACTCTCCAATCTCTAGGTCCTTCAGTGCATTGAGTATGACCTGGGTGAAGAAGAAATTGAACCCTGCTTCACTCATGTCGAGTCGCAAAATTGCTCTGACTATTTCCCACTGGTCAAGACCTCTCCCTCTTGAGTCATCATGGAACAACTAAATAAGGGTTGTGAACTTTCTGGGGCAGTCAAAATTTTCTAAGGACGAACCACAGGGCATTCGATTCACAGAGTCAAACGTCTTGGTGAGGTCTATGAACACTGCATAGAGATCCATATGTTATTCCATGCATTTCTCCTGTATTTTCCTCATATTGAAGATCATGTCGACTGTGCTGAGGAGTGGGAGGAATCCAGACTTTGATTAAGGAAGTAGTCCCTCTGAGAATTTGAGACAAATCTGTTATGGATTATGCAGGCAAGAATCGTCCCTGCATTGGATAGCAGAGTGCTGTTGCAGTCAGTTCTAGAGCCGTTATTCATCGTCCCAGATACTGCTGATGCTGTCATGGAAAGCTGGAAATGCTTCTCTGCCAAGAGCCTTGAATACCTCTGCATTGATTCTATCTGTACCTCGTGCTCTGCCACACTTCTTTTGTTCAATGACAATCCACACCCGTCCTCAGATGGGGGCAAGTACAGCTGATTGCAGTCTGGTGTTTGGTGGATTTGTTATACGTTTGCTGTGTCGACAGTGGATGGTCGATTGAGGAGCTGGCTGAAGTGTTCCTTCCATCTTGCTTTTATCTCTTTTTTGGATTTTGATGGTTGAGGTGCCATCTCATGATATCAGAGGGGTGGATCCTGATGTGAGAGGGCCATAAACAGCTTAAATGGTACTAAAGAACATACTAGAGTTCTTCATATCAGCATGTTGATGGATTTCCTCAGCCTTGTTTTCCCACCATCGATCCTACATTTTGCGGAGTTATCGTTGAGCCATTGCCTGCAGGTGCTTGAGCTTTGCTGTCTTGGAGATAGGGTGTTGGTCTATCTACCTCTCAGAGAACGCCTTATCCTTTTTTTTAATCATGATCTTGCTACATTCCTCAGCTATAAGAAAAAGAATCAACACGCAATATTAAGATAGCTTTGTGATGGAATCTATGATCACTACCCAGGCCATGAATGGAATTAAAGGTTTAGGCCTTAACACTGCCATAGGGTGGATGTTACGGTCTCGGCAAGAAGTACAATAGTTATGATTAAATGTTAGGAAAAATCGTATAACGAGAAAAACAAACCCCACGACGACAAGAAAAAGAAGGAAGATGCAGGCAGCCCAGTACAATTCAGACTTTACCGATGCAAGGAAAGTGATAATAACCACCATCCAAAAAAGAGTAACAACCAGGAAGGAATCCCCAATTCCAACAACGTTTGTCAAATCAACGCAACTAGGGGCAAAGCAGGAGAGGAAGGATAAAAAGATAAAAGCAGAACTTAAAGCTAAAGAGGCACAAGAGGTGCGTAACATTAAGAGGCCGACAAAAGAAAATTCCAGCCCCACCCGCAACGTTATGAGGCCTAATCTATTCCCAACATCGGAGGCTAGAGCCTTTGAAGGACTACTAACAAAATTGCCTCAATTGCCTAAAGGTTTTCCTTTCGGCTGGAAAACAATTTCGATAACAACATAAATACTTCACAATCACAATCCATTCATCTACTGTTCAAAGAGACAGTTACTCATGGCCCCAAGAACAGAGTTTTTTTTGTTTTTTACATTTCCATAAAAATATTTAAATAGGGTAGAAGTCGACGTATATTATTATATTTGGGAAATAATAGCAAAATTGCAATCCTGAACCACTTGAAACCCCTTCATAGACGTTTCCCTCCTAATTTTAACAATCCACAAGACATGAGTAATGAAGAAGTGTACGTTACACGTATTAAGCCGTAGAATGAGTGCATCGCACCCGTTTGGCTAGTAATTAAATAGTATGCGGTGCGTACGTTAATTGGTTTTACATGGCTCAATGGCCTAATGCTACCTAAACCAAACGTACTGAGTCAGTCGTGCCATTCATCGTCGATCATGTACATGAAGAATGGCTAGAAAGCACTGCAAAGTGGGAAACTGAAGCTCTGCTATGAAACTTGTGGACAGAGCGGAGCTTATACTGGAACGGGTGGAAGAATTCGACATATATGACCACAAACGTCAACTGAAGAGGTGGTAGCCCCTTTAAAAAGAGAGAAGAATCTTATGAGAGATGTCCTGAGTGAAGAGATGGAGAAGAGAGTGTGGACAGAGAGAAGAAAGAGAACCATAGAAGAAACGGGACCATCAACCTTCTTCCGGGTAACTGTGTGAATTTTCAGGAAAATTTTTGAAGAATTGGACATCGAGACTAGAAAAGAAACGAGGAAGAGGTCTTGGAGAAGAAGGCAAGACAAGCTGGAAGAAATAGGGACAACAAGGTTCAGTCTGCGTTGCCAAACCCGAGCGGTGAAATCACTGCATATAAATTAACAAACTAGTTTCTGCTATTATCAATTACCTTTAAATCAGTGTATTCGCTTCAAGTGAAAGCTGTTGCTCTTGATATCAAATAGATATCAAGAAATACTGCTTGCATAGGTTTTAGCTTGACTTATTGATAAGGTCTTACTACATATATATATATATATATATATATATATATATATATATATATATATATATATATATATATATATATATTCACACTTTATCTTTAATTAAAGCATCCTCATGATACAAATAGTAACTGGTTAGTTGCTTGTCTAATTTAAGAATCTTGACCTAAATGTATGGGCATGAATGTATGTGTGTGTCTACTATTGAATAATGTAAGAAAACGAAGTACTTTAAATTCAAAATAATGGTTGAAAATTGTGAATCAGCGATCGTTTGAAGATAATTTCTTCTGATAAACATTTAGACTGAAAAATTGGAAGGCAATAGTGTGGTGACCCACCTTTATGTTCACCGGATATGTTAAAAGCCGATGACAGCTGGTACATAAGGATAACCAACTCCGTATGATGAGATTTATGCAAACATTATTTAACTGGGTAATTAATTTATAAAAGTACAATCATTTTTTCTGTGTGTGTGTGTGTATGTATGTATGTATGTATGTATGTATGTATGTATGTATGTATGTATGTATGTATGTAAGTGTGTGTGTGTCAGCAATTTCGAATATCTTGAATATTCAAAGCATTTAACAAAAAATGTTTTGGTTAAGGGTAATTTTTGCTATGCATCCTCAATAAAAAACAAACACAATTGTTATAAGATAATTGTTAGGATACATTATTTGTTATTATATTCTTCATAAAAAAATCCTTTATTTTAACATTGTTGCTGCCGGTCGATACCCAGCGGTATTGACCGGAGTTAAGTAAAATGTTCACCGTTTCCTATATGGTAATTACGTGCCCGTGTTCGACGAACTAACTTTGTCTACGTTGAAATAAAAATGGTAACAAACACTGACGCGTCCAAACTTATGACGTTTGAAACGTATCTCTAGATGAGTTCAGAAGATATATATTTATTTCTTCAGCCGTTTGAGGAAGAGATAAAGATGGAGGCAAGAGATCTTACACATACATCAAAGGCATTTAAAAGATAAGGGATACACACATTCAATTTGCCATAGAGAATTTCACAAAGCATTACAAATTTAAAAAGACATGAATCTGATCTTGAAAAGGTCAGGGAAAGACAGGTTAGCTAACGCTGGTGAGGAGCTCTCTGAGAAGATGAGGATAAGCTTTATGAAGCTAACCAAATGTTTTTTTTTAAACTCCCAAATCAATGAAATATGCAGTCTTTTACTTTGTTGGAAAGCTGGTTGGTTTAAGAGATAGAGACGAGCGTCGCAAACTGGAGACATACAATTGAAGATAACAACCGGTAGGGAAGAATACATGGAGTATAGCAAAACTACGAATGGAAGCAAAAGGAATGATTTTAGAGCCACAGTGCCGAAACTATTTTCAACAGGCTTACAGTATAAAATGGAGCCTATCGCCTTTTTCAAAGAGTTTTGCCACAGACGTCAATCACAGGAAAACAGCTGCAGTAGCCCTCTATACCTGACACCAATACCTGATAATCGGCTGTCTGAAACTATGTTTAGTATTGCTCTTTTTACAACTATATATAGCATTCCTCCAAAGTGAAATTTAAAACAAATTACTGTAGCCACAACCAAAATTAAATAAAGAACCTATTAATTGATCTACATCCAGAGACTTAAAATTGCATGAAAAATACACAGAGAGATACACACAAAGAGAAAGCACGTCATATTAACCTTTGATACAACATATCAATCAGTAGATTTATGATTTGTTATAAAGTGAAATTCATCGTATTCAAAATGAATCAGGTTGTATCCAAAACCGATGGGACACAATACCCTATGTACGTTGATGAATGTTTCCGCTGAACATGCGGAACTTCAGAGTAAAATCACGAATCATTGTCATGAAAACAGCAGTTACCACATACTCCAAAGCCGGAATCCTGCCAAATGAAATCATGCAGATTACTGGACACAAAACTATTTCATCAATCACGGCATGCGACTCTAAACTATGTGTACAGGAGCAGAATGAATATTCATCAATCTGAACGAACACTGCTATTACAGATCTACCCTCCACAAGTACTTCTTTGGCCATGACAGCTTCAAAATCTAGATACAGTCCTATCGCCCACAACGACCCCATTCGAGGAACTTTTTTCTGGTACATCTTTTCATAATTATACCTTCAATTTCCATTGATATATTGAGTCTTTGTTCCTCTTATAAATATTTGTTTCCTCGTATCAATATTTCTTTTTTTTTTCCTTCGGTTTCATAACATTCCATTATTCATCTTACTTTCTTTCATTGTTGTCGTAGTAGTAAACTAATGTATATTAATGCGCCTTGCTCAGGTTTCATTCATAATTTGAGCAATATGTAAACAATGAAATAAAACAAAACCATGTTATTGTTTCAATTATATTATTCCCATAATACATAAAATACGATTATCATGCTTGTTATTAAGTAAATACTAAAACGTGCTATTGACTGGGTATTGAAAAAATTCAGCCCTCGTTCATTTAGCGCAGTTAAATTAAATCAAATATAAATTAAATTCAATATACATAACACCAACCCAATCACATTGTCCTGATACCAGGCTGACCAGTCCTAACACTAACCTCTTAATGCTGAGCGCTTAGCGAGGCAACTGTTAGCAACATTGGTATGACTCGGTCGGGGTTCGAACCAGCGACCTCCCGCATCTGAGGCTGACGCTCTAACCACTAGATCACCGGAGCGGTATGCTGTTATATGAAGCAGACGACAGAAAACGTGAATTAAAGTGTTGGCGCAATATGATGTGCAAAAACAAATGCGGACATATCAGAGTGGTATAGTAAACGACACGCTAAGAAGTGAAAGAAGGCAAACGTAGTTCGGCGGCACACTTCTTGAACTAGATTATCTAAATGGTTATGTCCCTAATAATTTAGTACACTCGAAAATGTCTGCTTGCTCTTATTACCAAAATCATATGATTATATCTGTCTTGACAGAGCGTTAAGTGGTCAAAGAGATCAGTGACATAGCTATTTGGATTATCAAGTTCAAGAAGTTTGTCACAGGGTTAAGTACACCCATCTTTTAAGTGTAAGTGTTATCATCCATCAACTGAGGGTTGTCTCCAGTTCTGCGGTATCACTCGTTTACTTCTGTATTCGCTTTGCGCATAATGACTGTCAAACGAAATAATTAATGGCGATTAATAATGTAATGAATAAATATTTGACTTCTCTTTCATCGGATAGCTCAGAAATTACAAAACAATATTCTGTCTCCCACTGAAACGACCAGTTTTCACACCGTGCAGTAAATATATCATTGTGTAATATGTATTGTAGCATGAAATGATAACTAGGTTTAGTAACATTTTTATACGGATTAGATTTCAGTAGAATACATTTTGTAAAACAATTATATGTGAGTTTTCTTATGCAGGATTTTAAGTGTAACTATATTAATTTATGCTGCAACAGAAATGATTCAGAAGTTTCAGGTTTTGGAAAGAGACGTGCAAATCTATTAAGGTTTCTCTATTTTATTTTTACACTTTATTTGTATAAAGGATGTTTTCAAATTATCGAAAGAAATAAAATAACTGAAAATTTTAAGATTTTAGCTTTTGGGAGCAACAAACCGTACAATCATAGTCTGTCTGATGGTTGGATTAATTAAAACAATTAATTGACAATGTAAATCACACACACACACACTTAAATACTTGCTTTTATTTATATATATATATATATATATATATATATATATATATATATATATATATATATATATATATATATATATTTGTTTTTTTTCTTTTCTTTTCTGTCCATGCTTCTTATTGGAAAATGCGCCCATATTTTACCTTCCATTCCAGGCATTTCCTAAACTCATACCTAATATACCTAACGTAAGTATGAACATAGCATTCTCTAATCTCCTAACAGTATGAAAGAAGTAATTAACCAGTCTCTTGCTGTATTCGTATTTTTAAATTTTAGCAGAAGGTTATTCTTTAAACCCAAAATTATATTTGTGCGGGCTTAAGTTAAACCATTAACACAGTTTTTCTTTAAGATCCGGCCCACACGTTCTTGAATTTCATCATCAACATAAGACTTTGCTCAAGTTATACAAATGAAAGATAAAAGCTTTATTTTATCAAGCATAATATATTTATAGAACGTGCTAAATGAGATCAGGTAGAGGACTGTATAATCTTGTTGTTTTAGAAATTATTTATTCTTGCTGTAAAATCTGATCACAATCAGCTGTATTATTGATGTGTCCAGCAATTCATTTAGGCTGGAGTTTATTTATTTGAAGTGGTTCTTCTCTTGAAACACAAAATGCTCAAAATTAACATTCCTTGAGAATTGAATTATAGTGAAATTTCAAATAAGGATATATATGATTATTTGGGATTTAATTCTCAAGACCATAAGTTCCTTTGTTTTAAATTTTCACTATTTATTCAAGGGAAATAAATTTTATTTTTTCCTGCTTTTCTCGTACTTATTTGAAGACCATAGTGTCGCAATATTATATTGAGGGGATATGAATTCGTTCCTGAGGCATACTGTAGAAAAGAAACTGGATAAATTCGGGTCGAAGTTTCAGGGAAAAAGAACAACTATTTGATAGATGGTGCTCAGACAAGAACGTTGATCAAAATTACGATAACCTAAGCCAACTCGTATTAGACAAAGAGTTCAATAATTGAGACGCACAAAGTTTCTTCCTTTCAGCAGGATTTTTGTCAAAAATCTGTCTCATGCCAGTACCCCAAATCTCAGTCTGGCACAACGTTAAGGAATCAAACTTCTGATGAAACTGAACAGAGACCATTATCTCTTCGTCGTGCATTTTTTGTAAAAAGACATATTACTTTATTTCCGATAAGAAAGACAGAGCTATTCAAAATGCTCTGATTTTAAACAGTTTTATATTGAACACAATAGTTCGACTGGGTAAAACGAAGCATGGGCTGATTTCAGTAGGAACCATTCATGCTAAAATGTTTTAGAATTAGATCTTAAATCATTTCTGTCATCCGAAATGTAAAAGTGATTTTTCTAAATTTCTATTTCTTGTCATACTTATAAAATTGTAGCACATCCTAGTCAGAAGATACCCAAGGAACATATTCATGCATTTTACAAATCTTTTAACATAATAATGGTAGACTGTGTCGGTCCCTTATCTAAGACCAAGTCAAGTAACCAAGACTTGTTGATCATAATGTGTACGGACTGCAGGATCTCTAATGAAATTGTAGATTGTACACCTGTGAAACAGCATCCTTACATGATGAATGACGAATGTTTAAAACAAGAAATTCAATATTTGCTAAAGAATGATTTTATATAACCAAATATTAGTAACTGGAGTCCACCATGTTTTTTAGTGTTAAATCCATTTAATGCTTTCCTCATATGCACTGACTATAGGAAGGTGATGTGATATGATGTGATGAGATGTGATGTGAAGTGATGTGATGTGATGTGATTTTGCTTTTTAACGTAGCTTTAAAAAAAATTCAGTTATATCACTACGATGTCTGCAGTGTGGCAGTTTATAGTGATGTCTAGCACTGGGGCATCATGCCGCAGACATATAGCATGATGTCCCACCCAGTCACATTACCCTAACACTAGACCACCAGTCCTAAGACTAACCTCTTAATGCTGAATGCCAAGCGAGGCAGCTGTTAGTACCATTTTTGTAAGTCTCTGAGTCTTTGGTATGACTCGGCCGTTATCAAACCCACGACCTCCCGCATCCGAGGCGGACGCTCTAACTACTAGGTCACTGGAACGGTTGAAGGTGAACAGTATCGCCAAAACAAATTCGTTTAAAAATAAAAAGAAGCGATTACTGCATTGGCAACATTAGAAATGCAAAATATGTCACCAATATTGACTTTGAAAGGATAATGGCAAATTCGGCTCACGTAAAAGGCAAAATAAATTTCGGCATTTCCAACATCTAATGGACGTTATCAACATAAAGTGATGTAATTAAGTATGACGTATTCTCGTCAACATTCGATGGATGAATGAACATATAACATCTGGTCTAGAGAGTTGTAACGCATACTTTGATTACGTCGTCCTGTACAATAATACTTCGAAAGATCAATTGAAAACCATTCAAAACTCTTTGATCTACACCGTGATACAAATCTGACAAATAGTTAAGGCTAAAAACATTTTTAGGACAGATTGTGAGACACAGGTCATAGTAAACCGTAAACCTCTAGATGTTATGGTCAAAGGAATATCTGAATTCCCGGCGCCAATCAGTAAAAACAACTGATGATATGTTTAGGTATGCCTAGATTCCATAGGAAACTGTGCTCAGATTAATGATTAATTGTTGAACCTGTAATTTGTTCGTAAGAAATCCCAGTTTTGTTGGTCTCACAAAGGCCAGGAGGCTTTCGATAAATTAAGGGCCGTACTTAACGGGGCACCAGTTCCGTCAGCTACAGATTTCAGTCCATCATGAAAAATGTTGAGGTAGGTGATATTGGGGCTGGTGAACAGATTCAAGAAGACAAAAACAAATGGTGTGAGTCATTCATTCAGCATGCTAATTTTCTAAAAGAAATTACACAAGCATCATTCCACAATCGAGAAGGAATGTTTGGCTGTCATATTGGCTATACAACATTTTGAAGTGTGTATTATTTCAGTTTTGCTCCAATTATTGACTTCAGGGATCATATTCACCATATTTTCATTAACAAAATGAAAATTAAAAAGTCACAGATTGTTGAGGTTGAGTATGATTTTGCAAGAATAGAATATTGACATTAGTGCATCAAGGGAAAATATAACATGCTTGCAGATGCACTTTCACGAGTAGAGGCTGATATAGGTATATTTCATTATTTGTATGCATAATGTTGTAGTTGGGATGGAAAGCCTGTCTGAGAGGAGGGAAACAAGGACACTGAAGCTCAGTTCCTTAATGTGCAAAATGGCTGCTTTCAACGTTCACGTACTATTGCCTGCAATCTGGTTTCTAATTATAAACACTTAATATGCTTACTACTTTTCTGTGGCATTATACTTGCATGCGTGTCACTCTTATGTCCAATTCAACTAGATCAACTAACGCAGTCAATGGCACTTAAATAGAGCCAATTTAAAGTTCGTTTGACAATTGCTTCAACAACAATTTGCTAGAAGTCATTCACCTATTTGCCTTGTGGTCTACTACCTGTAAATACATAATGTGCTAGTGAGTAAATACTTTATAGCATTTTATCGACCACAACAATTCTTACCTAAACATATTGTCTTATATTCCTGCATGGAAGGTTGGCGTGGATATCTTTAGTAGCATAACATCAGGATAGTAGCTGTGAAATCCGCATTTGAGCCCCTACACGGCTGTGTAAAATCGTAGTTTTTATATTTGATAGGTGTTACTTTCAAGGACCACACGGGGTAGATAGTCTTTCTTTTGAATTAAAAGGCGTTGTTGTGGCCGCATCTGTATCTTCGATCTCCTCTATATGTTTCCAAAGAGTTGGACGGCAGTAAGTTTGCCAAGAAATGCAACATTTTAAAGAGTTTGGATTTGCTAAGATTGCTTTAGTTTTCTTCCTTCTTGGCGCTCAGCATTAAGAGGTTAGTGTTAGGACTGGTTGGCCTGGTGTCAGGATAATGTGACTGGGTGGGACATCATGCTACATGTCTGCGGCATTATGCCCCAGCGCTAGACATCACTATAAACTGTCACACTGCAGACATCGTAGCGATATGACTGAAAAAGTGTTAAAGCTACGTTAAAAATCCAAATCACACGCACATACACTCACTCTTTCTTCTTTAAATTTAATACGCAAATTTGCGCCCAACGATCCCGAAGAACATTATGTAATTCAGGTTAGGGCAGTCACAAATGTGAATATAAATGTGTTGTCGGTCGCAATAAACAATGTATAGTAATGTTACCGACTTATTCCATGCACCCAATTCCCTGTGCACATCTAGAAATTGTCTGCATTTGTTCGACACTAACATCATGCATAAGATCCTATCAGCATTAGACTATCGTTTAGATGCACTAAAGAAATGCAAAATAACCCGGTAAGTTCAAGGGGAACTCCATTATCTCGATCAGATTACATAATGTCACACGAGCTGACAAAAGAATGTTCAACGATAATGAAGCATTCCTTTCCACGATGTTCTCTCCAATATTAACACCACAACTCAAACAATAGTGCACGCACTTCCCTATTTCATGTTGATTTAGCATTTGGTATTGGTTGATTTCAGCGGCTCAGCCTAAAACAAATGCATGGAAGATAAACATTTCACCGGATCAAGTGTATATCTCATTATTAGAAGGTAGGGCTATCCCTATAAGACGGATATATACAGTAGTTTAAAAAAAAAATTACCGACTGTGTTCGCAATCTATTTTTATCGCATGTCATTGAACCGTTAAGGTCTGAATTGCTTAAACACAAAGGAAGGGCTGCGCTACCTTCTAAAATCTGCTTTGTAGTAGGAAGTCATTACATCGGAAATGACAATTATCCGATCTTTAACCCACCCACTGGATTAAATTTTCAGATTCTTAAGGATTATTTGGCACACTACGAAGTACAACAACAACAAAATCAGTTAATATCATGTGCGAAAATGTATGTGTTGTACGCACCGTATGAAACGTATGTATGCAATAGTTGAAGAACATTTAATTTTTGCCATTCTGATATTAACAACTTAACACTAATATATTTTATTGACGTCTGACCATCGTGAAATGAGGCAAATAATGTGTATGGCTCGATTCAGGAAGTTTTGAAAAAGAAGCTAAATGGGGAGAAAAGGCATGTTTCCGACAATAGGTCGACATAATGAAATTTTATATTTATTGGATCTTCCTACGTACACGTAATCCATAATATGTATTAAGATGCTTAACTCAAATATTTCAGATTTGTGTAGAAATAAAGTCGAGATATCGTCGAAATAAACGTTTACCTGGCACGAAATGCTTCAGAAACAGACAGCAGCAGTGTTTCTGATCATCAAATTGAAATTATGGTTGTTATAGGGATCGACACCAAACCAAGTAAATTACTAACTGAAATACTACTACTACTACTACCACTGATACTGCTGCTGCTACTACTACTACTACTAATAATAATAATAATAATGATAATAATAATAACATCAACATCAACAAGTAATCTCCCACCCCCAAAACAGAAATCGATCCTATTATGGAAAACTGGATTGTTTCAATGTAAATAAAATTAAGCTAGTTTTGATAAATAGTTTACTTCTTGACGTTGTATATGCAGGATTCTTGCAATGAATCAAAACTTAATATTTTAAGCTATTTATTATTTGCTCATTAAAATGGGAAAATGCAACTTCAAGCAATTTTGTTTCAAAGATTGAAGTGAAGTGAAGTGAAGGATTTAAAAAAAAAAAGAAACGATCAACAAAATGTTGATTTCATTAGATACGTGTATCAATGTATAAGTACTTTTCTAGTTCTGGGACATCAGTCACTAACATCATTATTATTTCTCTATTATTTGATTTGTGAGAACAAAATATTACCACGTTCTGGTTTGCATTAATTTCTTGGAAAATGGAATTTAGTATAGACGATTAATTCAAAATGTTGTGATAAATAAAAACTGCCTTTATTTTACACACCAGTATGTCATGGTGTCATGCATAGATGGTGTAGGAAGTCTTTTTGCCTGGGAAATTGGTTTCCTTGTGAACTTGTTTTCATGTGTAGTATCCAGATAATGGAGCCAAATTTACACTAAAATTTTATTTTTGCTCAGTAACAAGCAAAGTGTAATTGCAAGTATTTTGTTATGCAACCGACGTATCAACAACTGGTTTTGTTTCTGGATGTACTAATTAAATTGTACTGATATGTACAAAATGTTCATATTACTTTATCAAAATATCCTAAAATAAATCTTTGAGCCGAAATATCCTCTGAGTAATTTCTAAAAGAGCATTCACGAAGATAGAACCTCAAGAAAAGTTAAGGGTTTTCAAAACTAGGTAACAAATATTCGAAAACAAATCAGTTTATTGTTTTCAGATGAAATATTAGCAATTTGTTGAATATATGAGGGTTTTAGAAACGTTTAAATTTTAACCCAAAAGTGATTATAAGACTCATTTCTAAGGTGTATTATTTTGAACAGAATATAAACTGTTCAAAATAGACAAATGAAGTGACGTGTGTGCCTATTAGTATCGAAGCGAATTATAATTACAAGGCGAATTTCACGAACAAGAATAATTTCAAGTGAACTCGCTTCTAGTATGAGTTCTAGTTACTATGAAATTAAACAACCACGTCTTAAAATTGAAAAGAAAATTTGATTGTCACATTTTCTCTAGGCTCTGGTTTTGTCACCAAACGCAGCAGACAAATCGCCAATGACAACGTGTACAACTGTAAGCGCGATCCAGGAGTCTGTAATCTACTGTGAAAAATAAAGTATCGCGTACAAGAACTGTGCATTCTAATTAAAATTCCAAGGGTAATATATATTTATAAGTTTACAAGTGTTGTTGGAAGAATAAAATGACATCAGTCTAGTCTAGTGAAGCCCTGTGACAACCATATGACTGTTTCAGATATTCTAAAATATTTGTGTTAAACCAATTTGTAGATACCAAACCGTTGTGTATCTTTAGAACTCTTTCTATACGAACATTTTGAAAATGTCGCTCCGTGTGACAGTGACCGAAGACAAATGTTTATACGTATAGGAGTTTCATATACACTCTAAGCTCCAATTGATTTGTATTATAGACTTCTATATAAGTTAA
The DNA here is from genome assembly GCA_028554795.2 of Sinohyriopsis cumingii. NCBI lineage: Eukaryota > Metazoa > Mollusca > Bivalvia > Unionida > Unionidae > Sinohyriopsis > Sinohyriopsis cumingii. The sequence continues at coordinate 53,458,689 of CM068842.1, read as the reverse complement.
TTCGTTTATTTTACCTTCTGAAATAAAGAAAAAAAGCAATATAAATAAAACAGAAAGACACTAAAGAGATGTTGACAACAGCATATTTACTTGTTGGTTTCTTCTTTTTTTCTGTATATTTACCTAAAATGCTTCACCAGGCAGACCATCGTTTTACTTCAATTGCACAATACACACGGCATTGTTGACATTTTGTCAGCCAAGGATTTCATCTAAGGAAGCAAATGATTTATTTCATAAGTTTCATAAGACACTGTTGGTGGTATTATATTGCAAACTGTTCTTCCTAAAATTTGACAAAACTTGGCGTCATAGTTTCTAGCCTATTGTATTAACGGTTTTTATCCACAACAGGTCACGACCTCTTGGGGGTGGTTTTGTTATATCTTCAGTTTTATCTGTACGACCGTATAATAATAATAATAATAATAATAATAATAATAATAAAAACATTAGGATATTTAGCAGTTTTGAATTATATGACATATTAGGCAATTTTTACAAGTTATATGAAAGATGAATGAAAGGATAGCATAAAGCAGAAAACTTATTTTGTAACGGAAATAGGGAACAGTTCATATTGCTATCGGTGGAAAGACAAATCTCTATACATGTAAAATATATGACTAATGTGAAAAATTGTTAAGAATATCGGTATATCCCGTTTTATTTTGGAAATGTAATTACACATATAAATTCCATACGTTAGAGATATAAATTGATCCGTATCTTTGGTGAAATATATAATAAACGACAAATAAATATTGGACCTCTTCTAGCAGCATTTGGCAGGGAGTTAAGTTAGTTTACTATGGATTCGCTACAGTCAAGTGTTATAAGTTATTTCTTGTTACTTATCCTACATGTAATATATACCAAGCAGGAGCAAAGCTGTAATGATATTCCATTCGAAGATGTACAAAAGAAATACATGCGTTGGTCCGCAGGAGGAGGTCAGTTTGATTTAGATTATTCTTTCTTCCAAATACAGGCCTTACGATTTCAAATTCAGAACAATACGAAGAACATAAAATTTCTGAATGAAGTGGAACATAAGGTTTCTTCATATGCTCTATCTGATAGGCAGTGTCCTTCGACGCCGAACACAGAGTCAACACTTATGCAGGAACGTGCTCAATGCCCCTGGTACCTAGAGCTGACTTACAGTGAAAACAGATGGCCGCAAATGATAATGCAATCTAAATGTAAGTGCAAATCCTGCATCGGCTGTGACAAAAATCAAATCGAATGCAAAGAGATACGTCTACCGAAAAAGATACTTCTCAGATCATGCAATTCGAAGACATTGAAATACGAATGGGAAGAGGCTTACCAAGAAGTTTCCTTCGGATGCACACCTGTAGCTGTCCACAAGCAAATGAAAATAAAAATCAACTGACTTTTAATTGTGACGAACCTCTGTTTTAAAGAAATATTAATGATCAGAATTTACACTTGTCTTATATGCTGTGAATCAACTCCAACAAATAGTATCATCTTTCTGTAAATTATGTTTTATATATAAACTTTATTTCCATGTTTTATATGGAATATATTTCAGGAAATGGATTAGAGACGATAACCTTTTGTAATATTTGATCATATTACTATCGTTCACACATGCGTAAGCTGACGTTACATAATAAATATTATTCTTACCTCAAACCTATTTTGAAGCCCATTCAAACAACTTAGTTTCTTTTCTGGATGGACACTGAATAAACAAGATTTCACAATCTACTTTCATTAATTAGTCAACATATTAAGAGAATATTACATGGCTCAGGGTAGATTCATGTATATGTATATCAATAAGCACACACACACACACACACACACACACACACACACACGACCGCTCTGGTGGCCTAGTGGTTAGAGAATCCGCCTCGTATGCGAGTTCGTGGGTTCGATCCCCGGCTGAGTGATACCAAAGACTTACAAAAATGGTCCTAACAGCTGCCTCGCTTGGCGTTCAGCATTAAGAGGTTAGTGTTAGGACTGGTCGGCCTGGTGTCAGGATAATGTGCCTGGGTGGGACATCATGCCACATGTTTGCAACATGATGCCTCAGTGCTAGACAAAATTATAAACTGTCACACTGCAGACATCTTAGCGATATGACTGAAAAATTGTTAAAGCTACGTTAACAATCCAAATCACACACACACACACACACACACACACACTAGCGTACGTTTTACATAAACATTTTGAAAATAAATATTCAGCGGTCTTCACTTTGCAATAATGAATCGAGTTTTTAAAATTTCTTGTATATAGAACAATAGGTAGTAATCTGTTTATTAGTGGTTTGGATGGAATATAATGGAGAGACGCTGAAGTAACTTTCGTCCTTAGGATCATTCAAGATAATGTGAAATCAAAATGTTAAAATATAGGTTATTAATGTATAAATATCTTAAAACATAGGTGATGAATTTGTCAATACGATACAACGTAGGTGATACATTTATCACCATTTTAAAATATAGGTTATACATTTATCAATATTTTAAGATTGAGGTGATAAATGTATAAATATGTCAAAACATTTGGTGATAAATATATCAATACAATAAAATATAGGTGATAAATGTATCACTATTTTAAAATATAGGTTATAAATTTATCAATATGTTAAAATATAGGTGATAAATTTATCAATATGATAAAATATAGGTGATAAATGTATCAATATGGTAAAATATATGCTATAAATTTATCAATATGTTAAAATATAAGTGATACATTTATCAATATGTTAAAATATAGGTTATACATTTATCAGTATTTTAAAATTGAGATGATAAATGTATAAATATGTTAAAACATAGGTGATAAATATATCAATACAATAAAATATAGGTGATAAATGTATCAATATGTTAAAATATAAGTGATACATTTATCAATGTGTCAAAATATAAGTGATACATTTATCAATATGTTAAAATATAAGTGATACATTTATCAACATGTTAAAATATAGTTGATACATTTATCAACATGTTAAAATATAGTTGATACATTTATCAATACGTTAAAATATAGTTGATACATTTATCAATATGTTAAAATATAGGTGATACATTTATCAACATGTTAAAATATAGTTGATACATTTATCAATATGTTAAAATATAGGTGATACATTTATCAACATGTTAAAATATAGTTGATACATTTATCAACATGTTAAAATATAGTTGATACATTTATCAATAGGTTAAAATATAGGTGAAAAATTTATTAATACTCATACAGAGGAAATCATCTGCAATTATTGGGACACAATATATACGGAATTTGAATAAGATGAATTGTTGCGGAGATTGGCAAGTGTTTAGTTTACATTGATTCAGTTGAACTTATCTACAGTAATATCAAATGTTCTATTCACTGGTATCGCAAGATAAGTTAACCCGCGAGCAGAACCCTATTCCGTCCTTCCGCGGCAAAACTTCTACACCGGTTCAACGGCACACATTTTCCACATTACAATTTAAATCTTCTCTAGAGTGAAAAAGAATAGATGTATGATTACGTTTTTCTCTATATCATAGGATATATTATATTCTAGTTTAAATTTGTACATGATGACCTATGAATGAAATAGTACAGTGTTGGACCAGATGTCAAAGGCGCTGCACCACCCATAGTTTGCAACTTTGACATAAGTATGTCTTAACATAAATTATGTCTAGAATTATTTACGACAAATAAATGGTTTCCCTTTCAAATATACTTGAAACTATTGAACAGGATCATGTCAAATATCAAGTGCATTAGATCACAGTATTTTTCGTACTAAAATTTGGGAGTTGTATTAACGATGTATGCACGTTTAAAGACATACAGTATGAAAGTGGAAGGTTTACAGCTCTTTTAAAAATCCAGGGATCACTCAGTACACTTTATGGAATGTACTAATAAAAACATGAACATATGGGTGGTGTTGGTATGGAAACATAAAGACCATTCCCTTGACGAAAAATAATCTAGATTAGTATTTGCCGAATTGTGAGAAACAAACTGGGAATATGATAATAGTGGAGAAAGGGAGGATGGAATCCACTCTAGGCTTACTTGATCCTAGGGGAAATCAGCTCGGGTGATAAAAAGAAACCATCTATACACGTTTTTATTTGAATATATTAGTTGTGCCATATCTGGGTAATATGGTTCAACAGATGAATGTTCTACTGAAGAAAAACAGTGCTAGACTAGTGTTTCCCGTACAATAATAATTTCGAAGACCTTTGGTGATTACTAGCGGCATGGTCATCATTATCAAACAGAAGATAATGAATGTACGTAATTAAAATGTTTTTTTATAGTTGTAATTACAATTTACATTAAGATCGAAGATTGCACCTCAGATCATAGCTGACATATTGTTCTCTCTCTCTCTCTCTCTCTCTCTCTCTCTCTCTCTCTCTATATATATATATATATATATATATATATATATATATATATATATATATATATATATATATATAACAGTTCTAATGTTTGTCAAGACAAAAGTAGAGTTCGAATGTGAAAGTCGGGAATGGTTATATATCACTGAGATTGCAATCCGTATTTTGTGCAAACTGAACAACCGGGAATTTTTCCTTGCAATTAATTGTTAAATAAATATCCCCAACACTGTGTCTGATTATTAATGTTGTCAACACTGTGTCAGATTATTAATGTTGTCAACACTGTGTCAGATTATTAATGTTGTCATCACATAAATATCCCCAACACTGTGTCAGATTATTAATTTTGTCATCACATAAAAGTACAAATCGGAGATTACATATATTAGGAAACGGGACATAGTTATATTTCTGGCAGCGTTGTCGATATCAACAGTTTGTTAAGATTTCAGTTCAAGTTTTCTATGAGGTTGATATGCAAGCCATTTCTGATCTTAGTGGAAGTGGATAAGCCATACCTACCATATATTCCAATTTCCAGTTTCATTGATACAGAGTTTTAGATACTATTTATCGTGGAATTGTTTTCTCCTGATGTTTCCGGAAAACTCAATAAAGTTTAACAAAACTTGCGGGTATTTAACATTTCTTTGAGACGTGTTATGCAGAACATTTTAAATCATTAAGAACAACAATGCGGATAATTAACATCGATTTGTGTGGGTTAATGATGAAGGAATGACCAGATAGGTGTGTGGCACATCATTTGCTTCACTATTTCTTGTTTTCTTACAGTACTTATTAGTATTCAGTCACTGGTACTTTCTCAAGGTAGTATTACTAGCAGGAAATTATACAGGCTTCCTGGATGGAGAGAGAGAGAGAGAGAGTTACATTTCGAGCAACACTTTTCGGTTTATTTGTAAAAGGTCTGGTTTTATATAATATATCACTGACATGATTATTTAAAAACTTAGGCCGGTTTGGATCAAGATATGTATTTATTTATGATACGAAGTTTTTGGATCCGAATTTGAATTCATTTATGATACGAACTTTATATCTCATTTCTGAGGCAAACGTTTATTTTACACCACAGGATGATACTTTCCCATTTCCAATTTAAAATTCAAAAACAAAGTTAAATGGCATTTAAATAGAAGCATCGAATTAACTTGATTTTGTTCGATTTTTCCAGATCATAGTATGGAAAAATGTATTATTAACATTTATTTTTAAGAAATTGTTCGTAAATAGTTTAGTCGCTTTTATTGAATATGAAATATAGATAAAATGATGCATATATAGATAGAGGGGTTGATGGACTGAGTAATTGGTGGAATATAGATGAATAGATAGAAAAATGTTAGTACGAGGGAATTTGTTTAGAAAACAAAGAAAACAACATAAAATACACAGTGTCTAATATTTTGCTATTGACTTTCCTGTATAAAGAATGGCATGATCTGCGTTTGGGGTGTTTGAGTAATGCTGTGTCGTACGTGGTTTTGAAATACCGATTTGCGGCTTTGAAAATCATACTAATACATTATACGAATGTGGAGCAAGTAAAACAATGTAAGTATGAAGAAAAAAGTTTCGTGAATGTGTGGTCGTTGATAAGAGCAAAATTAATTGTCAGTCTGACAAACTTACAACGAATTCGAAATATATGATCCAGAAAAACGCGAGACAAATGTTAAGGCATAGGTTGCTTCAGTTTCTCTGAATTAAAACAGTATGTAAAATAACTCAACTGACACGTCCCAATGTATAACTTGACGAATCGATCAAAATAAGTACCTACTGACTCATATAGTTTGTTCCTGTGTAAAACCATTGTAGATTGATATTTTTGCTTTCATTTGGAATAATAGTCTCATTCCTGATCGATTAAAATACTAAAATGAGTCATAAATTTGCAAAGATTTCTATCAAACCTATCCATGAAGCGCGTTTAGAAATGACATTATTGTAATTGTTATCCTTTTTCAGAACATTTTCAAGGATACGAATTCCAATGATGAGTACACAATTTCATGGTTGCAGTTTTAAATTCAGTCTTTGCATTCTCACTAGAAACTACTTTGGGATATGGGAGTGGGATTGGGAGTGGGATATGGGAGCGGGATTGGGATCATATTAGGCTATACTGATGACAAAACATGCTTTTGAAAAAATAGGCATTTACTTTAATGCTTATATTCTGTAACTGTAAGCAATTCAACAGCTTTGAATCAGGGTTTACATTTTTATAGGGTACAATTTAAAGTGAATCTCACTGTCTGAATGTGCTTACCATTGGCAAATTACATTACATGCATATTATGTACACAGAGAAACATCAAGACCTAACATAACATATATGGATTCCACTCTGAGTTGACCTTTCGTTATAAATATTTAAGCTTATACGGTAAAGTTGGTGTACCAAAAATGAAGAGGTCGTGCAAAACAATGGAACAATCTGATGAAATACTTAGACAGTTAGTGTAAACTTTGAACATGTTATCTGAGTCTGATATGTATATTAGCATAATTGTGCAACATATTCAAAGCCAGGCAAGCTTGTAGAGGTCCTTTGTAACATATTCAAAGTCCCATGGCCAGGAAGACTTGTAGAGGTCCATTGTAACATATTCAAAAGTCCCATGGCCAGGCAGATTTTGTAGAGGTCCACTGTAACATATTCTAAGTCCTATGGCCAGTCAGACATGTAGAGCTCCACTGTAATATATTCAAAGTCCCATGGCCAGGCAGACTTGTAGAGGTAATGATATAAAACAGGTTATTGTATGCTCATGTTTTTCTCCGTTAACTTAAGATTGTCTTAATCGTTAGTATTTTACGATATTGCACACTTTCATATTGCATTAAGGTGCATAAAGGAACTACTTTCTATTGTAAACAAACAATGGACGCAGATGCCAGCACTTTTAATTTGTAAACAAATCATGTACACTAGAGTAGTAGGCGCTTTACGTTTTGGCTGATTAAATTTGTTTCTGAATGAAGTAAGGCAGATGTTTCATGGACTGCCACATACCAGCTGATTTGACACATTCCGCATTAACTGTTTTGATACAATGTTTCGGATTTAGGCTAGCTATAAAATAGACGTCAGAAAGGGTCCTTACATATAACATACAAGTGACAAGGCATAAACTGTCTTCTTTAGCTGGTAATAAGAATGGCAAAAAATATACTTACAGTTTTACACCGTGAATATCCTTAAAATGTACTTTCTTAGTTCTGCAAATCCGAATTACATGAGCCATGTCATAGGTTTTCAATCTTGATTACACACTGCGAAATTGTACTGTAATTTCGAATATAAGTGCAATTACATCATCCTTACTGCACTCAACATGAAATAAGCATTACATTCCATAGTATCGTTTGTTAATGTCAATTCAAAGACTTCATCTGTTTCCCACATTATGATTTCAAACATTCAATGACTGAAACAGAAACACATTTGCAGATGTCAACACGTTTCTCCCTAGCTTCTTCAATCCGATGTATTGCATGTGGAATTGTCACATATAAATCCAGTCCATAATCACGACATTTCGTAGAATTGACAAAAATACCAAACTCTATTCATTCCAGATCAAATGAAAAAGTTCTTGCAGTACGCATTCATTCACGGTATGTCTCCAAATTTCAATTTTAATTAGGCACTCCATTTTCTTTCGAAAGTTATGTCGAGCGGGCGACTAAGTTCAAATTTATCTGGGCGGAGTTATGTGTGCAGTAATAATGTTGTTGTGTAATGATGAATCTGCGCTTGTGTATTAAGTTTGGAATACGGCATAAATTCAGTTACTTTGTTTCTTGTAGTGCATTTTGTTAATATAATTAAGCATTAGGTAGAATAAGAAAACGAGCATATAATACAAAGTTACTGCATTTGTATGGAAAATATGAACTCATTTTGTCGGATGGATATAATGCACTCCCAAGGTCGTGCAGTATTTACATCCGAAAATTCGTTCATATTTTCCTATACAAATGCAGCAACTTACAATTATAGCATATTTATTAAATAATGTAAAGTAATACAAGATAAGTTCTCCTTGGGGAGTATTTAACAGCCAGGTCTTAAATCAAAGTCCGAAGAATTTATCAGATCAGCTGGGTATTTATGTTTAGGTATCCTGATAAGTTATATACAGTATTATATATATTTCATTTGTATTTTGTCTTTACTATTGTTCATGAATATATTAACACACAAAGTGTAATCAGTCATGATATCATGTTCAGTTTTAATTTGAACAGATGTATTTACCTAAATTATTAACTGGAATTACAATGTGCGCACTAACACATTTTGGACTAAATAACTATTTTGAAATTATTATGAGTTCGTTTAAGGACATTTTGGACTAAATCGTTGTGAAAAATCAAGGCTATTAACGCATTAGCACCTTCCATGCTATTGGCACATCAGTACGTTCATTATTGGGATTTATTCGAAACACCACTGGAATTCATTCGGAATTATATACATTTGAATTTTTTAAAAGAACGTTTAGAACTTTTGGGATCTAATTCTCAATACTGTAACGTATTTCTTAAATTTTCACTTTGTATTCATATGGGGAAAAAATATTTGTATTTTATAAAACTTGTTGGTTTTCGCTCTATTTGTATTTTCATTTAAGGCCATATAATCGTAACAAAGAACAATATCATGGTAGCTCAGATTTGCAAATTCATTCAAATAGTGCTTCTGAAAAGCATGTAATGTTCTACATGGAACCGGTGGAATGACCAACGAACAGTAACAAATACTATATGCGACACATCATGATGTTTTTTATGTGCTATAAAATGTTATTACTTTCACTTGATATGTGCAGGATAGCAAGGGGCTACAAATAACGAAAAGGCTTTATTTCGGTAGCCAATCATTGTATGTAGCTAATTATTATATTGTTTTAAGCAAAAGAGTAAAATCAGGCTGTAGGGGCTGAGCTTTATGTCTGTGCCAGCTTAGTTCCCAATACATTGCCAGTTATTTTGGTTTGTGCAGATTATAACCATTCATGGCGTCCCTTCATGTGGTACCATTCAATGAGGTTTACTCACTTTCCCAATTAATGCCTTTATGGTGTCCCTTTATGGGGTACCCTTCAGTGAGGTCTATTTTTGCTTTTGGATTTTCCATGTGTATTTCTGGTATATCTTTCACGTGTTTCTGGCTATATTTCTCCGGTATTTCTGGCTGTATTTATCGCTAGTATTTTTTCATATACCTCTACGATCTATTTTTAAAGGGGTGAGGGAAAGGTGTTATAAATATATGGTCACATGTACATACCACCCGCCGGTGAATTCCTAGATATGAAACAAAATACTAGAAATTCAGAAGGTTGTCTATAAAATTCATGCAGGCTACGGTTCTGCGGTCAACAGGATACGCACTGATTTCTGGCAATCTTTTGCATACCCACCCCCGGGCGAACCCGGGGTAGTGCAAAACCGCAACACCACCAGTTAATGCAGGTGATGGGTATGCGCAGATTGTCAGCTATATATATATATAAATTCGTACTACGTATATTCCCATGTAGAGAAAAATAATCCGTATACATAATCCACAGGTTGTTGTTGTTCAAGGGTTTAACGCCATTTTTCAGCACAAGATAGGCTATACATGGCGGCCAGTATAACTGCTGGAGGAAGAACCCTAGAAAACAAAGGGAAGGACCGCCGACCCACGAGAAGCTACTGGCAGGCTTTCCCACGTACCCATGCTACCTGAGCCTTGGACTCGAACCCACACAGACAGAGGTGAAATGGCAGTGATCCGGAACGGTGAGCGCTTTAGACCACTCGGCCACTCGGGGCCCTTAATACACAAGTAGATTTAGTCAAGCAAAACAAGTCTCTCTTTTTACGTACGATACTAGACAACATGAAAGTATATCCTTAGAAATAGTGTTATTCACGAAAAACATATAATATATTAAATGTGTACTTGTACATGTAGTCCACAGGTAGAGTTAGTCAAGCAAAACAGGTGTGCCATCAATATACTAAAGAAGAATGTTCCTAAATAGCCTGCGGAAAAAAATAGGTGGCATTTGTGAATAACAATAATAATAATAATAATAATAATGAGAACATTGTATAGCGCATAATCTTTAGAAGTTCTAGATACTTTACAACATAAGACAACACCTATAACATAAAAAAACATATATAATGATACGATTACCAAAAGAAAAAAACACCTTGAAATTAGAAAACATAAAAAATATGCTGAACATATTGAAGATAGGAAACATTATTAGGTCTTTAAGTTTTGTTTATTCTTGCAGTCGCAATATGCGAGTTTTAAGACCACTCTTAAATGGGATCACTGTGTCTTTGTGTCTAAGTTCAGTGGGCACTTCATTCCATGTTGCTGGACCCTGGTATGCAAAAGAACGTTGTCCATATGACTTCTTTTTCATAGTGGAAATAATGAGTATACGATTGCCAAAAGAGGAGCGTGAGTATCTTGCTGTTATATACACATGGTTGTGGTCGGATAGGTATGTTGGACTGGAGTCCGTCAGTGAAACGGAGAACAGAGAACACATTTTGTGTTTGATTCTGGATCGAATGGATAGTCAGTGTAGGGTACAGAGCAGTGGGGAGGTGTCCTCTGTTCGTGATACTGTAAGGATGATCCGAGCCGCTGTGTTTTGAACTTTTTGAAGTTTCTGGAGTAGATATTGAGATGAACCAGACAGAATTGAGTTACAATGGCCCAGTCTTGAAAGTACCAATGAACACACAAGTGTTTTAGTGGCATCAACTGAAAGATATTTGCGAATTGAGCTGATGCGTCTCAGCTCAAGATATGCAGCCTTGCATTTGTTCATGATATGTTGAAGCAATATGAGAGAACTGTCCAGAGTAACACCCAGGTTTCGTACTGACTGTGTGAATTTAATGTTGGTGTTACTGATATTTATTGTTTAAGGTAAAGAATGTGAATGAGAAAGTATTTGTGTTGTGATCAAAATGGCCTGTTTTATCATCATTCATCTGCAGCTTGTTACATGACATCCATGATTTCACATCAGAAATGCACCTCTCTACACCTTGGACGGTAGCATCAACTTCAGTTGGGTGGCTAGATTTATATATTTGGGTGTCGTCAGCGTACAATTGTGAGACACTGGATGATGATTTATGACACTTGAGAGCGGCTGAGTGTATAGAATGAAGAGAACCGGTCCAGGCACAGACCCCTGTGGAGCACTTCAGCATAGATTAACAGGGCTGGAGTGTATTCCATTTGCAGACACACTTTGTGTCCTGTTGTTCAATTAAGACTTGAACCACAGTAAGGCTGCATAATGAATGCCAACTACATGCTGGAGATGGTGAAGTAATATATCATGGTCTATTGTGTCAAATGTTGCAGACAAATCAACGAGAGTGAGTAATCTTTCCGCTATCCAAAGGAGAGAGAATGCCATTATGTACGTTTAGAAGAATAGTTTCAGTACTGTTGCAAGGGCGATATGCAGATTGTACATTGCTAGAAAGACTGTTTGAATTCAGATGGGATACATGTTGGGATAGAACAAATGTTTCTAAATTTCTTTATAAGAATGGGAGATTAGAAACTGGGAGGTAGTTCTTTAATCGTTATGGTGAATCGTTAGTTTCTTCAGCAGAGGCTTTGCAATGGCAGTTTTGAAATATTATGGAAATGTCCCGGATGAGACAGGTATTAATAACATAAGTTAGTGAAGGCAATACTTAATCTAAGCACTTAAGCATCAGTGGAATCTGATGAAGTTCACATGAATATGTTGCATTCTTCATCACGATTGTACGTACTAAATCCATAGAGACAGGTTCAAATGCTTCTAATGGTTGCCCTGAAATTTTGTATCTCATCTTTATGGTGACGGCAAGTCAATCGAAATTATGTTGTCAAGCTTATCTCTAATGGCTTGTACTTTGTCATGGACGAAATTTGCAAACATTCCCCAGTTGTCGACTGGAGAGAAGGTAGTTGGAAGTGGTGTACATTTGTTTCTTGACAATAGCTTTTTAGTAATCTCGAAGAGCTCATTGCAGCTGAAACTTGCTATGATCTTAGTACTGTAGTGAGCTGATTTTGCTGCATGGACTGTGTTTGTGACGTTCTTATTAGCAGCTTCATATATTTGCTTCTGAATAGTGAGTCTGGTGGAAAGCCAAAGCCTCTCAGCTTTACGGCGGACTCTTTTAGCAGTGCGAGGCTTGTCCCCAACACTGCTATAACATGGATAACACTTTTGAACTGATACTCTGCGCTTAGTGGTTGGGGTATATTTGTCTAGCAATGAACGGAGACAGTTATCGAGTTGTTCTGATGTCGGAGGTAAGCCAGTTCTTAGGTTTGCTTGGATGTCAGGCATTAGCTTGGTTATATTTATCATACGGAGGTTTCTCTTATTAGCAAATGCAGATGGAGAGTTAGAGACTCATACGTCAAGATGGCATATAATGCAGAGGTGATCTGAAACGAGAACCAGACCAAGGTGGAAGAATCGAATTACAAGTCTAAGATACATAAAGGTATTTTTTGCCCGCCGAGGCATTTGTTGAAGTTCATGGTAAACTTGTGAAAAATGATAAGACCGCATATGCAGCAAATGAACGATGTGGATTCGTTAACAGTGCCAGATCTATAATTTATTGTAGAGAAATCGAAGCATGTCTCGATAACGTTGATGTTGCTACGACAATTGTCGGTGTTGCAAGATATTCCGATGAATATTCATTGTCCACAGGTCAATCCATGACGTTTGCGAAGGACATTACTGCATTCCTGACGATAGGCAGCATCAGCTGGTGCAAATAACAACCATCTGGAATGATACCTGGACCTGCCGCTGCTTTTGCAACACTACAGAGTGTTAATCCAGAATTCGATCTGGGATTTTCAGCACGGCGATCCCAGATTAATGCAGAAGATGGATGTTCATGTGTGATGCCATTGTCACATATCTTCGGATTTTGTAGATATGCAAGAAAGGTTATCTTCGGAGCAAAACATACAGTTGCACTGGTTCTAAGAGCCACAGACAACGATGCTATCTGGTGTGCTGGGATTGGTTGGTCTGTTGCTGGCAAAGTAACACTAACAAAATTAGCATCATGGATTCCATCTATGACTCCGTCGCTGACTGAAGAACAACGTTTAATATAGTTCATGAATGACGTCGGCACGTCAACACTGTCGTGGCTAACAATGACCACAGAGGGAACTCTAGACACAGCAGGAATATTTTCATGGCAAATCGTATCACAGCAGTGTATTTCAGCACCACGACAGCACCACGACACATATTTGTGGCACTTCAGCGTGGCACCAGGCATAACGATCAGACAGAAAGCACAATGGTATTTGACAGATTAGCGGTGTCTACGGTTTTGCCGAGCATAAATAGACATCAAGAACCATCCAAAGACATACTACTGTATTTTGACCAGAACAACGTTGCATCGATGTATTATAGTTTGATGAGATTTATGGGGCGTGATCAGAATATCGACTCCGTCCTGAAGATATATTAGGGGGATTTCTCAACGCTATCCAAACTACTATTTCTCGTTGAAATATCTGAGCTACTGTTGGTCCTGCTCCAGCTGGTGGTTACAGATCAAAAGCTGTTATACTGACAGATAAAACAATGTTGCTTGAAGGTGTTGGCGGACGAATAAGTAATTGATGATCCCCATAGAAAACATGTGAATTTCTCCAAACATATGAATGTTTTCCAAACATGTAAGTGTTTTCCGAACACGTAATTAGATCATTCATGATGTTATGATGTCATATCATCACGTCAATGTTACTCTGACACCTGGTCATATTAAAAACCTTAAATCAGCATCAGCAAAGAACTATGGGGCAAAAATAAATCCGAAATTTGTGTCGTTGCTGGGTCCAAATAAATTATCGTTCATTGAACCACAGCAAGAAATCAAGAACTTGTGTGAGATTTGTTCTTTCTGCGAATGCAGTCAGCGACACAACAAAAACCGGTGGCATATTTCAGATTCTAGCGGCGTTACCAGAGCTAATTTCAGCAGCTGCTCCAGCTGTTGTAAAAGCAGCCGAACTTGGTGCCGTTGGAACAGCTGGCAAAAAGGAGAGTGGTCCACGTTTACCAGGAACGCGATATGGTCAAAGTCTGAGACATCTAGGGGAGTGTCTCTAAAACTTCACATGTCCAATTTTGATTTACCTGATGGTGTTCGGCAATTTAACATAAAAAACTTGAGAGGTGTTTTCGTGCGTGATCGATTACCAGAAAAATAAAATCGTGTTGAAACAGGTATCATTATTCTCGATGGACTTTCTGATCCAGGTACTCATTGGGTTGCATATGCGATTGATCCATGAAAGTTGTCTATTTTGATTCGCATGGATTGGCAACACAGAAATAATTTTTAAAATATAGCAACGGTAGAATGCATAGCATTTCATCAATCTGGTATTCAGCCTTACCAACTCAGACAATAACGGATCTACCAATATGAGATCCAGACCTTCTTGCGTTACTTAACGCCGTGTGAAGGTCACCATGGACCACCGACGGTGGTCTGGGCGGCATAGAGTTGTGCAGGAGTATACCTCACGTCGTGTTTAACAAGTCAGTGGTTCATAATGGTAGATATTTACTGAAGATATGCTAGGGGTAAGCCCCAAGGTGACATTGATTTATCCAAATCTGCAACATGAGATGAACTTGCTGAGTTTTTTGCGTCCCGCCGATGTTGACACAAATCAAATTGTTGTTTTCAGGCTCAGCAAGACAAGCAGCAGCCCGTTAACATATACTATTCTGCGAGTTCCGGGAGCCACTGAAGAAAACTTAGTGGTGTTTACTAAAACCGGTAAGATTAAAGAATCGAGGGAATCACTCCTAACAATCGCGGGGGAGATTGCTGGACGTATTAGAAGAACTGGAGACATACTGTATGGCGATATCAACATGAGCAGAAATACAATTATCAATGCGAGAGAACCAAAAACAATTGATGACGTGGCAACACTAAAACACGTGTAAAACAACAACACCACAATCAGAACTGATGTTATTAAGTACTTTGCTAAAACCGGCGATGTAATGACTGAGAAAACCAGAATGAAACGATGACGCTGCAGCAAAGAAATACGTGGACAGCAACAACATTCCTATGATGACCTCGTTGACAATCAATGATGGAATGAACGCGTTTATAGCTAAATATGTTAATCATTTAACCGCGTTTACACATTTTGGTAGAAACACTAATAGAGCCATTAATTAATTGTTTGGGTAATCCAACAGTTGTCGACATTACTGGAGTGTACAGGTTATCCCTGCTTAGGGCTAATCAATTTAAGATAGTTCCACACTTTTCTTCGAGATAACAAATGCTTCCGATGATGTGAAAATTAAAACTCAACAAGACTGCATCGACCGTTATTTTATTTAGAATATAAATGATCAAATTAGGGAAAAATCTGTTAAACAAGTAAACATTGAACAGTAAATGTCTTTTATTTTAAATGGGCATGATGGTCATAAATGGTAACTCATTCTTGGTCTGTCATAAAGGACAGAATAACAGCTTTATAACTGTTTTAGTTGTGTTAATGGCCGCAAAAGTCTACAGATAATATGTTCTCTGCATCTCGATACAGTGCTTCAAACATATCAAAGGAATGTTAATTAGACATGAAATAATCGGTAACAAAACTCCATAATTCATACAAACACAATGGATTTCACCTAATGAGATTGTTATTTCACTGTTTATAATAGTCCTAATTTGCTTCACACATGTGTTTCCTATCGCTATTTAAACAGCCCCATTTATACAAATAAAAGATACAAATAGAACGGAGAACGTACTAAGAATAAATGCCGACTGAAGCAGCTCCATATCTCAAAGACTATTTTATCGTTGTTCCATGAATTTATATCGTTACTCATGGAAACCTTCATGAGAAAAATCATATTGAAAAGTTTATGAATTGTTTTATATCTTGCTGAAAGCAAATACGCGCTTCTACATTTAATAAATAGACACACATACATCTGCGTTTACTAAATATACATACATCATACGCTAAAACAAGTATCACGACAATATGGTTCTGTAATTATTGAGCTCTTTTCTTTATCTTGCAAGAGATCCGTTCCGTTGGCCTAGTGGTTAGAGCGTCCGCCTCGGATGAGGAAGGTCGTGGGTTCGATCCCCGGCCGAGTCATACCAAAGACTTACAAAATGGTACTTACAGCTGCCTCGCTTGGAGCTCAGCATTAAGAGATTAGTGTCAGGACTGGTCGGCCTGGTGTCAGGATAATGTGACTGGGTGGGACATTATGCTACATGTCTGTGACATCAGAACGATATGACTGAAAGATTGTTAAAGCTACGTTAAAATCTAAGTCACACACACACTATCTAGAGGGATGCGCTTGACATTCTTGAAATTCTTGAACAGATCTTTACTGGGTGAAAATACACCATATTTATTCATATGTCCATTTGACTATTATCTCACAAGTAAAACTATAGCAGACGACACGATACTTTGCCACAAGGCGCACGTCAATCCCCAAACTTCACCTACTCATTCAAACTGAGGTTATACGAAGATGATAAAAAATAAATCAAAAGCGATTTAAAGACCCTTAAGACCATGTAAGAGAAGTCAGATATTATATCATTTTGGAAACTATATAAATGAAATTTTTAGTGAGCTATATATGCACAAACAGATGAAAACCTATCAGCGTGGTACTATGGCAGTGCGAACTATCAGGTATCAGACGATACCACTAACAAGTCAAGGAAGTTATTTATAGTTCGGTGTCACACTTCTTGAACTTTGAAAGGCTATGCCCCTGATAATTTATTATACTGCAAATATAACTGTTTGCTCTACTTGCAAAAAGGTATATAATTATATCAGTGCAATTCTAATTTGATTTCTATCTGAAGCTGTTTTTGTTTCTTTAGTATATATGTAATTTTCGTAATTGACAATTTCAATAAACTTGAAGGTGTTTTGTATTTTCCAGTAATGCTTATACATACATCAATTCTTGTATTGTGCTATAAATGACACTAATCAAATAATATGATATACATCTTGCAGTGCATTTCATATGGAAGCTGCTCTTCCTTTGGTTAGTCTATACGGTCTCGCCCAACTACCGTCCTCTGTTTCCAATCTATTGGTGAGACACTTGCAACTGAAGTATACGTACGTATAAATCTTGAAATATGGACACTGTTAATACACAAAGTAATATGAAAAATATTTTAAGTGCAAATAAGCGTTATTATAATTCCATAACGTTCCCTCTCATTTTTGAATAAAACTATCAGAAGATATTTGTTTCAAAGTAATCAGAAATATGTGAAATGTTACTGATAAAATCTTCATAGAATCCAGTCTAACGAGGCAATATTCTTAAACCAGTGAAAACTTTTTCTTAACTTCTAAAATCTTTCTACAAGATTTTAAATTTAATCTTTCAATATTATTAGCAAGCCTAAGTCCCCATACCTCGTATAAATGTTACACAATTGACGATAGTATGTTACCGAAAAGGTTCAATAAAGGATATATCTTCGAAACAATAAGTTTATATATATATATATATATATATATATATATATATATATATATATATGTATATATATATATATATATATATATATATATATATATATATATATATATATATATATATATATATATATATATATATATATATATATATATATATATATATTCTTTATGGTTCTGTTCAGCTAACTATATATGCCTCAAGATCGTTCCTCCAATTATAAGAACAAGACAAAGATACCTAATTATTTTTACTTTTTCTAGATCTGTTTCACTATAAGTAAACTGTATATGTATTGACAACCAATGAAAATTCTTTCTTTAGAACGTACACTTGTGGTTTCCAATAATTGTGCAATAACTCTAAGAAGGTTTTGCACAAGAATTCGAAGGTGTAAGGCCATCAGAAGAAAAAGCAGTAAAATGGAAATTTTCACAACACCATTACCAGTATCCTCTATGCAAAGACGTATAGATTTCTCTTCTAGATCATTGAAAACTTTGAAAGAGAAAGAAGGGTGAGATTCTACTTGCCTTATTCCGAGGATATATGAAGATTCATTACCAACCATATCTGTGGATTCAATATTATCATACACAGATTTAATAACATTAAAAATGTTTCCCGCAAAACCCCGTTGAATAAGTTTATGATCGCTTATATCTCGTAGAACGTCCGCAGTTTTGCTCTTCCCATTGCACTGTAATTTTACAACAGAACATTCATAACTGTACAAAGCTACATATGTGTGTGGATGTTTGTTGTTATCGTTGTAATTTTGTTGTTTTTTCTTTTTTATACTAGTCGATGAAACTAACTAAATCGATGCGTCAAGGCTGTAAGATAGAGACCTATTGATAAGCTTTCGCACGACTTAGTATTGCAGTTTTGTATTTTATTACATACCAGGTGGGATTTTTATACGGTTTTTGCACTGGAATGGAAATAAAACCAATTTGGAAGTTTATAAAAGTTTGATTCGGTACGTGGAAGAATATCGTAAAGAATTTGCACTTACTTGTGTCTGTAGAAGTTTGCATATACATTGCTTTCTTTATTTTTCGTCCAAAAAAGAACTAAATCATCCGACAATATGAGTTAAAATTAGGACATTTGTTTATTCTCAGTCGTTAAAAGAGAAAGGAAAATTAAAACTATACATATTAAATTGAAAATAGTTTTATAAATTCGGTCAACATAAACCGTCATACTCAATACGATGACTGATTCGTCGGTAATCGTGTTAGGGCATGTGTTTATTTAGTTGCAGGAACACGACGATGTTTGTATTTGGGTACGTGATATTTTATTGTTGAAGGGTCGTGGCATTATTATATTGCTGTAAGAACAAGGCGGTGTTAGTTTGTGGGTATGGTATCAATAAATTAATGTAAGAACATGTCGGTGTTGTTGATTGAGCGTTGTATTATTTTGGCATGGTATTACTAAATTGTTTCAGAAGCACGTGGGTGTTTGAGCATAGTATTATTATATTGTTAGTGTAGGACCAATGTGTTATTATATTAGAAACACGTTGGAGGTCGCGTTTGGACAGGATGTTATTGTATCATTGTAGAAACATATTAGTGTTCATGTTTGAGCATATAAATATCGGTAGTCGTGTTTGGGTATGGTATTTTATATTGCTGTAAGGGCATGCATAATTTAATGAATGGTTTTTATCAGTAACATTTTTTTACACAAATGGCAGGATGATCAAATTGGATGTTGCACTAACTGTCAGAGTCGAGGCGTTCACAAATATCATATTCAACATCTATGATTATACATTGAATCAATGCATCATATTTTTTAATTTAACATTTTTTTAAATTATATCTTGTAAGGGATATGTTGTGAGGACTTCCTAAAATGACTGTGTGAAAATAAAGTGGCGAAGCATGAAAATGATTCCATCATCCACTACAAGTCATGCAAAGCATACTGTGAAATGTATGGCTGTATAAATCCATTCTTTTCACTGATAGCACGATAAGCTTATCAATGGGTGCAAAGAAATCTATTATTTGACAATGTGAAAATCTAAGTCGATGTGCTCATATAATTTGAAACAAAACATGTGCTAAATCACCGTACAGTTAATAGAGCTGCCGGATTGGCCTAATGTGTGTGCCTCTCCCAAAATGTGTAATGCAGTCTGAATGTTCTTATTCATGTGAGTGTAGACAATATCACACAGGAGGCTTCAACATTCAAGAAAAGGAAGTTCTGAAATTCACAATGAAAAACGTTTGCTGCGAGCCATCTATTTATGTATTTTTATACTGTTATCTCTTTTAAACACAGATGAAACTTAGCCAGAATTATAATACATTTGTGAATCAACCTTTGAAAAACAATCTCTTAAGTATTTCTGTAACATTAGAATAAAAACAACACCCACATCTCTCAAAACCACGAACTGAATTCTGTCCGTTCAATTATATGATGGTGTTTTGATCAAAACTAATATTGTCGTATTCAGTTAGGAAACAATAGTATGGAATATTGTATGATATTACGTCCGATGATATGCACAAGTATGATCACTGTATTAAACAGACATAATGCACCAGTTACACTTTCGTTGTGGGGGCCCTGAGTGGCCGAGTGGTCTAAAGCACTCTCCATTACGGATCACTGCCATCTCACCTCTGCCTGCGTGGGTTCGAGTCTAGGATTCTGCCAATGTGGGTATGTGAGAAAGCTTGCCAGTAGCTTTTCATGGGTCGGTCGTTCTTCCCCGTGTTTTCCCGGGTTCTTCCTCCACCAGTAATACTGGCAACCATGCATAGCCTATCGTGTGCTGAAAAATGGCGTTAAACCCCACAACAACAACAAAAACAACACTTTCGTTGTGAAAGTACAACACCCAAATGAATGAAATGGTAATTTGAGCTTAAGTAACATTAGCTATAAAGCTAGAAACAGCAGAAACATTTAACACACACACACAAATATGTAAACGACAAACCCTGGAGATTTACTAGAAAAT
This sequence comes from Sinohyriopsis cumingii, assembly GCA_028554795.2. Classification (NCBI taxonomy): domain Eukaryota; kingdom Metazoa; phylum Mollusca; class Bivalvia; order Unionida; family Unionidae; genus Sinohyriopsis; species Sinohyriopsis cumingii. Next base: position 53,437,624 of record CM068842.1, on the reverse strand, counting down.
TTAAATTGGACATGAGTTTATTGATCTGACTACTATTTTGTGGCAGTAATACACGATACATTAGACTACTGTGGACTCTGACAGAAAAGGGTCCATTAAAATTACTAAAATATTGTCTTTTGTCTAACTCAGATGTAACGAGTTTTCAATTAAAATCAAGTCTATGATAGTAGGAACAAATGCAGAATTAAAACTATGAAGGAGTTTAGCTGAGCATTTTAATTGACATAATGTAGCTAAATTTAATACATTTATACATGTAGTTGTACTAATATTTCCGATTAATTTGGAGTGGTTTGATTATGAGGAATGGATTTAAAATTTATTGGAATATGCATGTCACCTGAATATATCAATAGCTACACCATTGGTGTTTGTTTGTTTTATGAATTATTATCAATGAGATATATTTGGGATATGATACATTTCTTCAAACATGGACACTGCCAAGAGTTTTTCTTCGCTTGATTTTAGGTATGTTTGAATCGGTTGTACAAAAACTTCAATCATGGCACTACTACTACTACTACTACTACTAATAATAATAATAATATAAATTCCATAATAAAATAAATTATTACATAAATAAATAATAATATCCACATGGAAGGGAGAAATTGAGAATATACAGATGTCCTATAAATTTACTGGATTTCATTGATAACAATAATGTATGTGAAATTTTAATACTAATGTAAAGACACACAAAGAATTTTGTTTAAAACAAACAGTGCTTTTGCTCAATTATATCAAACACATATACTGTTGATAATTTAAAGACAAGTAAAGGATATCTTTGCTTAAAGTTGGTGAATATGCATGGACAATATTAGACACGAGTTCTACTGAACTGCTCTTATTGGATAATTAGCACAATTTATGACTGAAATAAAATTCAGGATATTTCTTGAAGTGAGGCAAAACAAAGCAATCTTAAATGCCGGTCTCAAAAATGGCTCTTAAATATATCTATTCAAAAGTCATGCTTATATTGCATGATTGTCATATAGTTAGACATGCGTGGATTAATATTGGAAAAAACATTTGATTTAAGGCAAGAATAACGAGATAAAATAAATAGGAACTATACTTGATTTAATGAGCTGTTGGCGGTTTCAGTATGCGACAGTATATAGCTGATGTTGTAACTTGGTCATGGACGTGTCCTTCGTGTATAAAGGAATATAACGTTATTAATAAACATAAATTACACACGACAAGGGAATACACGTTTAGGTTTTGTTTTCTTGCAAAAGTAGGCTTGAAGAAATCTTATGGGCAGGGTCCACACAATAATATGGGAAAGAACTCGGGTAGAATTTGACCAGTCACGCTTACAGCTGAACAAATTATATTATTGGTATGAGACAATCCCAAGACCCATACAGGAAGTTGCGTATTAAATGAAAGTTATTACAATTAGCATTGTCTTCTGACAACTAATGAAGACAACCTGGAATGAAAAGATAAAATCTCGAGATTTGTGAATACAGTATATCATTTTCTGTAATTATCGACCAATCAGCCTGTCTTTAAAAATGGTCTGCTTTGAACCTTGTTGAACTGAACTCTTTGTCTTTACAGCTGAAATGGTCTTTTCTTTTATCACAAGACACATTCATTATCTTTCGAACTGAAACTTAAAATAGAAAATACGGAAAACTTCGGACTTTTACCTTTGCTTATTAAAGCGCACTAAGCCCTATATAACGAAATGGCCAGCAATAATTACGAACACAAGTTACGATCCGCTGACAGAGTGCTCTTAGTCTCGTATGTGCCTTTCTCTCGCTAAGTAAGAATACACTTTGAGAATAGTGGAATACATACTTCAGGCAATCGTTTTTCTTTTTGTAATAGGGAGATTGAAAGACCTTATATTTGCTTTGTAGAAAATATCCCAGATAATATACGATTTTTTATGGTTTCAAACTATTTCATACTATGATGTTTGTATTCCCAAAGTAACTAGAAAACATTATTCTTTTTACCGCAGCATGCGCCAACATATTGTGTTCATGAATGTTGAAGTTTTTCTCGTTCCAAAAGTCTTATAAACCTTGTAATTTGCTTCTAAATTTTCTTGCAATTCTTCTCCAGCTAATATTGTTGTCACTCTAAAAGAAAGGAAAACCACTATATTTCATATCTTTGAAACAGTTGCTTCTATGTTTTATGAAGAAATATCCAAAATAATTCTATGACAATAATACTTCATTGATTTTAAAATATGCATTATATTCTTCTCGATGTCAATTGCTTTCTATTTAATATTTTAAAAACAAATTTAAATATATAATTGTTACATAACTAAATAATTTCGTAATTTATGAGTAAGATTAGTTTGTTTTATACAATTTATGCCCATAATATGTGTAATGGATAAAATATATTTTCCAGTATATTAGACTTACTATGTGATTAAAAATCGAAGAAATTAATGTTAGATATTTTTCTACTGTCTTTATATTTGGATACATATATACCATTTGTTCCTACTTTCGTGAAAAGCCATGCTAAGAAGTACAATGCAGGCGACAGATAGTTGAGTATCCTAGATTTCCTGATTTCTATTTCCATGTAATTTGACCATATACTTAAATGAATCACGGTAATTTAACGAAAATATCATAAAACCAGTTTACAAATGTGTCCAACTTTTCATGTAATATGAAAACAACTGTTTGATCCTTTTTTTCAGATGGAGATTCAAATAACTGCTGTTGTTCTAGGAACAATATTATTATCGGTGATATGTATGACAGAAAATGCATTTGTATGTAAAGAATTGATACCAACGCTACTGCAGGAACTACAGCAGAAGTTAGGGATGGATTCCACAGTGCATGAGAGTTTCAATATGATAAGTCCAAATATGGAGAGTTTCTCTATTTTGTCAGATCTGTTTATAAAAGATGTGAGACGTACGAGTATGTACGGAGGCCGCCAATGTAGCATCGATGCCATGAATAATTTGCCAGGAAATCATCATCTAAGAAACACTACCTGTCCTTTTCACCTAGTCATGAATAGAGATCCTAATCGAATACCTGCAATTCTCATGGAAGCCAGATGCAATTGTAACAGAGACGAGGCGTGCATTGGTGGAGACATTATGTCACGATGCGCACCCATTAAATACTTCGTCCGGGCGATGAGAAAAACTGCACTGTGTGGTATTGATGGATATTATGAGTATAAACATACTCTGGAACCAATCACTGTTGGATGTACGTGTACACAGGAACATTGGACATATGCTGGAAATTTGAAAATGTCGCTAGATTAAGGAACGTTGGAGAGAAGGAGATAACCCTAAAGCAACAGGTTTTGAAATGATTATGGTTATTGAACAAAGTAATGTCAGTATATATTTAGAGACTGATAATACATTCATGTATCTGTATATATTATGCCTTAAGGTGTACATGCAATGAAATACATAGTGCACCTTGTATCTCTGATAGTTTTTGTGTAATAATTATAATGAATACAGTGCAATAACTTGTCAGAAGATTTGTGTGGTTTCTAGTCTCATATATATATATATATATATATATATATATATATATATATATATCAGATAACCTATGTTAATATTAGAATCGTATATTACTACAGTGTTTAGGAATTCTGCAACATAATGACATTGTTCATACTTGAAACTATCTTATCTTTCAGGAAGCAGGTCGGAGTAAGAAATGTTAACTTTCAATAAATTGTTATGAATTTTATAACGCAATTCTCTTTCTATGACTTTTAGGAAATAGTCTAATAAGTGATAAGGCTTTGCATACCATTTTATTTAAGTTATATTCTTGTTAATTTCACTTATTTTTTTACGCTTTCCACCTACAATGTTCTACAGATGATCGTAATTTATTCATTATCGGCAATGTCCATTTATATTTGAAACAACCACTTACCTTTGTTAGGGTGATTACGATATATTTTAAAAATCGTTCGCCTTTCGGTTGAAGAAACCCGACAAAGTCACAGGCAACGTCATCGACTGGTGCAAAATCGTTAACGTCACGTGAAAAATAAAACCTAATTCATGTTCTTAATGGGGCATGTATATTGAAGAACTCTTGTAATAAAACAATTTGCTTGTAAACTCTTTTCATTAATTTATATAAAATGAAGTCAAGTTTAAATTCCTGTTTTTTAGACTCATTTTCATGGCTGATATTCCTTTTATAAATTAACCTTCCAATGTATCGTTACCTTCATAGCTTCAAGCAATAATCAAAGGGCATTTGCATTGTTTTTGCATGTTATATAAATTCATCTAGTGCTATAGATGGCGGGTTCATGCATACTTATAAAGAATTTTCTTCATTGTGTGTATTTTGATTAATGTTATTATGAAATATATTTTTCCTTCTACTTCGTATTCTTTTGTTATTATTATTATCATTATTATTATTATTATTATTATTATTCCTGCAGAACACACGTGCTATTGTGGTTTTCTTATTTATAATAGCTCCAGATGACCATAGTTCGAGCTTCAGACTGGTCGTGTGCTTTGTTCCTGTTGCATTCAGTGTGTGTTACTTCATGACCATCCAGGCCCGATAGTCTTCCACTCAGACTTGTAAAGAGTTATTGTGGCTGCTTGCGAAAGACTAAAAAGTGTCTGCCGAATGCAGATGACTATCTCACTTGTTCCTGGAAGGGACGTAGGCTAGGATATCTGTGGTGATGTAACGCACAGAGATAATAGTTCGAGCCCCTATCTGGCATTGCATAATTCTTTTGTTGATGTTTAATCCATGAACTAAAATGGAACTTATGGTTAACAAATTTCATTATTCACGTTTCATTGCATTGTTTGGTTCATAAACTTTAATAATGCATGGAATGTAAAAATCAATGTCACTCCACCTTGAAAGGATGTCTGCTTTTCAGTTTAGTTTGGTCATCATTCTTGTTTAGCGTTGCTAGGTTACGTTGCATTATTCTTGCCTATAAAGTATGAAATATATACATAACTAGGATATTGCTTGTACAGCCTCATCTCCGCTGGGTTGGCTTAATAAAAATAGCTCGTCAGTCGCCAACAATTTATGATATTTTTATTCCAAGCTTTCAAACAATACACTCAGTTTTTGTTGGTATCAGTTTGTATTGTGTCTTGTGCTGTATTCATGTCTAACGTAATTATAGCAATATAATATAATTCTCATATATCTTAGTTTGATTCCTTATTTGTTAAAACACATGCTACTTGAAAGAAATGAATGGTAAGGCTCAGTGAAATGCAAATGACCTTAACAGTTGGACTTTAGCAATAGTTCTTTTCGCTACAATTAGTATAATACTTTCCAACATCAAGGATGAGTTTCCAGTAATGACAAACAGGCATTAATAATAATTAATAATCCCCGTTTTCTAAATTAATTTAATATGGTACACAATTTCGTCGCAATCCTTTCTGCTTTCAATTATCCCCTCTCTGCTCATGCGTAAGCCTCAGGATAATCAGAAATCTGGAGTATGAGTGAAAAAGAATTTCGGCTGGTTGAAAACCTTGAAACTGAACTGACAGCAAGTAACCTACAAGAATATGGTTCTTCGTAACGGTATGTGTACACTCCTTGCGGTTATATATATATATATATATATATATATATATATATATATATATATATATATATATATATATATACATAGATAGATAGATAGATAGATAGATAGATACAAACATACATATATATACATGCATATATATATATATATATATATATATATATATATATATATATATATATATATATATATATATATATATAACCACATATAAAAGTCTGAAAGCTCTGGCTCTGGCCCAGATTGGGGTCAGTGCTACGTCTGCCTGTTCTAGCGAAACTTCGTCCGGAGAAAAGATATATATCTTTTCTCCGGACGAAGTTTCGCTAGAACAGGCAGACGTAGCACTGACCCCAATCTGGGCCAGAGCCAGAGCTTTCAGACTTTTATATTCTGTCTCCAGAGCAACACAAATATTAATATATTGTTATCATCAGTGGTTTGGCCGTGGTTGATTTTGTTGCCCGTTAGACCATAAATACATTTGATTAACACTGGGAAAAGATAGTATCATCAACTACGAACCTTTTGGCTAGATTGTGTGTGTGAAGAAGCTGTTAAAAATCTAGTATACGGCTTCGGTGTCGCTCGGGGACGCAAGGTAATACTTACAAAAGCGTGCCTACTACTTACAAGCTACGTAAAATATAATTAGCCCTCAGTTTGGCGTTTAAACTCTCAGAGAGGAGCATCTGCCGGACGTCTTTTTTTACCTCGTTATACTGTGGGGAAAGAGATGTCTAAGTACTTTCTAAATGTGGTAGATGTTTTGAGTCGCTATTGTTTCTATTAGAATGTTAATAGGAGCGATATTCCAGTTTTTGGCTAAATACCGCGTTCATGTTAAAGCAGTCTGAGACAGGTCTTTACCTGGCACAGGGTATATTAGAAAGATTTAAGTTGGTTGAATGATTAATCGAGTACCAGTGTGCACAGGACATGTTACTTTCCGTTTGTAGAGTAAAATTGTGCATCCTGGAATAGCTCTGCCATTGTGGAGGTTTTCAATAGCGACTTATCGCGATCGACCGGTAATGTGTACGTTGACGTGATTGACGACCTACCCGGGTGCAAAGGTGGATGACGAAGATCTGCCTCCACCTCCGCTCGGAGAGACACTGCACCTATATGCATCATATTCGATCGATGGGAAATCCCTGATCAGCTCGTCATACAAACGCCTCGGTGTGCCGCCCGATGGATGCGAGATCAGTCACTAGGCGAGGGCTCCTGCGAGAAGAGTTACAGGTCGTACAAGAAGACGACCAATGGCCTTCCACGGATATATTTTCTAATTGGAGGTAATTTATTATCAGTTGTGCAAGAAGAAGTCAAAGTGTGCAAATAAAAAAATGCCGGTCCATCCAAACTTGTATGCGAAGCAAATAGAAGAGGTACGGTCCTGTCAGGAAAAGGTCGCATCCTAGGAGATCCAAACGCACTTTAATATTGGGGTAGGTCGAATCCTTAAAATATGATGTTTAAAAGATGCAACGTTCGCGCTCCAAACGGACATATCGACAAAACAAATAAGTCCCTCTGTAGCAAAGGCGCGGCACAGACGATTGCTAAATACATTGGTTTTATCGCCTGTCGAGTAAATAGAATTTGGTTGGTACAAGCAGCAACGTTTGTAAATTATTAGTCAATAAAGTCATCCTAGAATAAAAACCTTTTGCCAGTCTAAATATAATAAATAATAGCCCTTTGTAAGAAGGACACACTATTGGCGCCCCTGGGATCGAAAGAACATGGTTGTCAAATCGGCTGCCCAAGGTCAGGGAAGAGGACATTTAATTTGCCAGTGGGATTCTACATATGCAATGATCATGAGTGGAAAACGTTATTTGAAATCCTACCAAAGAACGGTTAAAGTAGTAGAAAAATGATGAATTGCTATAGCTTGCTAGACAATATGATTTTAATGGAGCGAAGGCTTCTTTAACGAAGCAAGAAATAAAATAGTTTGGTCCAATATTTGGTGGGAAAGACTTTTTTGGGGATAAAAGTGCTTTGGATAAAAGTCTCCATCTGGCATTGGCAAAAAATTAATAGAATTGAAATTAAAACACAAGATGAGTTAAGAAAGCTTCCGTTTAAGAAGGAGAAGCAACAGAGACAAATACAACAGTACAAAGATAAAAAAGAGAAAATATAGCTACATAGAAAGAAAGAGAATTGAAAGAGAGAGAGAAAGAGAGAAATTGAAAGAGAAGACAGGTAAATACAAATGGAAATGGAATGTAAAATGAAAGAGGCAGGAAATACAGAATACAGAGAGAACACGAGGAGAGGAATGTACAGCAGCAGACAGAAAGAAAAGAAGCAAGGGAATTTCAATTTAGATTCAAAACATTAGAGCTGGCAATTGGAAAACACCCCTCCCCCTTTTAAACAGAAGTTCCGTTTTTATGTTACTAGACATGCTAGGTTTGTACCCCCGTTTAATGAAAACTAAGTAGATAAAAATGTTTCTCATTTTGAAAAGTCTTGAAAATTTAATATGGTCAAGCGAGCATTGGACTCTATTATTACACATTGTACTGATTGGCAAAGCTCATCAGTTATATACTTCATTGTCAGTACAAAAAGTTGCAGATTATGACCTGGTTAAGGAATTTATCTTGAAAAATTATGATGTGGTACCCAATGAATATCTACAAAGATTAACGACCTGTAAGAAAAAGAAACTTGACAGAACCATGTAGAATTTGCAAGAGAAAAAATAAATTATTTGACAGGGGTGGTCAGCCATCAAGGTTGGTTAAGACTACGATAACCTCAGACAGATGATATTAATTCAAGAGTTAAAAAATAAATTGAATCCTCAGTGACATTAAGACCTACTTTGAGTAAAAATGTCGAAACTATAGAAAATGCTGCTCGTACAGCTGACAATTATTCCTTGACTCGCAAAGTTTCTATTGTCAGTAAGTCTTCCACACAACAGTTGTTTGGTCAAAAAGCCGTTTCGATCTCATACGAGCACGTACATATCTCAATCTGGCACAACCTTTTGAATCAGGTTTCTGATAAGACTGATCAAATATCCTTATATCTTCTTATCTGCACCTATTGCGAGAAGAAAGGGCACGCTATTTTTAATTGCTACTAACTAGAAAATAAGCAGCAGAATCAATATAATCTAATCCGAAATGATCTTATTTCTCCTAGCCTGTTTCCTCACAATTGTGTGATTTAGTTCATCCTCCGCTGTGTCACGATAATCTTCTGTTTCTACCTCCAACAACAAACTGTTGTTGTCGCTTGCCTAGTTGCTGAGCCTTTGCATTCTAACCACAGTTGTAAAAGTCGTACTTCAAATAATTCGATGAACCAATGACTATGTGGCTGATATTTATGGAGCGTGTTAGGTTTTGTCTGGATTTGTTGAGAGTATCTTCGACGATCATACTTTACTGGAAGACAGGGTGAGTGAGCTGTCGTCGCTGCTTGTCTTCTTGGTCCTCAGGCCGAAACAGATAAACGCGGGTGCGCTTCAATAAATCTATCATGGTTTTGCCAAAGGTGGAATTATTTAACAGTTTATTTGTTTCTCGAACTCATGGCTGCCTCTGTTATTGGCAAGTGATGTGACAGCGGTCTTTCACCCGAGGTCCGCCTATATGACATAGGGTAAGGACATTTGAGGTGCTTAATGTATAGCTGATGTTTCCCAGCTCTGATATGAAGGCCCTTTGCGGTTGTAAGCACACACTGCGGTATGGACATCTGAGGTGCCTAATGTATAGCTGATGTTTCCTAGCTCTGATAGGAATGTCCTTTGCGGTTGTAAGTATACACTACGGAATGGTCCTCGCGGTAGTCGTATTGGGATATGGCGTAGATGCATCGGTAGCAAACGTGTTTCGATGTTTGTGCTGCTTCTACAATACTCCACCTGGGGAAGATCTTTGATCGATAAAACGTGCTTATTTTCGTCGTTTAGTATGTAGCAACAAGCTGATTGTCTTATCTAGCACTTTTTGGAGACACGTATGGGGTAAAGTGCGCAGTCTGATCCAAACGCGTTGATAGCAATCGTAGCGCTAGGGTTCTCACACTTTGTGTTTCCTGACAACATCATTGGAAATAATGATTACCAAAACTTATCGTTCTCTGATACCTACTATGCTTGATAACTCTATGGACATTGTTGTTGATGGCTATAATGCGGATAGGCTGGCCAATTCAAGGCATAGATTGTCCTGGTTTTCTGCAAGTATGGTAGTCTTTTTGAGATCCACCTTCGCCTAGGAAGATTCCTTTAACTCGAAATGGACTGTACTGAAAAATATATAGCTTTATCCCCTTACAATTTATTATCCGTCAGCCTGAACCCTTTTGGGAAAGTCTTTTAATCGCTTTTTTCCGTCTAGACTCTCTCTTGGATGGGAGATAGTAGCTGAACCTATAATCTTTCTGAAATGGAGAAATGGATGACCTCCTTTACAACCCTGGCAGCATTCCGCCAGGCTCTTCGTTTTGCAAATTTGGATGGTATACCGGCATGGAGATCATTTCCGCATCTGTAATCATTTCTATCATAACCTTTACCATAAGATTACATTTAACACCCGTCTTTCCCATCTCCACTTTGATGATGTCTATCACGGCTGGGTCACGACGTGAACGTAGCTTAGATATATCAACTTCTACCGTACGTCCGTGTGGTATCGTAGCTTGATATTCGTCTATCTGCTATTTTCTCCGTCTCGACTTTTATATGAGAAGTAGGGGCTGAACCTGTATTCGCGCGCATCATGTTGCTGCAATTGAATTAAGGATAACCTCCTTTGCTGCTTTCGCGGCATTTTGGCTGGCGCATCGTTTGGTACATTTGTATGGTGGGGCCTGCTACCTTAGGACCTTTGCCGATATGGGTTTCGACGCCTTGGAGCAGGCGTTCAAGGTCCGAAAGTCGGTGTTGGCTGTCTTATTCGGGCTTACGTTACTGCCTCCAACAAATCATTGTATTTGCTTTCAGTGATCTGCTCCTTATTTAGTAGGAAGCTAATTAGGTCTGTTCTGGGCATGGTTTGTGTGGATCATGGTATTATGTGCTGCGCTATCAATTTTTAAATGAAAAAGTGTCGTTCGTTGCTGCTGACTGAGGTTGCCGTTAGAGCAGACCCGAGCATACGTGTGCCGCTACGTATGCTATGCTACCTAGCTTATTCTAAATATACGGGAATATGCTCCTCGTCACAGCCCTAATAGAGCCATTTTTGCTTTGTTTGCGCAATAAGCATTGCTACCATGTCTATATCGTTGGGAGTGAACGGCGCAGTAAGTGCCACATGACTTTCATGCAAATTGTGATGTCTGTCCCCAGGGCATCCATTCAAGTACGCGTCTTATTTCTTCGCTGACGAAGGTTACCGATGCTGTCCCATAGACACATCTCGTCACTAATTGGTTATGTTGTTAATGGTCGCTTTTTGCCCACCTACTTATGACGGCCACACTACTTATACATGATCGCCACCTCCACCCTAACCTATACCGCTTTGGAAGTGTTTCATGAAGTTGAAAATTGTTGCAGAACTTTGAATTAGCAGTCGTGCTGCAAGGTGAAGTAAAACTCGTTGATTACTATTTATATTATTATTATTATTATTATTGTTGTTGTTGTTGTTGTTATTGTTAAAACATCACTCAGTTTCGTAATCATCGTCATCGTTAGCATCATCAACATCAACATATAATTATCTTATGTTTCACCAATTTGTCTACTGCTTCTTTTCACCTTCATCACCGCCTATGTATGTTTGAGACCTCAGCAACCACATTAATTGTCAACAAATATCTGCACATTTGTATTAATAGTGTTTTATTTTCTCTTATTAGTCCTAAACCCGACCTTGAACTGCATTTCAATAACCTCTGTGTATAACTGCGCATTCGTTACTTTATTTAAGTCCATTTACAAAATGTTAAAATCTTCTCTGTTCTCTTTTAATAGGCCCGAGTAGGTCAGCAATAATTATTTTGCTAGTGCAAATATACTTTGATAATCACGAGAGCACAGTCTCTGTCTCTGTTTCTCTCTCTCTCTCTCTCTCTCTCTCTCTCTCTCTTTTGAAACGAAGAAAAACGAACTGTGTTGGGCTTTGGTCCCGACTGCTGGATTTTGATCCTGTGTGGATTTCTCAAATACATTTGATTAAATTTATATTTATCTGTAGAAAGATACTGTTGGAATAGACGTCAGAAATCTCATACACATGTGATATGTAGGGGTTTCAAAGTTACAAAGGTTCATCATGTACGTACGGCACAATATCTATTCTTTTCGTTAGTTTTGGGAGCAAACAAGTCCAAAAGATTGATGCCTTGTCAGAAAATAGAAGAGCAACTACAAGAAAGGGAGTAGAAGGTTTCTAAATTATTTAGGTGCTTATCGAACCTTAGTAAATAATGTATGCAATGACATCATGAGCATGTGTAACTTCCTTCTATTCTTATAATGAATTAGAGCTTTTGTATCTCTTGAGAGGAGCATTGTCAGATCATGTGCCATTGATAATTAGAGTTTCTTAAAACTGACAACTGACTAATGCAATAAAACTTTTGCAATAAGATATAACGTCTAATTATCATATAATTTGATGAATAAGAAATAACTCAGAGTTTTATTATTATTATTATTATCATTATTATTATTATTATTATTATTATTATTATTAAAAGATAAAATGAAAAGAAAATAATAAAACGAGTCTGCATAAACATAGATGAGAGCTTGATAAACTAGGATAAAACGTTTTATTTTGCTACTATGATTCTTCTAAATTACGGAATTTTTAATTTGAAATATTGTATAAAATTATGTGTACACATTCCTTTCAAGCAAAACGAAAATACGAGACAATCATACTGTAATTTTTGTGGATTGAGAAAGGCGTAAATGGTCTATATATTATTTAAATGTAGAAAAAAATAAATCATCTATGGGTTAAGCTTGAGCGGTGATGAAGGATAAATTTAATAATAGTAAGAAATTTGACGAAACTATACTATTTAGAACTGATGTCGTTTACATTCTGGCTGGAAAAAAATGTTTGATATCCCTTTTAATTTTGTAGTTAGGATTCAGACGTTTAGTACGCATTTTAGAGTTGAGAATACATTCACATGCAAAGCAGTCCAGTCAAGCAGTCTTTACACATGGTCGAGATATATGTATATTTTGCCAGGTTCGTAAAATGGATAAAGCTATGACATATTGTGGCACTTTTGGTTATAAAACAAAATACAAAAGAATGTGCGATTTCTTTAACGTGTTTGATACGTTTCAATTACTGGATCTATACGTAATTTAAACACACATAAACATAGAGAATTTCTAGTATATATCAATCAGTATTACATTTTTCTAATTATTCTGCTCATGTTATGTAATTGTTTGCTTAAATTTGTATTTATCCTTTTATTGTTAAATGTTCCTATATCATCTTGTTCGACAATAATGAATAAGATGGTCATTCAATTCTGGAATTAGGTGTCTCATTTACCTCCCGTGTCGAATGTGAATTAGTGTACTGTATAGTATAAGGGAAAGCACTCTAATTTCAACCTCAACAGTCTTTTCAAATTTATTACCCTTTAGAATAGCGTAAGCAACTTTCGGACTTTCTATGTGATATTGTACGTATTTTCAAATCGGGTAAAATCAATAATAAAACTCTTGCGTCAGGCCTTGAAAATGTCGTTCTTCTGAATGTTTTAAACAAAATATTTATCAGGTCAATTTACCAGATTGGATTTGTGTACATATATTAAAACAAAGGTAGCATATTTTTATTTATATGAACCATATAGCTAACATTAAAAGTTAGCAGCAAATTGTGACTCTTTGGTTATTATATGAGGGAAACTTTGGTAAGACTAGAAAAAGCGATGTGTGTGCTAACATACTGACACCATTGTGACACTAAAAAAGAGATTTTCCCACTTAGGATCCATAGAGCTAACCACAAATAATTTTTTTTCTAAACTCAAAGCTTCCAGGCAAAGTAAGTATAATGGTCAAAGATACAACAAGCCTGGGCTTCATTTGCAACAAAACAGTAGAACTTGTTATACCATGGCCTGTGCTTCTTTGGAAATAAAAAGAAATTCAAGCAGATAGATGGCAAAAAAAAGCTTTCATAATTTAACCAAAGCAGTAATATGCGACACGTGAGCATCGTAATGTACAGTAGCAGCAGGGAGGGCAAACAGACCAATTGGGGGACGAATATAATTCTGAAAATAAACCTTCCGCAAGAAAGGCGGCAATTAACTGTTGTTTTTGAGAAGGACACATCACTCATGTTTGGGACACATAATAAAGTAATATATATGCAATAAAGATGCAAGTCAACCATTGCGAGATAAAAGTTTAAAGGATATGTGGAAGGACAAAGAGTGTTCTTTATGTTGGATAACTAATCTAACATAAAGAGTACAAGTCGGTTCTTTTCTTTTTATGGGAGATATTACTGAATGTTTACATTCTTCTAAAGCAAGAAATATGCTAGTCAGCATCTGCGTTGAAATGGTCCATGTAGTTATATAAACTCCGTACAAGTTCATTAGCTTGCATGATATTGTAACATATTTTGTTTATATCCATTAATGCAGTGACAAATTCTGATAAATTTGTTAAGTTTATTACTTATTTTATTCCAATAGTTTACAGCCTGACAGATTAGACTTACTATGCAATTGATTTACTAAACCAGAAGTATTAGTCATACTCAAAATAAAATTACCCAAGAAAAGAATAATTTAGAGTTTAAACATCGTCTCGGAGCTCTATTACTTTTTATCAACAAGGAACCAAACCTAGTACAAGAAACAAAATATCATTGAATTTTTTTATTATGCTTGAATATACTATTTAATACGACTTAGGTCTAACTAAAAATGAGAAGTTGACTTATATGATACCATTTTATTGATGTTTGAGGGTAGCTGTAACGCTTAAAATGCTTCTACCTCAGAAGACCATCGATGGTATTACATTGAAACAAATGTGTTAAATGATACTTTCTTAGGTCATGTATATCGTTCTTTTCACAAAAAGCACGCACTGTCGGTTGTTTCGAAAGAAGGTTACTCTCTCAAAATTATGAGGGAAAAATTTTCAAAAGAAAATCTAAGATTACGTTCAATATGTATTTTTTTTTATATTTACGTATGCAGACATTATACGATCAGTTATAACTGAAAACCTCATTGTAATTTAAGTCTGAGTTCGTTAGAAGTTGATATTGAACTCATACTTCATAGAGACTTGTCTCTGTTCCAGAATGGTGTAAATTTGATCACATGATAGTTAACCAACCAAAGACTGCTTGCATGACAGACTGGTACCTGACACAAATGGGCTAATAAACCCGACATATAACTATTTACTGAAGGTACTCAAATGAGATACAATTGCTCCCGAAGGCTTGGTGTGGAATTTACACAACATAATTTGCATTAGAACATTTATATTCATCAGCTTCGATCAACAATGTCAAAAACAATATATGGCTACGGGTTCATTTTGGGGTGGGTGGGGATGGGATGGGGTTGGGGACATAAATATTCGACATTGACCAAATAAATCAGCCAGAAAACTGCTGTATGGCGGATTGAGACTAAACTCTACATTCATAGCCACTTCCAGAGAATTAGTAGGGAAAATGGATTGTGTGTATTTGCATAAATATACTCGAATACCACTTGTATGTTGTCAAATACAACGCCGCCAATAATTCAAAAGCGCCATCCATAAATATTTAACATACCTCCTTGTCACCAATTTCTAACATTGGTGGTTACCTTTCACGTTCCTCCACGGAAAAGCCTCGCTCTCTATACCTAAACTAAGCTCAAGCTAAACTTCAAATGCATACTTACATCAGATAGAATATTTATTTCCTGGGAAAGAAGCTTTGACATGTTTACAAATCAAAACGTAAAAATACATGCAATATTCTAGTTGCAAAATAGGTTAAATTGCAATCGCACATAGAGAAGACAACTTTTCATTATATTAAGCCTGAAACTGATCTAATTTCCTTCAGCAAAATGAGCATACTACCCAATACATTAAAAAGCGGAAACCAATTAAGATAGATTGGGTTTTTGAAATAAATTACACCCTTCATATCCGACCTCACTAAAATCTATACTTACATATTATTATTATCGGAAACGTAAGGATACTAAATAGTTTCGGTGTCAGGAATCCATAACAAATCTGATCCCTAGCTTGAAGATCACAATGTGAATGTTCTTATTGTAGTAATAAAATAATAAAATAGAGAGAAAAAAGAGGGGACATGGGAGATCAAAATTGTTCAACCAGTCAGCCAGGATGATGCAAGAATACATTGTTATAGGCATACAGTTTTCTCTCTTTTCTTATTTTACTGATTCGGGTTTCGTTATAGTCTTTTGCATCTTTTCGATCCTGTCATATATATATATATATATATATATATATATATATATATATATATATATATATATATATATATATATATATATATAAAATTGTTATGACGATGCATATCATTTATGACGTTAAGTAAATGACAATTCTTATTTTAAAATATAAAGACATCATCCTTGTCTTTCAAAACATTTTGTGCCTGAAGAAGCATACATTAACTGAGAAACTAGATGCATAGAATTGTCAGCGTTTGTGTTGTTTTATTATCCCAATTATGTGTGTGATGTGATGTGATGTGATTTTGATTTTTAACGTAGCTTTAACAATTTTTCAGTCATATCGCTACGATGTCTGCAGTGTGGCAGTTTATAGTGATCCCAGTTATGACATTAATACAATTCGTAAACGGAAGTGAAAATGCCGTTCATTTGCTACTTGTTATTTTAAGGGTTCCATTTTGTGTACATTGGTGTCACACAAACAATACGTGGACATCAAAACTAATGGTGGATAATCTAATGATACTCCCCTCTAGATGTTTATATTTACTTCAAGGCTGGATTTAAATATTAATTCCTTAAATATCACTTTAGCACACGATTATTCATCCCCTATGTTTGCTTAAATGCAGCATCTAGTGGCAGAGTCACGATATAAGTCATATTTGTCTGAGGTGTACAAAGTTTTCCTTTGAAAGAAAATTTATTCTTGGTCGTTATTTCGATGAGAACATGTGATAAGATGTTCAGACTGCTTGTACACACAACAAAAACAACAACAGGTCAATGAAAAACAGGTCCCAACAAATCTGTTTTTCCTAAACAAGGATACTAAGTGCGTCCAATGAATCAATCCTCCTTTATGCCAATAACAATGTATTATTGCGTCATACTGATTTAACAATTTTGAGCTCTCAAGTCTCTTCGTCACCTCAGTTCTGTTAGGTTCCAGACTTTCCTTCGGATCATCATTTGCAGTCAGTCTGTTGTATACCGTACCTCCGATATGTGGCGATGTTCAAACTGATCGAAACTTGACTGAATCTGTTACCCCGTATAGGGTATTCAGATATGCTCACATGAGATACATTTTAACTGAGTTGTTCTCCTATCAGTCATCAGTGTGTTGGTATTTCATCATATGGTTATAGTAATATTCAGAGATATTTGCGCACTGAGCATTAAGCATCGTTTCAGCTCCAGTCCTCGCTTCTCTTCTTAGTTTAATTAACAGTGCAGAGGTCCATTGGGAACGTCCATTAATTATGTCAACAATTTTTAGACAATTTTTTACCCCCGTCCCCCCTTGTCAACAACTGTCAAACTTTCAGTGACGCCCCCTAATACAATTTTACACCCCACCTCCAAAATAACAATATTTTATACGGCTGGCTTTTATGCTAAAATTAGAATTATGGAAATTAAAAGGTATACAAATAAATTTTAATACATTTTTTTACTTGTTTAATAGTTCATGAAAAAATCGAGAGTTTATATTCTAGTTTCTATCATCTTCCCATGGGGAAGCCAAATATTCATCAATTGTTATAATGGGCATAGTGGCTGAGTCATTAATTTCTTGTGGAACCGATACACCTGACAAGTCAACACCATCTTCTAACCATTCTGTGCTGAACATCTCTCCATGAGCAATAATTGCCATCAGCTCTCTCTGTCTGTTGGCAGCCACTCGTATTGGCCGAATTCTTTGCGGTTGAGGAGCATGTGGTAATTGCCTAGGCCCAAGATCGCGTTGTCGGTGCTGTTGAACATGCTTCTTCAACATCTTGTGAAGCAACATAGAGGTGACAGATTCTGCAGATCCGTTCAAGCAACGACAACTGAAAGGAAGGACAATATAGATCATATGGAAGAATTTTGAATGCCTTTGCCGATCGAGGTTATATGTTATCAACTTTCAAAGACTGATTGAAGAAAAGAGATGGAAATATGTGGGTTATTGACGGGCGAGCGAGTTTGTGTCATACCAACGCACCGACTAATTTCCTATTTTTTGATTTTTTAAATTTATTGTAAAAACTAACATTGTTGACGTCAATTTATCTTGAACTTCCCCCTCCCCCATGTCAACAATTGTGAAACTTCTTCAAACCCCCTCCCCTCTATTTTGTTGACATAATTAATGGACGACCCCATTACACTTGTAGATACAGTCAAATATTCCTTGAACGCTTCATTCAATATTTCGTTATTTGTATCCGCTTGTGCTACACGGCATGTAGGCTCATATATTCATCCCATTATATTCATTACAGACAGTTATCTTACAATTGTCATCCGTAATGCACTAAAATTATGCATAGTATAATGTCACGTTCATGGTAATCACTATCACATGAATGGTAATCACTATCAAAGTTGATTTCCATCTGAAATTACAACATTCACCACTTCGTCACTCATGTCAAGGATGTCATCATAGTCATTGAAATAGATTTATCTCCCCTGGATCATTGAAGGAATCATTTGATCGGAACAACGTCAACTTTATCTGCCAGATCAGAAAAAGACCGATATAAGTCTGATTGGGTTACCCATTTATACAAAATCCAAACAAACCAAAAAATTCCTTGTTTACACCCCAGCCCCTCACGAAACAACAGCACTAATTTGTTGCGTAAAGACGTTCCAAGCAGCTCCAAATATGTTTCCTGCAATTATATATGTATACTAAAACACAGGTTAATTAAATATCTGCAAGCTAAGAATATTTGGTAAGCGGAAAAACAACATGTTAGACTTTTAAAATGAAGCAATACTTAACTTTAAATAGACATTGTGATGAAATATTTGGTCCAGTCACTTGATAGACTCGAAATAATTAAAATAAATTCAGACTGGCTGTCTCTACGACGTTGAGGATGTTGTCAAATGAAATCACCTCACATATTTTTTGTTCTTTAAAGTGTCATAAATGAAATTTAAGTTGTAGAACTGGGTGATATATGCTAATATTTACCCGCAGTTTATAATTTGGATAAGCATAAACCAGATAAGAAATCTATTTCACAGTATTGTAACCAATATCCTTCATATTTACATTGATTATGCAACAATATGTGTCTTAAAATTTCCAGGATTTTGATATCGGCAGTTTATCAATCTATGTTACCTATTCTACTCATTAGGTTCCTGTTTCTACCTCATATCGGTTTCTATAGATTTATCTCAACATGTGGTTGGCTGTTAAATTTAAATGCTTTAAATTTTCTCCCCAAAATGTATTATTTGTTTACGTTTCAAAGTTGTCCTGATCTGATGTTACGAAAGATATTTTAACCTCATGATGAACTGATTTGTTTTGTGACATTTTCCTTGTTTGATGCAATTTCTTTTTCTGTATGTATCTCCGTTTATTCAGGGAAACTCTTCCTTTGAAATTTATAATAAATGTATTCCCAGAAAAAGGTTTGCATGGACTGCGTCTAGGGCATTCAGATTCCATTCCGGTCTAATTGTCCACTACTGAGCTACGCCCTCTTCTGACACAATTCTCCACTTAATGGTTTATATATATATATATATATATATATATATATATATATATATATATATATTCCGCTTTTTCTTACGTATTAATCAAAGATACATGTCATGATATATACACATATATAGAAACTAAAAGAACAATATTACGTATGTACACGCATGGGGAAAACTAATTTTTAATTAAATTAATTACCAAATTTGCATCACTGAATGGATTAAAAAAATTCCCAATGGTTTCCAAGTGATCCTTCTAGGTGTAGATGATATCGTCATTGATGTTAGTGTTACGATTATCATGATGTAATCATGCTCATTAAACGTTGAAAAGTTGAAGACGAACCTTTCATATCAAATGACAACACTTTATATTGATAAAGTCCATCTGGATGTACGAGTGCCGATATTTCATTCGCCCTTTCCGTGAGAGGAATCTGTCAGAATCCTTTCAAAAGGTCAGGTTTTATGACATATTTTGCAATTTTGATTTTGTCAATGTAGTCATCGATTATCGATATTGGAAATGAATCTTTTTTTTTGGCGACGCCGTTTATTTTTCTCTAGTCTATGCACATACCGAAAGTTTTATTATGTCTCGGCACTCGAATACATAATGAACTCAACTTACACTTACTTGGGTGTATGAAATCATTCTCCAGCAAATAATTATTTCTTTTTCCAATAGCCCTGTTTGTGAAGATTCATCCTGTAAGGATGTTGTGTCGCAGGTGTAGAAGATATAATTTCATCTTCATGGTATAACGGTACCAATTGCGCATGTCCAGGTGGTCGGAGCTCAAGGTGTAGAGAACATTGTATTTCGAAATAAACAACAAAACTAGCTGTGATTGGTGCATTATGTAAGAGCTGTACTTTCTGTTAGGCATTAAAAAATAGGTGTGCCTCCTGGCAACATGTGAGATTATTTTAATTCATATCTAGACGATAGTTTGTATTTTTATGATTTTTTAAAATGTGGTACACATGTCTAAAACTGTGTCGGTTGTGACTAGATAACTCTTACCCCAGTCTAGTTCCAGCAGAGTTATCTCTCTTAAATGCAACGGAGTACCTGGTTTTGTCCTTGTCAAATTGACAATATAACACTGCTCTTTAGAAAAGTGTGCGACATGCACGCTAAAGTAGAATAGAAAATATATTCATTTCTCCAAACATTAGCATTAAGGTCTATGGAGAAACAATTGATACCTTGATACCTCATGGTAGATTTCATTTGTTCATGTTGGACCATCTGGATACAAGTGCTTATATTAAATTATAGCTGTCTACTTTACTCTTTTCTTGTAGTTGTAGATTTGAAAGTGTCTGGTCCAGATTATTTAATATTTATGAATCCTGAAGATTGGTTACACCAAAGGCATTACAGTCAGCTATCGATTCCATTATTTAAATCTTCACTGTGTGTTAGAGGTTCCACTAAATTCACAGACTGAATAACATTAATGTGTATCAATGTACTCCTTTAACAAATTCATATTGGCAAAGTTGTTTCTGTTTTCTTGCCTCCCGGAGTGTTGATGATATCATTTAAGTCACTTACTTTCTTTTCAACTGTATGCGAATCATAATATTTAGCCTGACGAGTTTTTTTTGGTGGTATGGGTAACTGAGCGAGTACTGTATAACGAGCAACAGTTTCCTGTCCTTTGTATTTCTGTCGTATTTTAATTTCATTTTTTGACTGAGAAGAGTAAAGATTAGTTCATTGTGCTCCAGAAGCCTATGACAACTCATATTTGAAATAATAAAATCAGGTCAAGAAGATCACATTTTGAATCATCCGTTGGAAGAGATTGCTCAATGGTAACTTTAATGGTTGACAGACAGTATGTCCAAAAACTAGTTCAAAACGAGTACATCATAATGATTCTTAGAATGATTCATTAACAGTAAGCAACAACAACCTTCGTCTCATTCGTTTCCTGTACCAAAGCAATATGATCGAATCATATTCTTCAAAAACTTTCAGGGTGATAGGCAGAATATTTAAATTGCTGGATGCCTAATTTATGCATAACTTGGTGGGAACACTCCACAGGCGAAATTTGATCCCTGATGAGAGTGGACAAACTTGGAAAGGTCAAATTGTGCAAGCACACCTTATCCAAGCTTTTACATGCTTTTGGTTTTAATATTCCTCAAGGAATTGCCCTGGAAATCTTGAGGAAGTACTTATTGTGGTAAACTTGTATTGGTTGCCTGACTTTGTCTTTGACAAGGGCCGATAAAGTCTGCCAGAGCGTGTCAGGTAGAATATTAACCTGATTTTGGACAAAGGGCAACGACAAAGTACGGATATACATACCATAAAACCATTAAGAAAAACCAGCGCATAATACATGGTAAATATACATAACAATATTCATTACCCTAGGTTGTGTTTTATGTCCTAATCGGTGTCTTCTCTATCCACGATTTTTGCATTGGACTCAACCTGCCTGTCGCCATACTGAAATCCGTGACTGAAACATTTTGTCTGTTATCAGTCCATTTACGTTACAGCCAACTAATTATGTATGATACCTAGAACCAGTAGGCTTGTGGTGGTATATTTATGATGTAACATAAAAGATTAAATGTTACTGGCGACTGAAACATGTTAAGTCATTTAGTTTCCTCTAAAAACAAATATGGATCATAGACATGTATACCAAAACTGTAGCTAAAGGGGAATCCCCAGTTGCAGCAAGTCCTTGTAGCACTATCAGGCTAATACGGTCCGAACGCCATCAAAAATGAATATGCTCTCAAAGTGTGCAACTAAACTGAAACGTACTATCACAAATATTATGTCATGAAAATTTCACCAGAGGATATGCTTATTTTGGGAAACAATACCATGATCTATGGGAAATAAAGACATATGCCCAATAATCTGATCTGGATATGTCGTAAATGTTCTTAAATATGAAACATTAAGAGAAAACATTTAACCGTGCGCTTGTGTTAGACTCTTTGCATTATCAGCACATATTAAATAAAAGAACAGGAGTTTCATCTTAGAAGAGTTCTTGTCTATCTCTGGGTTAACTGCATGCGGGTCTATTAATGTTAACTAAAATGCACTTTTATTGTTTTTGGTTCACAGTGTCAACTAAGGAATGTATGACTGTCAAATTAGTAAACGTATATAAAACACGATCATGGTGAAAATGAAAATTAATAATCATTATGACGGGATGTTTTCTTAACGATCAGTGAGGATATTTTTGTTTTGTCGTGTAAGGTTGTTTGAATATGTTCCACACATTGAATCAGGCATGCTGTGTTGAAACACAGACATAAGTAATTATTTCCTCAGACATTCAATCAGGATAATAAACTGACTGAATGCCAAATTTAGACGAGTTTTGGTTTCGATAAATATTTAGTCCTTGCATGACGATTCTTATTTCTACGTTCAAAATTGTTGGTATCAAAATGATATTAAGCAAACAATAATCCATTATGGGCCAAAAATACATGTATTTGTCTCCAACCTTTGAAAAGCGTTGCCTTATTGCAAATGTTATTGAACCGGTACATTTCAAGTACTTGCATTAAGTACTATGGATATGGTTTACGCGATCAGTGTGAAATAACAAGATTGTATTACCGTAGCAAACTTGTCTGTTACAACAACCAAACGTCTATTACACGAATGTGCCTTCCGGGTAAGTTGCATGCATATTGAGAGTTTTTGTATGAAAGGTTACACACACACACACACACTTCGTCTGTTCATTTCATTAGGTTGTGCTTTTTAATTACCCTATAGACGTATAATTTACCTCTACAAATGCAAGCAATCTTATGTTTAATCTTAAGGTTTCATGTCGCTTTTCATGCTGCAGAAACGAAAGGCAAACTAATGTCGGTAGAGGGTTCGATGAATTGTGGGCTTCATTATGGTAGACAAAGAATTGGATGAATTATTATTGACTGCTATTTTATGAAATATTCATACTTACTAACCATATTAAAAGCCTAATAAAAATGTCTCTTATTTTTAAAAAGCTGGGTAATAATAACACAAAAATAACGGCATGTTTTAAGAATCAAGCTTAAAATGGAGTAAGATACGAACGCATTTTCTTTCTAATGAATGAAATGACTGATTTAATTAAATATTGTATGAATTGGCAGTTCTTATTAAAATGTAATGATTCTGAACTCAATAATTCTACCCATAAAATATAAAGCCTTTTATGTATATTATAATATTTATTCAAGAGTTATCCTTCATCATCGAATGTGCTAAATATATATATGCTTAAAGCACCTTTCATGAAAGAGCTCGGGTTTACTACAATCATTTCATTGACCTCGCCAATACATAACCATCTTAACAGTAGACATTTAAAGAGGCAGATAGATAAATGGATACATTGTTAGAACAATATGCGTGTTTTGTAATAGGTTATACAAGAAAAACAATCGTATATGTTACAGTGAATTAGACAATTATGATAAAACAAGCATTTATGCTTGTATCCTGTGCTAATTTATCTATAAAGTGCACATATTGAACTCAAACAAAGATTTCATCGTGCTCAGGACAGAGGCATCTGTAAATAGCTTCGCTCCTAAATGGAAAAACATGTAAGGCTCAGAAGCAACGTTCAAAAGTGTTTCTCTTGCAATGTCATTTCCATACGCTATGGTAACAACGAATTTTCCACTTTCCTTTAGAAGATTCACTTTTTTCATTGTATCTGTGTCGATGTTCTTACCGTTAGTAAGTAAAATAATCAGCTGTCTGGCATCATGTCTTGCGCCACTGGAAGTTGTAAATCCATTTTGGCTGACATACTCAAGGGCCTTTGTGAGATTGGCGACTGACTTGGAATCCCTGTCGATTACCTGGATCGTTTGATGAATTTCATTCTCGGATGTGAATGTCCTAAAATCGAAAATTAGCTTCGGTTCCGATGCATAAATTACGAGACTTACTCTTACTTTGCTGATCCCTATGTCAGCAAAGGACGTGATGCTTTGTAGGGCTTCGATCGCTCCGTGAAACTGCGAGAGAGAATGGCGACCGCTAGTATCTAGGAGGTACAACAAATCAGTAGTCTTGTCAGAACAAACTATAAAAATAAATACATAAATAAACCAATAGAAAATCTTTTTTCTATTCATATTAATAATCAAATTACAGTTAGAATAAATTCTAAGTTTTAGGCATGAAATAATTGTCCCTCGGGCAAGCTTAAGGTTTAGAAGGTGGCTGACCAATCAACGTGGACAGGATTCGAACATTTTTTGATGTCATGTACATAGATCCTTATTAGATTCGTGATAACAAAAAGCACAAAACAGCTTCAGTGCTATTTGATTAATCTCAATTTCTTATATTTTTATCTGCAGATACCGAAACAAATTTATACTAAATTTTGTTGCTGGGTTCATTATTATTTTGATAAATTCTTTCTTTCGGTCAAGTTTTGTATTCAGAAAATATGGTTTCAAACATGGGGAATCTGACTAAATGTTACCCATATTTGGTAATACTGTAAGCTATTCACATTTTAAATTTAACTGTATTTTGTGAACATTTATTTCTTCATTACACGTACTAAGCATCATGCGTCTTCAGAAGGTTTCGGGGCACCGAGTGGCCGAGTGGTCTAAAGCACTCTCTGTTACGGATCACTACCATCTCACCTCTGTCTGCATATGTTCAAGTCTCGGATTCGGCTAATGTGGGTATGTGAGAAAGCTTGCCAGTAGCTTCTCGAGGGTCGGTGGTTCTTTCCGGGGATTTTCCGGGTTCTTCCTCCACCATTAATACTGGCCGCCATGCATAGCCTATCGTGTGCTGAAAAATGGCGTTAAACCCTACAACAACAACAACAGAAGGTTTCCTTTTCAAAATTGAAGAAGCATAGCACACCAGCTTAAAGAAAGTTTACATTTTTAATATGTAACTAAAGTGTGATATGTATATTAAATTTCTGCTAACCGTTTTATGAGCGATGATAGAGTTTTTGCCTATCTGACTATTGTCATGGCTGAGGGTTGTGTATACATGACTTTTGTAAATGTTTAGAAAGATTTTTACTTTAATTTAAGTTCATGTCCTGAGCTTGTTTACAAAAAAAATTTTCTATTAGAAATCATTAGTTTTCCAGAACATTCTGTTGTGTCATAGTTCAGGTGACCGGTCATGTATAAACAGGATTTAGTAAACAATTATTCATTCCTGTCTGATGTTCAG
Organism: Sinohyriopsis cumingii; assembly: GCA_028554795.2. Lineage (NCBI taxonomy): Eukaryota > Metazoa > Mollusca > Bivalvia > Unionida > Unionidae > Sinohyriopsis > Sinohyriopsis cumingii. Next base: position 53,411,868 of record CM068842.1, on the reverse strand, counting down.
TTTGTAGAATCATTTATTCTAGTGTTCAGATCTAATCTGAGACGAATCATTTAAATTATTCATTGAAATTACAAGATGATCACTGATTTTTTTGACTAAATAACAATTTTGGGATTATCGTGAATTCATTCAAAGACATTCTGGATACTATCGTTGTGATTCATCAAGCTTTGTGGCACATCATTACATTCAAGACTATGGGTACATCATCACATTCAATATTGGAATTGATTTGGAACATTCCAAACGTTTGCACTTGTGATAGAACATTTGATGTTACTTGGAATTTAATTCACAATATTGTGCCTTTTGATTTTTCACTGTGTGTTCTACAAAAATAAATTGTTTATTGAATTTTACTTAATTTGCTGGTTTCGCTTCTTTCTGATACTTGGTTTAAGACCAATGAGTCGTAATAAGCATAAATAACTTAACAAAACGGAGGGTTGCTGTTTTCGACCTTTAAGTCTAAAGGTCAGCTTATGTATCCACACATAAATTAAATGAATCCATTAATCATTTGCTTTTTGTTTTGGAAGTATCCACATTTATGCTGGCCACACTTACTCTTTTTGACTCTCTTGTAACTATGGAGTATTGGAGGTCAAATATGAAAGTACACAAGGTAAAGATAGTCACAGAAATATAGACGCACAAAGCAGACTTACCATCACAAGAAAGTAGTCTGATATTTGAAAGAATGCTGTATAATCCGTCATATGTAGACACAGTAAAAACGTTGTTCGGGTTAGCAGTAATTTTGAGAAGTTCATCATGCAGAATCTCTGTACCGATTCCTATACCAACGATGGTCACGTTAGAATTCCTCAACAAGGCAGACTGATACATCGTGTCCAATTTGTTAGATGACATACCGTCTGTGAGCAGAATAGTCAACTTTCTGACACCAGGTCTGCTCCTTGATAACACGTCTTCTCGGGCCATTCTAAGAGCGGCAGCTGTATTTGTGGAGCCAGCGTTGTACTTTATATTTTGCAATGCGTTTAACAAATAACTTTGCTTAGAATACCTTGTCAGCTCAAACTCCACTTTTGCCACAAAAGAGAAAGTTATTAATCCAATCTGTACGTAATCGGGGCCTATATATACTGACTTAACGAATTCGCCAATGAAGTCCAACTGCTTCTTAAAACGATCTGGTCCTTGACTCTGAGAGGAGTCGACTAAAAATACCACATCCGCTTTAGCCATTCGGCATTTATCTGGGTGGAAAAAAAGAAATATTTTTATTCAACACAAACATCTGTTTGATGCCACAATATATTAAACTAACGATAAAATACTAACTCAGCATTGGATTTAACTTCTAGGTGCATCTCTATATACATTTTAATAAATCGTGAAGATAATTGCTAGCGAACATGAAGTTTTACAATAACATGCAAGTTAGTTCTGCTTAATGTCAATATCTTCTTTATCGAGTTGTTTTTTAATGATTGAACTAATTTACCTAGTGTGCAGTCTTTTCCGGTGTATCTGCGTGGGCAATGGCAGTTATAATCACCAAACGTATTGTTGCAAGAAGCCCCTTGTTGGCAGGGACTTAACTGACATTCGTCGATATCTACAAGAAATCAAATAGAATGCTCAATATCATCCAAGCAAACTTCGACAAGTCTGTATCACGTGGTTAGATGAAGATTTTAGTCTTTTGTTAATTTGCTGAAGTACTATATAGGAAATATTATTTTTCGTTTATGAGTACAATTTAATAACAATGCATAAGTAGTGGTATTTACTCTTCTGACCCCAAAAAAATGTGAATGTGCGAGCATCCTTTATAATTTAAATGTAAATATATTTTGCCCAACTTCAAGGATATCAAAGAGTTTAATCATTTGTGACATCATTTTGTCGAATTTTACAAGGTGCCTTAACCGCAGTAATATATATTATTATATGCTCATTTTATCTCCGTTATCTTTGCATTGTCAGAGTCGTTCAGTATTTTACGAGACTGAACTCGGGCGCAACTTCATATTGCACTCAGAAAGGAACTTCTTTCTTTTGTGAACAAACAATGGACACAGATGGCCAGCACTATTTTGTAAACAAATCATGTACACTCACATCGCAGGTGGCTTGCGTTTTGGTTGATTATATTTATTTCTGAATTACCTAAAGCAGATGTTTCGTGACCTGCAACATACCAGCTGCTTTGCGTTAACTGTTTTAATACAATGTTTCGGATTTAAGCGGAAGATGCCAGATCTCATAAAATTGTTGGGTACCTACAAATAACATGCAAGTGGCAAGGAATAATCTGCCTTATACAGCTGGTAATATGAATGGCAAAATATACTTACAGTTCTACATCCTGAATTTCCTTTCTTAGTTATGAATATCCGGATTTTAAGCCATGTCATGAGTTCTCAAGCTTGATTACACCTTTCGAGATTGTACTGTAATTTCGATTATATTCCAAGTGAAAATACATCCTTCATATTGCAGTTAAAATAAAATAAACATTAAATTCCCTAGCGTCTTTTTGATAATTGAAATCGAAAGACAATATTTTTCCTACATTACGATTTCCAATATTCAATGACAGAACAGAAACGCAATTTTCTTTCAAAAGTTATGTCTAGCGCGCGACTAAGTTAAAATTTATCTGGGCAGACTTATGTGCGCATTAATAATGTTGATGTGTAATGATCAATGTGTGCTTGTGTATTCAGTTTGGAATACGGCATTCATCCAGTTACTTTGTTCTTGTGGTGTATTTTGTTTATAAAATCAAGCCTTTCATAAAATAAGAAAAATGAGCATATACTAAAAAGGATACTGCATTTGTATGGGAAAATATGAGCTCGTTTTGTCGGATCGATATACTGCATACCCAAAGTTGTGCAGTATTCCATCCGAAAAAAACTCGTTCATATTTTCCCATACAAATGCAGTAACCTATAAGTCTGTATGTCTTTCTTTTTAATACCGCTTACCTAGTCCACAGTCATATCCTGTAAAACTGGGTTTACATTGACATCTGTATGTTGTACCTGTGTTGTGACACGTCCCTCCGTTCTGACATCTTAAGGAACGTGGTCGGAAGGCATCGCATTGGCCTGCAAATTAGTGAATAGTGGTATATAAGCTCTGTTTTATTTTACATACGTAACACAATATTCCATTCAGTCAACTCCTCGAGGTTGCGACACTCATGAGAAATAAACCTCTTTCTTTGACTGGTGAATGTCAATGTAGAAAATAAAATCAAATTTCATACCTCATGTTCCACATCCGGGAAGTTTTAACCCTACTGTTTTTCTCATTTCTTCGTACGTAAACGTTGAGATTATTAAAATCCACAGCGAACGGATACATGCTTAGAGCATACCAATGATGTTATAGTTTGTTCAGTTCATCATTGTTATCAGAGACTATAGCCGTATGAATTTTCTCGTGAACCTCTGAAATGTTGCTAAAGTTATCTAACTCGTTTTGCGCAGGAATGATTTTAACACCATTTATATCAACATGCATAGCAACATTATTCGTAAGATATAGCCTGAAAAAGATTGGTCTGTGTATATCCAATCAGCCAGGTTAGTCCTGGAGATATGGAAGAGTTTGTTTGTGATACAGAAATAAGCAGTGACGGGAACCGTGCGTACCACTGGTAAGCAAATATGTTCTATGCAATAGACAAATTATATTACATTAAGTAAAAATGTTAATTAATTTAAAGAAAACAAGATTTTGTTTGAATATGTAAATTTATATACATTTTGTAACGCTAATGTTACAATTTACGTACAGAGTAGGATATCATTCACGATGCTGAGCTGACTGAACTAGAACGGTTCATTTGCATTCTACTGATGTTAATGCATTTGATCCAGTTCCAGTCCCAGAAATTCACGGCTAAACTCATTTATTCCAAAGACCTAATTTCATGAACAGCAAAACGCTGGATATGACAGGCTCATCTTTGGAGGCTCAGTTTAGTTCTGATACTATCAATGATGACAAAGCAATGGACGAGGGTCCTGATTCTTAATCAGTGTATGATTCAGACTGGTCACCAATGGCTGGATTATGATGCCCAGCCTCGTGATGAGTTGTAAACGGATCTTCATCAGCTGGACAGTGAGCATAATTGTCCTCAGCAGTAAATAGTGTACGTGTTTGGCTTATTTATGGGTTGAAAATGTCATTTTAAAACTCGGTTTTTAAACTTTGAAATGATATCTATGAGGCCATAACATTTGATTATATAATGAAAACAAGAGGTGATTTAGATTTTTAATTTATTTGCAGAATATATGACATAGATCATAATTTTATAGTCAAATGTATTTAAAAAGCACGATTAAGACAATTAATTCAAATTGAGTTTAAACATATTTGAAATCGTTAAATCAAAATGCAGGTTTCTGATTTAGGATAGGCGCTATGAATTTAACAGTTTGACAAACTCCTTATGTTCCACAGATGAGAATGCTGTGTTAGTGGCATAATGAAGCAGGTCACTGCTATGTTTAATGCTGCATTCATGCTTGCTGATGTCTGCGTCACAAAGCTGTCAAGGTCAGGAACTTGACTGAGCCGATTCAGTGATGTTGGCTGTACTGAAGAAGCTTCACATTTTCTTGATACTACAGACACAATAGAAGTGACTGGTTACTCAATGACAGGGGTAGCTTTCATGTCACTGCTGCTCTATGTCTGGTTGCAGATTTGTGCTATTCGTACGCGTAACTATTTCCTGCAATTTCGTTATTACAACTCCTGTAAATTGAACGACATCTAGCTTTTCCAGGATTAAATATCCGGTCAAAGTAGAACCAGACACAACCTTGTTTATTTTCAGGCATTGCACATACAATAATATAGAGATTTGGGTATATCAGTCAGCGATGTTCTTTTTAATGATAACTGAACAAATGAACGTGGAACATATATATGCTGTGCCTGCTTTATAGTTAATACTGGAGTGTTTAAAATTCAAACGAACAAATGACAATTATAATCGGTTGATCAGATCCTGTTATTCAACATGTGTTTATTTAGACTTACTATTTCAGTGTAAGACATTCTAATGCTATTTGCACGTGATTTACATCACACAATCTTTGTAGCTTATCATTATATGCAAAACATTTAATGATCATTCGGATGATATTTGGATGATTTTTGGATGCTGTCTGGTTGATATTTGGATGATATCTGGTTGATATTTGGATGATATTTGGATGATTTTTGGATGATATTTTGTTGATATTTGGATGATATTTGGTTGATATTTGGATGATATTTGAATGATTTTTATGAGTGATTTAATGATTTAAATCATTTAATTTGAATCAAGCAGCCCTGGATGAATTTAAGACAAAATAATAAATTTGACTTGATATTCATATCTTATTGTGATATGCCATGATTCGTGTGTAATTACCTTAGTAAGGGCTGATATTCGTGTCAACCTGAATTTATCACTGACTATAATTTGTCTTCATGAATGATGAAAGGTATGACCAGTTGGAATTTGGAGAGAACACGAAGAGTTTTCAGGATAAAGCTCCTTGTTATCGCGAATTTCACAAACTACTAGTCTGTTGTTATCTCATTCAATAGAGGAGAACAAATCAGTCGACTTTTTGTACGTTGTTGTAATTTTGGCAAATTAATAAAAACAGAAATTTAAACGTGATTATCATATGCTTTTTATTTGCTAGAAACTTCTTTTCTTTATGGTGAGAGTCCTAATTTAAGAAGCTACATATCACGAGATTATGCATATATCAGGGAACCAAATTACATAATTAATATATAAACAAGTATAGGCATGGCATACGAACGTCCACACACATATCTCTGTTCTACATGTATATATTTGGTTTTTACTTTTTTCTTTCTCTCGAATGTGCATGGAATTGTTTTCTTCCTTCTGTACTAATGCGACTAACATTTACATCAAAACATCAGTTCAAATAAGTATTAGCTTCCAAACTTTTACAACATGTGTAGGACAGCGACGTCATTTTGTTATTTGAACTTTGTTTTCAGGCATTTCAGTAAGTGTATTACCGCGACGTCATTTTGTTATTTGGAGTTTGTTTGGGGCACTTTAACAGGTGTAGGACAGCGACGTCATTTTGTTATTTGGAGTTTGCTTATGGGCATTTCTTGATATCCCCTCCATATAGATCACATAACTATACAATCCAATCTTGATTTAAGAGAGAGGGAAGGGGATATATATATATATATATATATATATATATATATATATATATATATATATATATATCCTTTCAAATAGATAGGTATACATAAAGTTCATATCAGGCCGGAGGCAGACCATCCTTTATTTTATACAAGAAAATGCAGAATTAATATCACTAGATATCTCTCTTTGAGGGAACTTTAATACTTACTAAATTTCTCGCATATATATCCTTGTCGAGCAGAATCACAAACCATGTCGTTCCAATGATAATCCCACGAAGGAATGATTTCCGCACAATGTTCTTTGTTATTTGCATTATCTGGCTGGTCTTAATAAATGAAATTAGAAATGAGATATAATAGGCTTTTCATGAAATAATAATCTTTATAAATATGCCGAAATCCTTAAACGTGTTTATTCTAAGAAGTATATATTTTGTATATCCGTATAAACTGTTCGCTGTTGTTAAACTTCAAGTTTAAGGAATATAACACTATCAGAGAAAATATTTGAACGTTCAAGTAACGTTAATTAAAAGTATTAGAAATGAGCATCATTCTATTCTTCCAATATTATTTATCGGTTAATTAATCAATAAAATTGCAAAATAATAATTATATTTGTTAGTGAATATTATTTAACTTACCTCTGTTCCAGTTTGTATACGTCATTATCTTTCCATTTACCCAAGTCCGACTTAGTGAAGAATGCAAATCCGTGGCACCTATCCAGAGTCCTTCGTCCAAGGAAGATTTCTTACCTAGTTCATCTGTAATGAACATTCTATTTCAAAAGGATCCAATACTAAAAGTTTATCCATAGTGTGTTGGTTTTTAATTGTCCATGGTACTATTCACCTAGAAGTCAATTCAATAGTAGCTGAAGCAATATTGGTATAGCAGCATGACTTTAGTGAAGATATTGTCTACAGATCATCCAATAATACAATACCTTAAGCATTGTAATAATCAATCACTAGACTTGAATTATAAGATACTCACATGACGTTATTGACACGGTCTGTCATTAACCAATTTCAGAATTACACCGTTACGTCTGAAACTAAATCGTCCTAAAGATTTGTGGTTTCATTTACATAAATCAGAGGTTTCTGCGTTTACCTAAGCTAAATTCAAAACAATTATCATATTTTGCTTGATATATATAGAAGGAATTTGACATCATTTCGTAAATTTTATTTGAAATGAGCGCTGATTTCAGAATTCGAATTCACGCTATACTTGAAGATAATATTACCAACAGAAATTAAATCAGATTATCTTTTTAAGATGGAGGCTACCTTGATAATTATTTTAGTGTATATATATATATATATATATATATATATATATATATATATATATATATATATATATATACACACATATACACACACAATCGTGTTGTCTAATGTTCAAACATATTTGATTTTCATTGGCGCATCCTCCCTTTGTTTGTTTTTTGTGTGACGTTGGCATATTTTTCACGTCACCATTGTCTGATCAGTAGTGATCTAAACAATCATTATATTAATCTCGTCTACAGTTATACACGAATTATTCGATGAAAATCAAACACTGTAGTTTCCCTGCAAACATGTAAACATTGTTCATGTATATTTGTTATTTTTTGTGTGTCAGCCTTTCCGTCTGGACGCTATCTCCTTTGTAACATAGGATTTGTAGCCATAAATGTGAGGAAAATAACCCTTCATTATGCGTTGGTGTTAAATAAGAAAATAATAGATTCGGAATCAGTAACTACGTTAGATGTATGACGTTTATGGAGGATAATTTTGAAGATCGGGTGCCCGTCCTACATCAATTTATGTCAAGGATTCTATGAATCTTTCTCATTTTATAGTAATACACATTTTAAACGTTCTCTAATTATTGAACAAGCAAATTGAGAATTACGCCAGAGATAATAGCGATAAGCGAATCGCATGTGTCCCGTATAGATGCTCCGGAAATTTATATAGCACCGATACAAGTTGGAAATGCACACGGCGAAAATGTTTGATTTACGATTCTAACGTCGTTGGGAAGGTTGACATATATTTACATGTATTTCACCTACATGGGTTGACATTACTTTTGATTGCTATTTGGAAAACGGTACGCTATTTGAAGCAGAAGATTGATGAACATTACTGTTTCTGCGTGCAAGGGTAACATACTTGAAATAGAACAAAGTACACTAATTTTGCCTGCTCTTGAAATTTAGAAACGAATTTTATAGTGTAGGCGGTACTAATTTCTGAACGTGTTATTATGATATTGTAAAATATCCCAAAAATTAAAAACGATATTGGATCATGTATTGCTTCTAAAGGCCAGGAAGTGAAAATAGCCGCATTCAGCAAGCAAGTTTCTATAAAAGTAGTTTTCTATGATATGCGCATTGGAAGTAAAACCTAGCTGTGTAGTCTAAAATCCATTTCAACACCGTCTTTAAGATATCAAAACAGACAATTGCAAGTTGTGTAAACTTTCTATTAAGCTATACAAATTCGTTTATTTTCTAACAAGGATTTTCAGTGACGAAACTGGAGGGGTTACTTTTGAAACTTATAACCCTGTGCAAAAATGTAACACTGATAAGTAGAACATTAAGCCAAACACTATAGTAATTACTTTTACTTTTCACATCATTATACTCGAGTTTCTGAATAAAGTTTCACATTGAAATATGGTCATTGTGGTTACTTGGTCTTCATCATCCAACATCCAATGAGGCAGTATTGTGTGTAACACGTGCTTTCTTGTGGAGAACGTAATCTTAATGGAACATGGAGATAATTTAAAATTTAAACTGCTGAATTAAATGAACGAAACCTATAGCAAAAATGTTTCTTTTAAATCAAGAAAGAAAATTTGCTTGTTTCGATGTACAGATATCAAAATAATTAGCTAACATTTTATCGTATACCTTCAACCCCTGCAAACCTGATAGATATGGTAAGAAATGCAATACACAATTGCAAACAGATCACTTTTCCAACTTTATGGGACAATGTATATATTACATTCCTACTAAAGAATTCTGCTTTCGGAATTAAATGCACGATTATTATTAAGAAAAACCTTTTAGAAGCTTTCGATACAAACTGGACACTCTACAGCCAAACTTAATTCATACAATAATATATATGGTGGGCACTTATCGTTTTTCCCGAGATTTTCTCCAGCACCGTTGAACGTCTTGAATGCAATGCGCAAAGTTGCTTGCTTTAAGATTTTAACAATGCAGTGAAAGGTAAGATACGCTTGATTGTCTTTCAATGATTCAAGATAATTTTAAAAGCTATATCTGCTGTTTGAAATAGACAAATGAGTAACAACTGCCGTGACTATTGACTTCAAACGATGGAAATAAAACTTGTTTCAGACCTTACCAATCTAATGCTCCGAACTTAAGAACACTTCGTAAGGGTATACCGCGAAAATCGATTGATTCGAGAACTGGCGATGATGGACCATAACTGCTATAAATAACGACGTGCAATCTGAAAATGTAACATTTTCTTGGTCTGGTCAGTCAATAAAAAGTTGTGTAACAAATGATAGATACAATTTAACTTTGTTCTGCTGCAGACACGAAAATAAAACCAGACAATCAGGACCAATAACTTCTGCAAGTGATGAGGCAAGACAAACAACCTATTGTACCTTTTGCGGTCTCATTAGTCGAAAGCTACAGGCAAAGTGCCAACAAATTTTTGCATCAAAGTTATTTTACTGAAACGTTATTGTAATTGAAGTTGAATATTTTTTCTCATACCCATTTGCCTTGTATACATTTTCTCTCCGGTCATAAAATATGCATAAACCAAACCAAACTATTAATTTTATTTATGGTACCACCATGTCAATCAGGCCTTACTTAGCTCCTGCATATCTTAACACCATGTCATTCAGGACTTACGTATCTCCTCCTACTCTTACGACCATGTCAATCAGGCCGTACGTAGCTTCTTCGTATAGTACCACCATGTCAATCAGGCCTTACTTAGCTCCTCCTTCTCTTACCACCATGTAAATCAGGTCTTACATAGCTCCTCCTTATCTTGCCACCATGTCAATCATACCTTACTTAGCTCCTCCATATCTTACTACCATGTCAATCATACCTTACTTAGCTCCCCCTTATCTTACCACATACGACCATAGCGGTGCCATCACCAGATGTCTATAGTGAATGATTGCAAAGTAATACACAACTTAAGTGAGCTTGTAGTGAGCGTCAAATGAAAACTGGATAATGAAGATCATACATGTGATAATCAAAAGATATTTGTTTGAATGAGCTCAAAGTAAAATCCATTGATATTTATAACACTGTAAACGTTTGTTCATATGCAAATGAAAGAATCGCTAATATAATAGTAATTATTATATGCTCATTTTTTGCCCCGTTAACTTTACATTGTCGGAATCGTTCAGTATTCCCCGATACTGAATGCGCGCGACAATACACATACAGCATTCACGTGAATAAAGGAACTACTTTCTATTGTAAACAAGCAAAGACGCAGACACCAGCACTTTTAATTTGTAAACAAATCATATACACTCGCGTAAGAGGCTCTTTACGTTGTGGTTATTTAAATTTGTTTCTGAATGAACTAAAACATGTTTCGTAGTACACACACCAAAAAAACAGCTGTTTTGGCACATTCCGCGTTGATACAATGTTACGGATTTAGGTTAGCTACATTATATAAAAGACGGACGATCATGTCCTTACAAATACCATACAACTGACAAGGAATATACTGTATTCTTTATCTGGTGATAAGAATGGCAAAATAAAATATACTTAGTTTTACATCCTGAATTTCCTCAAAATGTTTTTTCTTAATTCTGCAAATCGGAGTTACATGAGCCACGTCATAGGTTTTCAATCTGGATTACACATTTCAAAAGTGTGCTGTAATTTCTATAAGTGCAATTGCATCCTCCTTACTGCACTCAAAATGAAATACACATTAAATTCCATAGCGTTCTTTTGAAAATTGCAATTGAAAGACTTCATATTTTCCCACGTTATGATTTCAAACATTCAATGACAGAAACAGAAACACATTTGCAGACGTAAATACGCTTCTCCCGCGCCACTTCAATCCGATGAATTTCATGTATAATTTGCACAGATGAATCCAGTCCAAAATCACAAACTTTCATCGAATCGAAACAAAATACCAAAAATACATTCACTCCAGATCAAATGGAAAAGTCGTTGCAATGCGCATTCATTCACAATATGACTGCAAATTTCAATTTTAACTAGACACGCCATTTTCTTTCGAAAGTTATGTCGACCGCGCGACTAAGTTCAAATTTATCTGGGCGGAGCTATGTGCGCATTAATTATGATCTCATTTTGTAATGTTAAATCTGCGCTTGTGTATTTAATTTGGAATACGGTATTCATTCATTTACGTTGTTTCTTGTAGTGTATTTTGTTTATATAATTTAACCTTAGGTTGAATAAAAAAATGAGCATATAATAAAAAGGTTACTGCATTTGTATGGGAAAATAGGAACTCGTTTTGTCGGAAGGATATACTGCACTCACAAGTTCGTGCAGTATTCATTCCGAAAACTCGTTCCTATTTTCCCATACAAATGCAGTAACCTATAATTACACTTCTACAAATGTCAGTAATCACAGTGAATAAATAATGTTTAAACCACTCCACACAAAGATTCCAGATAATCTCCAGATGGTACAATTAAGATCCATGTGAATTAAATTGTACCAGTGAAGTGCTATATGAATACACACTTGCATAAACCTACTTACTTGTCAAAAAGCTTTGTTCCTCTGGCCATTCAATGCATACTAAGTCACCGCCTCGATTCATGCACTTGATACGCGCCTCGTACCACGTGCTTCTTTCGAGAACGATCAGGTAGCAGTGTCCAGAAGCTGGATCCTCGATCCACGACTGACCGCAATTTGAGCTTGCAATTACTTCAAAAAAGTGGTGCAAATTTAATAACGACGAGAGTAGTGAAAGGGGTCACTTTACGGACAATGGGAATTAGCATTACAGGGACCCCTGGGTCACTTTACGGACAATGGAAATTTAACATGGCGAAAAATCGTGGGTCACTTTACGGACAAGGGGAATTTAACATGGGAATAAATCGTGGGTCACTTTACGGACAAGGGGAATTTAACATGGGAATAAATCGTGGGTCACTCTACGGACAAGAGGAATTTAACATGGGGAATAGAGTTTGGGCTTGTTTAGGGACAAGGGGAATTTAACATGGGATTTTTTTTTTTTAAATTTAAAAATTTAAAAAAGGGGTAGGCAATTCAAAGGCTATCTCTTTTCGAGATATATGGGGGCCCTGAAAAGGGCCTTTGGGTTTTCTTCTGCTTCTAATTTCTTCTTTTCCTCCACCAACTTCTTATTTTATCTCCAACACTCTTTCTCTTCTTTTTTTTCTCCTCCTCTTCTTTCTTCTCTTCCTCCTCCTCTTCTTTCTTCCTCTTCTCATTTTCCTCTTCTTTTTCAATTTTTTCGTTCCAAGTTCTTATTCTTATCTTTTCCTCTTCATCCTCCTTCTCCTCCTTTATTTCCTTCATCACACCACTAATCTTGTCCTTTGCTTTTCTTAAATTGTTAATTTCCATCTTTACACGATGGGGACTATAGGAATAATGGTCTTCAACCAGTCTTATTAGCATCTGTTCCATTATTCCTAAGTTGTCTAAAACGTCTTGCAAGGTTTGTATTTTGTCCATTTGGTTTGACGCCATCTTCTTTTTATTCTTTGCAGAATGGTTTGAACAACTAATACTGTGGGTTCTTATACGAAAAGCGCGTACGTGAAGGAAAACATCCCCCTACTTTCTCATTTCATATAATATAACCCTAACTATACTCTCCACATTTGCTAAGAAACCCATAATCTACTATTCACACAAACATACCTGAGCTCTTACAAACACAAACACACAAACACATACCCTCACAATATCTTAATAAAGAGTTAGTGTTTATTTTCACACTACTCTACCTACACACATTGGCAAATTAATAGTTATTTCTTTTCTAGAGTATTGGGTAGCCCTGAAAAGGGCTGTTTTGTTTGGAACTTCATGGACACCTGGTTAATGGTGGCACCTTCCAGGCCTGGCGCCACATACACATCTTATCCCCCAGTTACTTTTTACCTTTTGGGGGGAGAGAGCAGAGGCAGGATATGTCGCTTCAGAATCCCAATTTTCACTCTCTGGGATTCTGAAATTTTTTCTTCTCTCCTTTTCCTCCTCCTCTTCTTTATATCTTCTCTCCTCCTCTTCTTTTTTTCTTCTTTCCTCCTCTCTTATCCTTCCCTCCTCGACAATGGCTTCAGCGGCCAGTTCATTTAATATGCGCCTGGCATATTCCAGATGCACATGAAGTTCCAACAGTTTCTCCAGTCTCGTGTTCATTTTTGGTGTTGATCAATCAACAAGGGTAGCTGGACTGCCGAACGAGTTTCAATTTATACTGAAAGCGCGAACGTGAAGGAAAACATCCCCCTAAAAACATAAAATTCATCTTACCTAGATCATGACCAAAAAAACAACAACAACGCGCGGACCTAAAAGAAACACTCGCTCACTTTTTTATGCTACCCATCACTTCAATAGACTATCCACATACGCAAAGCAATCCAATCTAACCCCAAATATACACCTCAAGCAGCCCAAAAAAAACAAACATCATTTTAATCTACTATCCATACCAACTTACTTAACCACTTGCTAACACAAACACACAAACACATACACTTCCACTATTCATAAAGAGTTAGTGTTTATTTTCACACTACTCTACCTACACACATTGGCAAATTAATAGTTATTTCTTTTCTAGAGTATTGGGTAGCCCTGAAAAGGGCTGTTTTTTTGTTTTGCTATGGCATTCTTTTTTTAGTTTCTGAGAATGCGATGTCCTCTGAGGATAGACTTTCTGGCGATAGGTCTGCTTCTTCGGAAAGAGAAGAAGAATTCTTTGGTGTCGATACGACAATCGACAAAGCCTCTGTCAGCTTCAGGTTGTTGCTGCTGTTGCTGCTGTTGCTGCTGTCTCTGAAGTCTGTACTTCTCTGTCCATTCTTCTTTTTCCCTGTTCATTTCTTCTCGGAAGAGTTCTTCTATCAGGTCTTCAGTGATTTTTAACATTCTCACATTCTCTATTTCTTCTGGCTTCGGTATCAGACTGTGTCTGACCCTATGCAGATTCACGTAGGCTTCGTTGAGCTTAGCTAGTTTGGAGCACATCTTCTTAGGAGGATGAGTCGACAATGGATGGCTAGACTGGGAACAACCCCGGTTCTTAAAGTTAAAGCGCGGACGTGAAGGAAAACATCCCCCACACGGTTTTCGAGCTGCAACGTTCATGAGAGGGATAGTAAGAAATGAAAGAGCATCAATCCAACATTCTTATAGCTAAACAAACCACAAAGGCATTTTTTTCTAAACACAACATTTTTTATTCAAAAATCACTTAACACTAACTAACAACAACTCTAACAATAATCCAACATGATAACATCAAACAATATTTTTTCAAATGACAAACATTTTTTTTCTTCAATTACTAACTACTTTGAACAGGGCTGACAACGTTGTGAATGAAATTGTGATTTCCACTGTTGGAAATCATTAGGCCATTGATGGACACTACGTTTCCTAGCTTGAGACAAAAGATAAGCATAATGGTCACAAAACCATCGATCTACTTTCACATCGTTTCTAGCAGAAGAACGAGGATCGAAATGAGTCACTAAATGTTCTAAGGAATAGCCCAGGCTGCGATGATGCAGAAAATACACACAGTACTGTCCACACACCAAGGAATCTGTGCCTTGTAATTTCACATTATTGAATCGGGTGGTCTGAGCATTTCTTCTCATAAAGTCGATGATATCGTCTTCCAAAGGGGGCAATCCGTACGAATCGAAATATTCCACACAGCCTTCTTGAGGAAAGTAGACGGCTACCCAGTGGGTTCCTGGGAGATGACTATCGTCCGTGTTGATCACGTAAGCTTGATGGTCTTTAGGTTTGCGATGAGGGAGTTCATCTTTAGCACAGACGACGGGATTCCAAGAAGACGTATACGAACTGTGGTTCAAAAGGTAATAAAGTTCCCAGGTATCCATTTGTGTTTGTTTTCTTCTTCACAGGTAATAATAAGTCGTCAATTCGATCCTGACTTTTTGCTTGAAAATGTCTGACGAATAAACGGTTATTCGTTCTGTTTCCTCACTCTGATTCAGGAGAGCTTCGATACGATGGATCTCTTGAGTGGTTAATGCTGGACAAGAATGTTCACGCAAGTCTTTATACCACTGGTGCAACACGTCTTTGTTCGAGATGAGACTCCAAGCTTCGTCCAGATACTCGTCCAATTTTTCTTCTTGACTTAACATTAGGCATTTATCGTGTTGAATTTGACTGGGATGATCGTTTTGACATCCATAACAATTTTTCTTGATCAATTCCGTCATTTTGTCGACCAAGTGTTTGGCAAAACAGCAGACTAAATGGGCTTCTTGTTCTGGCCATCTCGACTTCATCATGATATCTTCTTCGTCTTTGTCTTGAGATTCTTCTCCTTCCACGGTCTCCTTACATTCCATCTCCAAAGTTTCTCCACTAGGTAAAGAGGGATAACAGTTTTCCATGGCTTTCTAATAATCTAGAATGACTTCTCTCAAACTGTTGATTTCTATGGTATTATCGAATTCTGCATACAGGATGACGTTCACTGTCACTGGTAGTTTATCTGCAAACTGAAGTTCCACACGAATCTGGCCAGATTTTATAGGGTGGAAATGTCCCTCGTCGCTGCCTTGGTCTGGAGTGAAATCGAAAGCCCACAAAGCATAGCCTCTTGCATAATCGTCATACTCAATGCCGTGACTGGTGTTGGTTCCTAACTGACCGGTGGCTTCGTACAGGGACAAGTACGATCTCAAGTAATTTTTGTTGGCAAAGTCAGGTTCGAAAGGTCGGGTACACAAGGTCTTGCCATCGCGACTGACTTCGATTTTCTTCACTAAAAAGTGTTGAAAGTTGAAAGGATTTTCTTTGAAGGCTCCGTTGAAGGCTGAATTCGAGACCATACCAAGGATTAAACGCTTGGGTAACTGTCCTTGGAACAGATGATCTTCGGTTATGGATTGCAGGTTAGCGGGAATGGTGAACGTTTTCACTTCCACACGTCGTATGGGATACTTGGCGGTTGTTCTGCTCAACGTTTGACTGATGTCGTTACCCACTTTGGGTAACACTTCCACGCGTCGTACGTAGAGTTTGGCCTCTAAAATTTTGCTTTTAGGAATGCCAGTCTTATCAGGATCAGCCAACAAATGGAAAGCGGTACTGTTGCGATTCAGTCTCAAGCGAACATTCACCCCGTTCAGCAAATATTTCTCTTGGAACCACATGTCCAAATGCAAACGATCCATCAGTTCTAAACTCCTCTTGTCTAAGATTTTGCTTTCTCTTTGCTCAAAGCCGGAATTGCTTCCATCTATTGCGTCGAACTTGCCCGCTTCGTCAGGTTCCCACAGCACACAAGCATTGAGATGAGTATCCTTGGCATCTATTCCGTACGTCAAGAGATTTTCCAGGTAGGCGCGGTAAGGGTATGTATCCATGCTGCTGCTGACTAGTTTGTTATTCAAGTACAAGTCCACTGAGCTGAACAAGGAATGCATGAAATTGTTGACGGGAGCTATATTCTCAGTGTCTTCTACTCCAGCACCATCCTTATCTAGAACTTGGACTTTCAAGTACAAGTAACTGCTATTCAGATCGATGTAATCTTCGGGCTGTCCTTTGATTTCAAACTCGATGGGAGCGGAATCGATCAGTGAGGAGATGGGATTAAATTCCACCCACTGAGATTCTTGCATGGTCATCATGGTGGGGGGCATGGCAAACAGATCCAGTTCCGTCTTGGAACAAGCGCAAGACTCTCGGTACATCATTTTTTTCTGTTTTTTTTTTGTTCTTTCTCAATAATCGAAAACGTCTAAGTCTCGAACGGTTCTTCTTTTCTTGGCCTTTCTCGCTTGAAGTCTGGTGAAAGGGTGTTTTCTTCTTCGTCGTCTCTTTCTGCCTTGTCCTTGCTGAATGCCTGACTCGGTAGCGTGCAGGGCATTTATAGGTGTGTCTCGTTGGCCTAAAATGTCTTTACCCGTTTGCAGCAAGACATTTTTGCCAGCCCTCATGAAGGCTTCTTTAGGGTTCTGTTTGTCGATGATGACATTTTGGAGAAATTCTTTGCCTTGCGTCAGTGCCGCATCTTTCAAGGCGTGCAATCCGCGTGTCACCATCGGTTTCAACACTGGGGCCACCGAACGAAAGGCCTATTTTAACATGTCTCCTAAACCGTGTCCTCGCTGTCGAGCCACCCCTTGGTACACTGGATACATGACTTGCTTACGAGTCGTGAGAGAACCGTTTTCGAAAATGGAGTTTCACCGTGACTTTTCCTTTGGTGAATGAAATATTTTGTCCCAAATCTCCTTTTATAGTAATGTTGACCGTGTCCAAATACGACTTGCTGACCGGTAAATAGTGAGGATGGACAAATTCGCGGTGGACGTGGTAAGTGTTTCCACCTTCCTCGTCAGCGTTCGTGGCAGAATCCACTTTGAAAGGAATGACACGCAGTAACGGCACGGAGGTGTGTCCCACCACGTTGTATTCCACCACATCGGAGTACACGAAGATCAAATTCAGTCCCTGGTTCAGTTCTACCGGGAAACGAAAATACCTCGCAAAAATATCGTTGTCGGAAATGACTGGTAATTCGGGGCTTTTTTTTTGTTCTCCTATCTTCCTCAGCTCCGTGTCACCGCCCAATATGTCAAACAATTCAGGACAAAATATGAAAGACATGAATTTTTTGGACCCCTCAGAAAATTTCATCAGAAAGCGACGAGCTATTTTGTGATATTCCAGGGTGACACTTTTTTGGACATTACTCAAAGCTTTATGGAACACGCCATTAAACCTGGAGGCTATGGCGCTGACCAAATGATGACCACTGAAATAATAGCCTGGGAGAATGGACAAGTTGTAGGTCCACGTTTTAAGTTTGTCATCATAGGTTCTATTGGTAGATGTGCCAATTTTATCCAACTCCACTTGCAATTGTTGGTCATGAACTTCCACCTTAAACCAATTTTGCTGGGCAATGATATTTTGGACTTGGGTTGGGTGAATCATTTCCACTAAAGCCACTTCCCAATGGGCTTCGTGATCTAAGGGGATGGCTTGAGGTAATTTGGCCGTGTAACAGCACAACGTGTTCTTGGGAAACACCTCCATGGAACTGTCACTGGGTAAGGTTAAGTAAAATTGGTTTTGGTGACTCATAATTCTAGAGTTCTGTGGCTGTCGGAGGGGATATTACTGGACGTCAGAGGCGTGTCTCCGCCCAAAATGGGGTTCTGGTTGTGGTTGTTGTTGGAGTGGTGACTGGCACTGGCACTGGACACAACGTTCCCGTTTGAGGAGAATTTCAGGGAGGGATTGGGAAGCAGGTAACCGATGCAACTGCTCAATAAAATGGTCCACAATTGTTTGTCTCCTTGTTGCAAACTCAAATTGGCGATGGCTGCCCCGATGACACAATACACCACGAAGATTTGGCAGAAAAAGACGATTTGCGTTTTAGGCACACGTTCTCCACACCACACCCACAAGGGTTGTTTTTGTAAATCTTGCACAGAAGAACTAGGGGAAGAAGGACTGGTCGACGTAGCTGCGTCTGATGTGTGAAAGGGCATGATGGTCACTTCTTCTTTTTATAGTCGATGACTTGCGAAGCGTCGATCCAAGAATCGAAACTGGGTGGATATCCTTTCCAACGTACTTTGACTTCTTTGACACGTCGTTTGCCCACTTTACGAGTTCTGCGTTCGAGAATGCTTTCGATGTCGTACACGTCGTCTTCTTTTTTGGTGACACGTTGTAACTCGGGCAAATAAAACGTTCCTTTGAGTACTTCTCCGTTCATGTCTTCCAATTTATAGACGGCAGGATGACGGCCATGTACTCGTCCAGTGACGCGAAACAGTTCGGTCGTCCAGTTAGGTAAGTAACCTTTGTCGAAAGTGCGTTTGGTTTTGCCAATGCGCACCCAATCTCCTACGGTCAACTCTCCACTTTTCTTGGGGACAGCCCTCGTCGGGGACGTACCGAACAGGCGCTCGAACACCAGCACTTCGTTGTCGGGAGTCACGTCTTGCGGGGCACGTCCGATGCTTCGATGGTAAGATTGGTTGTACGCTTGCACCAGGTGCGGTAAGATGTCGATGTACTTCAGAGTGTGGTGATGCGTAAAATATTTCCACATGCGTTCTTTCAAAGTGCGTTGAAAACGTTCCACGATGCTGGCTTTGGTTTCGGGATTCTCGGTGGTAAAAAAATGAATGTCACGTTTCTTTAATTCTTTTTGGAAAGCTTGGTTCAGAAATTCGGTGCCTTTGTCCGTTTGCCATCGAAGAGGGCGACGACCGCTTTGTTTCAACACCCGTTGCAGGGCTCGCACTAACT
Organism: Sinohyriopsis cumingii; assembly: GCA_028554795.2. Taxonomy (NCBI): domain Eukaryota; kingdom Metazoa; phylum Mollusca; class Bivalvia; order Unionida; family Unionidae; genus Sinohyriopsis; species Sinohyriopsis cumingii. Next base: position 53,392,088 of record CM068842.1, on the reverse strand, counting down.
CGCTGCTGGATTTGGAAGTCAAGGGTACGACCCAGGCAAATTTGGAAAAGACGTCGATGACACAAAACAAATATTTGTAACCACGATTGTAGCTGGCCAAATGAGAGACATCGGCTAAATCGGCTTGCCATTGATGATCGATGCCTTCCACTCGGGTGCGACTTCTGGCAAACTTGCGTCGAATGGGTTTGTGTAAAGTGTAGGTAGCTTGTTCTTGTAACCATCGTTGCACTTGAGGTAAACGGAGACTTTTCAGTCGCGTTTTGGCAGCACGATACAATTTTTGAACTCCTGCGTAACCTGCAGGATGGGAGGGATCGTAGTAAATGCTAGCTAAGACTTTTTCCATTTTTTTTGTGTTGATTGGTGTCTTAATAAGGCACCCACTCTTGGAAGAGGCTACTCTTTTTCTCTTGGGGTATTTTCTTGGATTGCAAGGCTTTGCGTGTGCGGCCAGCAATAGGTGTCGAAGAGGAAGAGGATGTCTGAGCAGGGGATATCGGTTCTTGTTTCACTTCTGTCTTCACTTCTGTCTTCACTTTCTTTTTCTCTTGTGAGGAAGAAGGGGTGGCCATCATCTTTTTAATCCATCCAATTCTGGAGGTAGGTGGTGTTGTTAACTTGCGTACTTTTTCTGGTGGAGTTTGAAACCCTTCTTCTTCTTCTTCTTTTCCTTTTTCTGTCTTGGTCACGGGTACTGGTGGTACTGGTACTGGTGATGGTGCTGAACTTTTCATCAAGGTCTTAAAATCTTTCAGAGTGGGTAAAGCTGTTTCGTCTAAAGCTTTCTGGTGAAAGAGTTGCAGTCGTTGCAAGAGTTGACCGTACTTTTGCGATTTTTCTGTTTCGGACAAATCTTGGCGATCCAGCAAGGATTGCAATTCGTGTTGTAACTGGGACATCTCGCTCAAATTGGGATTGGGAGGTCAATGCGGGGTGCGTTGTTCTTGCCACCGATGGTATTCCATCCATCGTTTGTAAGGCACTAAAGCTACTTTTCGTCCTTCCATGGGTTGTCAGGGGTGAATTCTGAGATCTTGGGACTTCCGAAGGCCTTTTTATCTTGCTCCCATCAGTCCTCCCAACATGGTTCCCAAGACTCCTTTCAGTATGGGGCCTAACAAGAGAGGTAAAATGCCTCCACGTTGGACCAACATCTTCTTTTTTTGACGAATGGGAATTTTCTTTTGAACCATTTTCCGAAGAACGTGACGATGTTTGCCTAAGCATTGTTTCTGGTGTTTGGACAAAGGGATCGTGCCTTTCAAAACGTTCAAACAACATTCGCACACGGTATCGATGACCTCTTTGGAGGCCGTTTGAATGAGTTTTTTTCGTAGGGGTGGAGAAGCTTTGGACAGGACAGATAACAGGTCCCCATGTTTGGCTAAACGTGGTGGTAGTCCTTTCCTTTTCTTTCCTTGGGGTTTTCTGGAGGGTGACATCTTTGAGTCTTTAGGAGCACCTAAAAACACTGATACCCTACTCGGTCACAGGCCTTTTTTATACTGGAACGCGTCGCCACTGATTGTCTTTACGTTTTATCAGTTTGAGGACAGGCATGATACGTCGTGCAGGGGTACGTAACGGACTAAATCGAGCCAGTTCTTGCTTGGACAAATCCAGTAAACTTTGTAACATGCCCGATCTTTCATGGACTTTGATTTTGGGAGAAGGTACTTTGTGAGCAGCAGCCACTGCCGCTAAATTGGAAGGTCCTGCCACTGGGGAAGTTCTTTTGGGGGTCATCAACGGAGAAGTTCTTGGTGTAATCAACGTCTCCAAGTACTCTTCAGTTCCTGGTGACATCAACGGAGAAGTGGACAAACGTGAGGCTGCCGGAGACGCTGTGGCAGGTCGTGGCTTGCGAGTGTAAGGTTGCGTCCTGGCCGAAGTGCCTCTCTTGCGACTAGTTTTCTTCTTCTGTGGACTTTTCTTTTTCTGGGGACTTTTTCTCTGTTTCTTTTTATGGGGGCTTCTTTTCTTTTTCCGGGGTGATGGTGGTGGTGTCTGGTAAGAGGAGGGTCCTGCCACTGGAGAAGTTATTCTTCTTGGGGACTTGGTCTTTTTCTTTTTCTTCTTGGGGCTTCGTTGAACTTTTGTCTTGGGGATAACTTTGGGGGCATTAGGATCCCATCTTAAGAGTGAGCGAATGATGACCCCTCCTAGAGTACCGCTCCCTCCAGATTTCAAAATGATTTGTTTTTTGGTTTGAGTGTCGATGCGGGGATCGGCCAGTTGGACCAAAGCGACTTTGTTTCGATCGAAAAAGCGTTGGGTTTGATGAGGAATCTGAATGATTCCTTGGAGTAATTGACGTGCCGTCACCGTGAACCATCGTAAGACTTCTTTGAGACTAGCTTCTAAGACACGGGCTCGTGTTTGTGGATCTTTTTCTCGACTGATGCCATACAAGGCACGAATCAATTTGACGGGAAGATGCGACTGAAGGGACGTCATGTTCACACTGTGTGAGACAGACGAAAAAGGGTCTGAGGTTTTTATAGATTTTTTTCATGGGGAGTGAAATGAAGTCGAGGACGGAGACGTGTACAGGACAGGTCCTCCGTCTTGGCACCAGTGGTGAAACAAGTGGGTACGAAATCGCAAATCCTCAGGAGTCGTAGGTTTCAAATCGACGAGTAAATAGGCGTGTGGAGTTTGAGTGGCATCGTCGTACGCCTGAGTCAGCCAAGGCGTTCCTAACTGTTTGGCTAAGACTTGCACTTGCGATTTATCTCGAGGGCTTTTAAACAAGACCACGTAATGCGCATTGAGACTGATGGTGCGATGGGCTTTACTTTGTTGAAACAAATTTTGGGTGATGTAAACGACACTGGCATTACGGTGATGCCCTTTGCGCGTAAACCACAATTTAATTTCTTCTTCGTCTTCTCCTAACATGTCGTCGAAAATGACCAAATGGGTTAGACGGGAGTCAGAGACGATGCCATCGTCTTCTTTAGGAATGCCTTCCACAAACACGATGGAATCGCCTTGACTTTCTCGCAAGAGGCTGTACGTCGATTGCCACTCTTTGTAACACCACACGATCCGTTGAGGGGGCCGATCGATCAAATGATGTTTATGTTCGATCAAACGTTTGACGAATTCGGTTTTGCCTGAACCGCTAGGTCCAGCAATGAGCATGTTAAAGGGATGGCGAAGATACAAAGCCTCCCAACTGGCACGATCTAAGTGTTCGTCGATGACTTTGACAGTAGAGGAAGAGGGAGCAGAGACAGCAGAGGTAGCCATGGTGTGAGAAATGTCACTTGTGACACGAAAAACAAACAAGACAAGAGTTTATATACTTTTTCAGAACACGTTTATTGAATGTTTTTTTCAAACATGAATACGAAAGACAAAAATACATAAAAGCCAAAGGCTTAAGTACAAGGATAAAAGGCACATGATAACGATGAATGTGGAATAAACACAAGTGTCTGTACAACAACCACATGTTTTGGGTAATGTTCTAACCAGTTCAACAGGGGGTAAGGTCACACAAGTGTCCTCCCGAAAGGGTCTTTCAGGCCTGTCCACGACAGTCCTGTCCTGGGTGACGGGTTCTTCTGGCACCGTCACTAACACGGGTTGAAAAGTAACTTTTTTCCTTGAACAACTCTCGTGCATACTGGGCCACTTCTTGGGTCCAAGCCTCAAAATCCCATTCTTTCCAGGCACGGACATCTGTCCAATGGGGATGTAAGTCACAGGCTACACACACATCGTCATACACGTCTTGGGTAGCTAAAAGTTGACGAATCTTTTTTTCCCGTAGAGGTCGAGAAGTATCCAGATGAAAACGCAAGGCTTTGAGCAAAAGGAGTTTTTCGTGACCATTTAAGGCCATGGAGGTGGTAAGTACTGATCGTAAAGAGTCCACAAAGAATCGGCTGGTAAACGAAATCCCAGAAAACAAGTCACTAAGACACACACCACTTGTCGTCCCAAATTGAATGGATACAGTTCTTGTAATAATCGATGGTAATGATCCACGGTTTGAATATGGTCATTGAGTTCCTTCCACGGAATCTGTTGGATGACATGTGACATAAACCGTGGCATGGCAGCCTGTTTTTATATTCTCTTTTTTTCGGATGCAATAGACGTACTTTCTAGCCAGAGATCTTCGTTCTCCAGTAGGGAATCTAAATCTTGCATACTGTAACCGAAACGTCAGAGTTCGTTTAGGTGTTTCCTCTTCCTCTAAGTAGATTCCACGTAAAATATGTTGGTAATCCTTTAACTTGTCTTCCTCAATGTATTGCTGTAGGTGAATCTCGAAGTAACCATAATCATGAACATGTCGATCATTAGCGACCTCAAAGTTTTGAACAAGGTCTGACCATTGAAAGAATTTCTGACGAATCAGTTCTCTTATACCATTCAGGTACCAGTGGTTAAAGATCTGGTGACGTATCGGATGCAATTGTTCTTTACGTTTCACTTGTATTTTCACCAGCTCTCGGTAAATGCGTTCTCTCAACTCCACAGGCAAGCCCAAAATGTACTCTTGTAAAGTATCCATAAGTATATACACTGTTTTTGGAATCGTTGGGTGGTAGCCAATAGCCTCGTTTAACTTTGTGCCTAATGTAATATCCACTCATAATCAGTCTTCTTGTACTTTGGAACAGAGCATAATTTAAAAACGGATGAATTACTTTGAGTTTACGTTTCACTTGTATTTTGACCAACTCTCGGTAAATGCGTTCTCTCAACTCCACAGGCAAAGCACGAATGTTCTCTTGTAAAGTATCCATGAATAGGTCATACTAAATCCTCTTTGGTCTGACACAAGAAATGTACTCTTTGCACAAACATGGTTTCACTTCAGTGTCGAATTTAAATCGTTGAGTCACTAATCTACACATTACAATTCGTTCAGAAGTTTCCTCTTTCACCAAGTTGACATTGTGTTCAAGATGTTGGTAATTCGTTAACTCTTCCTCTGGAATTCGATGCAGTACGTTTACAATGATGTAACTACAATCGTCCATACCAAACCAATCCTTTTTAAAACTAGAGGATCGTTGATCAATGTCTGTCCAATGGAACACTTTCAATTGAATCAGTCCTTGTATAGCCTTCGGGTACCAGTGGTTCAAAAACCGGTGACGTAACGGATGCAATTGTTCTTTACGTTTCACTTGTATTTTGACCAGTTCTCGATAAATGCGTTCTCTCAACTCCACAGGCAAAGCACGAATGTTCTCTTGTAAAGTATCCATGAACAGATTATTATGGTAAAAAAAGTTACTTCAATGTCTCGGTCCCACTAAAGGTAAGTAATGACAATTCGGTGACCATCGAGCATGTTCAACGTAGGCCGAATCTTGCGGTTCCCAGTGGTGAAGTGACACACCGCAACTGAAGCACTTGACTTTATCTCCTTCGCCCAAGTAGAAAAATCCGGCTCTGGCTAATTCTTCGGGGGGTCGGTCCTCCCAGATACTTTGGCCATTTTCCTTTGAACGATTGAAGACGATTTTCAAAGTCGCAGTATTCCGACAAACGCACAGGGAACGAATATTCGTCTTTCACAGGTTCGTTTCGATGAGGGTTGGGTGACAGGAACAGGAGTTTGCTCAGGGCTGGATGACATCCGTAGGGAGGTAAACGTGAAGGTTGACATTCCCCTTTAAACCCGGTAAAATGTCTAAGAGGACGAGCGGCATCGCTTTCGCATCCCTCAGGTTTGACACGCACAGCATCACTTTCCATGACAGGGGCAGTGAGAACAAGGTTCCCATGATGCTTTACGGCATCGCTCAGGTCACAACGTACAGCATCGGTCCCATCTCAAGGCTCACAATCGCACTCGTCTGCAAACTCCGTTACGCAATTACAATGGTAACCACATGGACAATCGCAGTTTCCTTCCGGACATTTTCCGTCGCAATGCATGGGTCTTATCCATCCAATATTAGTCACACTAGAGGAAGATACAACTTTTTTACAATCCCCAAACTGGAACGATGTCTTTTTCAAAGTATTCATCTTGTTCGCTCGGTCTTGGTAGTCACAATGAACTATCGATCTTGCCTAGGGTTCCTTTTTATATACAGACCAATACCGACGTGACCGTACGGTAAGGTGAAATGATTGGGAAGTCGAACTCGCTTCTGGTATACAATTTGATAGACTTTTTCCAAGGGTCGACTGACGATGTGGTGAGTGGGTAAACGTACAATCTTGTTCGGTTGATAGGTGGTCACTTTAAAGTTTCCATCCTCTCCCGATTGCAAGGCTTCTTTCAATACCCCAAAGTTGACCACTCGACTGGTACGATAATTCAGAGTCAGTCCTTTCACTTTGCACGTCGTGTGCACTTCTCCTTGTTTGTCCCGGTATTCGTAGCCGTAATTTTTGGGACCGCCACTGACGAAACTTAGAATCTTGTCGTCGGGATGCTCGTCTGTCCAGGCTCCTAAACGGTCTCCTTCGATGTTAGGGTGATGTTGAATCGGGTGATGGATGTAAATGCAACTGTCCGTGTCAAAGTACAGGACGCGTTCTTCTAACAGTTCTAAAGCTTCGTACAATTTTAAGCGAGCATGGGCTGTCACGTAAGCCGCAATGATGACATTTCCAAAAGGGTCGTCTTGCACAAAGTCCAGATCTTCTTCGTAATTGACCAAGATCAAATTCTCTCGAACGACGTCCACGTGTTTCATGTATTTGGTTTTGTCGTGAATCATCTGGAAGTAGCGGGAAGGTTCTGTCAAATATTCCGTCTTGGGTAAACACGGTCGTTGTGCCATTTTACCCCACAAGCAATTTAACATCACTTTGGCAAACGATCGCCTGCCTTCGTTTTTCTCGATGTGGTCTAAAGTGATGCCTTCTTGTTCGTAGTATTTCTCTTTGAATTGTATTTGGTCTTCGGGAGTGTGACACCAGGAAGGATAGACGCTGGCTTCTTGCTTCAGTTTCAAAAAGGCATCCACGTAGTCTGCGAAAATGCCTTTCTGACTGGGATCACCCTTGCGGTACTGTTGTGTCTTGGGAAAGTGGCAAATTTCGTACACTTCTAACAGTTGGTATCCCATGTCCAGAGCTTTGAACAATTCTACGCTGACCCAGGTTCCCGTCAAGGCCCGTTCTTCCTGGCTGTGCTGACAAGGTTGATCTTGGTTGCACGTTTCGGCACAAGTACGGCACAAGGGAAACATCAATTTGCCTTGACAATGGTGAGGTAAGACGGGATGGTATAGGTTCGTGGGAGGCAAAACTTTGCACTTGATCAAGCCTTCGTATTGTCGAATGTTTTTCAGGTCGATGTGTTCGGTTAACAATTGCGGGTGCCCTACAGGAAAGCGACAATATTTGCACACGTAGGGATACAGCGAACACACGTCCAAGTATTTGATTTCTTCTCCTTTCTCTTCGTCGGCTTGGTACAGCAAACAGGTGGCATTGGTCCTTCCTCCGTACAAACTATCCCTCGGGTTCAGCGGGTCCATGAACTGGTAACTTTCCACGAGGCGTTTAAACTCGGGATCGGTTTTCATACGGTGATCGTACTCGTGTTCCCACATTTCCACCACTTGGTATCCTTCCTGTTCTAACTTTAGGCGACGCTGACAAGTGTCCTGGTACAAGTCTTCCATGGTTCGTTGCAAAAACTGATTCTTGGTGCCACGGTCAGGGTAACAAACGGGACATCCGTGAAATAAGCAACCGTTAAACTCGTACACGATCTTGGGGTTTTCTAAGTCCCAGCCATCGACCGAATACGTTCCGATGGTCTTTTCACCCCCTCCGTTGCGGGCATGCTGAATCCATTTGTCTTCCTTGTCGCACAAGTAATGTAACCAACGTAGGGCTTTGACCGAGTATTGACGTTTGACAAAGTGGGTCGTTTGAGGACTGATGACAGCCACTGTGTTTTCAGGCATGAATCGTTGTCGATACACTAAGGAACACGCTTTGGCAATGGTGCAAGCTTCTTTCAAAGGATCGACCCCTCCGTGTTCCATGAACAGTTCTCGAAATTTTCCACAGCAACGCCGTAAAATGTCCACGTCGGAACGACAATACTTTAGCATTTCTTCCTGAAAGTCGAAAGGGTCCGAGGCGTGAATCTGGTACCAAGCGTAGAAAGCTTCTCGTTGTTCGGTACGCATGTTGTCGGGGTCGTAATAGTGAGCCTCAGGTAAATGGGGTAGAACGGCGTGTTGATTGGCTTCCGTATTGAAAAAGTGTGGAAAGTACCCTTTAGCTATTTCTGTCATTCCAAACGTTTTAGGCATTCGACTCAAAGGCATGGCCAAGTAGCTCATCGAATCTTTAAACTGCACTTGTCCCACTTGCATGAAAATGATTTTGGCTCCGTTCAAAGTCACTTTAGGACGCTCGGTGCCTTGTTCCGTATAGTATCTGAGAAGAAACTGTCCATCGTATCCGGAAAAATTGTGAGCCATCACTGTGGCATGGCGATGACAATCTCCGTAACGTTCGATGTCCTCTTGGCTCCACGTCTTGTCGACGGGGTCTAAGACCCATTGGGCAAAATCGGCTAACGTGTTCGGTCCCCGAAAGATTTTTTCACGTCCTCCGGGAATCTTGCTACAGTGAGGGCAATGACTGAAGATAGGTTCTTGAATGCACTTCTCGCACGCTCGATGAGCCACGCAGAAATTAGGAATGTGAATGCCGGTCTCTTGCATGCATTCGAAATCGAAAAAGATGAAATTGCCTTTCTTCTTGTGACCGTCCTCTTTCTCTGGTGGGGATTGGTATTTTTGCACGTAGCATTGGTGTTCCAAGTCCACGATGTGGTGACAAATGTGACATTTTTTCTTTCCTGAACATACGTGTGCCTTGGTATTATTGGTACGTATGCCTTGTCCACACGTAGGGCACAATCTCAGGAGTTGACAAGCGCATTTCTTCTGTGAACCTTGCGTCTTCAAATGTTGTTGGTAACAGGTAGGGCTGACAAACGTGCGCAGACAATTGGAACAAGGCACTGGTTCTTCGCTCAGACAGGGTGGAGAGGCCAAACATCCTGAGCATTTCCATCCACAATGTTTGTGTTGCTCTCGATTATTATAACCATAGTCACATTTCTCACAATAATAAACATATCTCAGGAATCCAGTGATACTGGTAATCGTATCGAAATGGTCATCGTGATGATAAAGGTGAATGTATTTTCCGTCCTTAAAATCTTGGCCTCGAAACAACAGAGGTCCGCGCACTTCTTGAGGGTGCACTTTCAAGGTGTAGCGTGGAGCTAGGGCATCTTGCAATTTTTGCATCTCAGGAATGCCACAGGGTGTGTCTTTGGGCAGTCCGGCTTGTTGTAACAGGAGTTCTGCTTCGTTTCGTTGTTTGGCTCGGTCGGAACGTTGAATAGTGTCCCAGGTTCTTTTCCATTCTACCGTGTCGTTCTTGTTGGCATAGGTTCGTCCCACCACGATGGCACGGGCTAAACACATCTGCTCATGAGGGTTGTTAATTCGGACGAGACTCTTTTTGGTGTTGCGAAGGTCGTCCACCAATAACATCTTTTTGCGTCCTGTCCCTTGAGGAGGAGAGACGTGGGTCATGTCCAGTGTGGCTTTACCATCGGTGATGTCAAACTGGTCATTAGATTGTTGTACGTGTTGAATCTTGTCCATGACTTTGGAAGCAGTCAATTCTGCAGGGGTGCTAAACTCGATCCAAACAGGGGATTTCAAACCGTCGTGTTGTATGGAAAGTCTCAAGCGATCGTCTTCTTTGGGTTGACATTGTCGCTTGAGTGCAGTGAGCAAAGAATCCCACACCTCGGTGATGAACACTTCTGCTTTCTCTAACGGCACTTCAGCCTTGAAATCTTTAAACTTCACCGTGTATTTGTAAGCCGTAGTTCTAAATTTTCTAGAGGAGCGCTTTTCCGTCTCTCGAATGGAATAGTACTTTTCAGGGTTGACTAAGGGTGGTGAACTTGGTTTAGAGGGTTGGGATTCTGGTTCACTCATGTCCTCTTCAAAATCACTAGCATGAATTTGTGCCAAGATTTCAGCCCTGGTACGAGGCAATAGATCACGTTTCTGCCTCTTACTTTCTTCTTCTTTCTTCTCGAATGAATGGGATCGTTTCATCTTGAAAGCAAAAAGTCAAATGACTCAAGTTCAAACACCATAAACTACTTTATAGTCATAGCAGACCAGCGTATATAAAAGGGTGTGTGTCTTGTCCTTTCACTATTCATTTCACTCTCAAGCCGAGCACAACGATGGAAGAGACTAACCAGATGGAACGTTTCGTCAGAGCTTTGCGAGGGGTCATTAGAAAATTCTCTTCAGACCAGCCTACGGACTACTCTCCTTCCTTTAGAGATAAAAGTCAAGATACTTGCTATATCTGTCAGAAGAAAGGGCATTGGTCTTCAGAGTGTCCAGACCGTCAAAAAAGAAAAAAAAACAGGGGATAAAAAAGACAAAAGTCAAGATACCTGTTATTATTGTCAAGAAAAAGGACATTGGTCTCCAGATTGCCCAAAAAAGAAACAAGAGGAGTCAGAAGAAAAGAGGAATTCTTCAGAAGAAGAGAGGGATTCTTCAGAGGAAGAGAGGGATTCTTCTGAGGAAGAAAGAAGACAGGTGAAGAAAAAGAAACAGGAGAAAAAAAGAAGAAGGGAAGAAAGCGAGGAGGAAGAAGAAGAGAAAAAGAGTGTGACGGTGAAGAAATTCAAAAAACAGAGAGACTAAACAAGGAGAAAAGAAGAAATCAATGAACTTTTGATTAAAGTGTTGTGAATTGTGAATTGGATTGTAAAAAATGCAGAAAAGAATAAATGAATGATATAAGGTAAGAGTCTTTGAGTTTTGATTTTAAAATAAGAAGCTACACTCACGCACTCATACACAGACACGTACTATAAGGGTAAAATGGGTGAGTTATTTTTTTTTTGAGTTATTGGCAAATTGAAATTGTATTTCTTTTCGAGAAATGTGGGTGGCCCTGAAAAGGGCCTTTTTTTCTTTATGGTGCAGGGGTGAGTTTAAGCAATCAATTTTAACTGCCTTAAGCCTTTGCCACGGCCAAGGCCTACTTCTGGACTGCGTAATGATGATAATGATTGGGTTGAAATCACTAAGGGTGGTACGGTAGGCTTAGTCACAGGGTTGACGTGTTTGGCTCGGGAAGGTCGTATTCTCTTCGGTCGTGATAAAGAAGTCTGATACATTTGTTTCAGACTTCTTAACTCCGCTAAAATGTCCAACAGTACCGTGACCGTTTGATTTTCACCCTCTTGTTTCTTTGCTGCTACTTCTTCTTGCTGTTGTTTTTTTCTTACCTCTTCTTCTTGTTGCTGTTGCTGTAGGAGAAAAGCCTGTTCCGCTTCCTTTTGTCGTTGTATAAATTTCTCCAATTCTTCTTTCTGTCTCTGTCTAAAATTCTCCACTTGCGGTAATGAAGAAGGTAACGAAGGTTCCGGAACAAATTCTTGCGAGGAGAGAAAATCCACAAAATCCCAATTCACCTCTTCTGAAAGTAAGTCCGGGTTCCCTTGGGCGGTCTCCCCTGCTGGTGCACCCCACTGGATCGTTTTCTGAGTTTCCGTCATGTTGAATCACTATCGCATAGATTGACTGCACACAAGCGCTAGCGAATCTATATTGACTACGTGACGTCACAGACTGCTCTCTTCGGATTGGATGCGGGCTGACTGAATTCTTTAACGCGTGTTCGGATTGGTGAATGAACTCAATCCGTTTCAATCCTTTCTGTCCCTATAAATAAGTGCAGTTCACTGCATTGATTCACCTATTCTCGGAGCCTCAACATGTGGACCGACGTTGAATCTTCAACCCTTGTGTCAACAATGATGTTCAGGACGGACATGCTCATGTATGTCCGATCCAAGTGGACCGTTGTCTACAGGACCAACAGCAGCCTGTGGATAAGAAGAGTCTATATAGAGAGACAAGGTTGCCTCAAGAGGACTCTGATGTATGGCCCTGCTGTAAGACGAAGTTTGAGGACAAGAAGATGTCGCAAATGCCCTTTATGTTAAGGGCATATTAACATAAACCAAAGGCCCTTTTCAGGGCCAGCCATATTTCTCGAAAAGAGATAGCCTTTGAATTGCCTACCCCTTTTTTAAATTTTTAAATTTAAAAAAAAAAAAATCCCATGTTAAATTCCCCTTGTCCCTAAACAAGCCCAAACTCTATTCCCCATGTTAAATTCCCCTTGTCCGTAGAGTGACCCACGATTTATTCCCATGTTAAATTCCCCTTGTCCGTAAAGTGACCCACGATTTATTCCCATGTTAAATTCCCCTTGTCCGTAAAGTGACCCACGATTTTTCGCCATGTTAAATTTCCATTGTCCGTAAAGTGACCCAGGGGTCCCTGTAATGCTAATTCCCATTGTCCGTAAAGTGACCCCTTTCACTACTGACGAGACCAGTTCAGACAATCAAAAAGCAGTAACGACTAAAACAGACAGAAAGAGAGGCAGAGAGAGAGAGAGAGAGAGAGAGAGTTTGAAACGCATACTGACCAGAACAATATTTGATCAGATATTACATTTTTTGAAGCCAACACAAATATTGTAAGACTTAAAACTGTCGCAGTGGATCGAGAATCCCAAATGAACGTCCTCTTTGGCCTCGCATTGGCGTTTCGATTTATTCGTGTCTTCTTAGAAACCACTAAGACGCACTTAAACTAACACTTCAGCTAGCGTATGAGGTGACACCGCAAGTCGTTAACTCTTGTCTTCATCTTCGAATTCTTCACTGGAATAGTGGCATCGTTTCATCTTGATTGCAAATAAATCTTTTCACTACGTTTTAAACTCAGTGGGTCCATATATATATATATATATATATATATATATATATATATATATATATATATATATATATATATATATATATATATATATATATATATATATATATATATATATAGTAAGTGTCTCACCCTAAGTGTATTCATTCAGTTTTCAAACTGGTCAGAGATTTTCAGAGGCACTCCAAAGTATACTTCACACAAGACGAAATACTGCTATTCCTCACGAGACATAAGTCAAGATATCTGCTCCGTCTATTAGGAGAATGGAAATTAGGCTCTGGAATGTATACAACAATAAACAAAGAAACTACAAGATAAAGGAGAGACAAGGGTAAAGATATCCGTGATGCTTGTCAGGAGAAAGGACATTGGTCTTCAGTGTGTCCTAAGAAAAAAAGAGAAAAAAAGAAGAACGAAGAAGAGAAGCAGGAGAAATGGTCTTACGACAGAAAATAAGAATCCGTTCCCGTCAATACATGCAAGAAATCAATACCACTAGCAGAAACAAAAGAAGAGGAAGAACCCAAACTGGTGAAGAAATTAAAAAACGAGACTAACATTGAAAATGGACTCTTGTGGTGTGTTGTGATGCTTTAATTCAAACAAGAGAATTTGCCTAAACCGGATGTGTCTTTGTCTTCATTTTTAATGATATGGTTAAGTGACTCAAACACATACACAATATTGAATCATGTGAAAAGATGATGTAATAGTGTGTTGCATAGTGCGGGCGATGTGTTGGGTAGATTGTTTGTGTAATTTCATATCTTCTTATACGTCACACCCCTTTTATTCTCATCCTACGGGGATTTTAGACACTGCACAAGGCGTTTTGGATAGTGTGCATGGGTATTAGATAGTATAGGTGGTGAGTTGGATTGTATGTTTGTGTGATTTCATCTCTTCTTATTCATCATACTCCTTTTTACTGATAGTTGTTTTAGATTATTTGACACCACACTATACATTTTGGAAGGGGTGTATGGGGTATTAGATAGTATATAGCAATTCATATGCTAATTTTAGATAGGAATCAAAAGGTGGGTATTGAATTGTATATGTGGTTTTCTTGAATAGTAGTAAGAAACCTAGATGTTGGATTGTATATGTGGTGTGTAAGAATAGTTGTCTATGATTGTATCTATAAATGTTAACATTACTATTTCTACACGACCGGATACATTTTTCAACATCAGAACAGCCTAAAGCAGAGGTGGGCAAACTTTCCAGTGCAAGTGCCGCATACAGAAATTTACACCTTGTCGCGGGCCGCATAGTTCATTAGGTAAAATAATTAATATTTGAAATAGCAAAAACAAAAGGTTTTTCTAAATAGCATCATAATTAATTTTCAGTTGTTAATATGTTGTTAATATTTGAAAACTTAAACTTAAACTTCAAACGAAGCACATTTATTTAATAAACAGAGTAACATCAACAGAGTCAGTGCGAATGATAACTTGTTCCTAGGCCGCATGAAAGCCCTTGGCGGGCCGCATGCGGCCCGCGGGCCGTAGTTTGCCCACCCCTGGCCTAGAGCAATACAAATAATTAACATTTTCCCTATAAATACGTTTGACTCCATAAACACTTTTTGACCCAATAAACATTTTTAACCCCATAAATACGTTTGATCCTATAGACCCATTTTCCATGTTAAACCTGTGAACAAATTTAGCATAGGATTTCCAGTATGAACCCCCAAGTACCCCAACATGTTAACTTGCCGGTAATGCTGATTCGCATATGACCCCAATACCCCCTACAACTACTAAAGTGAGGCATATACACATTCAATTTTCAACTGGTATGTCGAACTTGCCTTTGTTTTGTTGTACGTGCAGGATTTTTTCGATAATTTTGGAAGGTGTTTGTTCAGAAGGTTTACTACAATCCTTTTTCTGCAGGACATGAAAACTGTCGTGGTTGATGGAAAGCGCCCTTGATCTTTGGTCAAAAACTTTCTTTTCATCTCAAACAACTGCGCGTTTAATAAGTCAGTAATAAACGTGGCCGTTTTGTCAGCGGGAACTCAGGACTAGGAAGTTTTAATTTCGGCCGTACATTTGTAGGCTTTCGTGCCGGTTGTATGTAAATCACTTGATGAAAATAAGAGGCAACATTTGTCTCATCGTCAAAAGTACCAAAATGAATTTGTGCCACACAACCTTCCCCGGTGGCTCAGAACTGTATCTGCATCGATACATCCTTTCTGGATTCTCCGGTAATTTATGAGATCGTTTGAGATCGTTTCGTCATGAAACTTCATATAGGGTCATTAGACAGTGGTACTTGTTCATTTGCAAGAAAGAGTGTTTGTTGGTAATTTACATTCATATATATATATATATATATATATATATATATATATATATATATATATATATATATATATATATATATATATATACGATGCATGCGGGAGGTCGTGGATTCGATCCCCGGCCGAGTTATACCAAAGACTTACAAAAATGGTACTAACAGCTGCCTCCCTTGGCGCTCAGCATTAAGAGGCTAGTGTTAGGATTGATCGACCTTGTGCGAGGACACTGCAAACTTCGTAGCGATATGACTGAAAAATTATTAAAGCTCCAAATCTCACACACATATACATAACGTCATGACACTATATGATCAAATATCATATACATAATCTATAAAACATTTGGATATCATTACTAGATTGGTTTATCGAATATATTACTCACCGAAGATCAAAATAATTGGATAAAAGCCACTAAGGTACAATTCCTATCGGTGGCTCATAAATGCAAATTGAGGCATTGCCTCATCCCCATTTGACATTCCATAAGACCCCATATTTCATCTACCCTTTTTTTTTGATTTTCCATAAGACTCATAATAAGAACACTTAATGATAATCCTAACAGAGCCCCTAACCGACACATCCATGTAAAATTCCCGTAGGGCCTTATAATACTTCGGTCATTTTCCATAGGGCCCCCATTATGTTTCGACATATTTTTAGCATGTAATTCCAATACAGCCCCTTGTTGACCCAGATTTATTGTAATGTTTATTCCGATAGGACCTCATTGTGGCTCATCCATGTTACATTTATGTAGGGAACCATAAGATATGTTTGTTTTTTACAAGGGCTCCGTGCCGACCCCAATAAATACATTAAGTAAAGGATGGGTCGGTCTAACGTAAGCCTCAAAATTTCGGCTGTTTTGCATTCAGCCTCCACTATATACCCATTCACACGATACAATCTTTGATGGTCACTTATACGTGTATAGTATGAAAACAACACCAGGCTGGCGTTTTATTATGACTAAACGAATCAAATACATTTGCGAAGGTGAACATAAAGTAGTGCTGGAATTGTCCGTCCCACCAACCCCAAAGTACCCACCCCGCTTTCACTATATTGCATAAATGTTCCCATATTGTAACCGTCTTCAAGATAGCACTAGTAGACAGGACGAAACGTAATTCATCAATTTAAA
Organism: Sinohyriopsis cumingii; assembly: GCA_028554795.2. Lineage (NCBI taxonomy): Eukaryota > Metazoa > Mollusca > Bivalvia > Unionida > Unionidae > Sinohyriopsis > Sinohyriopsis cumingii. The sequence goes on along the minus strand of CM068842.1, from coordinate 53,375,809 downwards.
TGCAGTCCATCTCGTAATGTTTTTTTTCCATTCTTGAAAAAGAAGATATCTCAATTACAATTTAAAAAATCCTGCTAATGTTTGTCAGTGATCCTTTATGAAGAAATGAAGCCTATTAAGATTGTAATATATTTTATTCATTAGTGCGCGTTGAATAAGTAAAGTTTTTCGTTGCCAAAGTAGGAAAGAGAACAATATTAAAAAGTCTGAATTCGATGGATAGTGAGATATTGCGTGACAGCAAATTTAGATCCGTACATGTAAGAATAAAGTGCATATGTTCACTTGTATTTCTATATACTTTATATCTGTCTGTTGGTAGATATCTAAATAAATAAACGGGCATATGATAGTAAATGTAAAGTATGACAATAAGTTCGATGTATCTGACAACAGAATTCCTACGATGGTTTGTTCTGGTGCTTAACATTACGTTCATTAGTACATGCCATTAACATTATCCCTGTTAATCCCGTTTCTATACCACGACCATCATTAGCACAGGCCATTAACATCATCCCTGTTAATCTAGTTTCTTTACCACGACCAATCATGGCATAAGCTTTAATAGTTGACCTGGTAACTCACGTTTTGGAGCACTTCACGGCGTTAGAGGTTGTGGTTTGTAAACTACATTCTCATTCGCTACATTCATATACCTATTTGCATGCAATCTTTAATTTATGTCTCTAAATAGTAAAGGGTAGTACGTACCTGCTACCTGCAGGAGGAATGCAAACAGTTCGAAGTTATTAAACAGGTAGAACATCATTAAGCAGTCACAAATGATCTCCGACAGAAATTATGTCTAATCGTGGTAAAAGGTTTTCAGATTTTTAAGATAATATCATGTCAGTGGAATAGTTCAATAAAAATATAGTAATTTGTTTTTATTTTTGAAAGGTCTAGTTTCTTATCAGTTATCCAACCTAAATAAACGTGGGCTTACTTAGCAGGGGACGTTAGCTAGTGAGCTGGCTCAAATAAATACACTGAGATAATGTACACACATACCTAAAGTACCAAAGTACTTGTAAATGTGCACGTACTTAAATCATATCCAAGTAAGAGAATCTGTCTGGGCATGTTTGCATTTACTTGAAACCGCGAGAGCAAAGTTGTTTAAACATTGGAATCGTAATTCAAGGATCGATATCTGCCCAGGCCAGATGAATGTGTTCGATGTGTGTTTGGGAAAAGCAGTTAGATCGCATTTCCAAGCAAACAGCTCTATGTATGTATGTATGTATGTATGTATGTATGTATGTGTGTGCGTGCGTGCGTGCGTGCGTGCGTGCGTATGTATAGAGAAAGAAACATAGCTTGACAGTAATGGATTTACAGCACACCTAATCTCTGTTGCTCATATATTTTATTTGCAATGAGTTCTCTCACTCATGTGTTTAGATAGTGTGCCCCGTATACGAACAAATCTGCAGGTAAACCAGAAGGCAGACAGGCTGAGGAAACAATGTTAGATTAACCCAATGTTCTGTCCTGTTGCTGCTAATATGAGTTTAAGTAATCTTGAAGTAGAATCTGACATTTGACCCTTGTGATCCCTTTTGCGATCATGATAACATGTCTTTGTATTTTCTTTATCCATGTATGTCGTAACATTCTACGTGTTGGAGTAGATGTCATAATTTGATATGTTCCGGTCAAACATTAAGGTCACATTTCCCTGCTGATCCATCGACTATAAACCTTGACAAGAATTGTGTATACGTTGTATGTACGGTTGTCTGAAGCATTATTTGATGCCAATCTGTGTCATTGTGTACACACAAGACAAGAAAAAACGAATGCAGAATTATTCTAAAGACAGGTTACTTAAGTATATTTTAAAAGATTTAAATCGCTAAAGTTGGAATAGGACGTGCGAGTCGTTTCAAATGTATTGCAGTAATATTCGATGTCTAAATGCCACATTTTTAAAGATGCAAGAACGGAGGCAAATGTCGTGATATTGATCCCACGTCTTGAAGATGTTTATGTTGATAAAACAAAAAACCATCTGTTATCTTCAAATATTATGCAAAACGTACCCTAATATAGTGGCGTTTATTTCCATAGCAAAAATGATATTGCCGATGTCTGTATTTCCATAATCGGAAATTGCAAATGACATTAGTTTTGTTATCATCAGTGTAGCTGCTGAAGTTGTTGCTGGTGGAAGTTTAGCTTTATATATTTGTTACTAAATAAGATTCTGTCTGCTAAATATCGATGACTGTCAATTTGACCCTTTCCAACGAGAATCGTTTTGCTAAAACACTATCAGCAATATGTCAGCCTTCACTGTCCGCGGATAAGTGAAATAAAACTGTTTAATGTATTTTTATTATTATGTCATTAAATATATCAATCATTTTAGGCATCGGCTGAAGTACAATTTTCTACAACAAAAGGAATATCTTCATCTGAACAAATAAACGTACAATTCAACACTAGAAAGCGCCTTGTACACATTGATTCCACAAGGTGGACTGAGGCATATCCATCTTTGCTCTCGAGTGATTTCGCCTGACATGGCTTTCGATGAAGATGTGAAAATATTATCTTTTGCCTAAGGAGTGGGTGATTGGACATTTTATGAGAATATTGATTATTGCAGAATTATTTAATGGTGTCAAGTATCCATTGTGTTAGATACATGCAAAACGGCTCCATTAGATGCAATGTTTCTCATGGACTCTTCATGGACTCGGGAATATCTACGATTCAAAGAAGGAGTTTGACTTCATAAAAAAAAAAAAAAAAAAAAAAAAAAAATTCGTACAATCTGTAACGTCAGATCTGTAAAATATGTAAATTTCTGTTTCGCTGACTTTATTATCGTCTATACCTGAAAACCCCAAAACGTGTTCTTAAAAATCCTGTTGAATAGAGTAATGACTATTGCGTTTAAATGTTTAACCCTAACTAAAGTTGAAAAAAGTATTACTCGCTATGATACGTTTACGACGTATCAACAGAACACATGTAGTAAAAAGAACATAGATGTCAATGCCCGTCATTGCTAATGTTAAATGTTTAACCCTAACTAAATTTGAAACAGGTATTACTCGCTTTGATACGTTTACGACGTATCAACAGAACACATGTAGTAAAAAGAACATTGACGTCAATGCACGTCATTGCTATGGAACAAGTAAAGTTTGTTTAAAGAGGTAAAACGTCAATACTATGGAAAAAAGTAAAGGTTGTATAAGGAGGTGTAAGGAAACGTCCACGCACTTCAATGTTATGGAACAAGTCAAAGTTGTGCATAGAAGTAAAACGTCAATGCACATCAATGCTATGAAAAAAGTCAAAGTTATGTAGAGAAGTGAAAAGTCAATCGTTGATATTTGATATGTAAGTAGAAAGAACTAAACATATCAACATCACGCCAGATTTATATGCATTTATCCATAAAAGGAAGAAGAATTTACAGACATTTCAAGTTTGCACTCTCGACAAAAACTGCTCTTAATATAATGCATATAATTTACCTACATGACGGGCATGAATTAATTTGAAGAAAAAAAGAAATCTCATCGTGATTTTACTACGCTATATATTAAAATTTAACTTTCAGCACGTAAAGAAAGACTTTGAATCACAGGCAAGGATGAAAATGGAAGATTTTATATATAATCTATTCTGTCCTTAATTTTATGTTTATTAAATGTTCTTATTTCAGCAACATTCTCATTCAAATCTCCAATACCGATGTTAAAGAGGTAGAACTTATCATATAAAAGTATCGTTATGCTCAGTTTGTATACAACAAATAATTGAGACTTTTCACACACACACACACACACACACACACACACACATATATATATATATATATATATATATATATATATATATATATATATATATATATATATATACATACATACATACACACACATATATATATATATATATATATATATATATATATATATATATATATATATGTGTGTGTGTGTGTGTGTGTGTGTGTGTGTGTAAGAGGGAACAAGCTGTCATTATTCTTATGCAGATTACTTCAAATTTTCTTTCTCCACAAGAAATAAATCTAATGCACGACTCCTTATTGAAATCATATCGGCTCTCACACAGAGACTGTATATCATGTCTCATGCCCTGTACTCTATACATCATGTATCATGCCCTGTACTCTATATATCATGTATCATGCCCTGTACGGCAAGTCAAAAGTAAAACCTAACACCAAGGAAAATATGCTAGTCGAACAATTAGCGAATTTGGGCATACCTGGTAAATTTCTTCTTTTTTGTTGTTGTAAATATTATATTACATGGCTAAGTTTTGTCTGATTGTACAGTATATATTAAGATTATTATTATTATTTGTAGGTGAACATGTTTATTTGGATTTTAGTTCAGGACATTAGTTTTCCGCTGGGGATTTCCTGGTGTACCTGCTGTTTGCCATGTTATTTACTACAGCTTCAGTACTAGACTTGATATCGTTGACATCTAGAATGTTCTAGAAACGAACTTTGGTCCCTCATTCTATTTCATATGTTGTGATTTAGTTTTTGATATAAGTGAGAATACTACTTAGGTGGCATAATGGTTTGAGCGTCCACCTTGGATGCAGGAGGTCTCGGGTTCGAGTCATGCCAAACACTTGTAAAAGTTCTAGTAACAACTGCCTCGCTCGGCGCCTAGCATTAGGAGTAATGCCAGTATTAATGGTGGCGGAAGAACCCGGGAAAAACCTGGAAAGAACCACCGACCCCGGAGAAGCTAATGACAAGCTTTCTCACATACCTACATAGGACGAACCATCGACTCTAGCCCACGCAGACAGAGATGAGATGGCAGTGATCCATAACAGTGAGCGCTTTAGACCACTCGGTCACTGGGGGCCCCAACTCTATTGGTGCATCAGCACTTTAAAATTGGAATTTATTCGAAACGCCACTGGAATACATTCGGAATACTTTGTACCGTTGGCTTTGTGATATAACTTGTATGACTATTTGGAATTAAATTCACAATACTGTAAGTTCGTTTTCAAATTTTCACCTTGTTTTCTAGGGAAAAAAATGATTTGTTTAAGTTTAGAAAACTTATTGGTTTTCGTTTTTTCTGTTGGTTAGTTTAAGACCTTAGGATCGTAGCGATTTGCAGATATCGTTATAGTTGTACCATCTTAGTATAGCTGACTTACATGTGTATGAATTAAATTTACATTTACAATTAAAGTCATTTTGAACGTTAGACTTTACATTGACAAACACAATAATCCAATGCCATATGTTAAACACCGAATTACCATAAATTCACACACAGGATAATTACCTATGATTGAAAGACAATGCAACCCTTTTGCAATAAACTTATATTTATGACAAATTTATTTCACCAAACAAATCTCAAAATTTTTGATAAAAATTGTGATCTTAAAAACGATATCAATAATTTAAACTGAATAAAATAATGATATGTTTTCTTGAAGAAACTTAAATAGATATAAATAATTTATGTACATGATAAAATCCATTGCATAAGGCATTGATAGTACAAATTGTATGCATTCAATGTAACTCTCCGATCAAAGTTTATTACGATTATATGAAATTATTTTCTAGCCTGGTACAATAAAATCAAAGCTGCTATTCAACCGTGCATACAGTAGGGCTTGCTGATCAACAGTGCAGACTGAAGAAGCTGATATTCAACAGTGCTAACTGTAGGGTGTGTTATTCAACAGTGCAGACTGTAGAGCGTGCTATTCAACAGTGCAGACTAAAGAAGCTGATATTCAACAATGAAGACTGTAGTGCGTGCTATTAAACAGTGCAGACTAAAGAAGCTGCTATTCAACCGTGTATACTGTACTGCGTGCTATTCAGCAATTCAGCAGTGAAATCTTTTTAAAAGACGTCATGCATCAGCTTAGTAATCTATTTAGAATCCTGAAGCATTTCTACTTAGAATTAAACCATACTATTTTTAAAACAATTATCAATTTCAGTCTCATGTCCATGAACACAACATTCGCTGTTTTTCGTATTAAAATGAAGAATGAAATCAAAATATTCACATAAAAATATTACCGAAAAAAATGCATGATTATTTTTTAAACAAAATGTTCCATAAAATCTTCCTCTAGTAACTTTACCAACTGATGTCGCTACAGTGCATTCCGTTTGGTATGGCTATGGGGCATACCATTTGGTATGGCTATTAGGCATTACATTTGGTATGGCTATGGGGAATACCATTTGGTATAGTTATGGAAATACCATTAGGTATGGCTATAGGGAATACCTTTTGGTATGGTTAAGGGAAATGCCCTTTAGCATGGCTATGTGGAATATAATTGGGTTTGTCTATTGGGAATACCATTTAATACCGCTGTGTGGAATACCGTTTGGTATAGCTATGGATATTATCATTTGATACTGTTATAGGGAATGCCATTTGATATGGCTATGGGGAATACCATTTTAAACCGCTATAGGGAATACCATTTGATACCGCTTTAAGGAATACCATTTGATACCGCTATAGGGAATACCATTTGGTTTGACTTATGAGGAATACCATTTGTTATGGCTATGGAGAACACCACTTGACACCGCTACGAGGAATACCATTTGGTATGGCTATGGAGAATACTATTGTATATGGCTGTAGGTAATACCATTCGGTATGGCTATGGGGAATGCCATTTGATACCGCTATGGGGAATACCATTTGATATGGCTACGGGAATACCATTTGGTATGGCTATGGGAAATTCCATTTGTTATGGCTATGGGGAACATCATTTGATACTGCTATAAGGAAAAACATTTGGTATGTCTTTGGGGAATACCATTTGATACCGCTATTAGGAATACCATTTGGTATAACTATGGGGATCATCAAATGATACCTCTATAGGGAATGTCATTTGATATGGCTATGGGGAATACTATTTGATACCGCTACGAGGAATACCATTTTGTATGGATATGGAGAATACCATTTGATACAGCCATAGGGAATACCATTCGGTATGGCTATGGGGAACAGCATTTGGTATGGCTATGGGTAATGTCATTTGATACTGCTATGGGAAATGTCATTTGATACCCTTATGGATAGTACCATTTGGTATGGCTAAATGAAATGCGAGTTAGTTTATATATGGAGAATATCATGTTATACCGCTATAGGGAATACCATTTGGTATGGCTATGGGGAATACTATTTGATACCGCTGTAGGGAACACCATATGTTACCGCTATAGGGAACACCTTTGATATCGCTATGTGGCGTACAATTTTATACAGCTATGAGGATTACCATTGTTATGGCTATGAAGAGTACCATTTGGTATGGCTGGAGGGAATACTATTTGGTATTGCTATGGGGAATACCATTTTGTATGGACATGGGAATTATCGTTTGAAACCGCTATAGGTAATACCATTTGTTATGGCTATGGGGAATACCATTTGGTATGGCTATGAAGAATACAATTTGTTATGGCTATGGGGAATACCATTTGGTATGACTATGGGGAGTACCATTTGGCATGACTATGGGGAGTACCATTTGGTACGGTTATGAATAACGCACGCTTCAATAGCTCAAACAATATAGCATTACTGTGCCAAACTGTCGCACAAAGTTCTACTATAGGCTACCTCAAAGGGTGTGGAAGACAATTTTTCTTTCTTCTAAAGATAGAAACAAAGTAGTGTATATGTTATATAGCCATGGAAATATAAGGATAAAAGTACATTAATACATAAAGAACACTTGTCCTTTCCAGTGAAGGTAAGAAACCCGTGTATTTGGCGAAGACGTGAACATACAAGGCTACTGTTAACGCCTCCTTTACAGTCATATTCAATAATATCAAACAATCATTTAAATAATTCAATAATATTAAACATCATTCAATAATATTAAACCATATTTTATTGAGGAACAGGTTTTGTATTGTATGATTAAGTACCTTTTTGTCAACGTATTTTAGAAACAGTTGTTCAGTTGACGTATTAAGTTCAATATTCTACTTTTGTCTACGATGGATCATTTTGGAATAGTTTTAGAAACTAAACTTTATATATAATGCTCTATAACCTCTAAAATAAAAAATGCATATTGCAAATTTGAAACGGAGTGAATAGCTCATGGAAAAGCAGTATCTTTGAGAAGTAAATGGAAAAGATGACTGCTTCTCATGTCTTTTCTGATAGTGTTTTGATACCCTGTAACCATAGCAACGGACACATGAACACAAAACTGATGTTAGAAATAAATGTTAACCACCTCATATGTACAGTATACATACTATAAGGATATTTGGAGAGGAGGGCAGAAAATGACCCTTATTCAATATAGTCCTTTGTCAGGTTGTTCTTCTACAGTCCAACAAGAGGTATGATGAGAAATCAACTTGTGAACACTATTCATCAGAAAGTCACTAAGTGTGCAAGGCTTGGCGGCATTTTCATGTTCCTACTTGTGAACACTATTCATCAGAAAGTCCCTTTGTGTGCAAGGCTTGGCGGCATTTTCATGTTCCTACTTGTGAACACTATTCATCAGAAAGTCCCTTTGAATACAAGCCATGGCAGCGTTTTTATGTTCCTACTTGTGAACACTATTTATCAGAAAGTACCTTTGTGTGCAAGGCTTGGCGGCATTTTCATGTGCCTACTTGTGAACACTGTTCATCAAAAAGTCCCTTTGTATACGAGCCATGGCGGCATTTTTATGTTCCTACTTGTGAACACTATTCATCAGAAAGTCCCTTTATGTGCAAGGCTTGGCGGCATTTTCATGTGCCTACTTGTGAACACTATTCATCAAAAAGTCCCTTTGTATACGAGCCATGGCGGCATTTTTATGTTCCTACTTGTGAACACTATTCATCAGAAAGTCCCTTTGTGTGCAAGGCTTGGCGGCATTTTCATGTGCCTACTTGTGAACACTATTCATCAGAAAGTCCCTTTGTATACAAGCCATGGCGGCATTTTCATGTGCCTACTTGTGAACACTATTCATTAGAAAGTACCTTTGTGTGCGTGTCTTGCCAATATTTTCATGTTCCTTCTTGCTAAAACTACCTTAGATAAACTAGTTTTGTCGAATGAAAATTATTTAAAGAATACATATCTCTTTTTGAGCAAGGGTGTGTCAAATGACTGTTCACTCATTAAGATTCCCTTATTCGTCCTAGGTTCCCTTTCAGGCTCCAGTATTCAGATCAAAATATCTAACACCTGTCCTTTCTTGAAAGAGCACTGAAAATATAATAATGAATATATAAAGCGCATCTAATTGCAAACAAATTTTCGGCCCACACAGGCCACAACCACGTGCACTCAACATGCACAATCAATCATTGGCTTTCAGCCAAACCTGGTCATTTTCGGATTTTTGCCTTGTCAGACTGGTATAAATATGATTGGAAGAATATAACTTAATTCATTTCATTTGATCTTATAATGGAAACGTTTATTTAAAGCGATAAGCTTTAATAGTACAAAATATAAAGTAGGTTTAATTGACTTTAGGTCATACTAACCTCAATTCAGCTTATTGCTCTCACAGGTGTAATAAAATCAAACGTAAATAAACGTCTATCTATCCATCCATCCATATATATATATATATATATATATATATATATATATATATATATATATATATATATATATATATATATATATATATATATGATTGAAAATTACATATGACATTTAAAGTATTGCTGCAAACTGCAGGTTAAAAGTTACAATTTTAATTAGGAATTTATCAGAGAAAATTATCACCTTTTCCACTCCTTGATTTGAAACATTTTAATTCATTTGACACTGTAATATACAGATGACGATTCTCCATATATTCGTTTCAAACGTTTTGTCTCCCCGAAATATATAAGGAACTATTATCACTACTGAGGCGAATATATGACCATACATGAAGTTTTTATATTAAGAAAGAAAGATTATTGCTTGTTGTATGTATTGCTCACTGACTAAATCCTGTACATCTAAATATACCATCAATTGTTTTAATCATGTTATGTATAGCTATATTAAGTGTGTCAAACTTCATGATTCTGAATTGAAAGAGTCATTTACTAAACAAACACTAATACTACTAATCTTTATAATTGTAGGTTTATTCTGTAAGATGAGGTCATTCTTGTAAACACATTCATAGTTTTAAAGATGGCGAGATATACTTTGATTGAAGTAAAAATGTTGATCAGTTAAGTACAGGTCATACGATTCCCCAAAGGGTAATCCAGCAGACCTAATTTCTGATTGGCTAGCTAATAAAGCACTATGACTTGTTTACAGTTCGGGATTCAGGACCGGTTTGTATGCACAAATTTAACGTTACATACGCATGCATACAATGGAAATTCATATAAGATAAAATACATGAATGAGGCCATAAAGGTCCATAATTTTGGATATGTATAATAAAGCAACATATAAGATTATCGTTCACTTGATCCGATAAGTCAACGGAAATTCATAGAATAAAATGTTGATGCACTCCATCCACCATTAAATTTAAATATGCGTATTTCATGTCAGAAGGTCGTTTTTGAGAACACGTGGTGCTCACAGTGCAAACACAAGCTCTTTCCCTGGGTGATAATTTTGAAAATGATTATGTACTTAATAGTTTGATACTATTCAAAAGAGAGAGAGTGTGTGTGTGTGTGTGTGTGTGTGTGTGTGTGTGATTTAGATTTTTAACGTAGTTTTAACAATGTTCCAGTCACATTATCCTGACACCCCGTCGACCAGTCCTAACACTAACATTTTAATGCTGAGCGCCTAGCGAGGCAGCTGTTAGTACCATCGTTAGAAGTCTTTGGTATGACTCAGATGGCGTTCGAACCCACGACTTCTCCCACATCCGGGGCGGGCGCTCTAACCACTAGGCCAACAGAGCGGTCTTTCACAATAGTAGTCATCCAGTCAGTGTTTGAGATATTCTACTTGCCTTGAACCAACGTGTCTGGTGCTATAAGTAGCTTGCTCTGCTTCCTATCCGACTACTGGTATTTCACTGACTACATAATGTGTGATGACTACATGAGGTCTACATGCCTCACATCAGTTTCAAGAACAACACAAGCCGGAAAGGCCAAATTCACAGATATGTCCCTATCTTGAAATATTACACAATAATTGCTCAAAAAGTCACACGATTCCCTTAAGTTAAAAAATTTGCCAGAGGCCAATATGCGAAATCGTCCCCTGCCACCTAGAGTAATTTCGAAATGCCAAGTTGAGCCTGATTCTGCTTTCTGTATTGCGTCTTGGTTATTTTATATACAGTGTATGAATTGCTGGAAATTAGTTATACCAAGTAATATCATCATTCTTAGAAAGAAAAATAGTTGTGATCATTTGAGTGGATTTATTTATTTTATTCAATTATTCATTGGAATTACAAAGTCATCAGATATTCTGGATTTAGCAGCTGAATGGAATTACTGTGAATTTGTTTAAAGATATTTTAGATTCAATCATTGTGGTAAATCACAACTATTGGCACATCATCACAATTGTGCAAACTTCATTTCGATTACCAACGGAACTCTTTTAAATTATTCGATACTTTTGGATTTGTGATAGAATCTTAAGGGCTATTTTTGGAATATTTCTGATTTCAATCACCATACCATAAATTATTTTTAATTTGTCACTTTCAATTTTTGGGAAATAATATTTTGAATTTTACAAAACTTAATGGTTTTCACAATTTTCAGTTACTTAATTTAAGACCATAGAGTCTTAATAATTAGTTATATTTATTTATTTATTGTATTAATTGCTGTACCTGCCATATTTTAGAGTTTAATTCGTTAAGACCGTTCTTTCAAATAATTTCAAATGGCATCCTTTTTACCCTCAGCAGCCTACTGCAATCGATTTCTTCACCAGACTTTCACCTTTATTGGGAATAATATGGTTAACTGTGATTAGAACTCCTTGATTGTTTACAATGAAAATAGAAAATGTTTAATGCAGTACCTTTGTTTTGTATTTAATGACCCTGTGGATATATATATATTTGCGCGTGCATGTGTGTGAAAACACTATGATCTTATGAGTCCGTGAGATTTATAATGATCTAACATATCTCAACGCTTGTATATTCGTTCATGTCGTTATTTCTGTTACTTTTTTATCAATATGACGACTTAGTATGGGTATGTATGATACCTGCTGAATAATTTTTAAAAAAATGCATTATTTCTCTATCACTGCCAAACAAATAAAAATGTCAAGATCAGCTAGTCCTCACAATGATACAGTAAATTCATCAATCGGGAACATATTATTTGTTCATCCCTTCTTGCTTGTTTGGTAACATTGAGTGGTTAGTGGTGGCATTTTCTACACAATGCATCAGCTTACGATTTGTTTAGGATATGTCACATGAAAGAAGAGAAAATCCAGGAGAATACAATTCTGTGTCAATCATGAATCATTGGACTTTCTTGTTTTGGATTTCATTTTGACGGTTTCCATTACGTTGGTTACGTTGCTAAATTGCGTTTGGCTTAATTTTCAGATTTAACTTGATTACTTCGGTATACCTGAAATAGAATTTAAATGGACGATCTCATGAAGAAGAAGAAAACCTCATGAAATCAAAATTAAAAGAACCATCAACTGGTGTCCAAATTATAACTTATTGCCAATAGATATGTCCTTTAGTGCATAAAAGCATATTGATGTTTTTCTCATTCAAGCCGAAATCTAGTTTTTTTTCCTTATTGTCTAAATCAAGTGCCGATGAATGAAGCTCTCTGTGGAAGTAGGCAGCGTACTGCATTGTCACAGCAATCACAGAAGACCAAAATATGACTTCTGTAATAATTTTGACACATTCTTTAATTATGCGACAAGTTATTCTACGTAAAGGTTAAAATCCTATGATTATTTGGATTATACCCAGAAACAATTACACCGAACAAAATATTTCACTTAGTTTTTGAATATAAAGTAGACAAAGAAACACATAGGCGATATAAAAATATGAATTAACATTAAGCCAGTTCTTAGAAAACGTTTGTAATAAAATGCCGAATATCATAACTTTTCCTCATTTTAACAGGAGTATACCATTCACCATATTTATTATATATATAGGCTCTTTGTATCAGAAACAATTTTAATCTAAAATGCCATTTTAAGCTGATTTTCATGATTTTATGAGTCTTTCTCGATATCTCACCAAATACCTAAACTCAACGCTTAGTAATTAAGATCTAAATGCGTGATCATTACACTGTTGAACCAGGGTGTGTCTTGGCTCTATATATACTATCAGGAAATTATGAACGTAGAATGACAAGATTGCGACTGTGTTTCTTGTTAAAAAATGAGAAATAAAATTGCCTATACATTTAAATATTATTGCAATCAACCGTTTGACATTAAATGACAGTCAGCGAAAAGTTTGCGAGACTTTTGGAAATCATTAACGATTACGACCTGCCGTAAATTGGCAGACGCAGAAATCGGACGTAAACTCCATTAAATTGTGTAATAAAATAATTCACGGGCTAACAGGTACTTCTCTTTGTGTGCTGAATACGAGGATTCTCTGATCATCAATCACTGACATGTTTTTTCTTCTAAATCGTCACCAAAAGTTTTTCATGCACATTTACTAGCAGGGTTTGTTATCGGATGCTTTTCACTGTAATGACCCTAACATGGAGACATATATTAATTTAGGAGCGACGCAAGAAAATGTTAAAAAGGTTACTAATCCAAGATTTCGCAAGCTAATTCTTCACTGAAAGATAAATAAATAAGTAGTGGAGAACGGGAACTGAAACAATGGATATTTATTTCAATTGATTGTATATGTGTATTTCATCTGTAGTTATGACGATCACTAAATGTGGTTGGGCAAAATAGTGCAATATGAAAAATGAAAATCACCAAAACTTCTCTCCGAAATCTTTATTTATATATATCATACAGCTTTATAAAGATGTGTGATGTCATTCATTATGTTTCCAGTTGATTCAGTGACTTACCACAAGAATGAAGACACATGATAATGTTTGACAGGAGGAGCATCAAACAAAGAGGCACAAGGATGACTGTGGCTCTAAATGCAACCTTTCGGTTAAAATCGTCAGGAAATCGATCCTTTTTGAGACCACCTGAAAAGAATTTAAAGTTATATAATGTATACACCAATCTTTAATTGGCACAAATTCTGTCGAATATTAAACCCGTTTGAAACGCTAGAAGATAAAGCGAAAACTTTCAATGCATCGGAGTGTCATTTACAAACATTACATTTGTAATGTATATTTAATTTAATTGAATTGTTTGTCTGTTAGTTTTAAATCATTTTATTTCATTACATGTTATTGTAACGTAACATTGCTGGACTTGACCTTGTCCAAAACTAAGTTCATTTCCGCTTGACCTGATTGACTATTGTTTTTATTTTATTTCATTTAAGTAAACAACTAATAATAACTGCATTATTCTCTATTGTGTATTTTAAAAACGGCATACAAAAATCACAGCTACCCATAATGTTTTGTATATTTGCAGACGAAGAACTGTTTAAACTATATAGCTGAAATGAAAGAGGACCACACAACCAAAAACATGTGAATGAAAGTATATGGGCTTATAACATTATCATATCGGTCAACACAGCAAAAATAACTGATTGAAAAGACATGAAACAACAACGACTAACAACCACCACCACCACAACAACAACAAATAATAATAATAATAATAATAATAATAATAATAACGTAGGGAGAGTAAGAAATAATAGGATGATGCTAATCACTCAGGCCAGATGTTACTTCCAATTGCACAGCACATGTTGTCATAAATACATTTTTGTTTCAAATAAACGATTATTTCCTTAGCTTCTTATGATTTACATGAATTAAAGAGCGTAAAATTGGATTTCTGACACGAGAGTTGGTGAATTAATATTACAGGGCTGTAAATAAATAAATATTGCAAGAATCTTTTCTCTAAATTTGATATAGCATGCTTTGATTTTCATTACCATTGTTTGGCATCAAAGGTGATGATGATAATGATGCTAAAGATGATAATAGAGATACAAACTTGAACTATGTTACTTCATTTATTTTCTTCTGTCTTGATTGGATTGTGGGCATTATATCCTCCTTCAAAGCATACCTTTATTATCCTATTTCGTAAGTAAACGTACTGACCAAGTTATACATGGTCGGGATATGTTGAATGGGAAAGCAGGCATTTTTCTTCAAGCTTACCAAACCTAATTTAAAAATCCTAAAATCCTTTTACATCATCACTGTTCAGATTATATTTCCCTTAGACCAAACAATGTGCGTAGTGACTCATGAAAGTCCAAAGCATGCATGAGTCTTAAATGATTTGCCAGGAGAAAAACCAGGGTATCTCCTGCATTAAGAGAAATATTAGAACGGTAGCATCGCTAATCATTGTCAGAAAACAAAAAAAGATTTGAGTGATTTTTAAATTCCAATCTTCGGGCACAAGATGAAACAAATATCATTATTAGACTGGCAAACAGGAAACATGGACGTCCTCCACGGAAGGCATTGAGACTGGCGTGATAAGGAGAATTGTCCATTATTGTATGATGTACTATATCTTACCTTTTTGATCGATTTCCAATACTAAATATCTAGTGGCAGAGCGGATGTCATCCGACGTTGTTCCGGAGTGAATAGACATATTCCTATTAGTTATATTTTCCATATGGGACTTATGTTTAGCCGCATCAATGTCCAACAAAGACCTATTTGCATATATCCATAGATACGTATGGCCCATTCTGCCATCGAGTTTTTCTGCTAACACCGTCAAATGGTATTTATTTTCAGGCACATGGTACATAAACTTTACTAAAAGTTCCTCTCGACCGTTGTTTTGGAAAGGATCCAGTTTAAAGTTCTCACAACCCTCTCCATAGAGTTTGTATGAAATATTATGCGATGCTCCATCAGACGTACAAGCAAAAAGACTCTCTATTCCCAAAATTGAGAATTCGCCCATACTATTATGTAGGTATCCCATATAGACCCTTCTCGGGAATTGAAGTACGTCAGTTTTGTTTTTTAAGTGTTTACACACATTTTCCGTGATTGAATCCGAGCTCCTGAAATTATGTGATGCAGTATTGATATCATTCCTTGAAAAAGACACGTGAGTCTCGAGTACACTAAGTTCACCGCATGTACCCACTCCAAACAAAATTGGGCTTCGTATATCAGAAGGTGATATATTTGAGGTCAATGTTGCGTCCTCGCTGTAACATAATTTCGTTATATCATCTCCTCTTTGGGCCTCAGATGACATGCTGAACATACGATTGGTCTGATCATGTCCACCTGTTAAAGAGTCAAACTCAATACATATAAAGAAGAATAATACATAGACCTTCGTAGTTGACATATTCCTAACTATGGACGCCATGTTTGTTGTCAAAATTCACAATGAACTGATTCCAATAAAAGTGTCTGCCCTGTCGGCACCTATCCTTTATAGTCATTAAATTCAAAAATATTCTCGACGAAACCTTCATGTCTGCCTTGGACCCGAGTCGTCGTTTCCGTTGGTATAATTTCCCACAAAGATTAATCACATTATGAAGTCAAGTGATCAACGACAACAATCGAACATACCTTATCACTTAGTCTAAATTTAACCTAGAATATGACACATGTGCCGGTTTCAGTTGGCTGCCTTTACAAACTGCTAGGGTTATCGGCTTATCGAGTCGAATGGTTTCATAGAGTTAAAGAGATATTTATTCAGTTTACGCGACAGGTACATTGGAAAAGGACGTCTATAATAGTAAATTAAAATGAATGATGCATATTTATGCCTTCGCATTCTAACCATACATTTGTAAATAAGATGTTTACGAGTAAGACTACACATACGTAAATAATATATGTGTATGAATAAAACCATATACATGTAACTTTGATGTGTACGAGTAAAACCATATACATGTAACTTCGATGTGTACGAGTAAAACCATATACATGTCAATTCGATGTGTATGTTGTTGTTGTTGTAGGGTTTAACGCCATTTTCCAGCACACGATAGGCTATACATGGCGGCCAGTATTAATGGTGGAGGAAGAACCTGGGAAAACCACGGAAAGAACCACCGACCCTCGAGAAGCTACTGGCAAGCTTTCTCACATGCCCACATTAGCCGATTCCGAGACTCGAACCCACGCAGACAGAGGTGAAATGGCAGTGATCCGTAACGGAGAGCGCTTTAGACCACTCGGCCACTCGATGTGTATGAGTAAAACCATAAATGTTAATTAAATGTGTACGAGTAAGACATGTAGATAATTAGAATGATCAAGGTGTATGTGTGGACACTACTGGAGAGCGACAAATAATATGTTAGAGTGTACATATTGTATTATAAATATTATTTTAGCAACATAATCGGTATTACGTAGAAAGCTATGTGAGATACGCTCCTATTGGACAAAATTAATCCAGCTATTTAAATTAATGGAGTAATTGGATATAGCAGCTTACAATTTAGTTCTATGTTGAAGGGACACAAAACTTAATATTTAAATAGTATGTAGTACTGATACTAGGTTTTGTGTTTCTTTAAAAAAAAAATTTACTTTTGTATCAAAATTCTTTGTAAATTACACGAAGCCAAGACGCTCTCTATTCAGCTTTGCATGAAATGAATAAACCGTTGGTAGAACTAATTGAACAATGCTAAATGAAAACCAGGCATTCATATATAGGCAGTTCAACTTGTCACATCGCTGTGAAATGAATAAAACATCAATGCAACTCAATGAGCGTGATTTCAATATTAAGGTACATATCTGTTTTTCCAAGTCGATGCAAAGAACGGGTTTGTTGCAGAGTAGAAATGTATTAAGCTGTTTTCACCAGGCTTGGAATAAAACATTAATTTAGTTTAGTATTTATTGCATATTCTCTCGTGTACAATTTCAATATATTTTTAATTGCGCAATGTAAATGAAAATAAAAGCATTTCAAGATTCGTCCAGAAGTTCAATTAGGTGCATTTAAGAATATCGACATTCCGAGAAATCGAAACATATCATTCCGGATTTATTCTCCTCTTAATATAAATTAAATGAGTCAAATAATCTCTAAGAATCGGCTCAAAGAACAGGATACAGGTTATGGGATAGTTTGAAAGAAGTTGCATGTACAGTATAAGTGTATGCAGAAAAACTTATAACACGATCGTTAAAGTTCCTAATGTACAACTATTAAAAAGAATGCTTCTTCCTGTGTTATATGAAAATAATGTGTACGGACTAACTAAACTCAATGTCTATTAAAGAACCTAGTCCAACATACGTCTGAATAAGAGGACATCTGATTTCCAGACGCCGAGGATCATTCAATCTACCATACTCCCAGAAAACGTGTTGGACTTAATAAAGTACTCGCCTAACAAATTCATTTGTTGGCTAATGGTCTTAATTCAAACGAAACTGGTTTTTGTTTATACTGAATATAACAACAGAGAAAAGAAAAATTTCCAAATATGTTACACAAAAGAGAAGGTCTTTCTACAAGACTAAAACATATAAAGCCTTTGACATTGCATAACAGGCATAACATGAAAAAGTTTGTTAACGGAAATATAAAACTTGAAGTCTATTAACAATCTCCTCTCATAAAAAAATTCGTAGCAGAATACGAGGAGTTTCAAAATCCCACCTAACAATTTCTCTGGAGGGAATTGTAACATTTCTCAGTTACGCTGAAGATATATTACATTCTGTAAAGGCAGCAGTAAACATGTTCTAAATAGGAGTTTTTGCATGTGAAAACTACGAATAACCAAGATTTTGTACAGTAATACAAGAAAGATGTATTGATAAGCAGTCTGTATTAGCGATTGACAAACTACCAGAATATATAACCTTCACAGTGCATTACAGATCGTTTCGCACTCAGCATATTTTGAATTTGTTGGCCAAATCAGAAAGATCGATGCAGTTCTTAACCTACACTAGTAAAATTCTTTCAAGGTCGAGAGAAAGGATAGGAAGATAGGATGAAAGAAAAGTAAGATCAAGAGGAGACCGATCAGACGCAGTATTAACAGCCATAATATTTATTTAATTGCGAACTGCCTTCACAAAATCTATGTTAATAAACTCGGTTTCATACTGACCTGTAGTAACTGCCAATTAATCAGCAAGGAAACATGATTCATTTCTGGCTTCTCAGTCCAAGGTCTTATTGTCAAAGTTCAAAATAGTATAATGCCCCTACCATGTTGTTAATTTTTTGTAGGGCCATAAGAAAAAACTTTTAGATAATACGTCTTCAGTAATCGAAACATCTGAATAAGCTGTATGCGAGCTTTAAAAATAAAAAAATGTCCAATCAGAAACGCTTTGACGTTGAGCTTTCTTACCTCATCACAAACTCTGAAGAATAAAAAATTTTGTACGGTAGTAGAATGAACATTTAAAATTTACCACGTGCGGCCAGAACACCTAGACAACATATCAGGTGTGCTTATTTCAAAGCACATGATTATGTAGTCAATTGTAGATTGTCTGTCACCAGAAGGAAATATACGAAAACTGAACGATGGTGAAAAAACAGTTAAAATCTAAAAACACTAAATTTCCTTTTTATTATGTCACCTCTACATATTAGTCAAAGATAGAAAACATTGAGAAATATGTTTTCTAAATGATTATAAGAGATGAAATAGTAAATTAGCTGACAGACGTACTAATTACAGAAGGATGTTTTTTTAAATTATCAACAGACGAAAGAACAAAAGAAAGAACCGTGATATGAAAAAACAGTATTTTAGGCACAAAGCTGCCAGTTTAATTCGTTTATAAATATTTTATTAATATTCAAAAAGCAGTTGGGTCTGGATAAAATGGTAACGAGTTTACAAAAACGCACCCACATAAACAAAAGGCACTATACTAAATATCGATTAAATTCTAGATAAGTCCTTTATGATCATGTAAACAACCCATCGTTAAGTAATCATCAAGTGGCAACTTCCTACGATGGGCTGATCAGTAAATAAGTCCCTAGCTAGAGTACTACAATTATTTTATTTCCTTGTGTGTGTGTGTTTGTGTTTGATTTAGATTTTTAACGTAGCTTTGATAATTTTTCAGTCATATCGCAACGATGTCTGCAGTGTGACAGTTTATAGTGATGCCTAGCATTGGGGCATCATGCCGCAGACATGTAGCATGATGTCTCACCCAGTCATATTATCCTGACACCAGGCCGACCAGCCCTAACACTAACCTTTTAATGCTGAGCGCCAAGGGATCGTACCCATGACCTCCCACATCCGAGGCGGGAGCTCTAACCACTAGGCCACCGGAGCGATCCTTTTAGTTTCTTGCAACGATGATATAATAGTTCATCGTATCATAGATAAGCTATACATTCTAATTAAAACTGATTCTGTTAGATGATAAAGCACGAATTAACAATTTTTTCAGAGACAAGATTTTACAGTCATATACATTACCTCAGGCCACAATTAGCATTTTCTAATTTAAAAATATATTACCTAATGGAAAATTTCAATCTTTAAGCTTCCAAATGTTTGCATGGTATAAATGTTAATTATAACTTGAAACAAGTTACTACAATAATGATATAAAACATAGGCTATCTCAGGTACGCCAGGGGAATCCCAATAACCTGGACCCAGACCCAAATAAACATGTTTACTGATATTAATAATAATCATAATATTAAACCCATATAAATTGAGAATATATTAGCTATGTAATAGCTGTTTACAGAATAAAAAATCAATAATCAGTTCAAGTAGAAAATAAATTTTATTTTAGACAAGGTTAAGTCCAGCATACAATGTTCCATTAGAATAGCATATCATGAAATTTAAAAGAAATAAAAACTATAAAACGATAACTAACAAACACTACAAATGAAATATACATGACAAAAGAATCATACTCATTACTCAAGAGAACAAAATCGGAAAACGAATATATCACAACGATTTCGTTCCTAAGTGGATAAGATCAAAATATTTCGGAAATTATCTCATATGTCAACTGATTTGACCAGTGTTTGGAACTTTTCAGCATATTTGATTAATATATGGATCTATGAACAAATGTGATCAACGTATGGAATTTATGAACAAATATGAACAAATTTGATGGATGTATGATCGATTTTTCTTCACACTGTGACACTGAATGTCAGGTGCAAAAAGGAATGTACGTTGGCATATATCTTGTTGCATCAGGTCGACTTGCACTATATATGTCTTCTTTTCCCCAGGTCCGTCAAGATGAAAGAACAACCTCACGTAGCACGCCCCTCACAACTTGATGAAGATCCCTTTGAGTCTCTGTGTCCCGCAGACCCGTTGGTTTAGAACCTTTGCTCCTCGTACTGAATAAGGGGGCCCCGAGTGGCCGAGTGGTCTAAAGCGCTCTCCGTTACGGATCACTGCCATCTCACCTTTGCCTGCGCCGGTTCTAGTCTCGGATTCAGCCAATGTGGGTATGTGAGAAAGCTTGCCAGTAGCTTCTCGTGGGTCGATGGTTCTTTCCAGGCTTTTCCCGGGTTCTTCTTCCGCCATTAATACTGGTCGCCATGTATAGCCTATCGTGTGCTGAAAAATGGCGTTAAACCCACAACAACAACAACAACATACTGAATAAATCAATACCCTCTTTCGAACCAACCTCACGAATGACAGAAGTATCCGGGTTACACAAAAACGCCAGATTTCGACGCATCTCGGTGATAGCTACACAAATAATTGGGCCGTGTAATAAACAAAACAGATTCAGTTCAGATGTGAGTGCAATGAAGTCTATTACTCAGGTGCGTACATGCAAACGACTGGACATGATTGTTATTATGCATGAATCTGTCTCAGTAAAGGATAATTGCACTGGATTGTAAGAACACGTACATAACTTATTAAATAATGAATAGAGCATACAAATGAATTCAAATTTGTCTGTATAACTAAAAATATGTCTAACTTTAAATTGAGTATATACCCTCTGATAGCTTGGCATTTATTATGGCATAAGTCTGACGTTCAGAAAATTTAAATAAAATTCAGGATTTTATCAAACAGAACTTATAACATGACGTTGTTAATCTTGTTGTTAACCGAGATGCGTCGAAATCTGGCGTTTTTGTGTTACCCGGATATTTCTGTCATTCGTGAGGTTGGTTCGAAAGAGGGAATTGATTTATTCAGTATGTTGTTGTTGTTGTTGTGGGTTTAACGCCATTTCACTTATCTTGAGAGTTCTTCCATAACGTGGTAAGCGTCCTAACAAGATTCTTAAATTCTGTGACGATTCAGATAGAATTAGGTTCATAAATATTCCAGGCACGATCGTACCTAGGGCCAAGGAACTCGAGGCAGAACGGATTCTAAGATGCCTAAGCTTTGTGTGTGCAGTGTGTTAACATTAGTCAGTATTCCTATGTGACCAAGATTAACAACAAACCACTGACGGGTAGAGCTGTTTGCGACAACGAAACCCACCTACAATTTCGTTTATATATAATAATGAGATATTTTTGTACAAACAATTCTGCGCAAGTATGAATGTTTGGCATAGCCTAATATTTTACAAACAATTTACCTTCGTAGAAATGTAAGAAAAGTTCTATTTCTGTCAATACATACTCAAGGTAACGAAGGATTTGTCACTCTTTAGAAATATAAGAAACATATTTGGGATTGTAAATACTTCCTAAATAAGAAAGAGCATCAATAAATGTTTACATTTTGCGAAGGAGGGTTTTGGTATGGGCTCAAAATACTTCCCGGGTCATTATTGTTAAAGATACCTTTCACTTCTATAGATAATTCACGATGCTGTTTTGAATTTGAATTTATAACC
The DNA here is from genome assembly GCA_028554795.2 of Sinohyriopsis cumingii. Classification (NCBI taxonomy): domain Eukaryota; kingdom Metazoa; phylum Mollusca; class Bivalvia; order Unionida; family Unionidae; genus Sinohyriopsis; species Sinohyriopsis cumingii. The sequence goes on along the minus strand of CM068842.1, from coordinate 53,352,873 downwards.
GTCCAGTATTGTTTGTCGCAATGTTTGACTGATTCTGGCATGCAGTGATCGAAGCACGATGAGCTCAAAGTAACTGTTATGCTCTAGAAGACGCACAAATATAGATATAACACGTGCAAACCTAACAAAACAAAGTTATTTAAATGTAACTATATTATATGACACAACAAAAAGGAACTAGCATTGCAATGCTTCTAAACAATCAATACGTTATTGATTTTGAATTTAAAAAATCAAGGAAATATTATTATTAAATTATTTCAATACATGAATTACTTAAACAGGGTTTATAAACACATATGAGACATAAAAAAATGCATATTAATGAAATAGTAATTTTAATTCTGCTTACACCTCTGTTATCTATCGCTTAAATTGTGTGTTTTTTTTAATTATTATTTGTCTTCATTGTGTCAGCAAGGGTGTTTTGCGCTCTGTTTGATAGGAAAGGGGAAGTAACTATGACTAATCATAACAGTAACTGGAGGATTATGTATTCTAAAAACAACTTTATGAAACAAAACTGTCTCGCGTGAAATAATTTATCCAGTTTTATTTGCCAGTGTTTCTCGTTTAACAGCCATATAGATGCAATTATACGTTGAAGCACAGTGAAATTATACTTTGAAGCAAAGTGAAATTATACTTTGAAGCACAGAAAAATTATACTTTGAAGTACAGGGAAATTATACTTTGAAGCAAAGTGAAATTATACTTTGAAGCACAGGGAAATTATACTTTGAAGCAAAGTGAAATTATACTTTTGAAGCACAGTGAAAGTACAGTGAAATTATACGTTGAAGCACAGTGAAACCTGATTTACCTTTTAAACAGAGATAAATAACATCTGAAGACAGGTGATTGCCTAGCAGAGTAAAATTGTCCATGGAAGTATTTAATTCAGGTGACGTTGAGACTAGGGTACTTCCTAGCAACAACAAAAAAAAGAAAAGAAAAGAATATTGAATTGCGGGACAAATCAGTTTCTATGGTGAATAATGATTCGAGGGACAAAGGGAATGTAATAAGGTAGGGTAGTTGAGGGACCAAGTAATAAGACAGGTGATGACAAAGCACTGGACAATAGGGACAAAATGGCAACAGTTTTGCAAGTGGCTGACCTCAATAGGTCGGAAACTTAGTAAGTGTTCGAGATGACCTTAACACACGCTACTATAGGTGGGTATGGAAAAAGCTATGCGAACTATTTATAAGAATAAAAGGGTCTATAGGGACAAACGAATGTATGGGTCAATGAGAATTTAATATGTAGGTGACACGTTTGGGACAGTAAAGTTTATGGGGACAAAAGTGTTTATTTTTTGTAGAATGGTTTCTAATGTCAAAGTGAATGGTGATGGTTTAGAGTTTAAAATTTAAGCTGTCAGCGTAGACACAAACACATACACATACACACAAACACATACACATACCCACAAACACAAAGAGCTAGTGTCTTAGAGTTAAGAGTATTAATTCAGTTCTCAAATAGTTTAGAAGATGCAAGAGTCAACACAGATAGACCCGTTGTTCAAAGATGTGCTTAGAGTCATACGAAAACATTATTCACAGGCAAATGTGTCAACAAAACGTCTGGTTCATGATTTGATGAGTCATACGAAAGTTTATAAGTGCTTATTAAAATTGCTATATATGTAATATATGTAATATATATATATATATATATATATATATATATATATATATATATATATATATATATATATATATATATATATATATATATCTATCTATATATATATATATATATATCTATATATATATACTATTATTTAAGGTGGGTCGTGGGCAGTTTTGTCGTCCTCAGACGGTTTCGTGGGCAGATAAAAGTTCGTGGGCAGATTTCCATCTGCCCACGAAGCACGTCGTCCTTTTCTGCACTCTTGCCACAAATATCAATAAAATAAATGCATATTTATGCTGCTGAATGTTAAATATTCGATAAATATTCATCTGCTAAATAAATAATTGCCTTTTTACCTATTTATTTCCATTTTTTCATTAATGAATTGAATTGAATAGCACAACTTGAGTTACCTCCCATTATGTACTAGTATATATTGCACCTTAAAAATAGATTGACCCGGAAGTAGTATGTTTCAAATTTACTGCCCATGATGACAGGGGGTCGTTACAAAGAAAATCAAGGGATGGGGTTCTAACCTGTAACAATATAATATGTTAATAGTGTTACAGGTTAGAACCCAAATCTGTTGATTTTCTTTGTAACGAGCCACTATGCCCGTGATTATTATTGTGAGAGATCAAAACTGCCCGGGAACCAGGATGTGGAGTGAATAATCTGCCAATGTCGCCAACAAGCACCATACATATATACTATTTATTTTGATATCTAAGAAGTTTTCAATAATGCTAATTAGTAACATTATAATGAGTGAGCTGTTATATGTCTTTCGAAATACCTCTATTCACTATTGCTGGTCTTGAGCCCAAACTAAGAGGATTGTGGCTGTCATTAGAAATACAAGTGATACCATTTATTTAAATCCAGGCTTAGTAAGTTCATAACTTCACTTAAGTTCATATTATATGCTGCTGCATTTTCTTCTCTCAGTCTACCATTAACAACGACAACAAAAGAAAAATGGTGTTTACTCAGAATTTGTTCCTATATTTATCAAAAAATTTGTTTTGGAACAGATATTTTGTTGGAAAAGCTGAAAGAATAAAATTGGGGGAAAATCATGATGGTATAATAATACAATTGTTTACTTATAATAAAAGAATACTGGATTTAGTGTACAACATCCTTGCAATAATTAAATGGCATTGTGAATATGCAGAACCCCAATTCTTTAATGTACATGTACTGTTTAAGGTACAAAACTGTTTTGCATACTTCATAACTTATTTCTCTAATAGTGCAAATAATAGGAGACAGAAGACATTTAGAAAGAATTAATTTGTCAAAATAAGTTAAATATCAAGATTAGTTTAATGGACGTTTGAAAATTTACTATTAAAGTAAAATTGCCTATTTTTGAGAGAAACATCCTAATAGTAATACACGTAATTTTATTTAAATTAGCAGTAATGTAGAGGATGCTGATTTATTTATGAAATATACCATAAACGTGTGTTTCATGTTCATTACTCCAAAGTAAAATACCCAAGAACCACCTCAGAAAATCAGTAATGACATATTCACGTAAAACACAAAACACAATTCTAAAAAGGTGATGGAGATGCAGTTATCAGCTGTGAGTCACATAGCTAACACATGTTGAGTAGCAGACTGGATGATTGGTATGGAACAAATTGTATTTGCCTTGTCAGAATAGTTGGTAAAGATTTTAAGAGGACTTCCTGGTTGGAAAAAAGTGAATTGGAGAAATGTATTATTTTTTTCATCGTATGTGTCCTTGTTTCACTTCATTAATAATAATGATATGACTTTTGACAAATCTTTTTGTCCGAGTGACTCAATGCTGATAAGTGTAAAAAAATGTCGAGGCTGCGACAGATGTGTCCTCTGTAGAAATGGGTGTTTATTAAACTAGGTCAAAATTAGGTAGTGTAAAAATAGGAAGTGGAACAATACACAATATGGAAAACGCTCGCTGTGGAAGACATTGGGCGGACATACAGACACATCAAGATGTATTTAATAAGATTCATACACATATTATATACTGTTGTATAGCTCTCCTTGTATGCTTCAGATTTATACTATAAACATTGAAGTGTGTGATACCGAGACAAACGGCAATGGAAGATGCACGTATCAAGGTTATGAAGATTGTTAAATTCACAAGCGATACAGAGTCAAATATACCAAAACTTTCATATTGCATTTTCTTACATTTCTACTATCACAGATCGATTTAGACTGATGCGAAACCTATCAATTTATATCAAATTTGTCAAAATCGGGGTTTATTTACTATTGTTATGAGTTATTCACCTGTATGGAAAACGATCGTATAGGAAGACATTAGGCGAAATGACAGACAAAGGAAGATATACTTAATAAGATACATACACATACTATATACAGTTGTACGGCTTTAATTATATGCTTTAGATATATAGCAATAGCATCGAAATATGTAGTACGATCGCAAAACGGCAATGGTAGATTCACGTAGCAAGGATATGCAGATCGGTAAAGTCGCACCCGATATTCAGTAAAAAGAACAAAACCTTCTATTTTGCATTTTCACACATGTCTATTGGCACAGATCGATTTAGTATGATTAGAAACATATCAATTAAAATCAAATTTGTCATATGATATCAAATGTGTCAAAACCGTTGTTTTTGCGATTGTTATGACTTATTCGCCCATATGAAAAACTTTCGTATAGGTCGGATCTAGGCGCACGGACAGACAAATAAAGACGTGCTTATTAAGATATATACACACATTTTATAATATTGTATAGTTTTAATTCTATACTTCAGATCTCTAATATTAGCATCGAAGTATGTGCTACAATCACAAAACGGGAAGGGTGTATTAAAGTAGCAAGCATATGAAGATCGGTAAAGTCGCACCCGATATTCCGTAAAAAGTGGAACTTTTTTATTTTGTATTTTCACACACGTCTATTGGCACAAATCGATTTAGGCAGATGAGAACCTATATATTAATATGAAATTTGTCAAAAGCTGTGTTTGTTTACTATTGGTATAAATTATTCACCTATATGGAAACCGTTCGGATAGGAAGGCATCGGGTGCACAAACAGACATATGAAACCGTACTTAATAAGATACATACACATATTATTTAATGTTGTACATCTTAAATTATATGCTTCAAATCTATAGTATTAGCATCCAAGTATGTGCTACTATCGCAAAACGGGAAGGGTAGATGCACATATCAAGGATATGAAGATCGGTAAAGTCGCAAGCAATAATGAGTCATAAATACCAACTTTTTTATTATTAATTTTCTCGACTTTTTTTGGCACAGATCGATTTAAACTGATGAGGAACCTATACATTGATATTATATATGTCGAAATATATGGTTGTTTAAGATTGGTACAACTAATTTACCTATATGGAAAATCTTTGTGTTGGAAGGTATTTGGCGCACGGAAAGACAAATGAAGACGTACTTAATAATATATGTAAACATGTTATATGCTGTTGTTTAGCTTTAATTTTATGCTTGAAATCAGTAGTATTAGCATCGAAGTATGTTGTAACCCCCCTCCCCTTAGTACGCTACTGCAAGCAGACTTTGTTAAATGCTAAGAGACACTAATTGCTCGAAAATTATAATTTAAAAATATTTATGTATTTATGGACTCGTATATTATAACCTTATAATGCGCCTTCATTTTCCATCAGGTAGGTCTCCAGGTCGAGTTGTCATGAAAAACAGGAACCAGTATCGTACATTCTTTACTAAGCGACTTCTCCGATGGTGCAATGTGTCTATAGAGCGTCCGCCTCGGATGCGAGGGGTCGCGTATTCAAACCCCGGCCGAATCATACTAAAGACATAAAAATGGTACTAGCAGCTGCCTCTTTTGGTGCCGATCATTAAGAGGTTAGTGTTCGGATTAGTCGGCCTGGTGTCAGGATAGTGTGACTGGGTGGGACAAGTTTGTCTTATGTCCGCTAAAATGCAAAAGCCTACTGAACCAAGTCGAACAGGTTACGTATTATACAACTTATTTTCGAGGTTTCAGCGCCCCCCCCCCCTTAAATGCGTACATATATTATCAGTATACCTCCATGCTCAAGCCTATGCATTTGGGTTACCCCCCCCCACCCCTCTATGCGTACATACTAAATGGACGGCCCCTAACCATTCATGAGATGGTATTGATTCAAATTTACGAGTGCGATTGTGATGTACGCATTTCCCTACACAAACACGGGATGGTATTATTCAACCGTACATGTCCACAAAACTATATATATTTATAGATATATGTATACAACCATGGTACATCAATTAGGTATCTAATTACATAATGACAGTGTAGTGGTTAGCAAATTTGAGAAATATACTTTTTTATTCAGACACCATGCCAAAAGGAAAGAACAAACTTACAGTTTACGCTGAACTAAATTAAATTTACTATTTTTGTTTCCAGCATGGTCGGAATATGTTTACATGTTTCATATTAGGAAACAATTTGCATTATGGCTAAGTATATCTAAGAAGGAAATAAGATGTTCTTACAAACTCTTATTTTGTTGGTGTATTGGTTACCTCTCAACATATGAACCATTCTTTGCCATCTCACGATTATAATCCGTATGTACTTAAGCGTTGTCTCATTTGTAGTGTTAATTTTTAAATGTATACTTTGCTTGTAAAATGATCCCACTTTATATAAATGTACAAACACCGCAATCGTGATGTGCTTACAGGAATACATTCTTCTGAGTTCTACTGAAGTCAGTTATTCAGTATAATTTGTAAAACGATATGGACTGATTGATAAAAGTGACTGTTTTCTTTACTTTGGTTTGTCGCAATATTTTTCTAACACAGTACTAATAATATACACTGGTCACACATGACGCCCCAAAGAAGCAGTTGTAGTTAATTCTTTTTTACCTGTAGTAATGGGATTTTTACAATATATGGCTGTGGCAGATGTACGTCGATTATCAGACAATGGTCGGCTTTTGCACTATTCGCTTATTTCCCTACTTCGAGTGCGGACTGATTGACCGTTAAGCAAAATCTCAATTAATCTCTGCGATTTATGTGCAACGTACGATATTGTCCCCAGTGTTTATTTAATTCCATCATCGTTTAACAAAACTTCTTTTCTTATCCTCTCTAAATCAACTTTTGTTGACCAAAGACAATACATTTTATAAGCAAGGCAGAACGCAAAATCACATTACCCATCCACGAGTACAATGAAAATATGTAAACAAAAATAGTTAATAAAATTCCAAGGTATGTATAATATTGTAATATATTTTGGAGTATGCGCATTTGTTTACCGCTCTCCATTTTAAGGATTCCTTATATACTTGCTTGAATATGGGAAGTCGGTGCTGGGATTATAGTCTTTAGACCAAAATAATTAGCCAATTACTAGGGGCAAACGTTACGGAGTGAAGTGTAAGTGAGTTTCAAGATGACATGGTTTACTTTTGGTGAATTCAGGTAAGAGCCGCATGAGTATCCCTGTCACTCAGTAGTCCCTATTCAAATCTAATTGCGTGAATTGATCGTGTGACTCCAGGTGCAGTATTTATGACTGGAGATTGGTAAATTATACAATGGAATCAACAGAAAAGGACTGTTCCGCCGTCGGCGGGCGCCATTTATTGTTGCTGTGGTGGTAAATATGTTACAAAGTTACAGGCGAAATGAAGCTAAAAATCATGATTTAAAAGGCCTAAGGTGGCGTAGTAAAAACGGTTCCCTGTATTAGGTTGTTGAGTTGTATAGTTTCACGGCGTGAAATACTGGCGGTAAGTTACGGAAAGTTAACGAAGAGAAGCTTTGCAGTTGTGACATTGACATACAATTGGGAAGTTGGGATTTGTGGTCATGTATTAATTAGAGTAACATTACTGATAGATTGGACGCGTTGGACTTTCCAGTTTGCAGAAGTAGTTGTACAGGATTCCTTTGAATCGGGGAAACCTATGACTCGTAGCGGGATTCGCGCAAGGGCTTGACATCGCTCGGTCAAGAAACCCATTTGGTTGATACAATATTTCTTGCGTGAGCATAATGCAAATGTGTATATTGGCTTGCACTGTTTGCAGCTATGATGTACGATGTTAAGATCTCAGTCGGTCAGGATATTCTTTAACAACGGTATCTTTTATCCTAACACGTCTTTCAATACGGTACCATTTACCCCTTGCAATAAAGTATATCAGTTGGAGGTTGAGGATGAACTAATCGATATTGAATTTCTCTAAGTACTGTTTGGTCAATGTTCGGATCTCATTATCTTGTTATTGCAAAAAATATATATTGGTTATAATCAATTACACCTTTAGTTTTATGATTATTTAGACATTCTATATAAATCCAGCATGGTATCAGTTAATATTTCGACGATATTGTTATATGTGACCAGTACATTTGAACATGTATGATTATAAACAGTAAAATTAGGCATTTAAACTGTAGGAAAAAAAATTCTACTGAAAAATGTTTCATCAGCATAAAAAACTAAGGCTTGTCAAATCCGAGACTAGCAATATTTTATAGTACCTATATTTGCTCTTTTCAGGCCAAGTTCTCACGTAATGGCTTGTTTTAGTAAATTGCTTGTTTTTGTGTGGGGTTTTTTTTGGTGCTCCCACACAAAATGCGCATGCGCGGAATTTATTTTCCGTTGCCATGACGTATAAAAGTTACCGGCCATGCACCAACATTTTTCTTTATACATCAGATTTGCATAACATGATTAAAAGTAGTTATACTTGAACAAAAAGAACCAAAAAAAACCTATAAAGTGTACAGAAAAAATAATTTAATTTCTCGAAATAAAAGTATACATAACTGTTACTTAGATACGATTTTCCACCTATAGAGGACGCCAGCAGGAAATGACGTACATTTATCCCCACAAGACGAAGTACTGGGGGGGGGGGGGGGCCGGCACCAGACAGACCCCCCACCCCACTTTTCCAAAAAATTATAGTGTTTTATGTGTATTTATCCCCCCCCCCCATGTGTTGTATGTTTTATATTATGCAAAAGAATTTAGGTCAAAAAAATTTAATTCTCCTTTTTAACGGGGTATTTCTTTTAAAACCTAGTTTTATCTATAGGGTTGTTTTTCCGAATAGGTTTCCATCTTTCCATCACCTGACTTGAAATCCCTTCCCTATACTCTTGGTTGACCTTGGCTAGAGGTCGCCTATATCCCGTGTGTGCTATATATATATATGCTATAGTTTGTGTATGCTATATTTTGCTTCCATGTTGGGATAGCCTTTATTTTTTCCCAAATCTCCCCAGTAATCTTAGGACCTTATAATCGGATCAAGAAAAGGTTTATTTTTATTTATTTAATATATTTTTGAATTTTGGCTAAGTAACGGTGTATTATAATTTAATTAAGAAAAAAAAAACTTAATGTGTTCTGTGTGCAAATATATTGTGTCATTATTCACATATTGGATTTGTAAATTGAAATCCGCTGTACTCGAGTTGGAGTCCATACACTTTTTTATTTGCTTGTATTTCTCCCACCTAGAGTTAGGCCGTCTCAAATTATTTATTGGATTTCTGCCAAAATCTCTAAAAATGGTTGTTCTTCCCACACACACACACACACACACACACACACATACACACACACAGTGGGGATTTACCGTGCAGTGCGACAGCTGCACATTTTGAGCAAATAGAATTAGAAGAGAGACTTATTAGATCCTTTGTTTTCGTGTATGTATGTAAAGTTTCCTATATGAGGTGTTTTTCCCGACTCTTTCATAGCCCCATGACGTCATTATCTCGTTCTTTTCCCATATAGTTTCTCTGTCCCGATAATTAGGATTTGTGATAGTTTACGTAATATAATTAAAGTCTATTTAATTATTTAATTTTAATTGTAATGGATAATAAAAAGAAACTGAAGCTGTTTAGGAAAATTTATAAGAATCTAAAAGGGTGGCGGCTACAGCAGATTCCAATCCGGGGTGGGGGTATGAGGGCAAGGGTTCACTTTGTGATGGTCCCCTTTAAGGGGAGATTATCCATTGCCCCATCTCCCTCCCCTTCTTTTCACCCTTTGCAGCCCCGTCCCTCCCATTCACAAATCTTCCTAGAAGTTCTTTTTTCTAATTAATTTGAAAGGATTACAAAAAAATTTGCCTATTCATTTTTTTTATGTTTATGACTTGGTCACACGCCATCATGGTTTTAGTTATGTTATCTGTTATTTTTCCTATTAAAGTTTTGTTAAAGTTGCCGTCTTGATATAAAACTTGGTTTCTTCTGTATTTTTATTTCTTGGATATCTCCATAATTAATTGTATCCTGTCTTGTTTCCTAAACTCGCACTGTGCCATCGCATGATATTTTGTGAAGTTCGCACATTTGCACATGAGATAATTTACATGTATGCATATGTCGTGTAGATATTTGAATATCAAGCTTTGTATTTTTGGAGAGCCGATGTTGGTCCAGTACCTCTAAGGTCTGTCCCAATTAACCGAGATATTTCCTCCTCTACTTTATTTTTAATTTTAGAGGTTAAATTTTCCCTTATCCAATTATATGTTTCCTTAGTTTCAATTCCCCAAAGTTCCTCATTTTCCCTATATTTACATAAAAGTTCCTTTATACTTCTAAAGGTCCTTGTTGTTTCTAATCTTTTTACCAGTTTATTATTTTTGTAGATGTCACTTATGTTTTTCATGCTAAAACCAAACCAGTAAATGTATAAAGCTTCCTAAGGGGTTTTGGGTTGGATATTTACTTCTTTTACATTATAAATTAAATACTAGAGAGGAGGCCTAACTCGAATCGGGAGAAACACAAATAAATAAAGAAAGAAAGTGCGGACCCTGACTCGAATACAGCCTACCTCATTTTGAAAATAGACTTTAATGTGAGAAACACCACACCATAGTCAATCACATAAAACAAAAGGTTTTATTTTAATTTCAAATGGTAGTATACCGTTCATCTCGCCGGAATTCTAAATTGCAAATTAATTCAAAAGCAACTAAATTTATACCAGGACAAACAAATAAATTTGAAAAGTCCATAGAAAAATATATATTAAGACAACAGAGACAAATTTGACATAGTATTGCTGTCCCTACACACAGACTATATAGCATACACACACCATAGCATTGATACACATAGCATACACGGAACATAGAAAATTCTTGACAAAGATCACTAAAAATCAAGGATATGAAATCTGAAAATGGGAATAAGACCCATGTTTCAGACTACTACCCTTTAGAAAACACTAGGACTAATTATAAACTAAAAGTTTGATCAAAATTCCTTTTTTAAACTTTAAACAAGCGCACACATCTTGGGGTATACAAGAGTACATGAAAACACTTTATTTTTTATGTGGTGGGGGTCATCTGTCTGGTGCCCCCCCCCCCATGATACTTTCGTAACTCATACCTGCGAAAGATTATCATTTGCACTCACATTGTATGTTCTTTAAAATAATGATTTTTTTTTTTTTATTTGCGAGATATCGTCGTATAGTTAACCTGGATACAATATAATCTTGGTCCGTTTGCACCTTGAAACTTATCATGCGTGAATGGCAGGCGCCTTCAAGCAATCTGGTGATATTTTCGTCTCTTTTGCGATATTTTTTTTATCTGACATTAGCGATACACACACAGTAAGGATGCATACGCATGCCGGCATCCGCTACATTTACGGAGTTCGTTGATATATTTTGTTCTGTAAATTTCGCATGATGAAAAAAGAAGGAATACATTATAACAATGCAAGGTTAGTTTCTTTTATTTTATTTTCAATCAAGTGTTTGTTTATTGTACCGTGCCGGGGCGGGGTGGGATGGGGGGGGGGGGCACAAATTCAACACAAAATTAGTTCCTTTCTTATCTGCATGGTATAATGGAGCAAATATGATTGACGATATTGACTGGTAATAACAAGCTTTCAATTTACGCGCGCACACACGAAGACAACTTGAAAAATAGAAACAAACAATAAAATTAACTGGTAACTTCGCACTTGCTCAAGGCTTTGTAGTTACAATGGGGGGGGGGGTCTGTGCTATTATCTGGTTAGGCATGACTATTTCGCAGAAATACAAACAAATCTTTTGAGATGAGCATAAAATACAATTATTTCTTTTCCTCCATACATTTACGATGCTCTCAAAGGACCCACATATTTAGGTAAAAGTATGACCGTTACCAGGCGTTACCGAGTTGAAAATATGCCGAGTAAACTTACGAATTACGCCACGTACAATGTATAAACAACACTTGGCAACTTTTAATGATAAAAGATGGTGTTTTTATTTATTTACTTATTTATTTAGTTATCAGAACTCTTTCAGAATAACAATGTAACTGCCGATTATACAGCTCGCCTCTAAGAAGATTTTCGTAGTTTCCAACTGCCATGCATAAAATAAGTTTATGCCAAAGTGATCGTGACCTACAAAATGTTGGCCATTGTCACAGGGCATAAAATTCATAAAACAATAAAGAACATTCCTTTTTGTTCTACCAAAGCAGCGGAACCATAATGAGTTGATAAAACACAAGGATATTTGTTGTTATTTTGCAAACCATTGCTAATAAAATCAGCTTCAGAAACTATTATTATTGTCCGCCCTGGAGGAAAGATTTTACAAGGTGGAAATCACTGACTGTCAGTATCCCTGGAATGACAACCAGTATGACAACTATAACTAGTTTGTGCATCAGTAAATAATCTTGAGTAGCCACTGCACCTGAAATGCGTGCAGTCCATTCATCGAATACCTCCTATTCATTCATTGTATAATACACATTTTACTTACTAAGAATACCCTATCACAGTATAAATGTTTAGTCATAAATCGGGAAAGTTTACAACTGTATATGCATATTTATTTCTATTTTAACCGTACTGTCATAAAGGTACTTCTGTGGAGGCTAGTGTGTATATGTCATGATGAAAGCTTATGTCATTAATAGTTTTCTTTCTTTGCTCTTTACAAAAAATCAAAATAATAAGACTTTCGTTATCTTTTGTCAGATTTCATATTTTCTTGAGAATTTTTTTAAAAATGTATCTGGAAAGTAAACATAAAAAATACGATAATTTAAAAAATGAAATTTGGGTCTCCATCTAAAGAATTTATATATTCTTAGTTACTACTCAGTAATTTTTAATTATTCATAAATGATTGTAAGATAAATTAGTTTTACAGTGTAAAAGTGCGAGTTTGCTCCATTTACAGAAGGGTTTACTTGCTATTCTCTTTGTATAATTCTCCCAGCTTTAAACTACAGATACAGAACATTACATAAGACAGCGAATTTCAGTCTTAACCTAAAGCTCGAGGCTGGAGAAGAGGTCACTAAATTACCGTTTCCATAGTTACACACTGGTCAGATAGAGCAGTCTCCCGCAGGTATCATTCCCTATAGATGAATTAGAGGCCAAGTAAACTGCCTTCATTTCATGAGCTATACTAGTGTAGTATAGATGAAATAAGTTTTAAATTGCAAAAGTTGTCTCTTTTGTAACCAAAGTGCAAATCAATAAAGAAATATAATGACATGTAAAATTACATGAACAGCAATGAAGGATCTTTTCACGAGAGTCGCAAAAGATTGAAACTATTTAACGAATTTCATAAATTTCATTTTAAATAAACTTAAATGTAAGATTATGTTATGTGTATCACATGACAGAAATGATATTCAATAAAAAACATAAAAATAGGTTACATAATTGACTTTAAATTGCATTCGTCATTACACCTTCAATTCATATGTCGTCATGCCGGCATTTGCTGAGTTACTGGGTGTTACTAAACGTATCATATAGTTACGTATGATACTGGAAAATATCATATGGGTATATTAATCTTAAGAGGAGCAACATTGGCTCAGTGGTTAGCGTCTCAGACCTGCGACCGAAAGGATGCAGGTTCAACCCCTGCCATCGGATCAAATCCTCGACCTTCTTGGAAAATAATGAGATAACAAGTACATTCTAAAAAGACATGGAACCTATTACCTCCACTGAAACGTACGAAATGATCATCTAAATTTGCAACAAGTGATCAGGAGAAGTGCGACCTGTTGAACTCGGAAGTTTGATATGTTACACGTTTAAAAAATTATGATAAACAGTTACCGCATTTTGAAGTTAGAAATGAAACTTTTATTTCTGCCATCATTATATATAAACAAGAAATTATAGATGTAGTAACTAGTCTTGACCTAAACAAAACCGCTGGAACCAATCCAATAAGTAATAAACTTGTACAAGTATAGTTGAAGAAATGTATGTTCCATTGCAAATACATTTAAATAAATCACTCCCAGCCAGCGTGTTCCTAACACAGTGCAAGCTAGCGTATGACATACCGATGTATAAGAAAGGAGATAAAACACTACCGTCTAAATGCAGACTAATTGTTGACTTCAGCTAAATTATATACACTATTCATAAGTCCAACCTTAGAATATACTTCTGGAGTCTGGGATAATTGTTCTATTGAAGATTCGGAAAGATCAGAATAAAGGGGGGAAAATCAGATGGAAGATGCACGGATCGTTCCAGATCTATACCCATTAATTCTTCTAGATAGTCTCTTTATGCGGAAACTGCTTGGTTTGCACAACGAAGGAAAAGGAAGAGATTATGCATTATGTATTCGATTATAAATACTCAAGTACCTAACTATTTAAACGAACTTCTTCCACAAAGGAGATATGAGGCATCTAATTATCGTCTACGTTACTCTCAAAGTATCACACCAATCTCAACCAAACTTTATATTTTCACACGACCTTTTACCATATACGATTCGTCTTTAGAACTCTCTGCCTGATGATATCCGAAATCCTCCAAATCTTTCTATTTTTAAGAAACGTTTCTCTAATTTAACTAACGGGTCATCACACAAGCAGAAAGACATCTTATTGTAGGTGAGTAGTCACGTCACTTTTCAATGATAAATCTAGACTTAACCAAGAAGTGTATTGAAAGGTAGAGCGAAAGAGCTGGGATCTTTGGCATTAGGTAAGGGGCAATAGACAAAGTGTTCAACTTCTTCATTATCATAAGCACATGCACACGTGAAAGAGTTAACTAAATTCACCATGTAAAGGTCGGATTTCAGGAGACTACCTGCTTGTCTAAGTTTAGTATGTAGGATATTAAGGTGACATTTGTCAGTAGCGTAATTTTAGCGTGATGACCCGTTAGTTGAATTAGAAAAACGTTTCTTAAAAACAGAAAGATTTGGAGGATGAGAAACCTATAAACTAATATCAAATGTGTTAACATCGGTGGTTCTTTACAATTGGCATGACTTATTTGGTTATATACAAACCATCAAAAAACGGCAAGGGTAGAAGCGGGTAGCAAAGATATGAAGATCGGTAAGTCGCAAGCAATACCGAGACAAAAAAGGCAACTTTCAAGGTAGCATTTTCACACATTTATATTGACACGGGTCGTTTTAGACTAATGAGAAACCAATGACTGGATATCAAATAGGTCCAAATCTTTGTAGCTTTTTTTACGATTAACATGACATATTTAGCCTTATAGAAAACGATCATGTTGCAAGGATATAGGCGCACGGACAGAGAAATGAAGATGTACTTAATAAGATACATACACATAATTTTTTACTGTTTTATTGCTTAAGTATATGCTTCATATCACTAGTATCAGCATCGAGGTATGTGATACCATCGCAAAACAGCAATACTAGAGGCACGTAACAAGGATATGAAGATTGGTAATGGTAAAGTCGCAAAGGATACTGGGTAAAATATATAAACTTTTCTAGGTTGCATTTTCACACATTTCTGTAGGCATAGATCAATTTAGACTGATGAGAAACCTACCAAATAATACCAGATTTGTCAAAATCTGTGTGTGCTTACGATTGGTATGACTTATTCGACTCTAAGATAAACGTTCGTGTTGTAAAGATCTAGGAGCACTAACATTCAAATGATTATCATCGAATTATATGGTACCATCTCAAAGCGGCAAGGGTAGAGGCACGTAGGTAGAATATAGAATATGATGATCCGTTGATGATCCGTAATATCGCAAGCGACACCAAGTAAAAAATATCAACTTTTTTACTTGCATTTTCACACATTTATATATTTCACAGATCAATTTAGACTGATGAGAAACCTATCAATTGATATCAAATTCGTCTAAATCGCGTTTTTAAAAAATTACTAATGTTATAACTTATTTGCCTATATGGAAAACGCTCATTGAGGAAGACATTGAGCGGACATACAGACACACAAAGATGTACTTTATAAGATGCATACACATATTATATATTGTTGTATAGCTTTCCTTATATGTTTGAGATCTATAATATTAAAATTGAAATATGTGGTACCGTGGCAAACTGCAATGGTAGAGGCACGTATAAGTCGCAACCGATATCGAGTCAAAAATACAAACTATTTTATTTTCATTTTCACACATTTCTGTTGGCACATATCGATTTAGACTGACGAGAAACCTAACAATTGATATCAAATTTTGCTAAATCGGTGTTTATTACTATTGTAATGACTTATTCACCTGTTTGTTAAACGATCGTATAGAAGACATTAGGAGAAAAGACAGACAAATGAAGACGTACTTAATAAGATACACACACATATTATTTACTGTTGTACAGCTTTAATTATATTCTTCAAATTTGTAGTATTAGTATCGAAATATGTGGTACAATCGCAAAACGGCAATGGTAGTTTCACGTACCAAGGATATGAAGATCGGTAATGTCGCACCCGATATTCAGTAAAAAGAACAATCTTTTTTATTTTGCATTTTCACACATGTCTATTGGCAGAGATCGACTTAGAATCATGAGAAACGTATCAATTGATATCAAACTTGTCAACATCGTTGGTTGTTTGCGATTGGTATGACTTATTCGCCTATATGGAAAATATTCGGTTAGGAAAGCACTAAACGCAAGGACGTACAAATGAAGACGTACTTCATAAGACGCATACACATTATTTACCGTTGAACAGCTTTTATTATATGTGTCAGGTTTATAGAATTAGCATCGAAAAAATGTGATACGATCGCAAAACGGGAATGGCAGATGGACATAGCAAGGATACGATGATCGGTAACGTTGCAAGCGATACTGAGTGAAAAATACCAACTTTTCTATTTTGCATTTTCACCCATTTATATTGGCACAGATCTATTTAGACTGATAAAAATTTATCAACTGATATCAAACGTGTCAAAATCGTTCTTTGCGATTGGTATGACTTATTCGCCCATATGGAAAACTTTCGTATAGGTCAGATGTAGGCACACGGAAAGACAGATAAAGACGTGCTTAATAAGATACATACACATATTTTATAATTATGTACAGCTTTAATTCTATGCTTCAGATCTATAGTATTAGCATGGACGTATGTGCTACCATCGCAGAACGGGAACGGTATATGAACGTAGCAAGGATATGAAGATCAGTCAAGTCGAACCCAATATTCAGTAAAAAGTACACTTTTTTGTATTCTGCATGTTCACACATGTCTGTTGGCACAGATCGAGTTAGACAGATGAGAAACCTATATATTAATATGAAATTTGTCAAAATCGGTGTTTATTTACTATTGGTATGACTTATTCGTGTATATCGAAACCGTTCGTAGAGGAAGGCATTGGGCGCACGAACATACATTATGAAGACGTACTTAATAAGAAGATACATAAACATATTATTTACTGTTGTACAGCTTTAATTATATGCTTCAAATCTATAGTATTAGCATCCAAGTAGGTGCTACCATCCCTAAACGGGAAGGATGGAAGCATCAAGGATACGAAGATCGGTAAAGTCGCAAGCGACAATGAGTCGCAAATAGCAACTTTTTTATTATTCATTTTCACACATTTTTTTAAATTATTTTTTTTTTTTTTTTTTTTTGCACAGATCGATTTAAACTGATGAGAAACCTATAAATTGATATCATATATGTCGAAATCGGTGGTTGTTTACGATTGGTACAACTTATTTACCTATATGGAACATGTTCGTGTAGGAAGGCATTTTGGCGCACGGAAAGACAAATGAAGACGTATTTAATAAGATATATAAACATGTTATGCTGTTGTTTAGTTTTAATTTTATGCTTCAAATCAGTAGTCAGCATCGAAGTATGTTGTAAACTCCCCCTGCCCTTAGTATGCAACTGCAAGCACACTTTGTCAAATGCTAAAAGGCACTAACTTTCTTGAAAATTATAATAATCAAAAAAAATTCCGGATTCGTATATTATAACGTTATAATGCGCTTTCATTTTCCGTCAGGTGGGTCTCCAGGTCGAGTTGTTATGAACAACAGGAAACAGTATCGTACATTCTTTGCTAAGCGATCGCTCAGGTGGTGCAGTGTCTGTACAGAGCGTCCGCCTTGGATGCGAGAGGTCGCGGATTCAAACCCCTGCCGAATCACACTAAAGACATAAAAATGGTACTAGCAGCTGCCTCTTTTGGCGCCCATCATTAAGATATTGGTGTGAGGATAATGTGACTGGGTGGGACAAAATGCTGTATGTTTGTGGCATGATGCCACATTGCTAGACATCATTATAAACTGTCACAATGCAGACATGGTAGCGATATGATTGCATTTTTTTTTAAAGCTACGTTAAAAATTACACACACACACACACACACACACTTTGCTTAGTTATTTGCTATTTGAAGAGATGGAATATTGTTCATATTTCAACCGCTTTTTATTAATGATCATCGATGTGACCAACATATACGATAATAATACTCCCGATGATGATGATGATGGTTGTTGTTCTGATTTCTGTATTACTACTGCTCCATGGGTATATTATATATCGAACTTGAAAACAGAAGCACTACCAGCAATAAAGCAGCTTTGAAAACAAATCGCACTTAATCGATATCAATATATATTGACATCAAAATGAACGTCAAATGCTCTGTGCAACTGTATCGAAATGAACTATTACATGCTGGGTTTTTTTTCTTTTTTTTTTGGGACAGTTTTAGACCGAAAAAAGTAGTACTTCAAGGCTCTGTCTATGGTATAAATATGTTCATGTACACTTTTCCATTGTAACTTTAAGTGTATAGACTGCAAATACGATGAAGCACAAATCGAGGACGTCGAGTGTTAGCATTGGAACAATGTTACTACTTCGGTCGAGAAGGATAACGACCTATATATGTATTCCTGCCCACTACCATGTAGGATGTATCAAACTGTATATTACTCAAGCGCTCTTTGTCGAGCGTGCGGGTGTGTGTGTACAAAAACAAATGGAATATAATAACTTTAACTGAAATATATACAATTAAATTCTATATAAAAGTGATGCGGCACCTGGGAGTAAAGCAAAAAATGGAAGAAACAAATTTCCGGATCGCTACTATCAACAGCAATGGGATAGACAAAGCGAAAGCAGACAAAGTAGCCAAAGAAACAAACTTTGGTGTAATAATGATACAAGAAACACACTATAGAATTAAGCCAGAGTTCGAAATTTTAGTAGAAGACAAACTTAACGCAATAAAGATATGCAACAATTTTGCAAATAATGATATTAGAGTTGGTTGCAACAATAATATTTTTAAAAAGCTGGGAAAGGTTTGAGGAGGGGGGAATTTTTTAAGGGACGGTTGCTACGTGTTAAAATGTTTAATTGGCATATTATAAATGTGTACATGCCAGCTAATAGAAATAAGAAACTAATTTTAAAGAAAACTTATACACCTACCTACAACAATATTCGATGGAAAATCTAATCATAGGGGGAGATTTCAACTGGGTAACTATAAATTAAACCAGTCTAGCAGGATTGATAAATTTTACGGAAATTTTTATGATCCATTAATATATATTAATACTGCAATAACCAACCAAAAGCTATCAGACCATTTCATGCTCACTATTGACCTAAAAATGAAAAAAATAGAAAAATGTGGGTCAGGACTATGGAAACTAAATAATAAGATTTTAAATGACAAAGAATATGTCGAAATAATAATTAAAAAAAGAAATTGAAACCGTCAAAAATGAAGAAAATATTAATATAATAATTGATTGGGATGTTTTAAAAAACAAAATAAAAGGAATAAATATTCAGTACTCAAATAGAGGGCGGAAAAACCCCAGAAAAAAAAGACAAACACGAACTCAAATTAGAACTAAGCAAAACAACAAACGACGATGGAGAAAGAAAAAAAAAAACGATTGACAGACAAAATTAAAATCGTTGAAGAAGACGAAAATCAGGGGAGAATAATAAGGGCGGGAAAATTTACAGAGATCTACAACGAGGCAAAAAACGTATATAAGCGAGAAGAATTTAGAAAAGGGGGTGATACAATTTTAAACAATATCAAAATAAACAATGTAACCCATACTGTAAAAGAAGATATCCTAAATAATATTTCCAAATATTATAAAGAACTATACACCACACACCACACAGAACATATACTTCAGCACAATCGACAGCTACTTAAAAAATGTCGACTGTGAGATGACATCAGCAGTACATAGAGACCAATGTGATGATGTCATCTCAGATGAAGAAATCACAAAAATTATATCAACACTCACAAAAGTCACCAGGGAAAGATGGACTCATCGTGGAATTCTACCAAAAGTTCCACGGTGAACTGACGCCGATCTTAAACGCTTTGTATAATAATATAGTTTTAAGTAAAAATAAAATGACTAAATCTATGAGGGAGGGAGTTATCACAATTATATACAAAGGAAAAGGGAATAGAGACGAGATTAAAAACTGGAGGCCTATATCACTTTTAAACACGGACTATAAGATTTTAAGTAGGATTTTAACAAATACAGTAAAGGGTAGGATAAACAAGATAATTAATGTAAATCAAACTTGTGGGGGAGGGATATACAAAACAATATTTTAAACATTAAAACTATAATTAACTACATAAATGAAACTGGTATGATGAGTGCTATGGTACTCTTCGACCAGGAGAAAGCTTTCGACTGATTTGAACAAAACTGTATAAAGAATGTTTTTAAAAAATTTGGTTTCGGACCCAATTTCCAAAATGGACCAAAATCCTACACACTGGGATAATTAAACGGGAAATGCACGAAAGAATTTGAAATACAACGATCAGTGATACAAGGATGTCCACTATCAATGCTAGAATACGTAATGGCAATATAAATCCTACGTCACACGATAAGAAACAACCCAGATGTGCAAGCAGGGGCGTATTAACCATTAAGCAGACTAAGCACGTGCATAGGACACCAGGGCCAAAGGGGGCACCACAAAGTTGAGAAAAGGGTGAAAAGAAAGAAAGAAAAAAGAATGAAGATTTGTAAAAAAAACTGATACAACTAGTGCAAATTGATCATGATGTTCTGTTTCTTGATCATGGTACACCCTAGGGTTATCTTCTCAGGTGTACGTGGAAAAGAGGGGCGCGCCAAGATTTGTCAGTGCTTAGGGCACCAGTGAGCCTTAATCCGCCCCTGATTATACAAGGCATACAAATACCAAACCTAAAAAAGAATTAAAAAATGCTCTAACATGCATATGATTGCAACATCTTTATAAGAGAGGGGAAATGCTATAAGCGTCGGGTTCCAAAATAAACCACAACAAGCACGAAATCTTAAAAATAGTTAACTGGAGGGGCAACCACCCTGGATTATCGCCCCCCCCCCCCCCCCACACACACACTTACTGAGAGACACTGTAAAGGCTCTAGGGGTTTACTTTGGTAATAAAAAAAAGAAGCTGTAGAAAATTATGAACATATTATCAATAAAATAAGAGAAAATGTGAAAATCTGGCCATGGCGCCATTACCTATCATGGAGCGGGCCCAAGTGGCCAAGACTTATTTATACTCAAATATTAACTACATAATT
Source organism: Sinohyriopsis cumingii (assembly GCA_028554795.2). Taxonomy (NCBI): domain Eukaryota; kingdom Metazoa; phylum Mollusca; class Bivalvia; order Unionida; family Unionidae; genus Sinohyriopsis; species Sinohyriopsis cumingii. Next base: position 53,331,266 of record CM068842.1, on the reverse strand, counting down.
AAATCCATAGATATGGATAATACAATTTTAAACAAAACAGACAACGAAATAATAGATTATATATGGAATCATAAAATGCATCATGTAAAAAAAGAGACATTATATAGGGCCAAAAGTAGAGGGGGCTTGGGGTTGCCGAGCCCTCTACTACTATAATTAACTAACATAATCAATAGATTAAAAAAAAAATGCACTCAGACCCGGCTACAGCGTGAGAAGCACCGTACATCTACTGGTTCGGCTTCACCTTGAGAAACCGACCAGAGATATACAAAAATAACAAATTAATATAAAAAAATCGAAGTGCCACGCAAACATATGAGAACTAATTTTAAAATATAGAGACAAAACAGATTTATGCAAAATTTAATAAGTAAAAGTCACGCTTGGATTAGGGAGGAGGTAACCAAAAATATAAAATGTAGAGTAGAGCAGGACAACTGAGGGGGTAAATTGGACAAAAAATTGGAAAAATTGGGGAAAATAAGATCTGTCAAAACACAAAGTATAATTTTTAAATACCTGCACAACACCTGGCTAACAGGCGAAGAAACAATCAAACATCGTATGCTGAGGATAATGCCGAAATGCCCTTTATGTAAAACAGCGAACTTCACCAAACTACATACGATTGTCCAATGTGATAAATCTAAACATAATAGGATAAAGTTAATAATGAAAATTTGCAAAAAATATAAGTATAACAAAAATAACATTTTATTCATAGATTTAGACTACGAAAACAAAATCGTTCTAAAATGTATAGACTATATAGTAACTACGATGATATCCTGTGGACAGGTGATAAAGATTTTTAAATAAGATACGTGGTAAAAATAAGAATATTAACCACAACAAGAACTCAGTACGTCTTACGACGAATAGATACTTACCGTCAGGTTGATATAACGCAATTGATGTTGGAATTGGGGGAGAGAGGGGGAGGGAGGAATAGGTATTACAGACCGAAGGGTCGCGTAGCGCAATTGCGAGCTGATGCCATACCCATACCCCCTCCTCGCACCCCACAACAGCCATATTTCAAAGAAAATTTCAAATTCTATTTCAAATATTTCAAAGAAACCCATATAACTTTTTTTTTTAAAAGAGAAAAAGGAAGAAAGGAAGAAAGAAAAAAATAAAAGAATTTTGTAATTTAATTTTTTTTCTTCTTTCTCTGAAAGAAAATTCTAAAGACATATATAGGAAGGGATACAGGCAAAATATAAGGGGGAAATAAATGGCGATGACATCATGGGGCTAAGTCACAGGGCTCAGTGAAGTGCATAGGCCCATCATGAGTCTTTGAAAACACCCAATGTAGAACATAAACAGACAAAATAAAGACACAAATACATACTGTATAACACTTAGTTTAAAACCCTACTAACTTCTCCCGCACTGCATGGTTGACCACTATAGAATAATGTGGTCTCATAAATACGTTTGGATCTTTCAATAAAGCATAATCAGATAAACTAAATAAAGGAGGCCTAACGCGACCCAGGAAAAACACATAGAGAATAAAGAAGCGTGAACCTTGGATCGAGCGTAACCTACCTATCAACATCTTTAAAGACTATTATGAGGAACGACACATATTATCACTCGAATAATAAAATAGGAAATTATTTTTTTTAAACAAAGTCTAAATAGTACACCATTCCATCGTCAAAATTAGAAAACCATAAAACAAATTAAAAGATACAATATAACATCATAAAGGAAGAAATACAACTGGGAAAGATATTTGATCTATACTTGCTGTCTCAAACATAAAGAAAATATAGCATACACACAATATAACACCATTACATATAGCAAACACTGAGACCTAGGCGACATATAGCAAAGGTTACAAAACATTTCAAGGGAATGAACTTCGAGCAAGGTGAGGGAAACCAGACTCGGACGAACAACCCTTTAGATAACACTATGGAAACATAAATACCCCATCAAAAATTCTAAAAACTAAATTTTTTATATAAAATTTTGTTTTAATAAAACGTAGAACACATCTGAGGGGGAAATACACAAATATAAAATACTTTTTATTTTTTTTGGGAAATGGGGGCATCTGTCCGTTGCCCCCCCCCCCACTCCCAAAAAAGTGTGTGTGTGTGTGTGTGTGTGTGTGTGTGTGTTATTATACCCATTACATTACTTGCAAAATATATATGGTGCTGACATTTTCGGCAAGAGGGAGACCTACCGATATTCTGCATATAATTATTTTAATGTTTTTCAGAGCGAGAGTATTGGGGCCTGATCTGTTCAATATATTTCTCAACTGATACAGCAGGTATAATCAGAGGCGTAGCGGGGTGGGGGGGGGGAAGGGGAGTACATATGTCCCCGGGCGCCAAGGTACAGGGGCGCCAAAATGAGGCTTACAACGTTACATTATAATAAGTAAACAAGGGTAATATTCAAAAATGTGATTAAACGGGGAGGGGGCTGGGGCGCCAATTTTATAGTTCGTCCCCGGGCGCAAAATATCATAGCTACGCCTCTGGGTATAATAGAGACCCCCCCCCCCCCCCGAGTTTGCCACAGAGCGCTCGTGTAATATACGGTTTAATACAAAATACATGATTGTGGGCAGGAATATACAAAATTTGGTCGATATACATGATCGTTGGTATCTATTCAAACAAGGGCCATGAAATACATTAGCAAATTCCTACAGTATTTTAAGTCAGGCGATTACGAATTATTTAAACCACGTTTTTCATCTGTCACAGATTTTATAATCATTTTGAAGTGGCTGCTTTATCTCGAGGAAAACGAGCGGTAAGTGTTATACAAAACAAAATCTTAATAGCAATTTGATCACTTTTGCGTCATTTGACAGTAAGAATAGTAATAAATAGAGGATAATTTCTTTTCCTACGTTAGGCCTAATACCTGGTATGTTTTTTAGTGTGGTACACACACAAAAAACAACCCCAAAACAACACTAACAACATTTTAAAAAACCCACAAAAACGAGTGCCGTGCCGAAGCCACGGGCTAAAATGCTTTATTATCATTTTTTTTTATTTATAGCATCAATCACAAATTGAAATATATACAGTATTAGCGTTGGAAAAGAAAGTTTTCTTTTTGTTATATTTTTTTTTTCTCACCCTAGCGAAACACTTTCTGCAAATGACCTTAATAAAGAAAAATAATAAATTAACCTAAACCACTTTGAATGTCGACCGTATCTTTTATTTACACGGCATCATGCGCGGAAGAAAATACCAACTGAACCGGGATTTCAGACAGCAGATGAATTGAAGTTGATTCATTGAACATCATTAGCAATTGTACAATCAAACAGATGCAACAATGAAAAGTGGAACTATGAAAAATCGAGAATGTTAGATTTGCGAAGGATTTATTCCGAATCATTGTCTGCTAATAGAGAATTCATGTCAGTTGCTGTGTCGGCGATGCCCACACAGCGCGCCGTCCAAATGTGAAGTTGCGTTTTGCTGACAGACATAACACTGTGCCATAATTTATCTGATGGCATGTAAAGAAGCTGCTTAAATTATAGTATTTAAAAGTTTCTTCATTTTGTAAGAACTCAAGAAATTAATTCTGGTTTGAAAGACAAGATGACGGTAAAACTCAGAAGAGTAGCTGTACAGTACCGTTGGTGTTGGAGACGTCATAATAAAGGTAACTGCGTTAACTTCGCTTTTTGTTTGGTAATTTGTTGGATATTATCTTTTGCTGATCTTCTTTGAGCTTGGAGTAAATTTTACATTCTGAACATTTTTATTTGCACTTATCTGCTTAATATGTATTGCTGGGATATCATATAGAATATGAAGTCAGTATAATGGTACTATATTACATATTTGAATGATAAAAGACTGGTAAATGATATAATGATAAACTACAAAATAAATAATTTGCCCAATATCCCAAATATGTTAATTAAAACAAACATTGAATGTAAATTCAGATATAATGAGCAGTTGTAAGAAGTAAGAAATAACATTTTATCCATTGAACCTGTTATGTGTTATCATCATCAGTTTTAAACGAAAAACACATGGAGACAAGTTTGCTTAAATTCTAAAATTAACACACACACACACACACACACACACACACATATGGTATTTTAATCTAATACAGAAATGGTGACATTGATATATGCAGACCAATAGTTTTTTTCTTCTACAGATATAAATTAAAAAGCCTAATTCTGAGAGTTTCACCTACAACATTCATGATGGGAAAGGGCCACTAATTAAGAGCTGACATATGTGGAAGAAAAATACCATCCATGTTGAAAAGGGCTAGAGGTAATGTGAGAAAACATAATTTATCAATCTTATTTAACATTATTGTTGATATTTTATCTCAACTGGTCAAAAGGCTAAGTGGGTTTATGTAATGGTCCAGAGTGTGTTATTTATTTCACATCCCCTTCTGTCTTTCAACAGTAAGAAATTAGCTACTTTGGAGTCCATAGTTCTGATCAATTTGTTTATATAAAACTTGGTTTTGGGCTTAAATCAACATCTTGGATAAATCTAATAATGAGCAAAATCCAAGTATATACATGTGATCATGTATAAGATTAGTTGAGTTTTTTAACCAGCCTAAAAGCCATACTTCCACAATATAGGCTAAAATTATTAAGTTGTCCTTGAAGTTTGATGAGTGTTAACCATTAATAATAATAAGGTGATCTTTCATCTGAGTATGTTACCACCGCATGCAATATTTATACATGTAGTGCAGTTTTTACTAAACGTAGAATACATGCTTATATAAATGAGATCTAGATTGAAGAAGTGAAGATGCATACAAATACATGAGGTTATAACCACTACTGCTGATTCAAGTTTGATCATGCTTGGCCATTGGGCTTATAGAGTCAAGTTTCACAATGATGCTTATTATGAGTGTGATAAAGGTATGGTAGTGAAGTGACCTTGCATCTGATTGGCAGAGTTTCTTATGATTTGCACAACAGTGTTTATGATCCAATTTAGATCTGACTTGTTTAATTATTTGCTTGTATGTCTGAGGCTATAAGCAAAATCTATGCATATAATGTGGTGGTTCTACATCTCACTAGCCATTCTTGCTACTGCTCTTAAAACTATTTCTCATTAATTTCATCAGACTTGGTGAATAGATTTATCTCATCAAGATATAGCAAAAGAGCAATTTTGTAAAAAAAATATTCATTCATATTAAACTCAAATTCTGCATCTGATTGGTTGACCTTGCAAATACTATAAGGGCTCTATTTCTGACAAAAAGATTATTTTGATCTAATGTAGCAGAAATGCTTATATGATCAAAACATTGAACATATTTGATGACAAATAAGAAATAGTTTTTCATGCAAATTTGATAAACATTGATAAATCGGTTCATATCATTAAAAGCTTGGAAGAGTTTGATTACATGTGAGACCATCACATATTAATCATTCTTTATTTAGAGAATTATTTTTGTCAGGATTTAGTAAAATATGTAAAATCAATATGGACTGGTTTTGTTATGTACAGCAACACTAGTTGTTTACTGAGTACTGAGGGAATTGGAGTAAGGCAAGGGTACATTGCAGTAGGTAACCTGGTTGACTTGATAACAGGATTTTAACACAAACATTTTTATCAGGAGTCTAGCATACTAACCATTGATTCACTGCAGATCCTGCCCCCATTAGTTACCTTTTAATACATAAAGCATTTGGGTTTTTTATGTCACAGATCCCATAGGGATTAAAATTAACATCATAGGTCTCACTGGATAGTTTCGTATTTTGACATCCCTCTAATTTTTAAGGTAGAAGGCATGAACCTAATTATCACAAGCCTAGCATTTATAAATTTACACATAAGCTAAATCTATAATGTGGTTCAGATTTACTTTGAGTTAGGCATGGAAATAGGTTGGCTTGTTGGTGACTGCCTGTCACAGTTAGATGAGCATTGGAGATCATATGCGTAACTTAGTCTGCAAATGAGCTGCCGACTTTTATTTGTGTCTGCTACAGAGGTAAATATAAAAAAATCTTGATGGTAGAGGGGTGATGAAAAGTATGCTAATTTGTTATAGTACTAGTGAACTTTATTCATGCATAAGGCACATACTGATTCTTTTAGTTGCCTTGTCACAGAAAAATATTGAAAATAGCTATTTCTAGTAAAAAATGAATGTAAAATGTACCTGCATCCTTTGACCCTACCAGAACCAAACTAAAAGCTCAAATTTGTGCAGCTGCTTTTGCTCATCACAAACATAATTGGGAGTATAACTGCTAACCCTACCCTCTAGCACACATTTCATTCATTCATTGGATTAAAGTCACGTGCACCTTTCGGTATGTGCGACTGTTTAGTTTGTACACGTTTGTGTACTTTTTGAATTTAGCGATTAACTTATACAATGCCCCCAAGCAAGCAAGCCGAAGCCCAGGTGCCCCAAAAGGTCCCGCCCAGGCTCTCATCGCTGCAACCTTCTCCATCGTTGTACTCCGTTGGTGGTCTGTTTCTGCATCCTGCATCTCCTTCCTCTCTCATTTCAGGCAGTAACCGAAGCACACCAGCAGCAGTATTATGAAATTTTCGTTGCAATCAATGCCCAGTTCCCTATATTTATTGGGCTATTCCTGTACTATCTTGCCAAACATGTGATTGTCACATACGCTTCAGATATTCCTGAGTTGTGAATTTTCCTATCTTTTGTAAGGTCTATTATTGTTTTGGAGATCTCAATTTGGTTAAGTATTTCGTACGTGTGGCTTTAAACCAATCAGTGTGTTTCAGGGCCAGTAAGTTGTTGGTCAAAAGAGGGCTTTCGTGGGTCAGAATGAAAGCCCTATGTGGTAAAATTTGTTTGTAAAAAAGAAAAAAAAAAAGAAAAGAAAAGAAAAAAAAGGTGGGTAGGGAGTGTGTATGCTATATTTGTGTGATGGCTATAGACATTTTTGTTCGTTTTTCTGCTTTTCCCACATATCCCGACAACACACATTCACGCTCACTTTCTCATTCACACTTATAAGTAGATGTGGGGGGGGGGGTGGCCTTATTTCTTTTGTTTGATTTCGGGAAGGCAATTCTTTTCATACTGGGGGGTGGGGGTGGTTTGATTATTTGAGGCATACTCTTTTCATTGTTTCTGCCTTCATTCCCCAAGGTCTGCAAGTGTCCTGTTCTTTCTTCTTTTACTGCCTTAGGACGTTTAACTTCATCCTGTGCCTTTTCCTGCTCTTCTTCATTTCAGCTCTTTCTGCCTTATCCCGTGTCCGTTTCTATTTTGGTCTTCTCGTCCTTTTGATACTGCCATGTTCGCCGTGAGATGTTTTCTTCGAGGGAGGTGGTTTGATTGCCTTTGTTTCCCTTCGCTTTGACCACTTGGCTATTTACCTGTTATTTTTGTTTAGCTTAGCTATTTGTGATTTATTTTAATGTATATTTTTTTTATTTTTATTTTTTTATATTTTTTTAATTTTTTTTTGATCCTGCGGGACCTAGCATGCCGTTATAATTCCGAAACAGTGATTTTGTAATATTTTGTCCTTATCTGGTTTTTATTGTTCGGGTTATGATCGGCTGTGCCAGTCTGTGAACCCACGATACCGAGCCGGCCGTCACAATTCCCAAACAGTGATTTGTAATATTTTGACTGGTCTTTGATTTACTTTTTAATATTTTTTTTTTTGTTTTTTGTTTTTTTGTTTTTTTTTTCCTTTTTTTCTTTTTTTTTTTTTTTTTTGAACCTACGGGGCCTAGCATGCCATTATAATTCCAAAACAGTGATTTTGTAATATTCGTCCTTATCTGGTTTTTATTGTTCGGATTATGAGCGGCGGTGTCAGTCTGTGAACCCACTAGCCCGAGCTGGCCGTCACAATTCCCAAACAGTGATTTGTAATATTTTGATTGGTTTTTTTCTTTTTTGGTTCGATCTTTTAGGTTTATTGGTTTTAATTTCTTTACATGGTCTCTCTTTATACCCAACCCTTCATTCGGTTTAGATTTGTCCCCTTTTGCCTATTTTGTTAATGAATGTCATGATGTTATTATAGGTCATTCCTATGTTATTGTTTTTTGCCACAAGTAACTCCGGGTATGTCCACCGTTCTCCTATTTGTTCCTGTTGAGATTTTAGTTCGGCCCTTTCCTGGTTGTATTTGGGGCATATATTTATTAAGTGTGCGATTGTTTCTGGAGTTGGGCAGTAGGGGCAGTTTTCGGTTGGTCCCCTTTTTATGTGTTTCCCTGCGCATCCTGCCAATAGTGTTTTACCTGTTCTTATTCTATTTATTATTGTTATATCGTGTGGATTTTTGAAGGTCGGACTTTCGACTTTTCTACTTACTTTTTTCATCATCGTGTGTATTAGACTGTTTGCATCCGATTTTTCCCATAGCTCTTGCCACATGTCATTGATCTTGTCCCATGTTATTGATTTCAGTGACGCTGTATGCTATATTTTGGGCTTTTGGTTCGTTTGTGGCGTTTTTTGCTTCTGCATCTGCTTTGTCATTGCCTGGGATTATGGATGTGAGAGGGTATCCATACGAATTCAACGTGTTTGTTGTTTTTTTCAATCTCTTTAAGTAGCGATCTTGCATGATTAATCATATTAGGTCTGCTCTTGGATTGGTCTGTTGCTAACGATTGTAGTACACTGTAAGAGTCGCTTAGAATGACTGCCTTAGTTGTGGGGTATGTTTTGACGTATGTTAATGCCATTAGTATTGCCATGAATTCTACCGTGTATATAGCGCATTGGTCTGGGAGTCTTTTTCCAATGGCGACATCTAATTTTGGGATCACTATCCCTGCTGCAGTTTTATTTGGATTTTTGGTTTTTGATCCATCTGCGAAGATTTGCGTGTATGTCTCGTATTTGTTGTCAATGTACGTTAGTATTGATGCTCTTAGTCCTATCGGGTCATTTTGTTTTTGTCCTAGTTTACGTAAGCTAAGATCTATTTGTGGTGTGGGACAGGTCCACGGGGGGTCTGGGTAGTACCTTATTTTTTCTGGGTTGATATTTGCGATTTGAAATTTCCTTTTTAATTCTATAATTATTTTCCCACTAGGTATTTTTTTATTTTTTTCTTTTGTATCGAATGGTTTGTCGCATGCTAAGAGGGCTTGTAGCGTGAGGTGGTTGGGTTGGTGTATTGATATTCGAGTCGAGTATCGCAGCATCAATTCCTTCCGCCTTAGGTCTAGCGGGGGTTCTCCTACTATTATTAAGATATCTTGTGTGGGGGTACCATTTAGGACGCCGGTGCATACCCTTAGCGCTTTTGATTGGACTGTGTCTAGTTTCTTTAGTAACGTGGCGTTCGCCGCTCCATATACCTGGCAACCGTAGTCCAATTTTGCTCTTATAAGTGCTCTATATAGGGTAACGAGTGTTTTTTGATCAACCCCCCAATTCACCCCTCTGAGGTTTCTGTGGAGGTTGATGTCTCGTTTGCACTTCGTTACGAGTTCTTGGATATGAGCTGCCCACGTGAGTTCGTGGTCGAATACCATACCTAGGAGTGTCGCTTGTTTTTCGAATTTGATGGGTACCCCCTTTAGGGTTAAGTTTGGAGTGGGTGGGGGGTGGCCACCTCCCGGATTGAAAACTATGCCTACTGTTTTTAGAGGTGACAATTTAAATCCCCATTTATCTGTCCAATTTCCTATATCGTTTAGTCCTTTTTGTAAGTGCTTGGTCGTTTCTCTGCTGGCTGGGTTGCCAGTTTTCCATACGGCGCTGTCATCGGCGAATTGGGATAAGTCAAGGTGGTTGGGTTTTACCGCTGTTTCCAGGTCGTTTATCATTATATTAAATAAAGTTGGGCTGATTACGCTTCATTGTGGCGTGCCATTTTCCAGTTTGTATCGTTCGGAGTAGTCTTGTCCTAGTCTGACTTGTATCTTTCTATCGGTTAGGAAGTTAGCAATAAATTTGTATATATTGCCAGTTATTCCGTATGGTTTAAGTTTACTTATCAGTCCCTTAGTCCACATTAGATCATATGCTTTTTCCATGTCTAAGAAGATGGCTGTAACATATCTGGATTTTTAAAATTTTTCTCTAGATGCTAATTTGACAGCGGTTTCTAGTCTCATGAGTTGGTCTATTGTGCTTCGGTAGTTGCGAAACCCGCTCTGTGTATTAGCTAGTAGTCCTTTGCTTTCTAAATGGTATTTCAGCCTGTTGTTTACCATAGTTTCCATTATTTTACATATATTGTCTGTTAGTGATATGGGCCTGTATGATTTTATATCGCTTGAGGGTTTTCCAGGCTTAAGAATCGGGACCACTACTGCCTTTTTCCATCTTATAGGTATGGTACCGGTTTCCCATATTTTATTAATGAGGTTAAGTGCAATTGTGACAAGTTTTTTGGGTAGGTTCTTGTACATTTCATACCCCAAAGTATCCTCCCCGGGGGATGTGGTCTTTTTGCCGGCGAGGGCCTTTCTCCATTCGGCTTCTGTAAACGGAAGGTTTAGTGGGCCGTCATTATTTCCTGCTTCCTTTATGTTGTCAGAGTTGCTTTCCTCAAATTGCCTTTTATGATTTTTAAACTTATCCTCTAAGTTGGTATTGCTACACATGTTGGCGAAATAGTTTGCGAATAATTCTGCCTTATGTTTGTTGTTTTGTCCAGGTATGTTGGGGGTTATTGATTTAGTTTTGCCTCTCATTTTTTTAATTCTTTGCCACACCTCCTTCGATTTTGTGTTAATATCTAGTTTTGAGCAGAATTCTCTCCATGAGTTTTGTTTAGCTATCATAATAGTTTGTTTGGCAGTTTTTTCCTTTTCCTTGTAGTAGTTAAAGTCCCTATTATTTTTAGTTCTTTTGAATTTGTTTAGAGCTCTTTTTTTCTCTTTAATTGCTATTTTACATTCATTATTCCACCAGGGCACTGTGGGTTTGGGTGCTACTCCTTTAGTTTTAGGAATTGTTTCTTGGGCCATTGGGTTAATGGTTTCTATTAATTTGTCATTAAAGGTGTCAATGTCCCGGTGATATATGGTTTCTGGGTCGATTGAGTCACCTATCTGTTTGAACCTAATCCAGTTGGCCTGTTCGTATTTCCATCTTGGTGTGAAGGACGCTTTATTTTGAGGTATTCTAATTTGTATTTCTATATTTATAAGGTAATGGTCACTTCCCATAGGGTCGCTTTCATCAACTTGCCAATCAGAAATGCCTGTTAATCTTGGTGTGCATAGAGATAGGTCTATTGCTGATGTGTGGCCTGTTCTGTCATCTATCCGGGTGTGCATTCCGTTGTTTAGAAAAACTAAGTTGCATTTTTGTGCCCATTTTTCTATAATTTTTCCTTTAATGTCCGTCTTTTGACTCCCCCATAGTTCATTGTGCGCATTGAAGTCCCCGCATATTACCACCCATTCTCCACAGTCTTTAATCATTTTGATTGTTTCGTCTGCACTTAAATTGCGCCGCTCATTTGTTTCATAGAGGTTAACGATTAGTACCTGCTTAGTTTGAGCGGTTATTTTGACTATCTGTATTTCGAAGTCATTGGGCGGTCTACTATCTGTTAATTTATGCATTTCTGATGTAATTCCATCTCTAACAAAGGTTGCTAACCCCCCTCCTCTTGCTGTGGGGGATCGATGCTTTAGGTATTTGGTGTTGTAGCCTATGATGTTTGGGATACGTGAGGTATCATTTAGGTGGGTTTCCTGTATGCATATAACATCTGGTTTTCTTTCCTGTTCAAGTATTTTGTTCATTAGTTGGTCAGCGTGGGCCCTAAGGCCGCGTGCATTCCATTGCCATATTTTGATTTCTGCTCTGGAATCCATCTCTAGTGCAAAAAGTCTTAATAGTTTGTTTAATTTACTGTTGTTTTCGTTTTATGCGTGTTTCCTACCAGTGAGGGTGCTACCTATTTATTTTGTTTTTGGTATCCTGATTTTTGTTTTGGCCTGCTTATAGTTTACCCCATGGGAGATCATATATTCGACTATTAGGGCTTCTCTAAGAGCCCTGGGGCATTCTGCGTGGTTTGGTTTGTGGTTACCACTACAGTTAGCGCAGTGCTGATTGGTGGCGCTACATGTTTTCCGGTCTGGGTGGTGAAGACCACATTGATTGCACCGGAATAGGTTTCCGCAACTCTTAGAGTAATGCCCCCAATTTTTGCAGTTGCCACAGAACCGTGGTTTGTTTTTGAAAGCAAAAATTTTTTTAGCCTCGAGTTTTTCGGCTATTTTGATAGTTTCTGGGGTGGCGCCCTTAAAAAAGAGTACCACTGCAGTGCTATCCTTTCCCCTTCTTGTTTTTAGGCGGATTGCTTTCTCTACTTCCTGTCCTTTACTCCTTATGTAGTCTACTATTTCATTGGTTTTATTTTGAGTTGATACGTATATGACTCCTTTGTTGTGTGTTTTTGGGGGGTTTGGGTCTATGTGTTGTTTTGTTCTGTTGTGTCTAGTGACCTGAACATTTATTTGGTCTATTCTTTCAATTTCCATATATTTGGCAATCTGTTGTTCAGTGGTGCATTTGATTATCAGCAAGTCGTCTCTAGTGCTTTTAAGCGTGAATTCTCCTTGGTGATGTTTGTTCAATTGCCATGCTATGGTTTTAAAGGCTAACTTCGTTATTTTGGAATTTACTCCCTTGACGAAGAGAGTCAGTTCAGCGGGGTGTTTCTTGTTTTGGATATTTTGCAGACTGGTCTTTTTTCCCCTGGTGTTTGTCTCTTTAGCTGACTTTGTTTCGTTGTCCATAACCGGCTTGCTGGGTCTTGTATTCTGACAGTTAGTGTGTTCCTTATTCTTTCTAACTGGTATTTGGGATTTGGTTTTCCTATTATTCTTACCTTTTGTTGAGTTGTGTGTGACTGCTTTATTTGTGGTAGGGTGAGGGCGTTCTGTTTCATCTAGTAGGTTCTCAGTTTGAGTCCCCTGGCTGCTAGTGTTTTTAACCAGCGTGGTCTGGGTTGTTTTTGTGCTTGTTGAGTATTGTTCCTCAGTTTGGGTACTCATGTCGGATGTAGTTTTGCGGTTACTCGGTAGATTGTCCACATTCTCGTTTACGCTTGGTGACAGGTAGAGTCTACTCATCGAGTCAGTTGGGGTCGAGTTGAAAATTGGCGTTAAGAACTGTATCTGTCGTTTTTCTCTTAGGGGGGATGAGACTGCTTCGGAGTAAGTTTGCCTTAGTTTATCTGCCTTTAGGTTGACCAGGCAGCTGAGATAACTATTTGATGATGTGACATTAATTTTGTTGTTATCCATCTTGAGTTTCTTTATTTGATGTAAGGTATATATGACGGGATATTTCTTTAGTTTTAATCCTGGGTTTGTTTTGATTTCTTGCAATTTATTTGAGTTTAATTCTAGCTTAAAGCTATCTGTCTTAACTATACTTTATTCTACTTAGTACTATGAAAAAGCAACAGCTGTAAGGGGATATGCAAATAGCTTTTATTCTGATTTGTGTAATTAATTATTATATTACTATTATCCAATTTAAACTTATTGAAAATTATTTTCTAGCCAAATGGTCAAAGTAAAAGGTTTTACTTACCCCGATCCAATTTTCTTTTTAAGATCTTTAGAGTTTTTAAATACAGCCTTCTAATTATACAAGTTTCATTACATTGGTCAATAATTAGTCACATGTGATGACACTTGTAACTAATCAAACCACAGCAACTGAGAGCAGACTAAGCACTGATATTTATATGGTACAGTGGCAATATACAGTCTGTCTGCCGCAACACATGAAACAAACTGGACAAATCTGAAAGCCTTGAATTTGACTTTATTTATCTGTATGGTAGAACAGAACCTGAGTTGAAAAGCTTTTAAAGAAAGACCTTGATATCAAACCTAATAATAACTGCAGGAGTTATATTATGGATAATTAACCATTCTCTCAGTTTCAAACTGGGCATTCCATCCCATGGGGTTCTAAATGTAAACCAAGTGTAACTGATATCCTAATGAACTGTAAAGACCATAGCAGCACAACAGCAGGGAACCAGGTATGTCCAGATCCAGAAATCACAGACCAGTTTCAAACTGATGATGAACCACATAAAAATTACACATCTGCTAGAACTTATGTTATGAAGATAACTTAAATTGCATTATTATTAATCCTCCTCCTCACATTCATCATAATTGAGATGCATCATATATGTTTTATTGTAAAATAGTTTATGCAACATAATTCAGTGAAGACCTTTGCTGCCAATTTACCAGTGAACCATTTGTTTCAATGAACATATTTTATGTTGTAACAAGGAGCATCATTTAAACATTATGATACACTTATCATACCTGTATATGAAATCTTAATACTAACACTTATACTTGCAATACTACTACTAATAAAAACACCTGCATTGATAATTTGATTATGTTCAATTGGACTTGTATCTAAATGATCACCAGCTGTATGAAAAGACATATTTTAATATATAGATATTGGATGGAATACTAGTTACCACAATTGAATAGTCATATGATAAATGATATATTATTTTAAACAATTTATATTTGCAGTGAAACATACTTTTACATTATTTTCACTTAAATTTCATTTATAGAGCAGTATACTCTGCATTCATTAAATTACTGAAATGGTTATAATACAACAACAAATACTGCAACTTCCAGAATCACAAAAATCAAAAGATATAAACAAAAACTTCCCTACATGTATCAACAGTTGTCACTTAATAGACAGAACTCTGAAGATTTAGAAATAGGATGTTAACAAATTAGGTATTCAAGTTAAAAAGAAAAAAATACCAAGTAAGCTTACTACCAAAAAATCAAACAATAACAGTGAATTTTAGTACATTCCCAGGAAACAGAATATATGATTTTTCTTAACTTGATCTGATACATCTTAAATCTATAGAAAATGATTCATATTGTATGACTAAAATATTATGTAAACAAAAATTCCATCACTTTTTTCAGATGCAACATGCATACCCCAACCCATCCTTCTTGATCATAAAGTATACCAGCATTCCACTATAAGATGGGGAGCTGTAGTGGCTCAGTGGTTAGCTTTCTGGACCTGTGAAATAAGGTAGGTTCAAATTCTACCATCAGACCAACCTGGGTTAGCTACCATGGTGTGTCCTTGGGCAAGGCACTATACTTAAAGTGCCTTGGCACTAAATAACTTACTTGTGTTGGTTTACCATAAAAGGCCAAACCAAACACAAAAAAACAACAACTTTAAAATATGAGTTTTGTCAATACTAAGTAATTGAAAATCATACTGAAGAAATGTTTTTGTTAATACAGATTAATGGATCTAAAAAATCTCTTTCTTCTGCAGGAGTTTAAAATGTTAAATTAAAAAGGTCATGGTACACATTGCTTTGTTCGTACACATCAGGCTCCGTAACCCATATCCAACTAAAAATTTTAGTAGAGTCTGAATAAAACATATTTTAATCTGGATGATAATATTCTTTCTCCATTCATATATTACACCACCAAGATTGATCCAAATAAGATTACATTTTACTATAACACTGAGGATGAGTATGCCTCTTAACAACTTACAAATGTGGAGAGAATGGAGTTAAACTGAACTTTGATTTCTTTTCAACCATAGCACAAGATGATCATTTATTATGAAAAAACCTGAATAAAGTTGGAGTTCATAACCATGACAGTCTTGATACAATATAAATTCAATATATTATTGTTGTCTTGAGGTATAGTTCTGTATATTACAATCTCACACAAGATCAGGGTATATTTTAGTACCATACAGTTAATTCGGGATTGTATTAATACCTATTCTGGTGAATGAACATTAAATAAGATTTACTATTTTGGAACCAGTTGCAATAAAGTTTACTAAACAAGAGAAAATATGACTTTACTATAATATCTAAAATGTAAAATCTGCAAACAGAATACTTGCTTGACTTTACACTTCAACTATATCATAATATTTATTTGAAATGAATTTATACAAATGGCATTAAATTTGGTTTCAGGCTGGTAATGACAATGGTAGTAGTGAATAGGGACGGTCTAGGGACTAGGGAACTTCCATGTTAAAAAGGGTATATCCACTCTGGGGACTATGTAATTTAACATGGGAGAGAAAAAAAAATATCCATTCTAGGGACAAGGGGAATTTAACATGGGAGAAAGAAAAAAAACTATTCACTCTAGGGACAAGGGAAATTGAACATGGGGAATAAATCGTGGGACTGTCTTGGGACTAGGGGAAATGGAACAGGGTCGGGACCCTATTTTAATAAGGTCCCGACCTGATGGGTCTATGAAAATGGAACAGGCGAAAATTGAAACAGGGAGGGGTCTCTATTTTTTTATTATTTTTTTAAACAAAAAAATAAAAAAAGGGGTAGGCAATTGAAAGTCAAGATCTTTTCGAGAGATAGGAATGGCCCTGAAAAGGGCCTTTGGTTTTATGTTAATATACCCTTAACATAAAGGGCATCTGTGACATCTTCTTCTTGACCTTAGGCTGTGCCTGACTGCAGGACCATAGATTAAGACTCTTTTGAGGCATCCTTGATGCTCCACATAAGATTCTTCGCATCCACAGGCTGGTGTCTGTCCTGTGGATAACTGTCCAGTTGGATCGGACATACATTGATATGTCCGTCCGGAACATCATCGAAGACACAAGCGTTGAAGATTGTACATCGGTCCACATGTTGGGGTGCTGAGTAACAGGTGAAGGAATGCAGTGAACTGTACTTATTTATAGGGGGAGGAAGGATTGAAACGGATTGAGTTTGTTGACCAATCCAAACACGCGTTACAAAATTCAGTCAGCCCACGTCCAATCCGAAGAGAGCAGTCTGTGACGTCACATAGTCTATATAGATTCGCTAGCGCCTGTGCGTAGTCAATCTAAGCGACAGTTTTTCAACATGACGGAAACTCAGAAAACGATCAGTTTGGGTGCACTGATGGTGGAGACTACCCAAGGGAACCCAGACTTACTTTCAGAAGAGGTGAATTGGGATTTTGTGGATTTTTTTACCTTGCAAGAATTTGTTCCTGAACCTTCGTCACCTTCTCCTTCATTACTGCACATGGAAAATTTTAGACAGAGACAGAAAGAAGAATTGGAGAAATTTATACAACAGCAAAAGGAAGCGGAACAAGCTTTTCTCCTACAGCAACAGCAGCAAGAAGAAGAGGTAAGAAAAAAACAAGAAGAAGAAGACGCAGCAGCAAAGAAACAAGGGTGTCAAAATCAAACGGTCACGGTACTGTTAGACATTTTAGTTAAGAAGTCTGAAACAGATGTATCAGACTTCTTTATTACGGCCGAAGAGAATACGACCTTCCCAAGCTAAACACTCCAACCCTGTGACTACGCCTACTGCACCATCCTTAGTGATTTCAACGAAATCATCATCAACAGTACGCAGTCCAGAAGTAGGCCTTGGCCATGGCAAAGGCTTAAGACAGTTAAAGTTGATTGTTTAAACTCACCCCTTACACCAAAAAAGGCCCTTTTCAGGGCCATCCACGTCTCTCAAAAAGAGATAGGCTTTCAATTGCCAATAACTAAAAAAAAACATTTTACCCAATAGTACCTGTCTGTGTATGAGTGTGCGTGAGTGTAGGTTCTTATTTTAAAATCAAAACCCAAAGACACTTACCTTTTATAATTAATTTATTCTTTTATAAATATTTACAATTCACAATTCACAACAGAGCACTTTAAAAAGTTCATAGACTTATTCTGTCTCATTGTTCACTCTCTGTTTTTTTAATTTCTTCACCATCATAGTCTTTTCCTCCTCTTCCTCCTCACTTTCTTCCCTTCTTTTCTTCTCCTGTTTCTTTTTCTTCACCTGTCTGTTTTCTTCCTCTTCTTCTTCCTCTTCCTCTGAAGAATCCCTCTCTTCTTCTGACTCCTCTTGTTTCTTTTTTGGGCAGTCTGGTGACCAATGACCTTTTTCTTGACAATAATAACAGGTATCTTGACTTTTGTCTCTTCTAACCCCTTTTTTTTCTTTTTTGACGGTCTGGACACTCTGAAGACCAATGCCCTTTCTTCTGACAGATATAGCAAGTATCTTGACTTTTATCTTGAAAGGAAGGAGAGTAGTCCCTCGGCTGGTCTGAAGAGAATTTTCTAATGACCCCTCGCAAAGCTCTGATGAAACGTTCAATCTTGGTAGTCTCTTCCATTGTTGTGCTCAGTTTGAGAGTGAAATGAATAGTGAAAGGACAAGACACATACCCTTTATATACGCTGGTCTGCTATGACTATAAATTAATCCATGGTGTTTAAACTTTAGTCATTTGACTTTTTGCTATCGAGATGAAATGATCCAATTCATTTGAGAAGAAAGAAGAAGAAAGTAAGAGGCAGAAACGTGATCTATCGCCTCGTACTAGGGCTGAAGTCTTGGCACAAATTCATGCCAGTGATTTTGAAGAGGACATGAGTGAACCAGAATCCAAACCCTCTAAACAAAGTTTACCACCCTTAGTCAACCCTGAAAAGTACTATGACATTCGAGAGACGGAAAAGCGTCCCTCTAGAAAATTTAGAACTACGGCTTACAAATACACAGTGAAGTTTAAAGATTTCAAGTCTGAAGTACTGTTAGAGAAAGCAAAAGGGTTCATCACCGACATGTGGGATTCTTTGCTCACCACACTCAAGCGACAATGTCAACCCAAAGAAGATGATCGCTTGAGACTTTCCATACAACATGACGGCTTGAAATCCCCTGTTTGGATCGAGTTTAGCAGCCCTGCAGAATTGACCACTTCCAAAGTCATGGACAAGATTCAACACGTGCAACAATCTAATGACCAGTTTGACATCACCGATGGAAAAGCCACACTGGACATGACCCACGTCTCTCCTCCTCAAGGGACCGGACAATGCAGAAAGACCTTATTGGTCAACAACCTTCGCATTACCAAAACAAGTCTTGTCCAAATTAACAATTTTCAAGACCACATGTGTTTAGCCCGAGCCGTCGTGGTGGGATGAACCTATGCCGACAAGAACGACACGGTAGAATGAAAAAGAGCCTGGGAGAACATTCGAAAATCGAACCGAGCCAAACAACGAAATGAAGCAGAACTTCTGTTACAACAAGCATGCCTGTCCAAAGACACATCCTGTGGCATTCCTGAGATGCAAAAATTGCAAGATGCCCTAGCTCCACGATACACCTTGAAAGTGCACCCTCAAGAAGTGCGCGGGTCTCTGTTGTTTCGAGGGAAAGACTTTAAGGATGGAAAATACATTCACCTCTATCATCACGATGACCATTTCGATACCATTACCACTATCACTGGATTCCTGGGATACAAATATTACTGTGAGAAATGTGACTTATGATGGTTATAATAATCGAGAGCAACACAAACATTGTGGATCGAAATGCTCAGGATGTTTGGCCTCTCAACCCTGTCTGAGCGAAGGGCAAGAACCAGTGCATTGTCCTGCTTGTCTGCGCACATTTGTCAGCCCTGCCTGTTACCAACAACATCTGAAGATGCAAGGTTCACAGAAGAAATGTGCTTGTCAACTCCTGAGATTGTGCCCAATGTGTGGACAAGGTCTATGTATCAACAGTACCAAGGCACACGTATGTTCAGGAAAGAAAAAATGTCACATTTGTCACTGCATTGTGGACTTGGAACACCAATGCTACATACAAAAATACCAATCCCAACCAGAGAAAGAGGATGGTCACAAGAAGAAGAAAAGCAATTTCATCTTTTTCGATTTCGAATGCATGCAAGAGATCAGTATTCACATTCCTAATTTCTGCGTGGCTCATCGAGCGTGCGAGAAGTGATTCAAGAACCTATCTTGAGTTATTGCCCTCACTGCAGTAAGATTCCTGGAGGGCGTGAAAAAATCTTTCAAGGACCGAACACACTAGCCGATTTCACACAATGGGTCTTAGACCCCATCGACAAGACGTGGAGCCAAGAGGACATCGAACATTATTATGGAGATTGTCATTGTCATGCCACGGTGATGGCTCACAATTTCTCCGGATATGATGGACAGTTTCTTTTGAGATGTTATACGGAACGTGGCATCGAGCGTCCTAAAATCACTTTGAACGGAGCCAAAATCATTTTCATGCAAGTGGGACAAGTGCAGTTTAAAGATTCGATGAGCTACTTAGCCATGCCTTTGAGTCGAATGCCTAAAATGTTTGGAATGACAGAAATGGCTAAAGGGTACTTTCCACACTTTTTCAATACAGAAGCCAATCAACACGCCGTTCTACCCCATTTGCCTCAGGCTCACTATTACGACCCTGACAACATGCGTACCGAACGAGAAACTTTCTACGCTTGGTACCAGGCTCACGCCTCCGACCCTTTCGACTTTCAGGAAGAAATGCTAAAGTATCGTCGTTCCGACATGGACATTTTACGGCGATGCTGTGGAAAATTTCGAGAACTGTTCATGGAACACGGAGGGGTTGATCATTTAAAAGAGGCTTGCACCATTGCCAAAGCGTGTTCCTTAGTCTACCGACAACGATTCATGCTTGAAAACACTGTGGCTGTCATCAGTCCTCAAACGACCAACTATGTCAAACGTCAATACTCGGTCAAAGCCCCATGCTGGTTGCATTACTTGTGCGACAAGGAAGACAAATGGATTCAGCATGCCCGCAACGGACAGGGCGAAAGATCATCGGAATGCATTCGGTCAATGGCTGGGACTTAGAAAACCCCAAGATCATGTACGAGTTTAACGGTTGCTTATTTCACGGATGTCCCGTCTGTTACCCTGACCGCGGCACTAAAAATCAGTTCTTACAACGAACCATGGAAGACTTGTACCAGGCCATTTGTCAGCCACGCCTAAAGTTAGAACAGGAAGGATACCAAGTGGTGGAAATGTGGGAACACAAATACAATCACCGTTTGAACACCGATCCCGAGTTTAAACGCCTCATGGAAAGTTACCAGTTCATGGACCCCCTGAACCCAAGTAATAGTTTGTACGGAGGAAGGACCAATGCCACCTGTTTGCTGTACCAAGCTGACGAAGAGAAAGGAGAAGAAATCATATACTTGGACGTGTGTTCACTGTATCCCTACGTGTGCAAATATTGTTGCTTTCCTGCAGGGCACCCACAATTGTTCACCGAACACATCGACCTAAAAAACATTCGACAATACGAAGGCTTGATCAAGTGCAAAGTTTTGCCTCCCATGAACCTATACCATCCCGTCTTACCTCGCCATTGCCAAAGCAAACTTATGTTTCCTTTGTGCCGTACTTGTGCTGAAACGTGCAACCAAGATCAACCTTGTCATCACACCCAGGAAGAACGGGCCTTGACTGGGACATGGGTCAGCGTAGAATTGTTCAAAGCTCTGAACATGGGATACCAACTGTTAGAAGTGTACGAAATTTGCCACTTTCCCAAGACACAATAATTCCACAAGGGTGACCCCACGCAGAAAGGCATTTTCGCAGACTACGTGGATGCCTTTTTGAAACTGAGCAAGAAGCCAGTGGCTATCTGTCCTGGTGTCACACTCCCGAAGACCAAAAGACATTCAGAGAGAAATTCTGGGCACAAGAAGGCATTACTTCAGATCACATTGAGAAAAACGAAGGCAGGCGATCGTTTGCCAAAGTGATGTTAAATTGCTTGTGGGGTAAAATGGCACAATGACCGTGTTTACCCAAGACGGAGTATTTGACCGAACCTTCCCGCTACTTTCAGATGATTCACGACAAAGCCAAATTCATGAAACACGTGGACGTCGTTCGTGAGGATTTGATCTTGGTGAATTACGAAGAAGATCTGAACTTTGTAGAAGATGACCCCTTTGGAAATGTCATCATTGCAGCTTACATGACAGCTCATGCTCGCTTAAAATTGTACGAAGCTTTAGAACTGTTAGGGGAACGTGTCTTGTACTTTGACATGGACAGTTGCATTTATATCGATCACCCGAGTCAACAGCACCCTGACATCGAAGGAGACCGTTTAGGAGCCTGGACAGACAAGCACCCCGATGACAAGATTCTAAGTTTCGTTAGTGGTGGTCCCAAAAATTACGGCTACGAATACTGGGCCAAACAAGGAGAAGTGCACACGAAGTGTAAAGTGAAAGGACTTACTCTGAATTATCGTACCAGTCGAGTGGTCAACTTTGGCATATTGAAAGAAGCCTTGCAGTCTAGAGATAGTGACCACCTATCAACCCAACAAGATTGTACGTTTACCCACACACCACATCGTCAGTCGACCCTTGGAAAAAGTCTATCAAATCGTGTAGCAGAAGCGAGTGCGGCTTCCCACCCACTTTACTTTGCCGTATGGACATGTCGGTATAAAACATTGGTTGTAAGAGGATAGCCACCCACCAGAAGGATGACTTCGCCGCAGCAAGAATCGAGTGAGAAATCCAGTGAGAACTCCAAGTTCAAACCCTACCATTTTCCAGTCTTCTTACCTGACTATTGTGATTGTGCCCGTCGATTGGACATGTTTCAAAAATAGCCTACGGATAGGGAAGGATTACCTTCTTCGTATGTTTTAGCTAGAACAGGATTTGTCTACTTCGGACCCGAGTCAGGATTGGGATACGAAGTACAGTGTTTCGCTTGCGGACTGAAGTTACGAATGGATCTATGTATCTACAAAGATTCAGCTATTCTGGAACATACTCGATGGTCACCGCACTGCCCTTACCTTTCAATGGCCTTTCCACCCATTAAACTACGGTACAATTATGACGGTACCTTAGAGACGGTACCTTCCAAAACTAGACGTAAACACATTGCATCCTATTTCATTGTTGTTTCTTTTCCACATAATAGCTTATTTTTTATAAAATGTTAAACTTTACTAATCTTTTTTCAAGATCACTTTAGTTTGCAAAAATACATCTTGTCATTTATTGGCATTCTACATTGAATTTTGTAAACTAGCTATAAACCTGACCTAATTACTCAACTTAACTGCTGACAGAAACAGTCTACAGTAAATGTATTTCATTTCTATAGCTCGATGGATAAACATTACATCTTTTAAAGCTGTGCACAGAATAGGCCGACATATCACGAGTCAGGAAAACATGGGGGTGGTATCCCCTGTGTCCAAAATTAATATCATTTTGAATAGAATATTCTAGTGACAATTGCCTCTTTTCAAATGGTAAGCATTGCTTTTTTTTATTTTCATCAATCTGTCAAATTCGGTATGCATTTTGCTTGAATATTTGAGATGGAAACCTTAGGTGCATAGAAATGTCAGACAGCATTGTACATCATGGATGGTGTCCAACATACTTTTATGATCATAAAACAAAATCCCATTTTTTAGTTATGGCCACTGATTTAAAAAATATTCATCCAAGCTAAATATAATAATAATAATAATGAGGACTTTGTATAGCGCCTAATCTTTAGAAGCTCTAAGCGCTTTGCAACATTAGACAACATAAAAACATACACAATGATATGATTACAAAAACAAACACCATGAAATTAGAAAACATAAAAAACATGCTGAGAATATTTAAGGTAGTTAACATTATTAAGTCATTAAGTTTGTTTTTGTAGTCAGAATAAGTAGTTTTGAGAGCACTCTTGAATGGGATCACTGCGTCTTTGTGTCTAAGTTCAGTGGGCAATTCATTCCATGTTGCTGGGCCCTGGTATGCAAAAGAATGCTGTCCATGTGACTTTGTTTTCATGGTGAGAATAATGAGTATATGATTGTCGGAAGAGGAGTGTAAGTATCTTGCTTGTGTGTACACATAGGTGAGGTCGGATAGGTATGTTGGACTAGAGTCTGTAAGTGAAACGTAGCACAGAGAACTAATGTTGTGTTTGATTCTGGATCGAATGGATAGCCAGTGTTGGGTACAGAGCAGCGGGGAGGTGTGCTCTGATTGTGGTACTCTAAGTATGATCCAAGCAGCTATGTTTTGAACTTTTTGAAGTCTCTGCAGTAGATATTAAGATGAACCAGACAGAATTGAGTTACCATAGTCCAGTCTTGAAAGCAGTAATGAACACACAAGTGTTTTAGTGGCATCAACTGAAAGATATCTGAGAATGGAGCTGATGCGTCTCAGCTCAAGATACGCAGCCTTGCATATGTTCATGACATGTTGGTGCAATGTGAGAGTACTGTCCAGAGTAACACCTAGGTTTTGCACTGATTGTGTGAATTTAATGTTGGTGTTGCTGATATTTATTGTGTGAGGTAAAGGATGTGAATGAGAAAGTCTTTGATAAGTAAGTATGGCTTGATTTAAATTGTGTTTTTCATGTGACTTGCCAGAGATTTTTAAATGAATTGATAAAGTAACTTGAGACACATTTCAAAGTACATGTTTTAAAAATATTCCATTGATTATTGCTGGCATTTAGAAAAATGCAATGCATCCTTTGTTGTGAAACTTATTTTAAAACATTGTATTACTCATGCAGAAGCCTGCTTGAAAACTAATGGCAAAGCAAAGGCAAATGGAATGGAAGAGACCATATCAGAGACCCTCAAATATGCACCCAACCAACGCAGAATGATAAAAAACAAGGTAATCCAAATGACTCTTATTTCATCAATATTGGATTCAGTTTCGTCTTTTAAAGCATAGTATTTGCAAAGCGGATGCATTTCTAAACTGATAACAAAATCAGCTTATCCTATTGCCCAGGACTATCAGAGCTAGAGTCCAGCTAACTACAATATGCATATATCTTGTCTGATCGGACAAGTGCCTCCATTTGGAATTTTTATTCACATGAAATATTTGGATGAAATAAATTCATCTTTGTGCAAATTGATTGCACCATCCACTTGCCAGAAATGACAAGTAAGTGCAAAGTTATCTTGTATCATGGCTTAACGATAGTAAGGGAAGCACAAGTGCAGTGAAGAAAATTTCATACATTTTTATAATGCTGATTAACATGACTTCTGCATATGTAACTAGTGCTGAGATGATATGACTTTATTTAAGCATTACAATTTTGTTTTAATTTGCAGGTGCCTGAGCAGAAGAAGTAATAGATAAACTTTACAGTGGAGTTGGAGACTGATTCTGATTCATAATCTTAATTAAATCTAGAAAATAAACATTAAAGTCATATTAAAATATCTGTTGTATTGTTTCCTTCTTTCATTTTTCTCTTAAAAACAAATGTCTGAACCTTTAGTCTGTAAATTCAGTGGATTCCTTATCAGCCCATCTACTTTTACTTTACACCATGCTACTTTAAAAAAAAAATGAATTATCCCCATTGGGGTAGGTCCCCCCAACCCCCCACCCTACTTTGTCAACTTACCTGCCACATTTAAATCTAATGGAAGGCCCTGCTGTAAAGCCTGTTAGTAAAACTACCCAACAAGAGGATTTCATACATTTGCAACTCCTAGATGGATGGTAATGTTTTCATTTTTGTAATGTAGATTTGGACATTCTTGCCACCAGTATGGAATATGTGTTTCAGAAACACAAGCAGCTTTCATCAGATTTGCATATAGGTTTTATATGTTGTGAGTATGTTGTAGGAAGTTTTTTTAAATAACATCATATGAGATGATGCCAGTGGAAATGGCAGAAAAGTGTCTGTATTGTTCACCAACTACACCTTGTTCTTACAAAATGTGGCTGTTACACATTCCCATGATGATGTCACTGACAGCCATCAGTGAGGAATGCCCCAACAAGCATAATACAAATTGCTTCCATTGTAATTGTTACAATTCCATTCTGACCACTCCGGTGTCCTAGTGGTTAGAGCGTCCGCCTCAGAAGCGGGAGGTCATGGGTTCAAACCCCAGCCAAGTCATACCAAAGACTTACAAAAATGGTATTAACAGCTACCTCGCTAGACGCTCAGCATTAAGAGGTTAGTGTTAGGACTGATCGGCCTGGTGTCAGGATAATGTGACTGGGTGCAACATCATACTACATGTTTGCAGCATGATGCCCCAGTGCTATACATCACTATAAACTGCCACACTGCAGACATCGTAGCAATATGACTGAAAAATTATTCAAGCTACGTTAAAAATCCAATCACACACACACAATTCCATTCTACGATCCAGAACCAACACTAATTCCGTACTACAGTTCTTGCATTTCAATCCAATTTTGCTTTTGAAATGTAGTGCCACTCAATTCATAATGAACCCATTCATTTCAAACACTCGCAAATACTTATTATTCCTGTCTACAACTGAAAAATATCTATATAAAAAAACGTGTAACTGTGTTTTATGCAAGGGCATGGAGATGCACAAAAACTTGCACCTGAAGCTTGAATAAAACCCCGACTGTGGATAAGACTTTACCCATCGATTACCCCAGCTTGGGGATAAATTCCGACCGTGGCGATTTATTATATATCCTATGACTGCTCCAGCTTGAGGGCAAAATCCAAGCACATCCCTAAAAAGATAACAAGTATAGCGGCTCTTTACCTTCTGTAAATGCCACTTGAGCTTCCTGATGCTGTTGTATCTGCCATTTGACAGAATCACGAATGTGGATATATTTCTTAATTGCCTCTAGTTGTTGAGCTAGTTTAGCTGTATGAAATTCCTTTGTGCAGACTCACTCATTATTAATATTACAACAGTGATTTAATTACACATCACCTGTCAGCACACCGATGATAAGTCAGTTATTTTATAACACACCAACAAGCTTGCCCCTTGCACCCCCCCCCTTTTTTTTTTATTTGGGCACCTGTGGACATGAATCTGCAAGGCTCAAATTGTCATTTTTAATATAAGATCTCAACATTTTTAAGGCCTTAATTTTAAAGACATCCTTAAAACCCCCAAAAGGTTATCAACTGGATCACCAGCCTTCGTTTAGAGTAACAGCAAGTATATATATATATTTAGGTCTAAGGAAACACAATAAAAATGTTTGATTTAACAATGACATATTTGCCTCAGGTCTGTGATCCTGAAGTGAATATTAACTGTCCATTTATTTTCTTGGCTTTTCTTTACTAGGAAATTGATTATAGAGATTTCTGCAATGGTGAAGGCAATGTAAAAACTGGTTACTATAACATACTTTTTACGCCATGTTTGAAAAAATAAATCCAATGGAAAGGTTATAGTCTGAAAATCTTCATTAAATTAAGTTAATATAGGGGAAAAAACTTTAAGAGTTCATAAATATTTTTCAGTGCTGAATAAAGATATAACATAACACTTTCTGCTGTGATTTTAATAGTTTCTGAGAGCATGAAAAATTTCTAGAACTATAATGTATAAATGTTTTCAAAAGATTATATTAATATGAGGGAAAAATCTGTTATGAAATAAACTGACAAGATCTTGTATGAATTCATGTTATCTTTAAATATGATATTTGTGTGAAAATATCTGGAAGAAAAAACAAGATGGTGCCACTCACACATACAATGTGGTTGCCACAGTAGCCATATTAAGAAACTTTTTATCGCTACTTCTGAATGGATAATTGTGTCAGCGTGTCAACATGTGTACAAAATACTTATGTTGATGTCTAGCAGGTCCTGAATGAGAATTATGGTGCTGTACAGACATCCTATAAGGCCACCAATGTGGCCATCCTGAAAATCTTGGTATAACTACTTCTCCTGAATGAATCGTCATATCAGTGAAAGACTTCTTATGTCTAGTTGTGCGTAAATGAAAATAGTGCCAATCTAACCTCCAATATGGCTGTTTTAATGGGCATCTGGAAAACCCCTTCCTTGCTACTTCTCCTAGATGGCTGGTCATTTTGACATTGTGCTTTCACTAGATGACCTATTTGATGTCTGGTTGGCCGTAAATGGAACTATGCATATGGTTTTGATGTCTAGTTGGTCCTAAATGTGGTTTTTGCTGCTCATAAACTTCTAATGGTATTATAGTTGGTTCCTTAATGAAACTGCTGTACAAAATTAAAAGGTCTTCTCACTTTCTGTCAAGTTGGATACAATTATCTTTACCAGCTAGGATTTCTTGATCCTCTTTTTTATACATCAACCCTTCGCATATGTAGTTAGCTAAAACAGTATTTTGAACAATTAATTGCCCTCTTGCAAATACAATCCCAATTGCATGCTTTTACCAGTGTGAGAGCTCCTTATATAAGTAGCTAAGTATTCAGTAACTGAATTTCCACATCCACATGCATCAACTCAGAATTAAAAGTTGCAAAACATATACAAATTTGAAAATCTTGAGACATGTGTCACTTTGCATGGTGGGTGTTATGATTTAAATGCAACAAGGAAATTGAATTAGGGTTAATTTCTTTAAGCTGTATTCAATCATGGGGCCCTGGATTATAGAATGGTCTAGGCATACACATCACTAATCAACTCTCTCTAGTCCAACCAATGTGTGTATATGAGAAAGCTTGCCAGTAGCGTTATGTGTGTTGATTTCTTCCAATAAATATGTTGGCTGCCATGTAAAGTCTACGATGTCCTGAAAAATGGTGTTAAGCTCCATACAAGCAAGCTAAACAATCAATGATATAATGGAACAGTAGACACCATTTTAGCTAAATATGCCAAGAATTGATTTAGAGACTTGGTTAGTGATGATGACTTAAAATTGGCAAGGGATTAAAAAGATAAAAGAAATGACCTTTCATGGCACTGTAATATAACAAATGAGGTAAAACAAAAGTTTATTGCATTTGAACCTTTTGTTTTTTCACAGTTTCAATTTAAGTCATAAGGCCCCTTATTTTGCCTTACCAAACATATAGCAAGTTATTACCTCAAGCCCTAGCACTAATAATGCCTCACAAGTAAGCAGTCTTTTATGAAGTCTCAGGTCTGAGTATATGTCTAGCAATACTTATGTCCAGTTTGTTTATAAAATTCTTTCTCACATGGTACAGTTTTCAGAGAGACACGATAAATTCAACAAGTGTGGTAATGAAGGGACAGGCATTCTTTATTTATGCACACATCCCAAAGGGACATTGCTATGTTTGAATCAACACTGAACTGAAGAATGGAGCATCAGCTGCATCAATTAAAATATTGTGGCCCACACAAAATACTGCAAGGACTATAATCAATTTATGAGTGCAATGGGCATGAATTACTGTAGCAGACTGGAGGAAGTAATCCGAATTTATTAATATCTTGAAGCTAAATATAGTAAAGTTTTCATCTATAATCTGTGGAATCATTTTTGCACACAGTTTGCAGGATTTGTCTTTGGGTCATCGTTTTTCTTTTTCTTCATCTTTCTAGCTTATGGTATCTTGATAAGTCTTATGGTGCCGTGCAACTGCACTTGATGATTACCACAGCCAGTGACATTGTATCAAATCTTCTGGGATCAGATGATTCAATGCAAATTCCACATAACCTATCACCATCCTCATGTTTGCCATCTGACTTACTAAGTTATTTTGCCTAAATAATAATAAAAACAATCTGGTCTGATGTATTGATAGCGTTCTGAATGACCATAATATATTCTCTGTATCTATCCTAGAAAATCCTGAGTGGATTGCTGTTTGGTTTTAATAAACCAAAGTAATCCAATGAAAGGCATTTTACAGACACAAGTGTCTGTTTCCTGTATGCAGTGATTAAATGATAGTATTATGTCTTTATTTTTTTAAAACTGATGATACATATGATCACCTTCAATGTGCAATATTAGTTATGTTAATTAACGAGTGGGCAATATTTGAATTTCAAAGATAAAAGTGTATGCCATGATCACTTTAGTAGGATGATTTGTCAAGTGAGGTTATCTTTTCTGTTTGAATAAATATTGTTAACTAAACTATTTTCGCAAGTTATGACATAAGAATGATTCAAAGAAAGAAAATTCATTAAATTGAACATATAAAATGTAATACTGCAACAGAGTCTAGATGAACTATTTCTTCAGAGACACAATCCAGACTCTGTGGCAGCAAAATTATCAAATAGGACACAACTAAGAGACAATCACATTTTCAGTCACAATGGTTTGACAATTATCAATGGCTTGAATTCATTGACTGTGAAGGCAAAGTGATTTGCAGTTACTGCAAAAAAAGTTCCCAAACTGTCACAGATTTTAAATTCTACCAGTGGACTTGTAAGTGTAACTGACAAATTCAGGATTTAATCAAGCAAGTCTCATGATAGTATTATACCTAATAAAGCAAAATGTAGCACAGTATATTCATGACACTTAGGCCAGCATGTACAAAATATTCCTCAAGTTACAGTTGCTAGCACTCCACTAAGAAATGTCATTTTATAATAAATAAAAATGTAATGGAAAAAAAAATCGATAAAGTGATTGCACTCTTTAACATAGCCTACTACCTAACTCAATAATGAAAATGATTTGGTTCATTATATCTTTGTGTTTTATGGAATAAATGCATACATCTGATTGAATTTTAGGCAAGAGACTGAACTTTTGGGTTAAGTTAAAATGTATGTGGAACAAATGCATTTTCTAAAACTACTTGTATCAGTGTGCATTGTGACTTTTCTTTAAGATAACTCTAAATGGTACTGGGTATATATCATTTTCTTCAACTGCACACTGTTGTCTTCCATTTGATTTGATGACTTACAGCTATACTGTCTACACAGTAGGCCTCAACGTCAGGAAAAATTCTGTATACTTCAGTTACAGCTGAAATAAGTTTTGCATTAGTACCTGAATCAGACAAAAAAGGTTGTGTTCTGGTGTGTGAATAGAAATGGCTAAAAGTAATATAGACAAAAGCCATAAGAGTACACAAGTTACATATGAAAACCACCAATTCACTTGCATGTGTGGCATACAAGTTCAAAGATTTGCTTCATGTTTATTTCTGTACACACATTGTTCAACTCATAAGATATTTTAAGAGCTATTTCTCTATTGTATGCATAATTCATTTACAAATGTGATTAGTGGGCCACACCGAAGGCCATACTATTAGTTCACTTGGCAATATGGTAACGTCAGCTGAAAAGCATAATCATCCATTAAAAGAGCATTATGATATGAACATTAGGTATTTAGGACATATAGATTTTTCTTTTCCAAATGGAGTCCAAGTAATTATTGCCCAATCCAGGTATAATTTTGTACACAAGTAAAGAGCAAAATAAGATAAATCTTCATTTATTTGCAATTGACAATACACTTCTTAATGAATATACACTTTTGCATCTATTTTGTATCACTTGAATAAACAATATTTCTTTCAGTTCATTTTAAACTTTTATTTTATATCACTTGAGTAAACAATATCTCTTTCGTTTCATTTAACACTTAGAAACAGGTTCTTCCAGTTACAATAATCAACTCTGGAAACAATAAACAAACTGGAACTTTTGACCTAATTATATTACATTTACTAGGGTTAAAACAATAAATTCCTTAACATAATAAATTAACAGTTCCAGTTAATCAAACACAAAATCACCTTTTATACAGGGTGCGAACTGTTAATATTTACAGGATAAAGCTTATAGTTTCCAAATTGATTGAAGCTTACATGTTGCAGTTGCTGGCACATATCTATTTCCAGCATGGTTTGCATACATTCCACCTTTAATAATTTTGTTACTTCCCTACCCCACCCCATTCAGTAACAAGTATCAAAAATCAGGCTCATTCTAAGGCAAAGTCTGTAACTTGTGTACCACAGTCATCAGAGAGACAAAGATGCAAAACTTTATGATGCCTGTCAAAGGAAGAAAACAGTTTGTTGTTTACCCAAGTTTTGAACCAGTTAACTTGAATTCTCAGACCATCAATTGCTACAGCCCCACTAATTACAATTGTTAGGGAATAATGAGAACTCACCTTCAGTTATCTGTGTATATATATAATTTTAATAACCAAGAATACCGGATGTCTGGGAACATTATAGCATTCAATGGTAACGTCAGAACTGAGATGAGAGAATTAAACAAGCATAGTACATGACATAATATATCCATAAACTATTGACTGGGAAAAATACTACAGAACACCATTTCTGCTGGCAGTAAGATGTTGAACCTATATGTCATAAATATCAGGTTGGACATCTAGGACCAGTAATATTCATAATGGGCAGTACCCACCCCCCACCCCCCCACCCCCAAGTGAGAAGGGCCTGATTTGTAATCTAAGCCACCCAACCTATCACAGCCTTTATAGTACTTGAAACAAAAATTGAGTAATAGTAAAACAAACTCTGAAAGTTATTAAAACCAATTTGTTATATTTCCATAACTCTGCATAGTTAACTGTGCAAGCAGACTTAAACATATCAGTGTATGACAGTTAAATTGAGCTATAGCATCGATTAACAGAAGCTACGAATTCATCAACAAGCAGTGAACAATCATCTTCACAATAAATGTCAAACATTAGCATCCATAAGCTGTCAAGACAAGTTGTTACACTGGATATATAATCATCCATTTATTTCAAACAAGCTGTGAAAAAAGAACCTCACGTCCGCTATATGTACGCTGGCCATTGCAAAGGATGCTTTAATAGATTAATGTTTATCGTCGTGTCTTGACAACCATTTTGCGCGCGCACACCGGAAAGTCATGCTATATATTTGTTACTTGTGAACGTATTCGTGGGCAGTACGCTATATATTGTTCCCGTGACCGTATTCACGGGCAGAATGCTATATGTTTGTTCTTCGTGAACGTATTTTTGGGCAGTTACTTTGTCATCTTCAACCTAAAGGTCAAAACTGCCCATGAAATATATATATCTGCCCACGAACCGAAAACATGAATAGGACTATAACATAAGTGTATATACTTATTTTCAACATATACATAATTACTATGTAAGAAATACAACCTATGTATATGTATTTTGATTTGAAATGTAAACTATATCATGTCCTTCCCGTAAACCCACTTTCGGGATGACTGCCCACAACGCACCTAAAACGTGTATATATATATATATCTATATATATATATATATATATATATATATATATATATATATATATATATATATATATATATATATATATCTATATATATTGGAATTTGGCTTCTCTCTTTATCTCTATAAGTCGTGATAAGGTCAGAATTGAAATGTAAGGGAAGCTTTCCTTCAGGTACGCGCTTTATGAATGCAAATGGTAAACAATATGTCAGGCTGTTCATCCATAACTGTTGTGTCTTGATCTTTTTAAACTTTAGATAAATACTCACACACGTAGACTCTGACAACATAGAATGTAGTGTTGAGGAGTTTTGGAGAGTGTGCGTATGTCTGTAACGAGTGTTGGATAGTATCAGGATTTATTATGGTATAGTGGTGTGATGGATAGTAATTGTCTGGTCTAGGGATAGTATATTTTGTGAGAGTTCTTCTCCTTCTCTTAATTCTGAGGTAACACCGGGCATTTAGATTATGTGTGTGTGTGTGTGTGTGTGTGTGTGTGTGTGGATGTGTGTGTGTGGGTTGTGTTGGATGATATTGGAACGTTGTATGCTAAAGTTGTGTGATAGATAATATATTTTGTAATATGAGGGATATTATGTTTATGAGATTTCATCTTCTTCTCTTAAACTAAGCTAAGACTTACAATAGTGTGTAATGAGTGTTAAATGGAGTCGGATTGTGTGATGGTATAGTGGTGTGATGTATATTTTTGGTGGTGTAAGGGATAATATATTTAGTGAGATTTATACACCTTCTCTTAAACTCTAAACTAACACAGGGTGTTTGGGATATTGTGTGTAACGGGTTTGAATGGTAAAAGGGATGTTTTGGATATTATGTTTGTGAGATTTCATCTCCTTATAAACTCTAAGCAAATACGTGGCTTTTGAATAGTGTGTTGAAGGGGTGTTGAAAACCATATTACGTAAGATAACCTGCAGCGAGAAGTGGCAATCCTCGCACAATTTAAGTGATTGCCAAAATCTCCCCAAATAAAACAGCCATTTTCAGGGATACTCAGAACTCCAGAAAAGAGACACTACTCCATTACCAAATATTAATTTGTGCTTGTAGGTTAATGTGTTGGTATTTGTACGTGTGTGTATTTGACCTGCAATACCCCCAATTCTAATGTGTGTTTTGTATGTGAGGATTTAGTGGTGTAACTATACAACATTACTAACTTTGTGTGTTAATTTGTGTTTGATAGGTATGGTGATTGTATTAGATTGATTTGGGGTATATTGTCCTAAAAAGACATTGCTTTCCCTTTTTGACAATATATGTCACGATCACAACATAGAAAAATATATCTAGCACATACGAATGCAAAGACGTCAGACATTTAAATTTAGTACCTTTATTAATTACTGAAGTACCATACATTCTATCTTTCTCAGGGCGTAGACCGCCACCATGAGATTCTGCCAAGAATCTTTTTTTCTGTGGGGTGACATTAATCTTGTAATGCGACAAATTGGGGGAAAAAGCTGGCCACATTTTACCAGGAATAGTTGCAAATGATATGTCAGTGGCATTGTTTTCTTACTGCAAGATCTTCAGGACCTCGAATGACTTCTTATTTCCAGGCACTTGACAAATGACTCCTCTAAAAAGAACTTCTGTTTTACTTTCCGTCTAAAGCTAGTGTTATGTAACCGGTACTATTACGGTATGGTCTTCAATAAGTAATAGAAAAGAGCAAAAACCAATACGTTTTGTAAAATCCAACATATAACGTATTTCCATTGAATACAAAATTAAAATGTAAAATGAACTGACAGTCTTGCGAATCAAATACTAAATAATCATAGAATTTCGAACCTAGTGAATAACATTCTGAATAAACTTCAGTGGTATTCCAAATAATTTCCAAAGCTGAAGGGGTTGATGAGACTGTCGTGGTATGTAATCTCTATTGTGCCAGTGTATCAAAGGACCTGAAATGTAATCATGTGCCAAATATATTTATGTTGAAACAGAGTAATATAAATAAAAAGCTTCCCTATTTAAATTCACTATACTTCCAAGTTAATGTGTCTTACCAAGTATAGCATAGAGCAATTTGTATTTCCAGAGAATAATATTTCACTTCAATAATTTCCAGCCCATCTCAAGTATAGAACACAACAAATGGTTCTGCTTTAAGATCTTACAGCACGAATAAATAATTTCTAGATAATCAAGACTATATGAAAACTAAGATTTTTTTTTTTTTTTTTTTGTAGGGTTTAACGCCATTTTTCAGCACGCGATAGGCTATACATGGCGGCCAGTATTAATGGTGGAGGAAGAACCCGGGAAAACCCCGGAAAGAACCACCGACCCACGAGAAGCTACTGGCAAGCTTTCTCACATACCCACATTGGCTGAATCCGAGACTCGAACCTACGCAGACAGAGGTGAGATGGCAGTGATCCGTAACGGAGAGCGCTTTAGACCACTCGGCCACTCGGGGCCCCTTAAAAAAAAAAAAAAAAAAAACTAAGAAATAAAAGAAGAGCCAGAATGTAGGCCAAAAGCTCATCTCAAGGATAATCCAAGCTATATAATTAGACATGGTACGGAAATATAATTGCAATAAAGAACATGATAAACATAAATGTTTTTGACTCAGAGTAAGATAACGAACCTAATATTTAACATACCCTCACATAGAAATATACACTATGTATTACAAAATAAACAAATCAATGTTTCTGGTCAGGCAGACAAATGAACTTGATTTCGGTCTAGTCAAATAAAAATGTGATTCAAAATTAAAAGAGAACATGAAGCAGATGATATCCATTTGGTAATTTAACACTTATATAAACGTGAATGTGCATCTGCATTAGAATATATTTTCCTTTGATGTATTTCATGTAAATATTGCATTTCTGCAGCATCAAACTCACCTGAATAACCTCTGACCTTTGTTATTCATCTTGTCAATGAAAGTAAGGGGGTTATGGTCCCTGAATATAATAAATGGAGAAGAAACTGAACTAAAATACACTTCAAGGCGTTGCAAAACCTATATCAAAGTAAAGCATTCCTTCTCGAGTGTGGAATAATTTATCTGGTTATTTATTATTTTTTTAAACAAATAGCACACTGGATGATCTACACCATTTTTGTCTTCTTAAATATATACAGCAGCCGCGACATTACTTGCATCAACGGACATTTTAAATGATTGACTAAAATTTAGTGATGAAGGAACTGGTCCAGTGCAATATGTCTTCCAAAAAACACATTACTTTCATTACATTATCAAGGGCCTCCTTCAATGTTCCAACTCTCACGTATGCTGGTTTAATGAAGCCTCGTAACTTTTCTACGTCCTCTTCTATCATGCCTTGTACGAGATCCCTGGCAACTTTCAGGCTGATCACGTGACTTGTCACAAAGTCTTTGGTAACTGCATACCTCCATTCATGTTCTAGCCTTTCCACCATATAGCTGGCATTCATAATCCAGTACCAACTGTCCTTTAACTTTTTAAACAACTCTATTGTCATCCACTTTTGTTCTGTGTAGAATGGTACGAACGACGAACGCTTTGAATTTATATTTGTCAAGCATGGACGTGAAGGAAAACATATCCTACGCTCACTTCACATATTATCTACTATCCATACACACGGAAGGAAGAAAAAAAAACTGTACTATCTGAAAACCCCAATATTATTATCCACACACGGAAGGAGAAAACTAAACCACAATACACTATCCACACACGGTAAGGAGAAAAACAAAACTCAAAATCTACTATCAATAGCCACAATATTACTATCTACACACTGGAATGAGAAAAAACAAACCCAAATATACCATCCACACAGAAGGGAAGGGAAAAACACCACACAGTTTACTATTCACACAAACGTACGCGAACGGTTACAAATCCCCACAATGTACTATCCACAAAAGCTTATGCTCACTTATGCAAACACACACGCTACTATCTACACAAACGAACGTGAGCTCATACACAAACATACATTCATATCAGTAAAATAGTGAGTGTTTATAATCACACTACTCCACATTCATACAAATTGGCAATTCATCAGTCTCTCTATATTCTAGAGATCTGGTTAGCCTTGAAAAGGGGTGTTTTGTAAACTTCAGATGCACCTCTTAATGTATGCACCTTCCAGGTACGGCACCACACACACACATTTCCTACTCCAGGCCTGCTCCCAGTTCAGGCTGACTATTGGGAGCACAGATGCTGCTTGATTGGCTTCAGCCCCCAATCTTTCGTTATTGAGTTTCTGAAGAGTTCTTCTTGCCTCCTTCTCCTATTCCACGCCCTGGATGATGTAGTCCATTTACGTCATACTGACGCAGTTTTCGGTCTGGGAGGCCACGGGTCTCTGTGCTGGTGGTAGTATTTGTGGATGAGGTAGTTTCACATCACACACAGGCCTAGTCATCTGGTGAGGTAAGACTCTTTCTTCTTTCTTCCTTCTCGTCTCCTCTTCCTTACGTCTGGCTTCCTATTGCCTCCAAGGACAGTTCATCCAGGAGCCGTCTGGCATGCTCCATGTGCATCTGAAGTTCTGTATATTTTGCAATTGTGAAAGAGTAAACGCTGGGTAGCCAGACTGATGAACGCTCACCTTATATGTCAAAAACGAACGTGAAGGAAAACATCCCCTGTCACTGAAACTAATATTGCCCATATCATTACCACAACAAACATATATCGCACGGACTTAAAACGATCACGCACATTTTACTTACAAACGCTAATTACAATCACTAACTCGATGACTAGTTGACATGTCACGGAAACGAAGTACTTATAGACACACTTCTAACAAAGTCAAACGAACGAAGTGCTTATATACACAATTCTATTTATTCTAACTTATTAACATACTTTTAGCAATTGACATAGTATCTCTTTTTTAGAGTATTGGGTAAACCTGAAAATATCTGTTTTTGTGAACTAGGAGCTATAGCAATTTTTTATTATCTGAGATTGCGTCCCCCATTGGCGGCAGGTTTCTCCTCAGGAAAGGGTCTGCTCTTCGGAAATAGAAGGAGAACTCTTTGGTGTCTACACGGCAGTTGACAAAACCTCTGTCTGGTTCATCCTGCTGCTGTTGCTGATGCTTCAATAGCTCTCACTCCCTCCCTCTCTGCTTCTGAAGTCTGTACTTCTCCGTCCATTCTTACTTTCCTTTCTTGATTTCCTCTCTGAAGAGCTCTTCTATCAGGTCTTCAACCACTTTCAACATTCTGACATTCTCTATCTCTGCAGGCTTCGGCATCAGGTTTTGCCTGATATGACGCAAAGTCACGTAAACTTCCTTTAGCTTGGCTAGTCTTGAGCACATCTTCATTGGAGGAGGATTCAGCAATAGACTGTCAGACTGGAGACTAACACGCTTTAAATTGTTCAAGCACAGACGCGATAGAAAACATCCCAACACTGTTTAGAGTCTGAACGCTAGGATAGCTTAATTTGAAGGCGAGGGATAGAGATAAGTTAAAGAGCATGGTTCATCATAAAAATAATTAACAACAGGAGAGAAACGCATTTTATTCGAACACAACATTTTTCGTCAAATAACTAACAACAAACAATTAACAATCAACCATAAAACATTTTGTTTCTAACAATCAAATAAGCTAACAAATATTTTTGTTCTGATAACAGTCTATGTTGGACAAGGTTGACAGCGTTGTGAATTGAAGCTTGACTACACTACTTTTCCTAGCTAAAGACAAAAGATAACCATAAAGTTCCCAGGTATCCATTTTTGTGAAGTTTTTTCTTGTAGCTTTTCTTCACAGAAAATGATAAGTGATCACTTCAATCCTGACATTTTGCTTGATAATGTCTGACACGTAACCGTTTCATCGCTTCGTCTCTGCACTCTGTGTCAAGAGAGCTTCGATGTTATGGATCTCTAGAGACATCAAATGAGGAGAGGAATAATCAAGAAAGTCTTTATACCACTGATGCAACACTATCTCTTCCGAAATGGGACTCCAGACTTAGTCCAGAGACTCGTCCAGTGTTTCTTCTTGACTCAGCATCGTACATTTATCGCGTTGAATTTAACTGGGATGATCTTTCGACTTCCATAGCAATCTTTCTTTATCAATTATTTAATTTTTTCTGCCAGGTGTTTGATAAAACAGATGACTAATTGTTGTTCTTGTTCTGGTCATCATGACTATAGTCATACTTCATGACTATGTCCTTTTCATCTTTGTCTTGTGGTTCTACTACCACTGTATCCTCTCATATTATTTCCATAGATTCTTCAACATTCAAAGAGGGATTAAATGCTTTCATTATTTCTAATAGTCTAGAATAACTTCTCTCAAACTGTTGAATTTTATCGTATTGTCGAATTCGGCATACAGGATGACTTTCACAGTGTTATCTGGGGGTAGTGGTTGTGCAAACTGAAGTTCCACACGAATCTGACCTGATATTATGGGGCTAAAATGTCCCTCGTCTCTGCCTTGGTCTGGAATGCAATCAAAAGCCCACAAAGCATAACCCCCTGCATAATCGTCATACGTAATGCTATGACTGGTGTTGGTCCCTAACTGTCTGCAGGCTTCGTACAGGGACAAGTACGATCTCAACTAATTCTTGTCACCAAACTTAGGTTCGAAGGGTCTGGTACACAATGTCTTGTAATCGCGAATGACTTTTATCTTGGTTACGTTGTAATGGTAAAACTGGAAAGGATTTTCATTGTGAAGTCCGTTGAAGGCTGAATTCTTGACTATGTCAATGTTCAAACGTTAATGTAATTGTCCTTAGAATAGACGATGATCGATCATAGATCACTGTCCAGCGGCAATAGTGAAAGTTTTCACTTCCACGCGTCGTATCGTATTTTTATTTTCTAGCCACATGTCAAAATGCAAACGATCCAACAGTTCTAACCTACGCCCTTGCAGAAATCTCTTTTGACGGCCATTAAACTAAACATTGTGAGGATCGTCATCTGCTGTCAGGAATGTGTTGCTAAACGTGTTCTTCCCCGCTCTGTCAGGTTTCCATACTACGCAAGCATCCAGAAGGCTGTTTATGATCTCCTTTCCGTCCGTCAAGAGAGTTTTCAGATACGTTCGGTAAGGGTAAGTATTCATGCTACTGCTGCCGAGTTTGTTATTCAAGTACAATCTACTTCACTGAACAAGGAAAGCATGAAATTGTTGACGGGAGCTACTCTTGCATCGGCTCCTGGAGTAGTGTTTACTTGGACTTCCAAGTAAATTTAACTGCTATTCAGATCGATGTAATCTTTGGTTTGTCCTTTAAATTCAAACTTATACGGAGCTGAATTCTTCAAAGAGGAGACGGGATGAAATTCGACCCATTGTTTTTTTTTCATCTTTATGATAGTGAGTAACAGGGCAAACAAAACCATTTCCGACTTCGAACATGTGCAAGAATCTCGGTGCATCATTGTCTGTCTCTATGATTTAATAATCAAAAACGTCTAAGTCTCAGACGGTTCTTCTTTTCTTATTCGTTCTAGTTTTATGACAATGAAGGTTTCAGAAGAGGCGTTTTCTTTGTCGTCTCTTTCTGCCTTGTCCTTAATATATCGTCAGGGAAGCAGGAATGCCTGACTCGACATTGGATAGGGCATTTGTAGGATTTTCTCGTTTTCCCAAAACCTATTTGCC
Source organism: Sinohyriopsis cumingii (assembly GCA_028554795.2). Taxonomy (NCBI): domain Eukaryota; kingdom Metazoa; phylum Mollusca; class Bivalvia; order Unionida; family Unionidae; genus Sinohyriopsis; species Sinohyriopsis cumingii. Next base: position 53,290,717 of record CM068842.1, on the reverse strand, counting down.
CGTTTTCAGCAAGACATTGTTCCCGCTCTCAAGAAAGCTTATTTGGAGGTTTGTTTGTCGATGATGACATTGTAGTGAAATTCTTTACCTTGTGTCAAATCGACATCTTTGAAGGTATGCAATCCTCTTGTCACCATCGGTTTCAACACCGGAGCCACCGAACGAAATGCCAATTTCAGCAAATCTCCCAAATCATGTCCTCCCTGTCGAACAATTCGTCAGATAATCGTTCTCAAAAATAGAGTTTCACCGTGACTTTTCCTTTGGTGGATGGACTATTTTTTCCAAGATCTCCTTTCATAGTAATGTTGACAGTGTCAAAATACGACTACTTGCTGACGAGTAAATAGTGAGGATGTATCATTTTCCTTGCTAGCGTTCGTGGCAGAATCCACTGTAAAAAGAACGACAAGCAGTAACGACACGGAGGTGTGTCGCACTACGTTGTACTCTACCACATCGGAATACACAAGGATCAAATTCAGTCCTTGTTTCATTTTTTACCGGGGAAAGAAATAACTTGGTAAATGAATCGTTGTCGGAAACGACTGGTAATTCGTTTTTCCTGATCATTGTCATCCTCATCTCATTGTCCCCGCCCAAAATATCAAACAAGTCAGGACAAAATAAAATGGAGAACACTTTACCCTCAGGATATTTTATCAGTAGGCGACGAGCCACTTTATGTTACTCAATGGTTACACTTTTCTTGACACTCTCCAAAGCTTTGCTAAATAGTACATTACACCTGGTAGCAATCGTGCTCACCAAATGTTGACCGCTTAAATAATAACATCGGGGAAACTATCAAGTTATAGATCCACTTTAAGTTTGTGTGTTATGTGTTTTATTCGCATATTTTACATTGATATTCAAGTACTTTTGTGCTTGTTCGTCATGAATGTCGACCGCAGCAAAATTTTGATTTGGAAGGAGATTTACGACTTATGTGGTGTGTGTATGATTTCCACCAAAGCCACATCCCAATGTTCTTCGTGATACAATTGAAAGGCCTGTGGTAATTTGGCCGTAAAACAGCAAAAAGTGTTATTGGGAATCACCATCACAGAACTGTCAATGGGTAATGTTCAGAAAAATTTATTGTTGTTGTTCATAATTCCAGAGTTCTGCTGAAGTCCGAGGGGTCACTCGAAGTCAGAGGAGTGTCTCCGCCCAAAATGTTATTGTTGTTGTTGGGGTAGGGACTGTTGTTGGGCACAAGACTCCCGTTGTTCCCGTTCGAGGAGTGTTTCAGGGAAAGATCGGGAAGAAGGTAACCTATGCACCTACTAAGTAAAATAGTCCACAATTGTTTGTCTCCTTGTTGCAAACTCAAATTGGCAATGGCCGCACCGACGAAACAATACACCACAAAATTTTGTCTGAAAAAGACGATTTGCATTTTAGGTACACGTTCTCCACACCCTACCAACAAGGGTCGGTTGTGTAGATCTAGCAGAGAAGAAATCTGTAATGGAGTGGTCACGTTGATAGCGGTGGCTGAGGCTGTGTGGAAGGGCATAATGGTCACTTTTATAGGTGATGACTTGCGAAGCGTCTTTCCAAGAATCAAAACTAGAAGAATAACCTTTCCGACGTACTTTGACTTCTTTGACACGTCGTTTTCCCATTGTATGGGTTCTTCGTTCGAGAACGCTTTCGATGTTGTACACTTCGTCTTCGTTTCTGGTCACACGTTGTAACTCGGGCAAGTAAAACGTTTCTTTTATAACTTCCCCGTTCATATCGTCCAATTTAAAAAACAGCAGGGTACCTCGTCCAGTGACACGAAACAATTCGGTGGTCCAGTTGAGTAAGTAACCTTTGTTGAAAGTGCGTTTGATTTTGCCAATGAGCACACAGTCTTCTACAGCCAATACTCAACTTTTCTTGGGGACAGCGACTGTCGGGGACGTACCAAACAGACGCTCGAAAACGGTCACTTTATTGTCGGAAATCAGTTTGGTGGTGGGGACAGCCAATGCTTAGATGGTAAGATTGGTTGTACGCTTCAGCCAGATGCGGTAAGATGTCAATGTACTTGAATGTGTCGTGATGAGTAAAATATTTCCAGATGCGTTCTTTCATGGTGCGTTGAAAACGTTCCACGATGCTGCCTTTTTGTTTCGGGATTCTCGGTGGTGAAAAATAAATGTCACGTTTCTTTAACTCTTTTTGGAAAGCTTGGTTCAGAAAATCGATGCCTTTGTCGGTTTGTCATCGAAGAAGTTGTCGACAACATTGTTTCAACACCAGTTGGAGGGGTCGCACTAATTCACTGCTCGATTTGAAAGATAATGGCACTACCCAGGCAAATTTGGAAACAACGTCGATAACACAAAATAAATATTTGTAGCCACGAGTGTAGGTAGCCAAATCTGAGACTTCGGCTAAATCGGTATGCCATTAAGGATCAATCGCCTCCACTCAGGTGCGACGTCTGGAAACGTTTCGTCGAATGGGCTTGTATGAAGTCTACGTGGCTTGTTCTTGTAACCGTCGTTGCACTTAAGGTAAACGGATATTTTTCAGACGCGTTTTGGCAACACGATACAGTTTCTGAACTCCTCCAAAACCTGCAGGATGGGATGGATCGTAGTACATCCTGTCTGGTACCTTCTCTATTGTTTTAACAAGTTACCCACTCTTCGCTGTTGCTACTTTGGATAGGGCGAGATGTTTGTTTAGAAACGGCATTACGATCCCGATGTGCCATGGGAGTACAAGTGAAAGGTAGTGGTGGTGTTAATGGAATGGCTTTGGTCTTCTTTTCTTTTTTCACTTCTGGTTTCCCTTTTTTCTTTTTTACTTTTGTCGAAGGAGGAGTTGACATCATCTTTTCAACCCAAGCTTGCAGTTCTTCTCGTTGGGGTGTGGGGGTAGGTGTCAACAATGACGCTGGAATCTTACTAAGAATAGGAACTGCTGACGGTGCTTGAAAGACTTCGCGTACCTCTTCTTCCTCAGGCATTCGTGGGGCTGCGTTTGTCCTGACTCCTGGTGATGGTGGTGGTACTGATGATGGTGATGGATCTTTCAGAGTGAGAAGAGCTGTTTCATCTAAAGCTTTCTGGTTAAAGTGTTGTAGTTGTTGCAAGAGTTGACCGTACTTATCGATTTTTTTGTGTCAGACAAATCTTTTCGATCCATCAAAGACTGCAATTCGTGTTGTAACTCGGACATCTCGGTCAAATTTGGATTGGGAGACAAATGTGGTGTCCATTTTCCCTGCTAACGATGGTATTCCATCCATCGTTTGTAACTCACTAAAGCCAGGTTTCATCATTCCATCGGATATCAAGGGTCAATTCTGAGACTTTTGGACTCCAGAGGTCCATTTATCTTCTTGGTCCTATTTATCTTGCTCCCACGAGTCCTCCCATCATTGTTCCCAATACATGTTTCAGCAAGACTCCTAACAAATTATGCAAAAGTCCTCCGCGTTGTACCAACATCTACATCTTTTGACGAATGGGTATTTTCTTTTCAAACATTTTGCGAAGACAGTGACGATGCTTGGCTAAGCATTTATTTTGTCTGGTGTTTAGACAAAGGTATCGTGCCCTTAAAGATGCTCAAACAACATTCGCAGACGGTATCGATGACAATTTTGGAGTCTTTTCGCATGGGTGGAGAAGTTTGGACAGGACGGACAACATGTCCCCAAGTTTGATTAAACGAGGAGGCAGTCATTTCATTTTCTTCCCTTAGGTTTTAAAGAATGATGCTTTCTTGGAGGGAGGGTGACATCTTTGGGTGCTCAGGAGCACAAAAACACTGATTTCTATTCGTTTCTTCAGGCTTTTGTAAACTGTAATACGTCCACACTGATTGATTGTGTTTACGTCGTATCAACTTGCTGACAGGCATCACGCGCCGTTGAGTGGTTCGCAACGGACTAAATCAGGACAGTTCTTGCTTCGACAAATCCAGTAAACTCTGTAACATGCCCAATCTCTCTTGGACTTTGATTTTGGAGACGTTTTGAAGACGTTGGTTTCCATTGTTTCATCAACTGAGGAACAACGGGTGTCAAATTGGGTTTGGCAGGCTTCACCAGCAACGGAGAAGCGGTAGAACCTAATGCAAGTGGAGACGTGGTCACTGTCGCTGCAGGTCGTGGTTTGTGAATGTAAGGTTGCGTTCTGGTCGATATACATCTCTTATAGGTAGAAGATGTTTTCTGATGGCTTTATTTTTTCTTGGTCTTTTCTTTTTTCTTTCTCTGGGTTTTTCTTTACCTGTGGCTGTGATCTGGTTTTGACACCGTTGCTCTCTTTTTCTTCTTTGGGCTTCGTTTGGCTTTTCTGGGACTGTTTTCTTTTTTTTTTGGGGGGGGGAGATGACTTTGAGGGCATGATGATCCAATTTTAAGACACAACGAATGATGACACCTCCTAGATAACCGCTCCCTCCATGTTTCAAAATGATATGCTTTTTGGTTTAAATGTCGATGCGGGGATGAGCCAGTTGCGTCAAGGCTACTTTGTTTCTGTCAAAAACGTTTTTAGTTTGATGAGGAATATGCCTTGCAGTAATTGACGTGCTTTTACCGTAAACCATTGTTAGACTTCTTTGAGACTGGCTTCTAATACACGAGAACGTATTTTTGTAATTTATTCGCGACTGATGCTGTACAAGGCACGAATAAATTTGACGGGAAGATGAGACGGAAGGGATCTCATGCTGACACTGTGTGAGAAAGACTCAACGTGTCCGAGGTTTTTTTTTTATTTTTGTTTTGTTCAGTCGACGACTGGGACGTATACAGAACAGGCTCTCCGTCTTGACACAATGATGAAGCAAATGGGTACGAAATGGCAAAAAATTGGGGTGTCGGGATTTAAATCCACGAGTAGAAAGGCGTGTAAGGTTTGAGTGGCATCTTCGTACGCATGAGTCAGCCAAGGAGTTCCTAACCGTTTGGCTAAGACTTGCTCTTGCAATTTATCTCTAGGGCTTTTTAACAAGACCACGTAATGAATATTGTGACTGATGGTGTGATGGGCTTTAATTTATTGAAACAAATTTTGGGTAATGTAAATAACACTGGTATTACGATGATGCCATTTCCGCATAAACCACAGTTTAATTTCGTCTTAGTCGTCTCCTAAAATGTCATCGAAAATGACCAGATGGGTTTGACTGGTGTCAGATTCGATCCCATCGTCTTCGCTTGGAATGCCTTCCACAGACAGAATCGCCTTGGCTTTGTCGCAAGAGACTGTATGCTGATTGCCACTCTTTGTAACACCACATAATTCGTTGTGGTGGACGATTGATTAAATAACGTTTGGTAAATTCGGTTTTACTTGAACCGCATGGTCTGGCAATTAACATGTTAAAGGGATGGCGAAGATACAAGGCTTCCCAACTGACCCGATCTTATTGTTCGTCGATGACTTTGAAACTGAAAGGAGGAGAGACAGCAGAGTAGCCATAGTGCAGGAAATGTCACTTTTTGACACGAAACCAGACAAGACGAGAGTCTTTATACCTTTTTAGGATACAGCTATTGCAAGTTAAAATGGAACAACACATAAAACAAAACTACATAAAAGCCAAATGGTTTAGTACAACGATAAGCAACACATCAAAACTATCAAAGTGGAATATAAACAAGTCACTGTACATGTTTTGGGTAACCAAGGTATCGTAGGGACAGTGTGTAATGTTCTTACTGTTTCTACATTGGGTAATGTCACACAGATGTCCTCCCGGCATGGTCTTTTGGGAATGTCTGTGACAGTCCTGTCCTGAAGGGAGTGGTTGTCCTCGTTGACGGGTTCGTCTTCTAGCACTGCCACTAACATAGGTTTAAAGGTTACATATTTCCCTGGACATTTGAACTGAGGATCTCAACTATTGGGCATAAATGGTCACTTATTTTGTCCAAGCCTTTAAACCACAAGTCACGTACATCTGTCCAAAGAGGTTGTAAGTCACAAGCTACACACACATCGTCAAACACATCTTCGGTCAGTAAACGTTAACGAATCTTTTTTCCAGTAAAGGCCGATAAGTATCCAGATCAAAGCGCGAGGCTTTGATTAAAACGAGTCTCTCTTGGACATTTAAAGGGATCGCTCTCATACTTTATTTGGTGACAAGTACTGTTCGTAAAGGGTCCACAAGGAATCGGATGGTAAACGAAATCCCAGAAAGGAAGTCACTATTACCCACAGCACACGGGGACCCCAATTCAATGGGCACAGTTCATGTAATAAGTGTTTGTAATCCTCTAATGTCTGAATAGTGTCATTGATTCCCTTCCACGGAAGTTCTTGAATCACGAGTGATAAATTTGTGGCACGGTAGCCCGTTTTATTCCATCTTTTGTCCGAGGTAATAAGTGTACTTTCTGGACGAGATGATCGTATGTTCAGAGATGATCCAGTGACGAATATAAATGATTGAGTCACTTACTTACACGTCGTACTTCGTTCAGAAGTTTCCTCTTGAACTAGATTTACGTTGTGTGTTGTGTGAAAGATTTTGGTAACCCTCCAACTCTTATGGAATTCATTGCAGTAAGTCTACCTTGTAGCAAACACAATCAGCAGTAGCAAACCAATCCTTTGTGTCAATGGGTAATTAATCAATATCTGACCACTGAAATTTTTTTCGTGAATCAGTCATCTTACCAGTGATTTAATTCTCGGTGACGTAACAGATTCAATTGTTCTTTGCGCTTCACTTTTATTTTTTCCAGCTCTGGGTAAATGCATTCTCTCAACTCCACACGCCAATCGCGAATTTTCGCTTATAAGTTATCATTGTTTATGACAGATAGTATTATTTTATTTATAATCTTCTCTTAGAGCGGTATTATTTTATTTATAATCTTCTCTTAGAGCGGTATTATTTCATTTATAATCTTCTCTTAGAGCGAAATAATGAACAGAGTAATTTCTTACCACTGTCATTCAGGGTAACAGTCAAGAATGTCAATAAAATCTTCTGATGTAAACGGTCTAATACGGAATAATAGGATGAACTCTGACTTGATCCAGAGAAATATGACGCGTTGTTGACTTCTTTTAATTTCCTATTGTGAATTTCTCGACTCAAACGTTCTACAATAAAACACCGAGATTTTCCTCTGGCCAGTACCGTCAAACGTCCTTGTAGATCTTATATTGCAGTTCATTTGGTAATCCTTGAATATTATTTTTTAAATGGGTTTAAATATTGGTATCTGTGTTGGCCTACGTTTGATTCCTAGTCAAGATGGTTTCTTCTACGACATGGTATGCCACTTCGATGACTCGGTTCCAATAGGTAGTGACTATTCGGAGACAATTGAGCATGTTCTAGGTTATCCTAATCTTACTGATCCCACCGATGAAGTGACACACCGCAACTTAAGCACTTGAATGTATCCCCTTCGCCCAAGGAGAACAATCTGGCTCTGGCTAATTCTTTGGGAGTACGTCTTCACAGATATTAAAGCTATTTTTCTTGGAACGTTTGAAAACGACATTCAAAGTCTCAGTATTCAGGCAAATGCACAAGGAACGAATATTTGTCTTAAACAGGCTCATTTCTATGATGGCAGGGTGAAATTGACAGGAGTTTGTTCAGCTTTGGATGATATCCGTAGGGTGGTAGACGCATGGTCTCACGTGAAGTTTGACAATGATAGTAAAAACCAGTAAAGAGTACACGATAACGAGTGGCATCGCTTTCGCATCCATCAGGTGTGACACGCACAACATCCCTTTCCATGGTAGGTGTAGTGGTAAAGGTAGTAGTTATAGCAAAGTTACCATATACTTTACTGCATCGCTGAGGTTACAGCGTACGACATCGCTCTGATCGCAAGGCACAGCATCGCATTCCACTTCAGAATCACTGAACTTGAATGATGACTGTTTAACAGTATTCATCTTTCTCGGTTGGTCTTGGGAGTTACAATGAACTATCGGTCTTGCTTGGATGTAGCCCCTTTTTATATGCTGACCAATATCGATGTGACCCGATGGTAAAGTGAAGTGTTTGGGAAGCTAGACTCGCTTCTACTACACGATTTGAAATAGTTTTTCCTAAGGCCGACTGACGATTTGGTGTGTTGGTAAACGTACAATCTTGTGCGGATGAGTAGGTGGTTAGTCTAAAATTTCCATCCTGTCCAGACTGCAAGGCCTCTTTCAATACGCTAAAGTTCACCGCTTGACTGGTGCGATAATTGAGAGACAATCCTTTCACTTTACAATCCGTATCCACTTCCCCTTGTTTGTCCCGGTGTTCGTAGCAGTAATATTTTAGGACCGCCACTAGCAAAACTTAGAATCTTCTCGTCCGGGTGTTCGTATGTCCAGGCTCCTAAACGGTCTCCTCCGATGTCACATGATGTGACATTGACCCGGGAGATCTATGTAGATGCGCCTGTGCGTATCAAAGTACAGGACGCGATCACCTTACAGCTCTAAGGCTTCGTACAATTTTAAGCGAACGCGGGTTGTCAAATAAGACGCAATGATGACATTTCCAAATTCGTCGGCTCGTACAAAGTCAAGTTCTTCTTCGTACTTGACTAAGAATAGGTCATCAATTTCGACGTCCAAACGTTTCAAGTATCTGGCTTTGTTGTGAATCACCTGGAAGCACCGGGAAGGTGATATCAAATACTCTGTCTTGGATAAACACGGTCGTTGTGCCATGGTACCACACAAACAATTTAAAATCACTTTGTCAAACGATCGCCTGCCTTCGTTGTTCTCGACGTGGTCTAAAGAAATGCCTTCCTGCTCCGATTATTTCTCTTTGAATTTCATTTGGTCTTCTGTCAGGAGTGTGGCACCTGGCAGGATAGCCACCGGCTTCTTGTTTCAGATTCAACAAGGCATCCACGTAGTCTGCGAAAATGCCTTTCTGAGTCTCGTCACCATTGTGGTATTTTTGTGACTTGGGTAAATGGTAAATTTCGTGCACTTCTACCAGTTTGTATCCGTGTCGAGGGCTTTTAACAATTCTGCGTTGATCCACGTTCCAGTCAGGGCGCATTCTTTCTGAATGTGCTGACAAGGTCGGTCTTGGATGCACGTTTCGGCCCAAGTACAGCACAAGGGAAACATCAGTTTTCCTTGCCAATGGTGAGGTAAAATGGTATGGTACAGAACGACTTTGCACTTGATCAAGCCTTCGTATTTTCGAATGCTGTCTAGGTCGATGTGATCCATCAGCTATTCCGGGTGCCCTTCAGGAACGCGTCAATATTTTCACACGTAAGGATACAGTGAACACACGTTCAAGTATTTGATTTCTTCTTCTTTGTCCTCTTCTCCTTGGTACAGCAAACAGGTGGCATTTGTTCGTCCTCCGTACAAACTATGCCGTGGGTTCAGTGGGTCCACCAACTTGTAACATTCCACGATGCGTTTGAACTCGTTATCGGTTTTCAAACGGTGATCGTACACGTGTTCCCACATTTCCACCACTTGGTATCCTTACTGTTCTAACTTTAAGCGACAGAACAGATATGCTTAGCCCGTGCCATCGTGGTGGGACGGACGTATGGCAGCAAGAACGGCACGGCAGAAGGGAAAATAACCTGGAAAGCTATTCCACAATTGGACCGAGCCAGACAACGAAGTGAAGCAGAACTCTTGTTACAGCAAGCGGGGCTATCCAAAGAGACAGCCTGTGGCATTCATGAAATGGAAAAAATTGCAAGACGTCATGGCTCCACGTTACACCTTGAAAGTAGACTCTCAAGAAGTGCTCGGTCAATTGTCGTTTAGAGGCAAAGATTTCAAAGACAGAAAATACGTTCAAGTCTATTATCACGATGCACATTTCGATGCTATCACCAGTATCCCCGCATTACTACTATGAGAAATGTGTCTATGGCTATAACAACCGAGAACAACACAAGCATTGTGGATCGAAATGTGATGAATGTTTGGTCTCTAAGCCCTGTCTGGCCGAAGGATAACCACGATTACATTGCCCTGCTTTTCAGCGCACTTTTATCAGCCCTGCCTGTTGTCCTGAAGACGCAAAATGCATAGCAGAAAAGTGCTTGTCAACTGTTGAGATTGTGTCCTACTTGAGGACAAGGCATACGTACCAATAATGCTAAGGCACATGTATGTTCAGGAAAGAAACGATGTCACATTTGTCACCAAATGGTGGACTTGGAATACGACTGCTACAGTCAAAAATACCATTCCAAACAAGAGAAGGAAGATGACCAGAAGAAAGGCAAATTCATCATTTGATATTTCGAATGCATTCAAGAGACCGGTATTCACATTTTTAATTTCTGCGTTGTTCATTGAGTGTGCGAGAAGTGCATCCAAGAACCTATATTTAGTCATTGCCCTCACTTCAGCAAGATTCCTTGAAGGCGTGAACAATTATTTCGGGGACCGAACACGCTGGCCGATTTCGCCCAATGGATCTTAGACCCCATCGACGCGACGTGGAGCCAAGAGGACATCGAACGTTACGGATATTTTCATCGTCATGCCACTGTGATGGCTCACAATGTCTCGTTATACAAAGGGCAGTTTCTTTTGAGATAATATATGGAACAAAATACCAAACGTCCTAAAGTGACTTTGAACGGAGCAAATATCATTTCCATGTAAGTGGGACAAGTACAGTTTAAAGATTCAATGAGCTACTAGGCCATGCCTTTGAGTCGGATGCCTAAAACGTTTGGAACGACAGAAATGGCCAAAGTCACTTTTTCAATACCGACGCCAATCAACATTTTGTTCTACCCCATATGCGTGAGGCTCACGACTGCCACCCCAACAACATGAATACCGAACAACTAGAAGCTTTCTACGCCCGGTACCAGGCTCACGCCTCGGACCTCTTCGACTTTCAGAAAGAAATGTTAAAGTATTGTCGTTCTGATAGTAGTACTTTCAGGAGTTAATGGTGGTGAACTTTGGTTAAGTGTAGACTCTCTGCGTCTGGATTTTGTATCACTCATGTCATCTTCAAGATCACTGGCATGCATTTGTAAAAAGACTTAAGCTACTGTACGAGGCGATCAATCAAGTTTCTACCTCTTAATTTCTTCTCCTTTCTCCGCGAAATGATGCGATCCTCTCATCTTGACTGCAAAAGTCAAATGACTTCATTTTAAACGCCATATGTCCCTTTATATCCGTGTTAGACCAGTGTATATATAAACGGTGTGTGGCTTCACTTTTCGTATTCATTTTACTCTCAAGCCAACCAGAACGACGGAAGAGCATACACAGCCGAACTTCTGATCAGAGATTTGCCACGTGTCATAAGAACGTTTTCTTCAGACAAGCCGACGGACTACTCCCCCTCCGTTCGAGATAAAATACAAGATACTTGCTATATCTGTAAGAAGAAAGGATATTGGTCTTCAGAGTGTCCAGACCGTCAAAGAAGCAGCACAGGTGTCAGAAGAGACAAAAGTCAAAATTCCTGTTATCGTTATCAAGAGAAAGGATATTGTCCTTCAGAATGCCCTAACAAACAACAGGATCAAGAGAAAGAGAGGTATTCAGAACCGGAAGAAGATGTACCCTCGGAAACGGAAGAACACGTGCAAAAAGAGAAAAAAAGAAGAAAAAATGACGAGGAGAAAGTGAGGAAAATAAGGAGGAAAAACTTTGAAAGTGAAGAAATTGAAAAAACGGAAACACTGAACCAAGACACAGAAGTAGTCTATGTATATTTTAAAGTGCTGTGCTGTTTTGTGAATTGCATTGTAAAATCTGTACCAGCATATACCAGATAGAAAACGCAAGTGGCTCTTGGTTTTGAATTTTAGAATATGGATCTACACTCACGCATTCACTCAAACATTTACACACGTACATCTTGAGTATAAAAGGACTTTTGAGTTTTAATTGATCTGAGCAATTGAAATAATATCTCTTTTCGGGAGCTGTGGGTGGCAATAAAAAGGACCGTTGGGTATTTTTAAAATACATACTCAGGAACGGGACTTAATCATCTTTAATTGGCTTAAGCCTTTGCCACAGCCAAGGCCAAGCCCGACTTCTGAATTGGTTCCTGTCGATGATGATTTGGTAGAAATCAATATGAATGGTATCACATGCGTAGTATCAGTGCTGAGTTATTTTGCTCGGGAAGGTCTTTTTTCTCTTTGGCCATAATAAAGAAGTCTGATACATGTGTTTCAGATTCATTAACTCTGCTAAAATGTATAAGAGTACCGTCACCGTTAGACTCTCACTATTCTCATTCTCTCCTAGACCTTGTTTCTTCTCTGATGCTTCTTCCTGTCGTTTCCTTCTTGACTCTTCTTCTTCTACCTCTTCCCGTTGAAGTTGAAAAGCTTATCCTACCTCTTTCTGTTGTAGTAAACATTTGTCCAATTCTTCTTTCCGTCTCTGTTTAAAATCCTCGACGTGTGATAAAGAAGGAGAGGTGGCGAAGGTACTGGTACTAGGAACAAAGTCTTGCGAAGAAGATCGAACATCGACTATATCCCAATTAAAATCGACCTCTTCTGGACGTAAGCATGTGTTGACTTTGGTAGCCGCTTCCCGTCTCCACGACCGGTGCACCACAATTCAGCTTCTTATTATGTTCCGTCAAGTTTGAAAACTCTGTCGCATGGATTGACTGCGCACGGACGCTAGCGCATCTGTATAGGGAATGAAAGACAGACACCGTGTTGAGGTTGAATTTTGTAACGCGTGTTTGGATTGGTGAATAAACTAAATCTATTTCGATCCGCTCTTTCACCATAAATAACGTCATTCAGTTTATTACCTTCTCCTGTTCTCGTGGACCGCTCCGGTGGCCTAGTTGTTAGTGCATCCACCTTGGATGTGAGAGGTCGTGGGTTAGATCCCCGGCCGAGTCATACCTAATACTTACGAAGATGGTATTATCAGCTGCCTCGCTTGGTGCTCAGCATTAAAAGGTTAGCGCTAGGACTGGTCGGCCTGGTATGATGATAATGTGGACTAACCTAGAATCATCTACTCTCGTATCGTCAATGCTGTTCCGTACAGATTTACCCATGTATGTGAAATGGTCAATCATTCGGATCATTGATACGAGTATTTGGAAAAGAAGAATTTATGTGGAGAGATAAGGCTGTGTGAAGAGAGTTCTCATCTACGGTCCAGAAGTCAGAAGACGTTTGAGGAAGAGAAGATCTATGCGTTGCCCCCTATGTTAACGGAATGATGCTAACAAAACACCAAAGGCCAGTTTCATGGCCGCTCTTATGCCTCGAAAAGATTTGCTTTCTTGCCTTAAATATTTTTAGTCGGTTGTATTGTTGTTTGTGTTTGCATGTTGTATGATGTCTTATCTTTGCCCCTATGTTAAATTGCTCTTGACGCCAAACGTTCCCACTACCTTTTTGACTGGGTCTTCCATTGACGAAAAAGTATCCCCCATACTACTTATATATATATATATATATATATATATATATATATATATATATATATATATATATATATATATATATATATATATATATATATAGTATGTATACATATTTACATATATGTCTATGACTAGATTATATTTTAATATCAGTATACGTTGGAGATGAACATGTTTACAAATGTTGAGTTCAAGGTCTAGATATTTTAGAAATTTACATGTTCTAGAAGCAAGTTGTGTACGAATTTGATGAGAAAATGACATTCATCCTGGTTCTGTTATTGTTTCTTGGCTTTTATATAAACGTTGTTTACTTCAAAATTACTCATTTGATATCTTAACATGTCTTTGCGGAATCAATTTATAGTTACTATTTGAAAGGATTTATTTAAAGTATTCAATAAAAATATCGGAATAAATCACTATTTTGGAATTATGGTAAATTCTTTCAACGCGTTTTGGATTATATAATTGTGATATCAAGTGTCTTAGCACATCACCACATTCCAGATCTTTGGTGCATCAGTACATGATTATTATGATTGGAATTCATTCGGAATACAATTGGAATTTATTCGGCATACACTATACTTACGGACTTGTGATAGAACTTTTAGGACTGTTTGGAATTTAAGTTACAATACTGTAAGTTCATTTTGAATTTTTACTTTGTATTCGAGGAAAATAAATTATTTTTGGAATTCTACGAAACGTTTTGGCTTTGGCCCCTTTATGTTGCATAGTTTAAGACCATATAGTCTAAACACACCTGACGTATGCATACGTCTGAAGGAAGAACCCAGACCAGACGGCATAATATGTCAGTGCCCACTGACAGTGCAACGCGCTCTTGTCGGGTGTGTCGACTTAAATCCTTTGATATGAACTCGATGTGCAAAATGTATGATGATGAAAGACCAAAAACTTGATGGTCTCGATCAGCCTTTTTGTTCTCAAAGCAAATCGCACAGGAAAACCCACCAAGTGCAGTATCACTTATTTTAACTTCGAATGTTTAAGGGACCTAGTGGATTGATCAAGGTAGTTGAAAGCCCATTCCGACAAATTTGATGAAAGCAAGGACGCTCTAAATCGGAAGTCAAGAGATAGGTTTTTGACTAATGTATTAGTAAGATTTTATAGAAAATATGCTAGTTTGTTGATCAAATTGCAGAAAATTACACTTTCTTGAGTTTTATGTCAGGAAAGTCATTTTAACAACTTTAAGGGAAAGTTTAGCAGTGTATCAATCCCAAGGTTACCAGAGTTGAATAAATCATTCGTATTGAGGAATGATGCCTTAGACACTAGGATATGTCAGTTTTTCTATAGGAGAGAGAGTATGTAAAATTATCACTTGCTTGGGCAAGAAGAAAATCTTTGCTCCAAGAATAAAACAGTTCAGTAATCGAAAAGGGTTATTTCGCAGTGGTGTCAGGAATAGGAACATTTCGCAGTGGAATGGCAAATAGGAACATTTAGCAGTGGTGTGATGAATAGGAATACCTGCAAGGTGATTCGTTATTGAATAAGGATAGGGAAGGAAATAAATTACTCTACTAAATAAAGGCGTCATTAAATGAACAAATGACGGCGACATCTATAGCCTATCCTTTCAATATAAACTTTGTTGTCTTTTTCGAAAACATTTTCCTGTTTTAAATATTTGCAAGTTGTGTGTACAAAGTTCAGTTATCCCGTTTTTGCGTACTGTTTTAGCATACCAGCGTGACTTGCTAAGTGTGGCTTATATTTTAACACGTTTACAATTCAATTATCTTCAAGAAAAAGTACTGCAAAATTATCATTAAAAAAAACACAGATCAGAATTAAAAATAGTTGAATAATACTAGAGCATTTTGATAATTAATTGAGCATTAAAGATCAAACGAACTGGTGATTGAAAATGAAATTTATTACAAAAAGAGATTTTATCAAATAAATAGATCATCCATCATCATTCAAACTGACAAACGAAAAGCATCCATTAACAATAGTCTGCCCACACACCATTTTGGCGGACTTTCCTTCACCTTATACTATATGTCAGCGCAGCTAACTGGGTTGAGCATATTGCACACTTCCGGTAGGCATCGTCCAATATACGTTCTTCCTCAGTACTTACGCCCTGAAAATGTATACAGTTTTTGTCATGTCTGAAATTCAAATGTATCAAAAAATGGTTTATTAGAGTAATTGACATTTACATTCATTGTATCATGTTCTTAGTTTTCGTACAACGATTTGTTTATAATGGATAAATGAATTAATTACTGGACAAAAGAGTCAATAGCAAATCACTTACTAAGACATTTCCTGTCATTCAGAAGTACTTATTCTCATCTCACAACCGGCTGCATTCAATTTTTATCAAGCGAATCGACCTACATCTCACAGATTTCTTAATCATTTTCAGAATGCATGTAAACTTATACCCACAACACATTTTAATAGTACTACTAGGTTGTGTCAGAATGCAATATTTCCCTTGAAGTTGTTTGAAAGTTGTTCCTTCAAAGAGAGAGAGACAGAGACAGAGAGAGCAAAACTGTTTAATAATTTATATATACTTCAAATTTGGGACAGATAAATATTATTTTATTTCCCAGGACAGATAATACTTGATGTAAAAATTCATCATTACCTCAGATTTCATTATCAAATTGTAGTTAGGAATGTTAGTATTTACAACACGGACCTATACTAGTTTTCCTATACAAAAGATATTTTTAAAACGAGCTGAAGTGTAAGAGTGACCTGAAAACATTTTCTTTTGTCACTCGGGGTTTCACCTTTTATGAAAATACAGTTTCCTATTTCACTCGCAAAACATTTCCTCCATCTACTCAAGAAAACGAAAGATGTTCTCTATATAGTTTTCACTCGAAAAACATAAATAGAATATTCAGGATAAAGTTGAACATGATTTGTTTAACTAAGTTGTGGAGCCTTTCATTTGCAAAAAGAAACAGGAAAAGGTGCTCGGAAAACATCAAATATTGATAGATACAATCTGTGGAGCTTGATAAAATATATCCGTTATATATGTCTCTGTTCATCATATTAGGTTCAGTGGGGCCATTTCCGCAATGATTGTTCTCAATCGAGTTTACGTGACCGAAAATTATAAAAGGAACATGCTTTAAATTTATCAAAGAATTTTTAAGCATTTTCACCTTGATTAAAACTTCTGCCCAGGAGCGCATCCAATCCACCAATTAATCTACCAACTCCGCCTAATTCTCCATTGATGCCATTAGCGCTAGAAGAACCGCCGTTGGCAAAACCATCGTTTACTTGATCGTCAAGACCATTACCGCCGTTGAAAATATTAGATGTTCCAACAGATCTTCCGACAGATCCGAGATCTCCCAAACTAGCACCCGCACCACTTCCCAAGCCAGTCACTGCGTTGGATAAAATCCGCAGTAGATTAGTCAAAATTCCCCCATCGACCCTAATCTCAAGTCCTCCTCCTGCACTGACAGCCCCTCTGTTTAAACCTCTTCCCCCATCACCTACTACGGAACCCTGATTTCCAAATCCAACATTTGGATCGCTATTTTCAAGTCTACGTCTTTGTGTGCCGGTTCCTATGTTGGAATCTCCATCGTCGCTGGATACTCCGCCTGATGATCTACCTTGAAGGCCTTCAAACCCACCATTAACAACAACAACTTTCAATATGTTTCCAGATCCCCTCTGATCACCGACAGCTCCTCCATCTCCGAGAATTCCGTCATTTAGCCCCCTTACTCCAGCAACAGATCCAGGTCGATTAAGTAACGTTGCATCATTAAATCCTTGTCCGGGTCCGCTCTCTCCACCAAATTCTCCTCTGTCAATACCTCTGGACCCGCCAGTCCCCCCACTTGCAAGACGCCCAAATCCGCCATTTAAAGCTCTGCTATTGACACCTCCACCAAAACCACCTTGTCCCCCAAGTCCAGAATCAACGCCGCCATTTCCTAATCCTCCTGCGAAGGTCCCACTCGCTGCTCCGTCATCGAATCCTCCACTAATGCGACCTAAATAAATTTAAAAATATTAACTTTTATATCGGACAAAGTCAACAGCAATGAATTCTTCATTCACTTTGATAGATCAGTAGATATATTGATCACACAACTCAAAAAATTATCGTTCTGACATCAACCCTTAGCGACAATATTTCTTGTTTGGTCTACAGCATGTTTCTCACATAAATATAATCTGACTAACTGGTATGGCTTATCTCCTACCATGGTCGATTGTTCAAATTAAACCGATGTTTACAACGCCACTCGAGTTTCTTACGCCTTCTCAAATTCTACGAAAATGAGAATGTTTCACCGTAGTTTTGAGGCTAGCGAGAAACTGCAAGATTTCTTTTGCACGTTGCTGAATGCTATTTTCTAAACTGTAGAATGAGAAAGAGAGGGTGAAAGCAGAATACATGTTAAATAGAGACAATAAATTACGGACGTAAACTTATCAATATATCCCAGAATTTGTTTACAAAGTTCAACTGCTCAACGCTGAATTCGCCTACAAAATATACATTTGAGAGAGAGAGAGAGAGAGAGAGAGAGATCATACAGGTTAGAGAATGAATTATAATATGCTGCAATCTGAGATCTGTCACCGCGTCTGCGATTTATCTCACCCATGGCCTTTGGTAAACACACCACCATCCATACCACCTTTATTCTAGCCGCAAATCGAATAAACAGGATGGAACGTATTTGTTAATGTAGGCATTCATGCCTAACAAACATACATCTGGTTTGGTTATTGTGTGGAAGGAATAGTACTGCTCTAAGCCATAGTTTTCTTTCTTAGTCTCTATGAATTTGTTTCATATTGTAAAGTACACAAATATAAAATGTGGAATCCAGAAATAAATCGCATACCGCTAAAGTTGGTTTACAGTACCATATATATGTGTGTATGTACCATGCATTTGTAAATAATACATTTCTAAATGTAAATCCATCAGAATTATGTATATAATTGATAGCAAAAACCTTCCAGCGGTTAGAGAGATGTTTGCACACGCGAAAAAACTATTGAGGATAACTGTAAAAAAGTAATTAAGACGTGGTCTAACCTGTTAATTCCACTGAGTGCTAAGAAACATCAATAAGACTAAAATTCAATAAGGGTAGATATAATTTGTAGACTTTAAAATATCTGACATATGTGTCTCTCAAGACAATCGTATATTTTCAAGCGCTGTCTCCACTAATAATTATTCTTAATCGAAATGTACGTGTCGCAGAGTTAAATAAAAGTAGCTAGCTATAATATTATAGAATAACATATTAGAAGTCTCACCTTGTCTAAGACCACTGCTCTGAAGACCATTAACTCCGAAGTTAGATGTACCAAGGCGACCAAATTGTCCACTGGAGTCAACATTGTTGGCTTGATCGCGGTTGACAAGACCACTGAGTGCGGAACCACCAAGCAAATTGACGCCTCTAGATATGCCCCCAGATACCCCGTTGGAGCCAATATCCCATGAACCGAGAGCTGCTTCATTGAAATCTCTTACGCCACCAACCATTCTAGATCTGAAGTTTCCAAATCCACCATTTTGGCCTATATTTTGAAGTCTATCTCCGAATGAGCGAGCTCCATTTTGGGAATCTCCATCTCCACGGGGTCGTCCGCCCGTTAATCCACCATCAAGACCTCCGAAGCCACCATTCAAAAGAACAACATTCAATGCATCTCCAGATCCTCCAGCTCCACCGAGATCTCCTCCATTTAGGCCTTGTATTCCAACAGAAGCTCCAAGTCGACCTCGTTCATCTATCAAAGCTCCACCGTTAAATTCTCCTCTAGGTCCGTTCGCTCCACCAGGAAAACCTCCGTCGACACCTCCGACTCCGCCTATCGCTCCATTAGCACGACTTTTAAGTCCGCCATTCAAAGGTCCGATAATTCCCCTAGCTCCGCCAAAAGCACTACCTAATACGCCACCAGCCCTTCCAGCAGCGCTGTCAAAAGGTCTCGTATTTATGACTCTACTATTGACGGCTCGACCAAAACCGCCCTGTCCCGCCAAAAATCCTTCAGCTCCCAGGGCATTTCCACCAAGCCCAACACCAACAAGGCCGTTGAATAACCCTCCACGCCTCATCGCCCCACGAGTTGCTCCGGTTTCGAATCCTCCACGAAGATTACCTAAATGAACTGAAAAGAAACAGTTTATTCTATACCTGGTGGGTTAGTAACAATCAATCTTTCACTGCTAGATAAAAAATACAAATCTACCAATTATGAAATCTCTCATTCTGGAAGTCTTCCCAGTGCTTGTTCTTACAATGTGATGTGCCTGAATGTTGTGCCTTATGCTAAGTAGGCTGTATTAAAATTTGAAATTAAATTATTCCTTCACGAGCAATTAGTTTTGAAACATATTCTCGTATAAATGTATTTATTACATACTATATTAACTGTAAATGAGAAAGATTATTTGTCTTATATGATATTCAGGCGAGTGATAGAGCAAAGTGGAATCAGCTTAGAAGCTACAATTTTCAATATTCAATGACCGCTCCGGTGGCCTAGTGGTTAGAGCGTCCGCCTCAGATGCGGGAGGTCGTGGTTTCGATCCCCGGCCGAATCATACCAGAGACTTAAAAAATGGTACTAACAGCTGCCTCGCTTGGCGTTCAGCATTAAGAGGTTAGTGTTAGGACTGGTCGGCCTGGTGTCAGGATAATATGACTGGGTGGGACATCATGCTACATGTCTGCAGCATGATGCCCCAGTGCTAGACATCACTATAAACTGCCACATTGCAGATATCGTAGCGATATGACTGAAAAATTGTTAAAGCTACGTTAAAAATCAAAATCACACACACACACACACACACACACACGCAATATTCAATCGTACTGTGAAAACGTTAAACTGATTATTTAAATGTATTCTCCTCACATCTGAACAAGTTTCATAACATACTCTTCTTGATTCGTCACATGTAAACAAGTTTCAGAACCAAATCTCCTAGACTCGTAACATCTGAACAAGGTTCATGACCTATTCTCCTACTCTCGTAACGTTTGAACAAGTTTTAGAACATACAATCCTAGACTCGTGACATTTGAACATGTTTCGGGACTTATTCTCCAAGACTCGTCACATCTGGACAAGTTTCAGAATCTATACTTTTCTAGATTCCGGTGATATAAATATAACGAATTTTAAGTAGTGAAGATACACGCGACAGCACAAGGACACGCGAACGTGTAAGACCCAATTTGTAAAGCAAGTGCGCTGATTATCATATCATCGCACAGCTCTGGTTGGCTAATTTGGTGTGTCCCAGAGAAGGACACTTAACTCGCATTTCCTCGACATGATACAGTCATTAATGTAACAAAGTGATGTTAACAGCAACAAAAGCAAATTAGATTTATTAGATTTATTATTTCGAGAGATAGATAGTAACCTTCTGGTTAATATTTGCATAATTTACTCCGTAATGGAATATTTTTTATAAGATTCTTAAGAGATCATAACATGTCATTGAAGCATACTTTGTTTAGAATTGTAATATAAAATTGAAACCCCAAACTTCGGGTTCATGTATGGTATACTTTGTAACAAAATGATATTTGTTTGATAAGTTTGTTCAATAAGGACTGTTGCGCTGCTCTTACCTGCATAGTTATATCCATATATGGATCTTGTTGCCGCCAGGAAATAAGCTATGAGGTAAATTTTCAATGAAACCATTTTCCCTGAAAAGTGTATAAAGTAAACTTGAATATCTGGAAACAATTATTTCTTATCCAAATTGTCAACAGAACGATTCATGAACGATATTTAACATAATTAAACTGCTTGTAGCTGGAAGGATGTACATATAATTAAATCTTTTATAACACATATGTCTACCGAATCCATGTATTTACCGTTGTTGTGTGAACATTATTATTGAGCAATGCAAACATGGTAGACAATATCCATTTATAGGTACAGAACTACCTGAAATGTATGATACTTAAATAATGCCATCGACTCTGGAACAAAAAACTTTGCATCCTAAGATATTAAATCATGAAAATTGAAATAAAATGAAATTTTAAAAATATTAAATCTTATTACTTATAGATTAATTTAATTCTTTTTTATTTTTTTACGAAAGCAGACAATAAGTACATAGATGCAAGCATCTTAACACTTATTTTCATTAAAAAAATATCGGCTTGTTTAACAGCATTTTTTGTTCTAGTCAATATCTGTGTGATGTGTTTTATGTGGAATGAATCGCAATCACCCAACATATTCTTTTCCTAATTTAAAAGTTGTAGAACAGTCAGATTCTTTGTCATTTTAGTTAAATTGCAAACTTGATGAAAATCAGTTGTACATTAAAGTTTTTAAGCTTCATTGCCCCCACCCCCAGATAAATATTTAAGTTGCAACAATTTTTTGCATGAAGTAATTAAATCTAGAACTAGTTTATGTGAGAAAGGATAGGAAGAATGTTTTTGCAGCTTACTGGTTCTATTTCTTCCTATTGGCGAAATGTACACAGAATATGAGAGAGAGAGAGAGAGAGAGAGAGAGAGAGAGAGAGAGAGAGAATATGTGCTGGCAGCTAAGTGGTGAAACAAATTTCAGGGAAGAGAAGAAGAAAATATACATTAACTTAATAATTAGATAATATTACCAAACGACACACTGCCAATCAAGGCATGAAATAAACAATAAAACAGATGTAATATTATTGTGATAGTTAAATCGAAGTTTGTGAACTGCTGAAAAGTGTGTGTTTGTATGTTTGTGTGTGTGTGTGTGTGTGTGAGAGAGAGAGAGAGAGAGAGAGAGAGAGAGAGAGAGAGCGACTTGCCTGAATTGGTTTCTATGTGGAACGTTCTATAAGTGTCCAATGTATCAAGCAGATGAAATCTTAAGTATACTACGCCATATTTATACCCTAAGTATTTCGTGTTGCTTGTCAAATGGCAAAAAAATGTATTTCTGCTTCCTCATACTGATCTTGTCCTTTAAAAAAAAAACACTACAACCAATTACGCATGACTGATCATAAATATGCACATAAAGCATGTCACACATGCAACTTATGAAATAAACTACACATACGTGTCAGATAATGGCCAGCACAATTGACGACAAGATGCGAGATTGTGTCAAATGCCCTTCATTTCCATGACTCAGTCATATTAATGTATATAAAGTTTCACTTTACAAAGCATTTATCAAAAAAGAAATCTCATAAATTCTTATTTAATTGCCAATGACAAGCTGTCTTTCTGTCTTCATAATCCGAAATGTCTGAGGTTCAAGACATTTTTCTTTGGCGCCAATATAATGCATGCATACTAATTGCATAACTACAGTCTACTTTGCATTAAATGTTTAATACGAATAAATTTGCATTATTTCTAAGTAACTTATTTATCAGGATTTGAAGGAAAATCAGCATGATGATGTGCACTTCTATGACAAAGAATGTCTTAACAAGAGACACTTTTATGTAACAAATATCAGAATGTGTCATTCTTTCCTAGAGACACTGAGGACCTTTACATGTCATTTGCATACAAGATATCTGCTTGTATCGGGTAAATAGCGGATATAATTCATCGAGAGGGTGAAACGCTCATTACTTTCGCGAAGGACCCACAATAGGAAATATTTCCAGTAATGATCGACCTCGTGTCTATAATACTATTATCTAGTAGGTAGTGCAATTCTCATCTCAAGATATTTAGGAAAACGTTAAACAATGCATTCTGTATTTTGAACTGTTACACCTTTTACATTTTTTTAATTCCTTTTTTGGTGCTCTTGACTACGATCGTCTATTTCACTGACATTTCCGTAACTACGTTGTTCTCGACTGAGCTTATAATACCCCGGGATAATTTCCTTTAGACGTTTGATTTTGATGATATTGTTGAATATTATTTTGATTGTATTTTAGAACGTTCACCGTGTTGTCAAGTGCGTTAGCAAACAAACTTTCCAGACTCATATGTCACGCTTTTATAGGTTGGCATTATACCTTGAACTCATGTAAAAGCCCCACGACAGTAATACCTTACATAGTCATCCTAGGAAATGCCGTATTTGATATTGCAATCCAATTGTCATGTGACTTCAACATAGCCAACCAGGTGTTTAAATAATTCTTATGGATAAGGTTGAGTTCAAAAGGACTGATATAAAAATTCTGTCCGTACCGGGTGACTTGGAGTCATGGAAATAGAAAAAGCTTTTGACATAGTTCTCTTAAGGGCAGCATTATTGACGATGCCAGTGAAGATGTATTATGACAACTGACCCTGTAACTCATTTCTTCGACCTTGACTCATAGTATATAGCAGAAATGATCAAAGTTTTTACTTCCTCTCGTCACATGGAATATTTGGCAGTTTCGTGGTTATAGTCTGGCTGATGTAGTTTACCACAATTGTATATGTTGGACCTATAGCCTCTCTTATTCGATGGTGGCTTTCAAATCGTCATGGAAGACAGTGACAATCTTATTTAGTTTTCAACGTACATCAATTCGATACAGCTAATACTTGTTTTCCAGTCATAAGTTCAAGTCCAAACTACCTTGTTTTATATTTTGTTTCGTTCGTTAAATCTTTGTTTGTGTTCCGCGTCATCATTGGCAATAAATTACATGTCATTGAATGTGCCGAGCGTGTAGAGTTTCCGCACCATATAAGGATCTAGGTGTGTGCTCCTGGCATCTTTTCCTTAAATATTTAGAGTCCCCACAGATGTTTCAATGGTTCCATTTTGTCCTCACACAGTAATGCCTGTATTTAATTATGTCAATTAGGTGATTTGTTTTCACATGACGTGACATTTCTTGGTGGACGAAAGGTTTCGAGACCTGTGCGACAGTTCAAAAGACAGACTTTACCATGCTACCCGAACTATATCATAGTTCTCGAGATACTCTTTAATACTCGAGGGAAATGTTTGAAAATAATGCTTTAAGTTGACGTTTCCTTTTGCAAATACAATATCTTGTCCAATACCTCCGTTTGTACCAATATTCGCACTGTTATAGTACGTCTATACTAATATTCACACTGTCGAAGTAACTTCATAACGAAGTTCGGAGTGTCAAAGTACGTTAATACCAATATTCTCACTGACAAAGTAAAATTTACTGGCGATTGAGGGGATGAAAATGTAGATGAAATTGATTTGTGTGATACCTGATTTCTCCGTCTTCGTAACCCCTCATTCATTTTAAAATATGGCATTACTCTTTGCAACTGAGCTGCTGTTTGTCCCCACGTTGTACTCTATAACATCTGCCTATATAAACATAAAGTTGAGTCATTCGTTCTAGTTGATGGAGGTTCCAAACGTAGTTCAAGAATCTGTGCCATAGTTGTTGATAGTGCCATTCGACTCAAAAGTTAGATTTGCATTTGACCCAAAATAACAGAAAAAGATCGGAGAACATTTTATAGAAAGCCTTTTTGCAGTTCAACAAAGCAGTTTTTCATTGGAAACAAATTCAAATATAACTGGCATTTCATATTTATATATTTCTTGTGTCCATTTCCCCTGAGTTCACATAACTACTTCCCTGACTTTCTAACGTATCGCTTTTACTTGTTTTCGTTGATATTGGTTGTTACCGTTATTGGTACTGTTACTACCGTTAGTATATTTGAACGCAGATTTAAAAAAATATAATGTCAATAAATATTGTTACGAGTCTATGCTCTTAAAATAAGTAACAGAAGATAGTGAAGACAACAACCTTTGTAAACTTTAACATTTATTTCCCTAGAATACAAAGTGAAAAATGAGCAAACCGAACTTACGGTTTTACGAATTAAATCCAATAAATAATCCAAGAATAAAAAACACAAGTCCCATCAATGAAAAGTACTAAGTGAATCTCATTTCAAATCCCGATGAAATTCAAGATGGAAGGCGATGACGTGAGAAATAATCAGCGTTGTACTGATGTGTCAACAGTCTATTGTTGAATCACGGAAAATATTATTCCAGGTTTTTTAATTTTGTATAAATTCTAGTAAATGTCTTTGCCCAAGAATTATATCAGAGCAATTTTGTATTTCAAGGGAAAACTACACTTGAATTCAATAACTTGAAGAAAATATAAAATTCCAACCCAAACTGGTCACAACATAATACAACAAAACGTGTTAGATGTTAAAGCGCGAATTATAGAATTTATCATAACATCAATTATACGACTACTTAAGAGGCAAAACAGATTCCCAGATGTAGGTCAAAAATTCATCCTTGTGGAATAAACAGAAGTTTATTTACCGATTGACACTGCTTAATGAAACTTAGTCCCGGTATGACATTGACTCATCTTAATGATTCTTACTGTGAGAAAGATATAAAAAAATACAAAATTTGTTTACCAAACTGTCACTTATTTTGGAACAAGGTCAGTAAATAGAGACAATGTTTCATTATTAGTTGTTTACATCGAAAATTAAACAAAATATATAAAAATCCATTCTGACAATGCCCAATCCAGTAAAGAACGTTACATTACAGTAGCATGTAATGGAATTAAAATTTAAAAAAAAAACTAACAGACAGACAATTAAATTAAATATACATGACAATATGCTGAGTAAAAGCTTCTTACCATTTTACTGACAACTCACGTTTCCGATAGCAGCTCTAATTACTCAATACACAAAAATGATCGACAGCTAAACTACAATTTATTTTAGATACGTTCTACACACCACACAACTGGGTGTTCTTTTATCTGCTGCTTACGTTTCTGTAGTTCCTGTAGTAATAACACTTGTGAGGTGGACACAAGTTTTAATGACATTTTCATTAATTCTTCTTTCTTTTTTTATTGACTTGTTAGACTGTAGTCTACAAATCTGAAAATTTTCAACATTTTATCAGCATTAATATAGTGTAAGAAAAACGTGTTCATTCCTGACAGATTAAGAGCTATAGGCGATTTAGAATAACAGATCAATGACCATAGAACGTGCTTAATCTTCTAATTGAAATGTTTTTGTTAACTAAATAATTTACAAAATGAAGAAATGTATCCTTAAAATCTTTATTTATACACTAAGTAATTAAGTATAAGCATTATGTTTACCACAATCATTAATGTCTAAAGTAATATTGAAAGAAGAACCGATCAAGTTAAATTGTGCTAGATTTCGATTTCGTCCTCATCTTTACCTCAAGATCATCGAAGATGAGGAGTCGAGTCAAGCACCATTTCGTTGAATTGGCGAGGAATACCTTACACGATCAAACATTTGTTCTCTTTGAATTTCTTTTAATAACGTGCTAACAAATTGCAGTCTTTGTATATACATATAATTTGTTGCGAAGGAAAATTTAACAAGACTTGTTTGTGTTGGATCAAATGTAGTACGAATTCGGTTTTACACGAACCGGTAGGTCCAGCCATCAGAATAATAATTGAATGGAGAAGATAAATTCGGAGAATGAACATACAATACAAAATATTCTTTAACATTATATGAATATGGCAAAATCTGGTGCGTCTTTCGATAAAAAAAAACAACAAGATAACAAAATGTCATTAAAAATTAGCAGAAAGTGTACCTTTTTCTTTTCTTGTACAAGGTCAGTTCGTATTGGACGTTGTTGTTGTGGTAGTGAAATAGAGAGTCAAACGTGTTTCGAAGGATTTTTAAACTATTAAATATGTCTCCTATCATGGCATTGACTATACGACTTGTCTAGTCGTACAAATCAGATCATTACTGTGGTAAGTAAATTGATGATGATCACTAAACGTGCACAATTTTAAGTGATTAAGGCGAGTTGCGGGGAATCGCTTCCTGACATATCGGTGAATTTGAATTAATCACTAATCGCATTCTAGATGAATTGAAGAAGAAAAAAAAGATAAATCACGTCTATTCGTGTACGAAAAAATGCCTGAAACCAAAGGTAGGATAGTTGAACATTTTCAAAGAATAATGAAAGAAACGTTCGTGAAAGTTTTTATTTTTAGTATCTGTACATTTCATGAACAATTGTTTCTCAAGTTTCTGCTGTTGTTGAGATCCTTGATTGGCGTGAAAACGGATTTAAGAAAAGTAGCGACTAACATACACTTCGAAGATCACCTTTCTAAAATGCAAATAGAATGCTTAAAGAATGGAAAATGAATGGTAACCGAATCATAAGCGCTATGTTAGACGTTGCAGGGCAAACAGATTAATGCACACCCAAACACAACCATAAGGCATTCATGATAAGGATAAGCGAGACAGCATAAATGCTAAATGTCCAACCATAACCGATACGTCAAAAACTATAAACAAAAAGAGAGAAATCATAAATGATAAACGGAATGCTGAAGACAATAGACGAAAGTAATGAAAACAATAATAAAATATGATCATTTCCTTTGTATATATTACTTATTTACTGCAAATCAGACTATTGTAAATGGAATTGAAGATGAACGAAACCTATTTTGAGCAGGAAAGAACTCAACGTTACGAGCGTACGAAGATAGCATCACTTTTCTTGTTGAGTTTTTTTGTAGTATGTAACGCTACAGTTTCAAAACCGTTCCATGCATTTTTCATTATTCATAAAAAAAAAGTTTGCTATCTGCATACAATATTCGATTACTGTATCTCAATTTTCTTTAAGATATATATAAAGGACTATAACGTTGATTCAAGAAAAGGAACCCTCAAAAATATTTTGTCCGTTTTGAAGAGTTTCAAACACAGATAGCTTTGAAGGTTATGCCGATTGTTGAACACCAGCACAAATGGAACAAAAGAGCACATGTTTCAAATTAATTAAAACTATGGCCAGATTGCAAGTTCTGTTACATACTGGCAGGTCATTTTCACACAATAAATACATGTTTACTCCTCTGGACTGTTAAGACTGCCATCATTACCAATTGTACTAGTACGTATTATTTGACAAATGGAAATGTATGGAGATCGAAGTTATTATAATAAGATATTGTAATAATAAATGTCAGTACATGAGAGAGACAGTATGTTAAATAAGGCACGCGCTAAATTTACAGAGACGTATTCAATAGTTGATATCAGCAATCAACATAAATATAAAGAATATATAACACTAGCTATCTGAGAAAGGGGTGAACGAAGAAAAAAAATTAAGATTAAAGTTATCGAGGTGAATGGAATTGGGGAAAAGAGTGTGAAACCACGGCTTTGACAAGAAGTCTTCACAACTGTCTACATCTAAAGTAAAGGTAAAGTGCTGTGTGTAGTTGTTAAGTAACTAAACCATACAAAAGTTGTGCATAGTGGTCATAATGGTCATAGTGGTCAGTATCGGTAGGTCCTGCATAATCATGCATGCTTATAATAGTTAAAATAAAAAATGGTCATATGGTTTAAAGGCACATGATCACAAAGTGACGTTCAAATTAAGCTATCCGAAAATTACTGTATCAAAACTAATATTACCACATAGAATATGTTTTGATTGCTATAGAAAGCAGTTTCACTTCATGCAAAGGAGACATAGAGAAAGGGGATGAAGAGGCACACGACCCCGCGTGCACGACTGAACAAAACAATTGAGATGCATTTATCTATTTCAGTATTTATGTCTGATGTTCATGCATGAAAACATATAAGTACTATATTTTCGATGATATATTTAGCAGTTTTTGAGAGACTGGACTGTAAACGTAACAGGGTGTAGTGGGTCACGTTTTTAGCTTCATGATCAGCAACAATGTCCCACTACGCAATGTGCGCTGCTGCCAAAGTCATACAGATAATGTTAATATAATACAATATTCTAAAAAAAGAAAAACAATTTTCTTTAAATCAATACTAAGAATTCCATAAAGCTAACTTAAAAATCATGAAACAATTGAGAAAGGAGGAAATATTTTAAAAATACACTGGGCTACATTAGTTGCACTGACACGAAAGTAATAATTCGGAGCTGAATGGTATCAGGCCAGCTTATTTATAGCCAGGTTTAGCCAATATCTTATCTTTATACACCACACCTTATTTCATCTTTATTCAAAATGTCTTTTTTATTTTAAAAGCAAACAATGTGTGTGACAACTGTCAGAAAGTATGTGGTGGGCAGGGTGCAAGTTATAGACTGAGTGTGTTTGAGACGCAAAAACTAAATTTACTATATCTTCCTTAATTAATGGATTTTGCTAAAGCAGTAAAACTGTATTGTAACACAATTTTTGTCTATCTTCAAATATATTTAGAATATAAAAATATTAACCAATTATATTTTAATAGAATTTAAAATTAAACTTTAAATTATAATTAAATTTCAAAATAAAATTCAAAATGCATAACAAATTTAAACTAAAACTGACAATTTTCGACGGCAATGTTGGCTAATGGCTTGTATTTAAAACAAACATTATGTTGGGTCAGTGCAACTTATAACATTTTGTCCAGGATTAGTGAAGCAATGTAGATCACATTTATTTTTGCAGCAAATTGCAGTGTGCCTATTGTAATGAGCACATTATAGAAACAATGGCAAGTTGTATGTTCCACATTTATTGTGTTGGGTACTCATCACCTTGTTATCATAAATAGCACACTCAAATTTCTCATTTATAACAAAAATGTATTGCGTTTCAATCTGAATAACTACGAGAGGCAACATTATAATAGAAACATATAGCCCGGGGGCTGGGATGGTATCTGCCTTATTGAGTGGTCAATCAAGACATAATCCACGTCTTTCATGTACTATATACCAGTGTGTTAACATAAACTAATCCTGCTAATTTAAGGCGGTTAGAGTGTCAACATCTTGACGAGACCCTGATATTACCACCTGACTTCTGGAGAGCTTCCATGCTAATCCAACTCTTCCCTATTGTTCCAAATACCAGGCTAGACCTGAAATGATATAACATGTGTTACTTAATCTTACGGATCAGTACGATGTAGATGAATGAAGCGAAAATGTTCTAGATATGAAAATTTAAACATTACATCAAGTGCGTAAGCGCAAGAAAGACCATTAAACTGAACATAGTTACACTCATAAATATTATGCAATGGACACGAATTTTAAGTACCAATTCATCCCAAACATATATAAAGTTTCCAGAAAAATGTTTATCAGGGTATGTTCAGCTATTTACAGGGTAGATAACTAAAAAGGTTCACTGGCTATCCTTAACTTTAAGGCAATGTGGGTATGGTGGATTTTATAGTTATTGTAACAATCACTAGATGCCACTATACAGAGAAGTTATGTTCCAATGTATTAAATTAAAATATATTATCGAAAGTTTGCTAATACATGATGTTTTTATATTTCAAGTGCAAAGAGGGAATTATGTGCTTCAAAGATCAGTTATACTAATAGATCCCATAATAACAACTATACGTACAAATAGATCCAATATCAACTATACGTACAAATAGATCCAATATCATCAACTATACGTACAAATAGATCCAATATCATCAACTATACGTACAAATAGATCCAAAATCATCAACTATACGTACAAATAGATCCCATAACATCAACTATACATAAAAATCTAGCCTATATCATCGACTATAGTAAATATAAATTATTTAACATCAACTATACGTACAAATAAATCCTATATCATGGACTATACATACAACTAAATCCTATATCATCAACTATACGTACACATAGATCATGTAACATCAACTATACGTACAAATAAATCCTATATTATCGACTATACGAACAAATAAGTCCTATCACATCAACTATACGTACAAATATATCGTATATCATCAACTATACGTACAAATAAATCATATAGCATCAACTAAACGTACAAATAGATCATATAACATCAACTATACGTATCATCAAATATACGTACAAATAATTTGTATATCATCGATTATGCCTATAAATAAATTCTATATCATCAACTATACGTAAAATTAGATCCTACAACGTCAACTATACGTTACTAATAGATCATATAACATCAACTAAACGTACAAATAAATCCTATATCATTGAATATACGTACAAATAGATCCAATATCATGAACTATACGTACAAATAGATCCCATAACAGCAACTATACGTACAAATAGATCCCATAACATCAAAAAATACGCACAAATAAATAATATAACATCAACTATTCGCACAAATTCATCCTATAACATCAACTATACGTAAAAATAAATCTTATATCATTAACTGTACGTACAAATAAATTCGATATCATCAAATGAACAGATATATAGATCCTATAACATCCACTATACGTACAAATAAATGCTATATCTTCACCTATACGTACAAATACATTCTATATCATCAACTATACGTATAAATCAATCATATAACATCAACTATACACATACAAATAAATCCTATAACATCAACTAAACGGACAAATAGATCCTATAACATCACTATACGTACAAATAGAGCCTATATTATCCACGATACGTACAAATAAATCCTATATCCTCACCTATACGTATAAATACATCCTAAATCATCAACTATACGTATAAATTAATCATAGAACAGCAACTATACATACAAATAAATCCTATAACATCAACTATACGTATCATCAAATATACGCACAAATAAATCATATAACATCGACTAGGTGTGAAATTCTGATCCCTAGCAATTACAAGCAAAAATTGATATTTGCAAATGTGAGATATGTACCATGTATTTATTATTATGCTCACTTGTTTAATCCAAACGATCTGTTTGAACATTTCTAGTGTATTTTAAAGAGTGTCGTTTATACAACTATTGAGTAAAATTTTCATTAGAACACGATATCAGCTAAAACTGCAATGCCATACTCTAAGTACTGAATTAAACTAGATTACCATTTATAAGCATACTCAAGGTGGAAATAACAGTTTTGGATATTGTATGTGCATACCGTCAAAGAGTGTGCCTAATAGATCGATTATAGACAACAATAGATCATTTATAATGTATTGAATGTGAAATTCTAATATCAAAACATTCTAAAACAAAAGGCATTTGCTAATGTGTCACATGAAACCATGATAAGTTGTATTAATCATTATTCAAATGATGTATTTGAACGTTTCTGATGTCATTTTTAGTGTCAGTTAACACTTATTATTAATAATTAATAATACTTAATGTAAATTGTTCATTAGAATGGGATATTAGCTTATGTCATCATGACGTACTTCCTTCACTCAATGACTTAACCTAAATTAACAATAACAAGGAATCCATTTTGTATTAAACTTACTTTATTTTTTTATGTTCTACATCTAAGGTAAACGGAGCTGGGGAAAGCACATTTGATCACTTTGGCCTATGTTTCTTTTGATATTTTTCATTCTCTGACAATATAAAACGGTTTAGTAGACAACGTGAACAAGCTCTGTTTTTTTTTTTTCAAGGAAAGCTTCATTCTGGTTTTGAAAGATGTTTTCTATTATAGAATTTGAACATTATCCACAATTTGAAGTTTTGCATGTTGTAGCAATACATACATGATGATAGTTGTTGTTGTTGTTATTATAGGGTTTAACGCCATTTTTCAGCACAAGATAGGCTATACATGGTGGCCAGTATTAATGGTGGAGGAAGAACCCGGGAAAACCCCGGAAAGAACCACCGACCCACGAGAAGCTACCGGCAAGCTTTCTCACATATCCACATTGGCCGAGCCCGAGACGCGAACCCACGCAGACAGAGGTGAGATGGCAGTGATCCGTGACGGAGAGCGCTTTAGACCACTCGGCCACTAGGGGCCCCTACATGATGATAGTAATGAGCATCAATCCTATTCAGATGACAAATATGAGCATATCTGCATAATTTTAAAAAAAATAATTTTAATCATATACATTCTGCAGAAAATTGGAACATTTAGAGTTTTAATTTGAAAGATCTACGTGCAAAATCAATTTACACAGACTTTACAAATTACATGTGTCTGCCTTTAATAATATACATCGGAGTTCAATTTAAGTGTTCATGGTCATATCACAACTAGGATTCATATGACAGTTTTCCTATAGATTTCCTACATTTTTTGTCAGTATTGAACTTTCCAGTGTTTCCAGTTTCTAATAAATAATATGTTAATTTAAAATATCCTCAAATATGAACTCACGGTGATGTTCTTTTCATGCGTTAACCGGATTTTTTGAAAGGCTGGACTGTCAACAAATCAATCAGTAGTAGGTAACAGATTTCACTTTAAGATCAGTAATAATGCTTCATTACCCACTGTGCATTGCCGATTATTAATCTCATCCAATTATCATCCATCCTTCCTCCAAATTAGAATAAATTCATACTAATCACTATGAACAGCTCTTATTGAAAAGACAGTAAGTTAGTTGTGTTTTGAATTTCACTGAAACAAAATAACAATTCAACATATATAATCAAGCTTTATTCTGCATATATTCGTTGATAAGTACTTCTGCTGTTTGTGATTGTAACAAAGAACATGGAAACAATTATATTTCAAACACATAATTGATGGGCATATAGTGTTAACCTTTTGACATCAAGATATAACTTTCAATCATCTGAGGTAAACCCTCCATATTAGAAAATCCTGAACTGTTTTTGCATTTGTGATTTGAAAGGAAAAAAGATACAACAGAAGGTGGCACCTTCAGGTTAGCATCTGTATGTCTGTCTGTTGTCTGTCTCACCTTAATCGCTATTTGAATATGTGATTGTGTGGCTGAAAAGAATTCACAAAATTAATTGTTCTTCGTACTGTTCTTGAGATACCATACACAACTGACAGTGACTTTTATACCAAATTTCATTTGCATGTCTGAATATAAACTAGACTGGGCACAGCGGTATAGATCCTCTGCGCTCAAGCACCAGTCTATATCTATCCCAGACACAAATAAACATGAGTATCAATACATAAGTATATACGTAGATAGAAACAAATTTAATTTCACTTATTTATTCAAATTTAACCAAAGATTCGAGCACACGAAGCTGTAAGAATAGAAGCGATATCAACGTTTTAAACCTTATTTTATTGATATATCTGTATTTATATATTCATGTAATTATTTGCTAGCATGAGGTCACATGTTTACACTACTATGCTGTTTAACTGACGATCAGGACATGGCTTTCCAGGAATTTCGGGTAAAGATAAACCAATTGTGTTTCGTAATTTAGACCATTTGTAAGACATTTCAACTTGAGCTCTCTCTTTCCTTCCGACCTTGATTTTGCTGATTTTATAACTCGCAAGAAATGTAAAAGTTTGCGCTAATTTGGCGAAATATTTTAATGTTTTGGTAAGGTAACATCGGATTCCGCGGAACACTTTTTTGGCAACTACTCCCATTTTTATTTTTATTTTGAGATTTCATCTGAGTAATCCATTTATTACCATTTTCTTCACACTGTAAATTTTTGGGCTATGTGGTAAATACATTTTGAGACACAGAAATACATTTGTTATGTGTATATCTTTGTTAATCGCCAAATCGCCCACACAACAGGTTTATTATCTGACTTTAAAAGACAACAAAAGATACACACATATGTATGCAAATTGAAGACAAAGAGAATAAATTCACAGATGGAGAGCACGTATACAGATTATTTGGTTTTATATAGACGACATTAGTTAAATACACAGACAGAATTTTTTTAATTTAAACAATCTCTGACAGTTTTAATATGCATTACAAATAATTACCTGTCACATTCCTTCATAACATTTGTACTCTCTGAATTCATTAATGACTCTAGGCAATAAAACACTTGACTTAAGAAAAGAAAAAGAATGATAATAATAATGTGCGGAAAACGACGAAAGATAAAACACATGCAAGTAGATTGTCGTAAAATTCCAAACAATAAAGAAATGTGCTGATAGTAAACGATGAGATAACACACAAGCAATGAATATATTGAAACAAAACCGCAAACTTTGAATAATTAATGAACGTTAACCGATCCGATTAGAAACGACATACGAAGAAATTATTGCTTAAACTAAAATGTTAAATAAACGAGCGAATAGTAAAAGTCCCAGTTATAAACGATAAACGAAGAGATTATGCCTCTAACGCAAATTCTAGAGAACTGCATCAACGGTAAACGCTGAATTTTTAAGCGATAAATGATGACAATTTAGCTTAAACCACAGAAGCTAAGGAAACTCACTTGAAATGCACTTTGATCGCAACTAAAATGCATTTCAAATGCGCAAGAAATACATTAACCATTTTTGGGGAATAATAATGTTTCAATATACAGCTGCAAGCTGGATTTTTATTATTTACCTATTCATTTTTACCCAAGAAAAGAGCCAGAATTTTACTATCATTTTCATGGAGTAGAAAAACGATACTCTCGTTGTTTGTTCAGTATCAATATTCTCGCAAACTAGGATAGAACTTCCGTTTCCTCAATTTTTCCCGGTTATATTTGAGCAGGCGTGAACAGCTATGCTGCAACCTGACA
The DNA here is from genome assembly GCA_028554795.2 of Sinohyriopsis cumingii. Classification (NCBI taxonomy): domain Eukaryota; kingdom Metazoa; phylum Mollusca; class Bivalvia; order Unionida; family Unionidae; genus Sinohyriopsis; species Sinohyriopsis cumingii. The sequence goes on along the minus strand of CM068842.1, from coordinate 53,254,869 downwards.
TGACATGCAAACGGACATGAATAACATTCTCTATAACAAATAATATCCGAACAATTTGTCCAATCCAGTTGTAATTAATAACTATATCTTTAAATGCCAAGTCATCGTCGGAGCCACTCACACAGCTTTTATTCTGGCATCAGAAAGAAAATTTCATAATCATTCAGCTGTTTAAATGTTCCATGCCGAATTTTAGAACTGCATAATAACTGTAAATCGTGTATATTGGTGTGCTGCCCACATGCGTCGAAGAAATCATGCTATTGATAGTGATCATAGAGAAAATGAGTGACTCAAATGATTGACTGTTATTTCAAGCATTTGATTCATAAACTGCGATATTTAAGTGTGTATCACTCAATCAATATGTAATTCGGTTCTCAATTACGGATGAAGTTTGTATAAAATGGGTTCAATTTTGAATCTTTTCTAGTCTCGTGATTATCCGGATTTTCGGATTCTGACAACTGGATGTGATCTGTCATTACTATGATCATAAGATATATGTACTGATTTCGTACTCTAAAAATACCGTCAGTTTCATACGTAAACCAACAGACACTTGGGGAAAGGGACAGACTCCCATGTATGCATTACATAAATGCAATTTCAAAATTCAAAGTCAACGTATAGCATCTTTTTCCATCAAGGTTTGATGTTTGATATCACCACATAAAATACCGGTATTTCAAAACAAGTCAGAATGAAGCGTTTCATTTTGTCAGAAACTTAGTGTTATGGAGAAGGTGGATCTATTACCGCTCCATCAGTAGGATGACTGGAAAATATGTCGCGATAACAGAGTACAGATGTTTAAGGAAACGTTAAAACTGGTTTTATTTTGTTACACTTAATCCAGCAGATACTCAGAAAGCAACCCAATGCAAATTATTATCTGAAATGTATTCACTTCACTCAAAAACAGTAGTTCTTCTTGGAGGCGGTGGCATTACCGGGGCGGGGGGGGGGAGGGAGGGAGGCTAATGTTGAATAATGCATTGTACGGAGTATGGTAGAGGATTCTAAGGATAACCAAGGGGGTTGTGGCCCAAATAAGTTTGGGAACCACTGCTCTAAAGTTATATTTTAATGCTTTAATTTCTTAGTTTAACTTCATTTTCTTGAAAACGATTTGTGATTGCAACCGAAAAGTAGAGATGGGGCGGTATGGATTGTAATCTCAGTTCTTGTATATGTCACTTTTCGCATATAAACTCAACTAGGCGTTCATTTTCAATAATTGTTACAAATTCTAATTGGATTTTAATTTTCTCAATGCAATTTAAATATTTGGATCCATTGTTATTTTCTGTACTTTTTTGTACGATAAATATTTTGATTTGGATAACAGCTTGAGTTACTGTCAGGTAGAAAGGTCTTTGTCTTTGTCAGAATCTGGTGACACATCAGAGTATGACGTGTCAGCACTTCACGCTTTCGTCGCCATTTTCATTAGCCGTAGACTGAATGAGTTCATCGAATGCGTGTACTTGTTACCATATAAGGAAACGGCGAATATCTTTACTTAGCGACTTCGGTCGATTCCGCTAGAGATTGACCCGTAGCAGCAACGTTAAACTAAATGGGAATGTTTATGAAGTATCTAATGATATTAAATGTATTGTTGGTTGTTTTTTTTTTTTTTGTTTTTTTTTGTAGTTTTTTTTTTGTTTTTTCTTTTTTCTCATCAGTTTTGCAATGAAATGAGGATTATGGCATAAGCATGAAGCTGAAAAAAAACTGGGTCTTGAAAAAGATCCAAGATTCCAAACTCGCGTAAACTGTTTTGTTCAGCTTTGCTAAAAGATTTAGAGAGACAGCAACACAGATTGGTGAAAAATATTTGAAGCATAGCTAATGAATTTTTATGAGTCTTTGATTAATATTCAATTCTGTATTACAAGAGAATTCCTTTTGTTCATCATACCCATTCGAAATTTGGCCAAATACCTATATCGTACATAACCTTGAAAGACTAGATATACATTTATTTTCGCCACCATCATGGACTGTAATATCTAACTTGGGATTACGCAAATGGCTTTGTAGTTTCGGCCGTGAAAATCAAAAGAACTGTATGTTTCCTGTGTGATCATTATTTTATTACATTGAAATAGGGTTTCTAATTAGGTCACATCTTGGAAATCGAGTTAAATCCGAATCAACCCAGTGAAAATTTGATTCCTATGTCTCCCCAAAACATCCTGGGCAGATCTGAACTCCATTTTACACCGGGACAAACTGAAACCATCTGTGTGGTGTTAATGCAGGTAACATCCATGTGTATTGGACCAACGTATATTATAGACTGTTCCCAGACCTCTGTGGTGACTAGATGACAGCTGTTAGCATTAATATCAAAGTGTCACGGAGAGGAAAATTATTCAGAAAGAACAAAGCAATAAATGACTTAAATACAGAGCTGTTGAATTTTGCACATGACCTTAGAGTATGGAGATGCGACATTTTAAAAATCACCCAGGATGAAATACCATAGCTGCTACTGGTTTTAATTTTGCTTTGTTCCGATTGAATATAGATTTAATTGACTGTATACACATTTTCGTTTGGTTTGGTGGTTTATGGCACATCAGCACAAGTCGACTATTGAGTGCCGAAGCAGTTGGAGTAAAGAGCCTTACCCAAGTACATACCGGCAAGCTAACCACTGGGCATGCGCTGCTCCCGACTATATACATAAATTTGGATTGCAACCTACCCAAGGGAACCCCACCATAATTTATCGGGGCTACACTGTTGCATATTGGAATTATGTTCTACTTTGGTCTGATTCCAAACTCCTTGGGTTAAATTGAAATTCCAATCGGTATCAAATAGGGTACATATATATATATATATATATATATATATATATATATATATATATATATATATATATATATATATATATGTGTGTGTGTGTGTGTGTGTGTGTGTGTGTGTGTGTGTTTGTGTGCGTGTGTGTGTGTGTATTAAATGTATCACAAAGGTGTAAAAATGTCACTAAATACCTTTCATTTACAAATCTCAAACTAATATTGTGAACCACAATGGAAAGATGGAATTTTTAAGTCATGTATTAAGTTATCCTGTTGATGTCTTTGTTGACCACATTCGAACAAATAACTTCTAGATTCTGAATGTTCTAGCTGTACATTTTCAACGAGTTTCAATCTGCAGTATACGCACAGCCTTCAATACGCCAATAGTCTAACAGCAGCTATTATATAATCACACCAAGACTGAGCGGGAAAAACGACAACAATATAGAACACATTGCGTGACTTTGGCTTGAGGTCGCTGTTTCCCTATTTTTAATGATCTCAACATAACAGCCGTTGTCAATTGAAGCATTGTTGAACGCTCTAAAACCACAAAAAATATTCTTCTAACCAAACTAAGGACCACTCGTTAATGAAAATATAATCTCACACTTGCGTATTCTTTCTTATTTTATAATTATATAATTCATCAGCACGCACTTTCTTAATCGTATATCTGTATATCAAACCACGTAGGATTAAACAGACCCCAAACACAGTCTTATTCCTATCTCTAATTAGGAAGTACTTTACACGAGCACATTCCACTGTTTCCGTTTAAAAGTGTTGAAATCCATACATTGTTTCCGTTTAAAAGTGTTGAAATCCATACATTGTTTCCGTTTAAAAGTGTTGCAATTTCTCTTAAAATGTGCAAAAGTCTTATTTAATCAGCTACGCAAGTTTTTTTAAGATCAGTCATTTTTAGTGGCCCGTTACGAGCTGTCACTGATAATTTTATATCAGATAACAAGTAAAATCTTGTCTCTGAAAAGCAGGTGTCTTTCAGTTTAACGCCCTTCACAAAAGTAAATTTATGAATAATAAGTCTGTCATTTTAACTGCCCTCCACAAAAATAAATGTATGACCAATAAGTCTGTCAGTAACATTCCTGAATAAGAGTCTATAATGATGTGGCAACAGATGGCTGAAAGAACGAGACTGCCACATAGGAGATATTGTACCGTATTTGTTATCAAAATTTAATATCCATTTCAAAGTCTGTAAAACATTTTTGTTGCTATTTTCTAATTGCAGAGAGTAAAATATAAAAAGAAATGTTACTGTCTTGCAAAGAAACTCAATTTGCATAGAATGGATGATGATAATGTAGTGTTCATTAATCCCTGGAAAAACGTCATCACTATTTAGCATTAGTACATAAAATACCATCAACCCAGCGTGCATCCTTAAAACAAACACCTTGCATCCTTTGTACAAATATGGTGGCGATATGTGAACGAATGTTATAATTAAAACCGCCACACGAGTATGAAGCAATAGTAAACGAGTTCTTCCCAAGACATATGTGCATTGTAAATTTGGCGGCAAATGAGTGCAAAGGCAAACAAAGTAGAGTTCTGAAACTATCTTTACCAAACTTTTAATAAATGTAAAAGAGCGTTTCACTCGGTCAGGTTTTGTACGCAATTTTTTGCGTTCTTTTCTTGCACATACAGAAAAGTTTAATAGAATAGGTGAAAAGTTACTGGAATCGGAACTTTATGTAATTTTAAATAATATGTAGATGATATGTCATAATGATCTTTTTTTTTTGTCTGATGCGTGACATCACATTTTCAGATCCAGATGTATGTGAATACCGTATCATAATATAGAACACTCTTCATCTATACTATCCTAATATAGAACAGCCAAATAAATAATAGCCTAATGTAGAACAGATACTCTTCACCTATACTATCTTGAAATAGAATAGACACTCTTCACCTATACTTATTAGGTTACTGCATTTGTATGGGAAAATATGAACGAGTTTTTTCGGATGTAAATACTGCACGACCTTGGGAGTGCAATATATCCATCCGACAAAACGAGTTCATATTTTCCCACACAAAAATGCAGTAACCTTTTTAGTATATGCTCATTTTCGTATTCTACTTAATGCTTAATTATGTTACCAAAATATACTACAAGAAACAAAGTAACTGAATGCATGCCGTATTCCAAACTAAATACGCAGGCTTCTTTGGGGTTATGTTTGTTGATGATGACATTTTGGAGAAATTCTTTGCCATGCGTCAAAGCGGAATATTTCAAGACGTGCAATCCTCGTGTCACCATCGGTTTCAACACGGATGTCACCGAACGAAAAGCCGATTTCAACATATCTCCTAAACCATGTCCTCGCTGTCGAAAGACGCGTTAGTACACATGATACATGACATACAAGTCGTTAGAGAATCGTTTTCTAAAATGGAGTTTCAGCGTGACTTTCCCTTTGGTGAATGGAATATTTTGTCCCAGATCTCCTTTTATTGCAATGTTGACAGTGTGAAAATACAACTTACTGACGGGTAAATAATGAGGATATACAAATTTGCAGTCAAAACGATAGATGTTTCCACCTTCCTGATCAGCGGTCGTGCCAAAATTCCTTTTGAAAGGAATGACACCAAGTAACGGTACGGAGGTGTGTCCCACCACGCTGTACCCCACCATATCAGAGTAGTCCTTGGTTCAGTTCTACAAGAAATCTAAAATACTTCACAAATCCAGGTTGATGGTGATGAATGGCATAATCATCTTGACATTCCCACCCAACATGTCAAAGAATTTGGGACAAAATTGAATGGCTAACGTTTTGTTATCCTGAAATTTCATCAGTAGGCGAAGAGCTATTTATGGTATTATAGGGTTATACTTTTTGTTTTCTCTCCAAGGCAATACCAAACAGTGCATTGAATCTGTCAGCAATCGTTTCCACCAAAATATTGATCGCTAAAATAATAGTCTGTCGGAATTTTCAGAGTATAAATGTAGCGCGGAGTAGTGGGTGCTACTTGTCGTTTCTTAGAGTCATCTACAGTTGGAATTTTATCCAAGTACTCATGCACTTGGCCGTCCAGAACTTTGACCTCAAAAGTGTTTTGCCTTTCAGTGATGTTTTTGATTAGTGTAGGGTGAATCATTTCCACGAAATCCATTTCCCAATGGGAATCGCGATCCAATTGGACCGCATAGGGTAATTTGGCTATGAAACAGCACAAAGTGTTGTTATGAAACACCTCCATGGAACTGTCACTGGGTAAGGTTAAGTAAACTTGGTTGTTGTTATTCATAATTCCAGAGTTCAGAAATCAGAGGAGTGTCTAAAAGAGGATTGATGTTTGAATGGTGACAGTTGGAAGGGTGACTGGCGTTGGGCACAAGACTCCAGTTGTTCCCGTTAGAAGAGTATTTCAGGGAAGGATTGGGAAGAAGGTAACCAATGCAACTGCTCAGTAAAATGGTCCATAATTATTTATCTCCTTGTTGCAAACTCAAATGAGCAATGACCTCACCGATGACACAATACACCAAAAAGATTTGGCAGAAAAAGACGATTTACGTTCTCCACGGCACATTCACAACTGTTGCTGCTTTTGTAGATCTTGCATAGAAGAACTGCGCGACGGAGTGGTCGTGGTTGTAGTGGTAGATGCAACTGTGTTAAAAGGTGTGATAGTCACTTCTTTCTGTTCCTTGACCAGTTCTCTTCATTCTATACAATCATCCGCTCTCAAGTGTAATAGATTATCATCCAGTGTCTCACCAATTGTACGCTGATGACACCCAAATATACAATCTAGCCACCCAACTGAAGTTGGTGCTAACCTCCAAGGTGTAGAGAGGTGCATTTCTGATGTGAAATCATGGATGACATGTAACAAGCTGCAAACGAATGATGATATAACTTAGGCCACAAAACAAAGACTTCCTCATTCACATCCTTTGCCTCAAACAATAAATATCAGCAACACCAACATTAAATTCACACAGTCACTACGAAACCTAGGTTTTACTCTGAACAGTACTCTCACATTGCACAAACATGTCATAGCTCCATTCGCAGATATCTTTCAGTTGATGCCACTAAAACACTTGTGTGTTCATTAGTACTTTCAAGACTGGTCTATTGTAACTCAATTCTGTCTGGTTCATCTCAATATCTACTCCAGAAACTTCAAAAAATCCAAACCACAGCTGCTCGGATCATACTTAGAGTACCACGATCAGAGCACACCTCCCCGCTGCTCTGTATCCAACACTGGCTATCCATTCGATCCAGAATCAAACACGAAGTGCTACGTTTCACTGACAGACTCCAGTCCAACATACCTATCCGACCTCACCCATGTGTATACACCAGCAAGATACTTACGCTCCTCTTCTGACAATCGTTTACTCATTATCCCCACTATGAAAACGAAGTCATATGGACAAAGTTCTTTTGGATACCAGGGCCCAGCAACGTGGAATGAATTGCCCACTGAACTTAAACACAAAGGCACATTGATCCCATTCAAGAGTGCTCTCAAAACTCACTCATTTCGATCGCAAGAACAAACTTAAGGACCTAATCATGTTTCCTACCTTAAATATTTTCAGCATGATTTTTATGTTTTGTAATTTCATGGTGTTTTATGTTTTGTAATCATATCATTATATGTTTTTTTATGTTATAGGTGTTGTCTAATGTTGTAAAGTGCTTAGACTTTCTAAAGACTAGGCGCTATTCAAAGTCCTCATTATTATTATTATTATTATTATTATTATTATTATTATTATTATTATTATTATTATTATCTTGGATCCATGAGTAAAACACATCCCAAGAGTCCTCCCAGCATGGGTTCCGCTATTCCTTTTACAAGAGGTCATCTGTTTCTTTTGACGGATGGGTATTTTCTTTTGGACCATTTGACGAAGAACGTGTTGATGCTTGGCTGTGCATTCTTTCTGGTGTTTAAACAAAGATATTGTTCCTCTCAAGACATTTGGACAACATTCTCTCACGGTATCGATGACATCTTTGGAGGCTGTGTGAATAAGCTGTTTTGGCATGGGTGAACGAGCTTTAGACAGGACAGACAACATTTCCCAATATTCGGCTAAACTAAAAGACAGTGCTTTAGTTTTCTTTTCTATTTTAGCCAGAGTGGTGTGCACTTACTTTAGGGGACATCTTTTTGGTTGAGGAGCAAACAATACACTGACGTCCATCGCTTGACATGCGTAATTTTATCTTATTTGTCTGCGAGGGTTTGAACAAAATCTTCTCCTTTGGTTCTACTCTTTCTTTTTGGACGACTGTCTTTTCTGGGGTGGGTGGTGACGTCGATGCTTGCCTAAGTGGTATTTTTGGATGACGAGACAATCCTTTTTTTTGGGGGGGGGGGGGAAGAAGAGCGTGATGGTGATAGCGGTGTGCATTTCTTTGAGTGGACATCTTTGGGCGTTCAGGAGCATAAAAAAACTGATACCCATCCTTTACCGCATGTATTTTTATACTAGAATGCGTTGCCACTGATTGTCTTTACGTCCTGTTCACTTGATGACAGGCATCACACGTCTTGGAGAGGTTCTCAACGGATTAAATCGGCATCATCGTACGCATGAGTCAGCCAAGGCGTTCCTAACTGTTTGGCTAAGACTTGCAATAGCGATTTATCTCTAGGGTTTTGAAGCAAGACCACGTAATGAGCATTGAGACTGATGGTGCGATGGGCTTCATTTTGTTGAAACAAATTTTGAATGATGTAAATAACACTGACATTACGATGTGATGCCCTTTGTGCGTAAACCACAGTTTAATTTCTTCTTCGTCTACTCCTAACATGTCGTCGAAGATGACCAGATGGGTTTTACTGGGGTTAGACACCATCCCGTCGTCTTCGCCAGGAATTCCTTCCACAAACACGATGAAATCGCTTTGACTTTCTCGCAATAGATTGTACACAGATTGCCACTCTTTGTACCACCGCACGATGCGGTGATGTTTTTAATTCGATCACACGCTGGACAAATTCGGTTTTGCCTGAACCGCTGGGTCCGGCAATTAACATGTTAAAGTGATGGCGAAGATAGAGGTACTCCCTACTAGCACGATCTAAGTTTTCATCGATGACTTTAAAAGTTGAGGAAAAGGGAACCGATGCAGAAGAGGTAGCCTTAGGGTAGGGAATGTCATTTTTGGCACGAAGCCAAACAAGACAAGAGTTTTTATACTTTTTTCAGGATACGTTTATTGATCTTTTTAAAATGAAACAACACGAAAGACAAATATACATAAAAGCAAAATGGTTAAGTACAGCGATAAAATACACATCAAAACGATCAAAGTAGAATATAAACAAGTGACTGTACAATATATTTTTGGTAACAAAGGTGTCCTAGGGACAGTGTGTAATGTTCTTACAGTCTCTACATCGGGAACAGTCACACAGGTGTCCTCCCGGAATGTCCATGACAGTCCTGTCCTGAAGGGAGTGGTCGTCCTTGGTGGCTGGTTCTTCTTCTGACACTGTCACTAACACAGGTTTAAAAGTTAGTTTTTTCACTGGAAGTTTGAATCTATGATCACAACCCTTGGGCACGAAACCCCAACTTTTTCAGTCATGTTCATCTGTCTAGTGAGGGTGTAAGTCACAAGACATACATAAATAGTCGTACACATCTTCTGAACCTGAATTAATTATTTTTTTCCCGTAGAGGTCAAGAAGTATCCAGATGAAAACGCGAAGCTTTTAACAGAATGTGTCGTTCGTGGACATTTAAAGGGACCACTTTCATGTTTTATTTGGTGATGGGTACTGTTCCTAAAGAGTCAACAAGGAATCGGCTGGTAAACGAAATCGCAGAAAGGAAGTCACTAAGACACACATTACGCGTCGACCCTAATTCATGGGACACAGTTCTCATAATAAGTGTTGGTAATCCTCCCCAGTTTGAATACTCTCATTGATTTCCTTCCACGGAATATGTTGTATCACAACTGAAAAAGTGTGTGGCATGGTAGTCCGTTTTTATATCTCTCTTGTCGGAGGTCATAAGTGTATTTTTTTTACACAAAACTGATCGTACTCCATTAGCAAATCCAAATTTTAGTCACTAGTTCATACACCACACAGTGCACAGAATTTTCCCCTACATACAAAATTTGATAGCGTAAAAGATTTTGGTAATCCTGTAACTCTTCCTATGGAATTGGATGTAGTGTGACACACAACAACTGAAGCGCGTGACTTTTTCCCCTTCACCCAAGTAGAAAAATCCGGCTCCGGCTAATTCTTCCGGGGGTAGATCCTCCCAGAACTTTAGGTCACTTTCCTTGGAACGTTTGAAAAAGAATTTCTAAAAGTCGCAGTATTCAGGCAAACGCACATGGAACGAATATTCGTCTTTCACATATTCATTTCGATGAGGGTAAGGTGAAATTCGCAGGTGGTTTACTCAGGGTTGGATGACATACGTAGAGTGGTAGACGAATGGTCTCGCGCGGAGGTTGACATCCACCATGAAAACCAGTAAAGAGTCCACGATAACAAGTGGCATCGCCTTCGCATCCGTCAGTTTTGACACGCAACGTCTCACTTTCTATGGGAGGTATGGTAATAACGGTAGTATTAGTCATAGCAAAGTTCCCATGATGTGATACTGAATCGCTGGGGTCACAGCGTACGGCATTCCTGCAATGGAAAGGTACAGCACAGCACTCTACTTGAGAATCTCCGAACTTGAATGATATCTGTTTAAACGTATTCATCTTTCACACTTGGTGTGTAGTTACAATGAACTATTGGTTTTGCACGTTTTCCTTTTTATATGCTGACCAACATCGAGTGTTTGTACGATAAAGTGAAGTGGTTTGGAAGCCGCAAGTAGTTAAGTGGGATACCCTAGGGACAATGGGACTTAGCATTAAAAAGACCCCTGGGACACTCTAGGGACAATGGAAATTTAACATGGAGAAAAATCGTGGGTCACTCTAGGGACAAGGGGAATTGAACATGGGGAATAGAGTTTGGGTCTGTCTAGGGACAAGGAGAATTGAACATAGGATTTTTTTTTTTTTAAAGTTTAAAAAATGTGCTAGGCAATTGAAAGTCATTCTCTTTTCGAGAAATATGGCTGGCCCTGAAAAGGGCCTTTGGGTTTATGTTAATATTAATATTAACATAGATGGCATCTGTCACATCTTCTTCTTCTTCTTCTTAAACTCCTTCTAACTGCCGATCCATACACAAGTACCCTCTTGAGACATCCTTGTCTTTCTATGTAAACTCTCCTCATCCATTGACTAGTATCTGTCCTATCAACAACAGTCCACTTGGACCTGACATACATGAGCATGTCCGTCCTAAACATCATGGAAGACACAAAGGTGGATGACTCAACTGTGGTCCACATCTTGAAGCGACGAGAATAGGTGAATCAATGCAGTGAACTGCGCTTATTTATAGGTACAGGAAGGATTGAAACGGATTGAATTCATTCACCAATCCGAACACGCGTTACAAAATTCAGTCAGCTCGCATCCAATCCGAAGAGAGCAGTCTGTGACGTCACGTGGCCTATATAGATTCGTTAGCGCTTGTGTGCAGTCAATCTATGTGACAGTGATTCAACATGACGGAAACTCAGAAAATGATCCATTGGGGTGCACCAGCAGGGGAGACTGCCCAAGGGAACCCGGACTTACTTTCAGAAGAGGTACATTGGGATTTTGTGGATTTTCTTACCTCGCAAGAATTTGTTCCGGAAACTTCGTTACCTTCTTCATTACCGCAAGTGGAGAATTTTAGACAGAGACAGAAAGAAGAATTGGAGAAATTTATGCAACGACAAAAGGAAGCGGAACAAGCTTTTCTCCTACAGCAACAGCAACAGCAACAAGAAGAGGTAAGAAAAAAACAACAACAAGAAGAAGTAGCAGCAAAGAAACAAGAGGGTGAAAATCAAACGGCTACGGTACTGTTGGACATTTTAGCGGAGTTAAGAAGTCTGAAACAAATGTATCAGACTTCTTTATCACGACCGAAGAGAATACGACCTTCCCGAGCTAAACACGCCAACCCTGTGACTAAGCCTATCGTACCACCCTTAGTGATTTCAACCCAATCATCAGAAATAGGCCTCGGCCGTGGCAAAGGCTTAAGGCAGTTAAAGTTGATTGGTTAAACTCACCCCTACACCAAAATAAAAAGGCCCTTTTCAGGGCCACCCACATTTCTCGAAAAGAAATACAATTTCAATTTGCCAATAACTCAAAAATCAACAAAAAAAAATCAAACCATTTTACCCTTATAGTACGTGTCTTTTTTGTATGAGTGCGCGAGTGTAGCTTCTTATTTTAAAATCAAAACTCAAAGACACTTACCTTATATCATTCATGTATTCTTTTATCCATTTTTTACAATCCAATTCACAATTCACCACAGAACACTTTAAAAGTTCATTGACTTCTTCTTTCTCCTTGTTTAGTCTCTGTTTTTTGAATTTCTTCACCGTTTTTTCCTCATTTTCTTCCCTTCTTCTTTTCTTCTCCTGTTTCTTTGCTTCTTTTAAATAGAATTGTCTTCTTTCTTCCTCTTCTTCCTCTCAAGAATCCCTCTCTTCTTTCCAAGAATCCCTCTCTTCTTCCAAGAATCCTTCTCTTCTTCTGAAGAATCCTTCTTTTCTTCTGACTCCTCTTGTTTCTTTTTTGGGCAATCTGGAGACCAATGTCCTTTTTCTTTACAATAATAACAGGTATCTTGACTTTTGTCTTTTTTAGCCCCTGTTTTTTTTTTCTTTTTTGACGGTCTGGACACTCTGAAGACCAATGCCCTTTCTTCTGACAGATATAGCAAGTATCTTGACTTTTATCTCGAAAGGAAGGAGAGTAGTCCGTCGGCTGGTCTGAAGAGAATTTTTTAATGAACCCTCGCAAAGCTCTGACGAAACGTTCCATCTGGGTAGTCTCTTCCATCGTTGTACTCGGCTTTTTATATACGCTGGTCTGCCATGACTATAAATTAGTCTATGGTGTTTAAACTTGAGTCATTTGGCGTTTTGCACTCAAGATGAAACGATCCCATTCATTCGAGAAGAAAGAAGAAGAAAGTAAGAGGCAGAAACGTGATCTATCGCCTCGTACCAGAGCTGAAATCTTGGCACAAATTCATGCCAGTGATTTTGAAGAGGACATGAGTGAACCAGAATTTGAAACCTCTAAACCAAGTTCGTCACCCTTAGTCAACCCTGAAAAATACTATTCCATTCGAGAGACGGAAAAGCGCTCCTCTAGAAAATTTAGAACCACGGCTTACAAATACACGGTGAAGTTTAAAGATTTCAAGGCCGACGTACCCTTGGAGAAAGCAGAAGGGTTTATCACCGAGATGTGGGATTCTTTGCTCACCGCACTCAAGCGACAATGTCAACCCAAAGAAGACGATCGCTTGACACTATCCATAGATCACGACGGTTTGAAATCCCCTGTTTGGATCGAGTTTAGCAGACCCGCAGAACTAACCCCTTCCAAAGTCATGGACAAGATTCAACACGTACAACAATCTAATGACCAGTTTGACATCACCGATGGTAAATCCACACTGAAAATGGCTCACGTCTCTCTTCCTCAAGGGACTGGACGCAAAAAGATGTTATTGGTGGACGACCTTCGCAACACCAAAACAAGTCTCGTCCGAATTAACAACCCTCATGACCAGATGTGTTTAGCCCGAGCCATCGTGGTGGGACGAACCTATGCCAACAAGAACGACACGACAGAATGGAAAAGAACCTGGGAGAACATTCGAAAATCGAACCGAGCCAAACAACGAAACGAAGCAGAACTCCTGTTGCAACAAGCTGGTCTGTCCAAAGACACACCCTGTGGCATTCCTGAGATGCAGAAATTGCAAGATGCCCTAGCTCCACGCTACACCTTGAAAGTGCACCCTCAAGAAATGCGTGGGTCTCTGTTGTTTCGAGGCCAAGATTTTAAGGACGAAAAATACATTCACCTTTATCATCACGATGACCATTTCGATACCATTACCAGTATCACTGCATTCCTGCGATACGGTTATTATTGTGAGAAATGTGATTATGGTTATAACAATCGAGAGCAACACAAGCATTGTGGATGGAAATGCCCAGGACGTTTGGCCTCTCCACCCTGTCTGAGCGAAGAACCAGTGCCTTGTTCAACTTGTTTGCGCACGTTTGTCAGCCCTACCTGTTACCAACAACATTTGAAGACGCAAGGTTCACAGAAGAAATGTGCTTGTCAACTCCTGAGATTGTGCCCTACCTGTGGACAAGGCATACTTACCAATAATGCCAAGGCACACGTATGTCGAGGAAAGAAAAAATGTCACATTTGTCACCGCATCGTGGACTTGGAACACCAATGCTACGTGCAAAAATACCAACCCCCACCAGAGAAAGAGGACGGTCACAAGAAGAAAGGCAATTTCATCTTTTTCGATTTCGAATGCATGCAAGAGACCGGCATTCACATTCCTAATTTCTGCGTGGCTCATCGAGCGTGCGAGAAGTGCATTCAAGAACCTATCTTCAGTCATTGCCCTCACTGCAGCAAGATTCCCGGAGGGCGTGAAAAAATCTTTCGGGGACCAAACACGTTAGCCGATTTTGCCCAATGGGTCTTAGACCCCATCGACAAGACGTGGAGCCAAGAGGACATCGAACGTTACGGAGATTGTCATCGTCATGCCACGGTGATGGCTCACAATTTCTCCGGATACGATGGACAGTTTCTTTTGAGGTACTATACGGAACATGGCACCGAACGTCCTAAAGTGATTTTGAACGGAGCCAAAATCATTTTCATGCAAGTGGGACAAGTGCAGTTTAAAGATTCGATGAGTTACTTGGCCATGCCTTTGAGTCGAATGCCTAAAACGTTTGGAATGACAGAAATGGCTAAAGGGTACTTTCCTCACTTTTTCAATACAGAAGCCAATCAACACGCCGTTCTACCCCATTTGCCTGAGGCTCACTATTACGACCCCGACAACATGCGTACCGAACAACGAGAAGCTTTCTACGCTTGGTACCAGGCTCACGCCTCTGACCCTTTCGACTTTCAGGAAGAAATGTTAAAGTATTGTCGTTCCGACGTGGACATTTTACGACGTTGCTGTAGAAAATTTCGAGAACTGTTCATGGAACACGGAGGGGTCGATCCTTTGAAAGAAGCTTGCACCATTGCCAAAGCGTGTTCCTTAGTGTACCGCCAACGATTCATGCCTGAAAACACCGTGGCTGTCATCAGTCCTCAAATGACCAACTATGTCAAGCGTCAATACTCGGTCAAAGCCCTACGTTGGTTACATTACTTGTGCGACAAGGAAAACAAATGGATTCAGCATGCCCGCAACGGAGGAGGCGAAAAGACCATCGGAACGTATTCGGTCGATGGCTGGGACTTAGAAAACCCCAAGATCGTGTACGAGTTTAACGGTTGCTTATTTCACGGATGTCCCGTCTGCTACCCTGACCGTGACACTAAAAATCAGTTTTTACAACGGACCATGGAAGACTTGTACCAGGACACTTGTCAGCGGCGCCTAAAGTTAGAACAGCAAGGATACCAAGTGGTGGAAATGTGGGAACACGAATACGATCACCGTATGAAAACCGATCCCGAGTTTAAACGCCTCGTGGAAAGTTACCAGTTCATGGACCCACTGAACCCGAGGGATAGTTTGTACGGAGGAAGGACCAATGCCACCTGTTTGCTGTACCAAGCCGACGAAGAGAAAGGAGAAGAAATCAAATACTTGGACGTGTGTTCGCTGTATCCCTACGTGTGCAAATATTGTCGCTTTCCTGTAGGGCACCCGCAATTGCTGACGGAACACATCGACCTGAAAAACATTCGACAATACGAAGGCTTGATCAAGTGCAAAGTTTTGCCTCCCACGAACCTATACCATCCCGTCTTACCTCACCATTGTCAAGGCAAACTGATGTTTCCCTTGTGCCGTACTTGTGCCGAAACGTGCAACCAAGATCAGCCTTGTCATCACAGCCAGGAAGAACGGGCCTTGACGGGAACCTGGGTCAGCGTAGAATTGTTCAAAGCTCTGGACATGGGATACCAACTGTTAGAAGTGTACGAAATTTGCCACTTTCCCAAGACACAACAGTACCACAAGGGTGACCCTACTCAGAAAGGCATTTTCGCTGACTACGTGGATGCCTTTTTGAAACTGAAGCAAGAAGCCAGCGGCTATCCTTCCTGGTGTCACACTCCCGAAGACCAAATACAATTCAAAGAGAAATACTACGAACAAGAAGGCATCTCTTTAGACCACATCGAAAAAAAACGAAGGCAGGCGATCGTTTGCCAAAGTGATGTTAAATTGCTTGTGGGGTAAAATGGCACAACGACCGTGTTTACCCAAGACGGAATATTTGACAGAACCTTCCCGCTACTTCCAGATGATTCACGACAAAACCAAATACATGAAACACGTGGACGTCGTTCGAGAGGATTTGATCTTGGTCAATTACGAAGAAGATCTGGACTTTGTACAAGACAACCCTTTTGGAAATGTCATCATTGCGGCTTACGTGACAGCCCAAACGGTCACGTCGGTATTGGTCGGTATATAAAAAGGAACCCTAGGCAAGATCAATAGTTCATTGTTCATTGAAGTAACTGACCATGTCGTTGACGAAGAAGAAACCAGATTGGTTTGGCTTGGACCCAAGAGGTGGCCCAGTATGCACGAGAGTTATTCAAGGAAAAAAGTTACTTTTCAACCCGTGTTAGTGATGGTGCCAGAAGAACCCGTCACCCAGGACGGGACTGTCGTGGACAGGCCTGAAAGACCCTTTCGGGAGGACACTTGTGTGACCTTACCCCCTACTATAGAACTGGTTAGAACTTTACCCAAAACATGTTGTATAGACACTTGTGTTTATTCCACGTTCATGGTTATCATGTGCCTTTTATTCTTGTACTTAAGCCTTTGGCTTTTATGTATTTTTTGTCTTTCGTATTCATGTTTGAAAAAAAAACATTCAATAAACGTGTTCTGAAAAAGTATATAAACTCTTGTCTTGTTTGTTTTTCGTGTCACAAGTGACATTTCTCACACAATGGCTACCTCTGCTGTCTCTGCTCCCTCTTCCTCTACTGTCAAAGTCATCGACGAACACTTAGATCGTGCCAGTTGGGAGGCTTTGTATCTTCGCCATCCCTTTAACATGCTCATTGCTGGACCTAGCGGTTCAGGCAAAACCGAATTCGTCAAACGTTTGATCGAACATAAACATCATTTGATCGATCGGCCACCTCAACGGATCGTGTGGTGTTACAAAGAGTGGCAATCGGCGTACAGCCTCTTGCGAGAAAGTCAAGGCGATTCCATCGTGTTTGTGGAAGGCATTCCTAAAGAAGACGACGGCATCGTCTCTGACTCCCGTCAAACCCATTTGGTCATTTTCGACGACATGTTAGGAGAAGACGAAGAAGAAATTAAACTGTGGTTCACGCGCAAAGGGCATCACCGTAATGCCAGTGTCGTTTACATTACCCAAAATTTGTTTCAACAAAGTAAAGCCCATCGCACCATCAGTCTCAATGCGCATTACGTGGTCTTGTTTAAAAGCCCTCGAGATAAATCGCAAGTGCAAGTCTTAGCCAAACAGTTAGGAACGCCTTGGCTGACTCAGGCGTACGACGATGCCACTCAAACGCCACACGCCTATTTACTCGTCGATTTGAAACCTACGACCCCCGAGGATTTGCGATTTCGTACCCACTTGTTTCACCACTGGTGCCAAGACGGAGGGCCTGTCCTGTACATGTCTCCGTCCTAGACTTCATTTCACTCCCCATCAAAAAATCTATAAAAACCTCAGACCCTTTTTCGTCTGTCTCACACAGTGTGAACATGACGTCCCTTCAGTCGCATCTTCCCGTCAAATTGATTCGTGCCTTGTATGGCATCAGTCGAGAAAAAAATCCACAAACACGAGCTCGTGTCTTAGAAGCTAGTCTCAAAGAAGTCTTACGATGGTTCACGGTGACGGCACGTCAATTACTCCAAGGAATCATTCAGATTCCTCATCAAACCAAACGCTTTTTCGATCGAAACAAAGTCGCTTTGGTCCAACTGGCCGATCCCCGCATCGACACTCAAACCAAAAAACAAATCATTTTGAAACCTGGAGGGAGCGGTACTCTAGAAGGGGTCATCATTCGCTCACTTTTAAGATGGGATCCTAATGCCCCCAAAGTTATCCCCAAGACAAAAGTCCAACGAAGTCCCAAGAAGAAGAAAAAGACCAGGTCCCCAAAGAGAAGAACTTCTCCAGTGGCAGGACCCTCCTCTGACCAGACACCACCACCACCCCGGAAAAAGAAAAGAAGCCCCCACAAAAAGAGACAGAAAAAAAGTCCCTAGAAAAAGAAAAGTCCACAGAAGAAAACTAGTCGCAAGAGAGGCACTTCGGCCAGGACGCAACCTTACACTCGCAAACTACGATCTGCCACCACGGCGGTGACTGCGTCTCCGGCATCCTCACGTTTGTCCACTTCTCCGTTAATGACACCCAGAACTGAAGAGTACTTGGAGACGTTGATCACACCAAGAACTTCTCCGTTGATGACCCCCAAAAGAACTTCCCCAGTGGCAGGACCTTCCAATTTAGTGGCAGTGGCTGCTGCTCACAAAGTACCTTCTCCCAAAATCAAAGTCCATGAAAGATCGGGCATGTTACAAAGTTTACTGGATTTGTCCAAGCAAGAACTGGCTCGATTTAGTCCGTTACGTACCCCTGCACGACGTGTCATGCCTGTCCTCAAACTAATACGACGTAAAGACAATCAGTGGCGACGCGTTCCAGTATAAAAAAGGCCTGTGACCAAGTCGGGTATCAGTGTTTTTTGGTGCTCCTGAAGACTCAAAGATGTCACCTTCCAGAAAACCCCAAGGAAAGAAAAGGAAAGGACTGCCACCACGTTTAGCCAAACATGGGGACATGTTATCTGTCCTGTCCAAAGCTTCTCCACCCCTACGAAAAAAACTCATTCAAACAGCCTCCAAAGAGGTCATCGATACCGTGTGCGAATGTTGTTTGAACGTTTTGAAAGGCACGATACCTTTGTCCAAACACCAGAAACAATGCTTAGGCAAACATCGTCACGTTCTTCGTCAAATGGTTCAAAAGAAAATTCCCATTCGTCAAAAGAAGAAGATGTTAGTACAACGTGGAGGTATTTTACCTCTCTTGTTAGGCCCCATACTGAAAGGAGTCTTGGGAACCATGTTGGGAGGACTGGTGGGAGCAAGATAAAAGGGCCTCGGAAGTTCCAAGATCTCAGAATCGACCCCTGACAACCCCATGGAAGGACGAAAACTAGCTTTAGTGCCTTACAAACGATGGATGGAATACCATCGGTGGCAAGAACAACACACCCCGCATTTACCTCCCAATCCCCATTTGAGCGAGATGTCCCAGTTACAACATGAATTGCAGTCCTTGATGGATCGCCAAGATTTGTCCGAAACAGAAAAATCGCAAAAGTACGGTCAACTCTTCCAACGACTGCAACTCTTTCACCAGAAAGCTTTAGACGAAACAGCTCTACCCAGTCTGAAAGATTTTAAGACCTTGATGAAAAGTCCAGCACCATCACCAGTACCAGTACCAGTACCAGTGACCAAGACAGAAAAAGGAAAAGAAGAAGAAGAAGAAGGGTTTCAAACTCCACCAGAAAAAGTACGCAAGTTAACAACACCACCTACCTCCAGAATTGGATGGATTAAAAAGATGATGGCCACCCCTTCTTCATCACAAGAGAAAAAGAAAGTGAAGACAGAAGTGAATACAGAAGTGAAACAAGAACCGATATCCCCCGCTCAGACATCCTCCTCCTCTTCAACACCTATTGCCGGTCGCACACGCAAAGCATTGCAATCCAAGAAAATACCCCAAGAGAAAAAGAGTAGCATCCTCCAAGAGTGGGTGCCTTATTAACACACCAACCAACACAAAACACAACCAGCATTTACTACGATCCCTCCCATCCTGCAGGTTACGCAGGAGTTCAAAAATTGTATCGTGCTGCCAAAACGCGACTGAAAAGTCTCCGTTTACCTCAAGTGCAACGATGGTTACAAGAACAAGCTACCTACACTTTACACAAACCCATTCGACGCAAGTTTGCCAGAAGTCGCACCCGAGTGGAAGGCATCGATCATCAATGGCAAGCCGATTTAGCCGATGTCTCTCATTTGGCCAGCTACAATCGTGGCTACAAATATTTGTTTTGTGTCATCGACGTCTTTTCCAAATTTGCCTGGGTCGTGCCCTTGACTTCCAAATCGAGCAGCGAGTTAGTGCGAGCCCTGCAACGAGTGTTGAAACAAAGCGGTCGTCACCCTCTTCGATGGCAAACGGACAAAGGCACCGAATTTCTGAACCAAGCTTTCCAAAAAGAATTAAAGAAACGTGACATTCATTTTTTTAGCACCGAGAATCCCGAAACCAAAGCCAGCATCGTGGAACGTTTTCAACGCACTTTGAAAGAACGCATGTGGAAATATTTTACGCATCACCACACTCTGAAGTACATCGACATCTTACCGCACCTGGTGCAAGCGTACAACCAATCTTACCATCGAAGCATCGGACGTGCCCCGCAAGACGTGACTCCCGACAACGAAGTGTTGGTGTTTGAGCGCCTGTTTGGTACGTCTCCGACGAGGGCTGTCCCCAAGAAAAGTGGAATGTTGGCCGTAGGAGATTGGGTGCGCATTGGCAAAACCAAACGCACTTTCGACAAAGGTTACTTACCTAACTGGACGACCGAATTGTTTCGCGTCACTGGACGAGTGCATGGCCGTCATCCTGCCGTCTATAAATTGGAAGACATGAACGGAGAAGTGCTCAAAGGAACGTTTTATTTGCCCGAGTTACAACGTGTCACCAAAAAAGAAGACGACGTGTACGACATCGAAAGCATTCTCGAACGCAGAACCCGTAAAGTGGGCAAACGACGTGTCAAAGAAGTCAAAGTACGTTGGAAAGGATATCCACCCAGTTTTGATTCTTGGATCGACGCTTCGCAAGTCATCGACTATAAAAAGACGTGACCATCATGCCTTTTCACACAGACGCAGCTACGTCGACCACTCCTCCTTCACCTAGTTCTTCTGTGCAAGATTTACAAAAACAACCCTTGTGGGTGTGGTGTGGAGAACGTGTGCCTAAAACGCAAATCGTCTTTTTCTGCCAAATCTTCGTGGTGTATTGTGTCATCGGGGCAGCCATCGCCAATTTGAGTTTGCAACAAGGAGACAAACAATTGTGGACCATTTTATTGAGCAGTTGCATCGGTTACCTGCTTCCTAATCCCTCCCTGAAATTCACCTCGAACGGGAACCCCGGGAACCTTGTGTCCAGTGCCAGTGCCAGTCACCACTTCAACCACAACCAGAACCCCATTTTAGACAGAGACACGCCTCTGACGTCCACTAACCCCTCGGACAGCCACAGAACTCTGGAATTATGAGTCACCAAAGCCAATTTTACTTAACTTTACCCAGTGACAGTTCCATGGAGGTGTTTCCCAAGAACACGTTGTGCTGTTACACGGCCAAATTACCTCAGGCCATCCAGTTAGATCACGAAGCCCATTGGGAAGTGGCTTTAGTAGAAATCATTCACCCGACCCAAGTCCTCAATGTCCTTCCCAATCAAAATTTTTTTGATGTGGAAGTTCATGACGAGCAAATGCAACAGTGGATGGATTCCAATGTCAAATATGACAAGAAAACCCGTACACAAAAGTACACCACCTATCACTTGTTCATTCCCCCAGGCTATTATTTTAGTGGTCAACATTTGGTCAGCACCATAGCCTCCAGGTTTAATGTCGTGTTTCTGAAAGCTTTGGAGCATGTCAACAAAAGTGTCACCATGGAATACCACAAAACAGCTCGTCGCTTCTTGATGAAATTTGAACGAAGTAAAATCATGTCCATTTTATTTTGTCCTGAATTGTTTGACATGTTTGGCGGAGACATGGACATGAGAAAGGCCATGCTCAAGAAAAACGAATTAGCCATCGTTTACGACAACGAGTCTTTTAGCAAGTTATTTCGTGCCCCGGTAGAACTGAACCAAGGACTGAATTTGATGTTCGTGTATTCCGATGTGGTGGAGTACAACGTGGTGGGACACACCTCCGTACCGTTACTGCGTGTCATTCCTTTCAAAGTGGATTCTGCCACGAACACTGACGAGGAAGGTGGAAACACTTACCACGTCCACCGCGAATTTGTACATCCTCACTATTTGCCTGTCAGTAAGTCGTATTTGGACACGGTCAACATTGCTATAAAAGGAGATCTGGGACAAAATATTCCATTCACCAAAGGAAAAGTCACGGTGAAACTCCATTTTCGAAAACGGTTCTCTCACGACTCGTCAGTAAGTCATGTATCCAGTGTACCGAGGGGTTGCTCGACAGCGAGGACACGGCTTAGGAGACATGTTAAAATCGGCCTTTCGTTCGGTGGCCCCGGTGTTGAAACCGATGGTGACACGCGGATTGCACGCCTTGAAAGATGCGGCACTGACGCAAGGCAAAGAATTTCTCCAAAATGTCATCATCGACAAACAAAACCCCAAAGAAGCCTTCATGAGGGCAGGCAAAAATGTCTTGCTGCAAACGGGCGAAGACATTTTGGGTCACCGAGAGACACCTATAAATGCCCTGCACGCTACCGAGTCAGGCATTCAGCAAGGACAAGGCAGAAAGAGACGACGAAGAAAACACCCTTTCACCAGACTTCAAGCGAGAAAGGCCAAGAAAAGAAGAACCGTTCGAGACTTAGACGTTTTCGATTATTGAGAAAAGAGACAAAAAAAATGATGCACCGAGAATCTTGCGCTTGTTCCAAGACGGAACTGGACCTGTTTGCCATGCCCCCCACGATGATGACGATGCAAGAATCTCAGTGGGTGGAATTTCACTCCGTCTTCTCACTGACCGATTCCGCTCCCATCGAGTTTGAAATCAAAGGACAGCCCGAAGATTACATCGATCTGAATAGCAGTTACTTGTACCTGAAAGTCAAAATTCTAGATAAGACTGGAGGTGCTATAGACGATGAAGCAGTAGCTCCCGTCAACAATTTCATGCATTCCTTGTTCAGTGGAGTGGACTTGTACTTGAATAACAAACTGGTCAGTAGCAGCATGGATACTTACCCTTATCGTGTCTACCTGGAAAATCTCTTGACGTACGGAATAGATGCCAAGAACACTCATCTCAATGCCTGTGTGGTATGGGAAGCTGACGAACCTACCAAGTTTGAAATATTGGAAACTGATGAAAAGAAAGACAACAATGATGGATTTCTAGAACGAAGAAAGAGAATCACGGGAGCCGACACAAGTTTAGAACTGATGGATCGTTTGCATTTGGACATGTGGTTGCAAGAAAAGTATTTGCTGAACGGGATGGATGTCCGCCTGAGACTGAATCGTAGCAGTACCGCTTTCCATTTATTGGCTGATAGTGACGGTTACAAAACCAAAATCCAAGAAGCCAGACTCTACGTACGCCGTGTGGAAGTGTTACCTAAAGTGGGAAACGACATCAGTCAGACGTTGAGCAGAACGACCGCCAAGTATCCCATACGACGCGTGGAAGTGAAAACCTTCACCATTCCCAAGGGACAGCGATCCATGATCGAAGATCATCTGTTCCAAGGACAGTTACCCAAACGTTTGATCGTTGGTATCGTCGAGAATACAGCCTTCAATGGAACTGCCGAAAAAAATCCTTTCTACTTTCAACACTTTGGCGTGTCCAAAATCGAAGTCAGTCGCGATGGCAAGACCTTGTGTACCCGACCTTTCGAACCTGACTTTACCAAGAAGAATTACTTGAGGTCGTACTTGTCCCTGTACGAAGCCACCGGACAGTTAGGAACCAATACCAGTCACGGTATTACGTACGAGGATTATGCAGGAGGCTACGCTTTGTGGGCTTTCGATTTCACTCCAGACCAAGGCAGCGACGAGGGACATTTCCACCCTATAAAATCCGGCCAGATTCGTGTGGAAATTCAGTTTAAAGACCGAGACCCTGATGAAACGGTGAACGTCATCCTGTATGCAGAATTCGATAATACCATAGAAATCAACAGTTTGAGAGAAGTCATCCTAGATTACTAGAAACCATGGAAGACTGTTCTCCCTCTTTACCTAGTGAAGAAACTTTTAGTGTTGGATTATTGTTAAAAAATGTTAGAGTTGTTGTTGTTTAGTGTTAAGTGATTTTTGAATAAAAAATGTTGTGTTTTGAAAAAATTGTTTGATGTTATATTGTTGGATTATTGTTAAAAATGTTAGAGTTGTTGTTTAGTGTTAAGTGATTTTTGAATAAAAAATGTTGTGTTTTGAAAAAAATGCCTTTGTCTTTTGTTTAGCTATAAGAATGTTGGATTGATGCTCTTTCATTTCTTACTATCCCTCTCATGACACTCACTAAACGTTGCGACTCAAAAACCGTGTGGGGGATGTTTTCCTTCACGTCCGCGCTTTGACTTTAAGAACCGGGTTGTTTCCAGTCTAACCATCCATTGTCGACTCATCCTCCTACGAAGATGTGCTCCAAACTAGCTAAGCTCAACGAAGCCTACGTGAATTTGCATAGGGTCAGACACAGTCTGATACCGAAGCCAGAAGAAATAGAGAATGTGAGAATGCTAAAAATCACTGAAGACCTGATAGAAGAGCTCTTCAGAGAAGAAGTGAACAGGGAGAAAGAAGAATGGACAGAGAAGTACAGACTTCAGAGACAGCAACAACAGCAGCAACAGCAGCAACAACAGCAACAGCAGCAACCTGAAGCTGACAGAGGCTTTGTCGATTGTCGTATCGACACCAAAGAGTTCTTCTTCTCTTTCCGAAGAAGCAGACCTATCGCCAGAAAGTCTATCCTCAGAGGACATCGCATTCTTAGAAACTAAAAAAAAAAAATGCCATAGCAAACAAAAAAAACAGCCCTTTTCAGGGCTACCCCAATACTCTAGAAAAGAAATAACCATCGATTTGCCAATGTGTGTAGGTAGAGTAGTGTGAAAATAAACACTAACTCTTTATTTAAAAATGTGAGGGTATGTGATTGTGTATTTGTGTTTGTAAGTGGTTAAGTAGGTTGGTATGGATAGTAGATTAAAATGATGTCTTTTTTTTTGGTGTTTGAGGTGTAGATTAGGAGTTAGATTGGATTGCTTTGTGTATGTGGATAGTCTATTGAAGTGATTTATAAAAAAATTTTAAAATAGTGATGGGTAGCATAAAAAATTGAGTGAGTGTTTCTTTTAGGTCCGCGCGTTGTTGTTTTTTTTGGTTATGATCTAGGTAAGATCAATTTTATGTTTTTTAGGGGGATGTTTTCCATCACGTCCGCGCTTTCACTATAAATTGAAACTCGCTGGGCAGTCTAGCTACCCTTGTTGATTGATCAACACAAGAATGAATAACAGAATAAGCAAACTTCTTGAACTCCAGATACATCTGGAATATGTCAGGCGCCTATTAAATGAACTGGCCGCGGAGGCTATAGTAGAAGAGGAAAGAATGAAGAACGAAGAGGAGGAGAGAAGACAGAGGGAAGAGGAGGAAAAGAAACTAGAAGAGAGGATGTCGTACAATATTCCCGAGACAGAGGATTGGGGTGTTGAAGCGAATCATCCTCCCTCTGCGCTCCCCAGAAGAAAGGTGAAAGGAGACTGGGGAAGAAGATGCGTGTGTGGCGCCAGGCCAGGAAGGTGCAACCATTAGATAGGTGCATCTGGAGTTCAAAAAAAACAGCCCTTTTAAGGGCTACCCAATACTCTAGAAAAGAAATAACTATTAATTTGCCAATGTGTGTGTGTGTGTGTGTGTGTGTAGGTAGAGTAGTGTGATTATAAACACTAACTCTTTTTTCATAGTGCGAGGGTATGTGTTTGTGTGTTTGTGTTTGTAACTGCTCACGTACGATTGTGTGGATAGTAGATTATGGATTTTGTCTATTGTTTCTTAGCGTATGTGGAGAGTATAGTTTGGGTTTTGTAACCGCTCACGTACGATTGTGTGGATAGTAGATTATGGATTTTGTTTATTGTTTCTTAGCGTATGTGGAGAGTATAGTTTGGGTTTTGTAACCGCTCACGTACGATTGCGTGGATAGTAGATTATGGATTTTGTTTATTGTTTCTTAGCGTATGTGGAGAGTATAGTTTGGGTTTTGTATCCGCTCACGTACGATTGTGTGGATAGTAGATTATGGATTTTGTTTATTGTTTCTTAGCGTATGTGGAGAGTATAGTTTGGAATAAAGAACGAAAGGATAATGAAAACTTAAAGGAAAAAGAGGCCTTTGACAAACTCAACAACAATTGGATCAAGATACAAGAGAAGTTCAGGGCTATGGGTCACCCAGACTGGTTACCTGAAAAAGAAAAAAGGAAGAACAAAGGAATTTGGGGAAAGATTAGGGGATGGATGAGGAAATGGAGGAAATAGAAGAAGAAGCAGAAGAAAGCCAAAGGCCCTTTTCAGGGCCAGCCATATTTCTCGAAAAGAGATAGCCTTTCAATTGCCTACCCCTTTTTTTTTTTAAAAAAAAAATTTAAAAAAAAAAAAAATCCCATATTCAATTCCCCTTGTCCCTAGACAAGTCCAAACTCTATTCCCCTTGTTCAATTCCCCTTGTCCCTAGAGTGACCCACGATTTTTCTCCATGTTAAATTCCCATTGTCCTTAGAGTGACCCACGATTTTTCTCTATGTTAAATTCCCATTGTCTCTAGAGTGACCCACGATTTTTCTCCATGTTAAATTTCCATTGTCCCTAGAGTGTCCCAGGGGTCTTTTTAATGCTAAGTCCCATTGTCCCTAGGGTATCCCACTTAACTACTGCCGCACTCGCATGTGGTACACTATTTGATACACATTTTCCAAAGGTCGACTGACAATTTGGTGTGTGGGTAAACGTTCAATCTTGTGCGGTTCGTAGGTGGTCAATTTACAGTTTCCATCCTGTCCAAACCATATCGCTTCTTTCAGCACGCCAAAGTTTTCACAACTCGACTGGTGCGATAATTGGTAGTCGATCCTTTCCCTTTGTGCACTTCTCCTTGTTTGTCCCGGTATTAGTATCCGTTCTTTTTTAGAACTGCCGCTAGCAAAACTTAGAATCTTGTAGTCGGGCTGCTCATCCGTCCAGGCTCCTAAAAGTCTTCCTTGATTTTAGGGTAACAGTGAACCAGGCGATCGATGTAGATCTGTTTGTATCAAAATACAGCAAGTGATCTCCTAACAGTTCTAAAACTTCGTAGAATTTTAAGCGAGCATGGGCTTTCACGTAAGCCGCAATGATGACATTTCCAAATTCGTCGGCTTCTACAAAGTCAAGATCTTCTTCATACCTGACTAAGATTAAATCCTAATGAAGGACCACCACGTGTTCTGTGTATTTAGTTTTGTCGTGAATCATCTGGAAGTAGCGGGAAGGTTCTGTCAAATACTCTGTCTTAGGTAAACACGGTCGTTCTGCCATTTTTCCCCACAAGCAATTTAACATCACTCTGGCAAACGATGGCCTGCCATCGTTTTTCTCGATGTGGTCTAAAGTGATGCCTTCCTGCTCCCAGTATTTCTTTTTGAATTTCGTTTGGTCTTCGGAAGTGTGGCACCAGTAGGGATAGCCACTGGCTTCTTGTTTCAATTTCGCAAAGGCATCCACATGGTCTACGAAAAATGCCTTTCTGAGTTTGCTCACCATTGTGGGATCTTTCTGTTTTGGGAAAGTGGTAAATTTCGTACATTTTTAACAATTGGTATCCCAGGATATCCCAGGTCCAGAGCTTTAAACAATTCCACGCTGACCCACGTTCCCGTCAAGGCACGTTCTTCCTGGGTGTGCTGACAAGGTCGGTCCTAGTTGCACGTTTCGGCACAAGTACAGCACAAATGAAAGATCAGTTTTCCTGGCTTTGGTGAGGTAAAACGGGATGGTACAAGTCCATGGGAGGCAGGACTTTGCACTTGATCAATCCTTCGTATTGTCGAATATTGTCCAGGTCGATTTGTTCCGTCAGTAATTAAGGGAGTCCTGCGGGACAATATTTGCACACGTAAGGATACAGCAAGCACACCCCATGTATTTGATTTCTTCTCCTTTATCATCATTGGCGTAGTACAGAAAACAGGTGGCATTCGTCCGTCCTCCGTACAAACTGTTCCGAGGGTTCAGTGGGTCCACCAACTTGTAGCATTCCACGATGCGTTTAAACTCTAGATCGGTTTTCAAACGGTGATCGTACTCGTGTTCCCACATTTCCATCACTTGGTATCCTTACTGTTCTAACTTCAAACGCCGCCGACAAGTGGTCTGATACAAATCTTCCATGGTACGTTGTAAACATTAATTTTTAGTGTCACGTGGAGGGTAGTAGATGCGACATCCGTGAAATAAGCAGTCTTTAAACTCGTACACGGTCATGGGGTTTTCTAAGTCTCAGCTATCCACCTAATACGTGGATCCATTTGTCTTCCTTGTCGCACATGTAATGTAGCCAGCGTAGGGCTTTGACCGCGTATTGACGTTTGACACAGTTGGTCGTTTGAGTCGTTTGAGGGCCTATGACAGCTAGGGTGTTTTCGGGCATGAATCGTTGGCGGTACACAAAGGAACATGTTTTGGCAATGATGCAGGCTTCTTTCAAAGGATAGATCCCTCCGTGCTCCATGAAGAATTCTCTAAATTTTCCATCCCCAACACCGTAAAATGTCGATGCCGATAGACAATACTTTAACATTTGTTCCTGAAGGTTGAAAGGGTTTGAGACGTGAGTGTGGTACAAAGCTAAGAAAGCTTATCGTTGTTCTGTGCGCATGTTGTCGGAATCGTATTAGTGAGCCTCAGGTAAATTAGGCAGAACAGCGTGTTGATTGGCTTCGGTATTGAAAAAGTGTGGAAAATAAGCTTTTTGCAATTTCTGTCATTCCGAATGTTTTAAGCATAGCCAAGTAACTCATCGAATCTTTAAATTGCACTCGGTTACATGTAGATTATTTTGGCTCCGTTCAAAGTCGCTTAAGAACGTTCGGTACTTTGTTTCGTATAATATCTCAAAAGAAACTGTCCATCGTATCCCGAGAAATTCTGAGCCATCATCGTGGCGTGGCGATGACAATCTGCATAATGATCGATGTCCCGAAATATTTTTTCACGTCATCCAGGAATCTTGCTGCAGTGAAAGCAATGACTAAAGATAGGGTCTTGGATGCCACGCAGAAATTAGGAGTGTGAATGCCGTTCTCTTGCATGCATTCGGAATCGAAAAAGATGAAATGTCTTTCTTCTGGTCACCTTCTTCTTCACGTTTTGAATGGTATTTTTGAATGTAGCATTCGTGTTCGAAGTCAACGATTTGGTGACAAATGTGACATCGCTTCTTGCCTGAACATAGGTGAGACCTGGCATTATTGGTACGTATGCCTTGTCCACAAGTAGAGCACAAACTCATGAGTTGACAAGCACTTTCTGTTGTGAACCTTGCGTCTTCAGATGTTGTTGGTGACAAGCGGCGCTGGCAAAAGTGCGCTGACAAGCAGGGTAATGCACTCGTTCCTTTCCTTCGTCAAGATAAGGTTTAGAGGCCAAACATCCTGAGCATTTCGATGCACAATACTTGGTTTGCTCTCGATTGTTATAGACATTGTCACATTTCTCACAGTAATAAATGTAGCCCAGGAAAGGGCCAATACTGGTAATGGTATAAAACTGTTTATCGTGATGATAGACGTAAATGTATGTTCCGTCTTTGAAATTTTTCCCTCGAAACAACAAAGGTCAGCGCACTTCTTGAGGGTGCACTTTAAAGGTGTTGCGTGTAGCCAGGACATCTTGCAATTTTTGCATTTCAGAAATGCCACAGGGTGTGTCGTTGGATAGCCCCGATTGCTGTAACAAGAGTTCTGCTTCTCTTTGTTGTTTGTCTCGGTTCGATTTTTGAATAGTTTTCCAGGTTCATTTCCATTCTACCGTGTCGTTCTTGTTGGCATACGTTCGTCCCACCACGATGGCACGGGCTAAACACATCTTGTCTTGAGGGTCGTTAATTCGGAAGAGGTTCCTTTTGGTGATGCGAAGGTCGTCCACCAAAAACAACTTTTTGTGTCTTGTCCCTTGGGAAAGATACACGTGGGTAATGAACAGTGTCGCTTTTCCATCAATAGTGTGAAACTTTTCGCTGGATTGTTGCACGTGTTGAATCATGTCGATGACTTTGGAAGGTGTCAGTTTTGCTAGGCTGCTAAACTCGATCCAAACAGGGGACTTCAAACTGTAGTGATGAATGGAAGGTCTCAAACAATCGTCTTCTTTGGCTTGACATTGTCGTTTTAGTGTGGTTAACAAAGAGTCCCACACCTAGGTGATGAACTCTCCTGCTTCTCCAGGAATATGTCGGACTTGAAATCTTTAAACTTCACCTTGTACTTGTAACCCGTTGTTCTAAATATTCTTGAGAAGCGTTTATCGGTCTCCATAAAGTAGTAGTACTTTTCAGGGTTTACTAACGGTGATGAACTTTGGTTAGGTGGCATGAATTTGAGCCAAGACTTCAGCTACTGTGCGAGGCGATAAGTCACGTGTATGCCTCTTACTTTCTTCTCCTTTCAACAAGAAATGATGCGATTGTTTCATCTTGACGGCAAAAGTCAAATGACTAAATATTAAACGCTATGGGTCCCTAAATCGATGTTAGACCAGTGTCTTCCCTATATAAATGATCAGTGTCTTCCCTTCCAGTGTTCATTTCACTCTCAAACCTACCAGAACGATTGAAGAGCCCACACAGATCGAACTTCTGACAAGAGCTTTGCAAGGTGTCATACGAAAGTATTCTTCAGACAAGCCGACGGACTACTCCCCATCCTTTCGAGATAAAAGTCAATATACTTGCTATATCTGTAAGACGAAAGGGCATTGGGCTACATGATGTCCAGATCGTCAAAAAGGCAAGACAGGTGTCAGAAGAGACAAAGATCAAGATACGTGCTATTATTGTCAAGAGAAAGAACGTTGGTCATCAGACTGCCCTAAGAAGCAACAGGAGCAAAAGGAAGAGAGGGGTTCCGAACAAAAAGAAGAGGTACCCTCCCAAAAGGAAGAACCCATACACGTCCAGAAAGAAAACATTAGAAGAAAAGAAATCGAAGAGAAAGTGTGGAAGAAGAGGAGGAAGCCCCTGTGAAAGTGAAGAAATTCAAAAAACAGAGAGAGTGACCAAATACACAGAAGTCTGTGAACTTTTTGTATTATTGTGTTGTGAATTGGATTGTAAAATTTTTACCAGAATGGACGAGACAGAAAACGTAAGTGTCTCTTGGTTTTTAGAATAAGGACCTACACTCGCGCACACACACACACACACATCATGGAACATAAAAAGAGATTTTGAGTTTTAATTGATTTTGGCAAAATGATTGCGATCTCTTTTCGAGAGAAGTGGGTGGCCTTTAAAAGGACCGTTGGCTGTTTTTATTCTTTAACAAAAAAAAAAAAAAAAAAAAAAACAACAACTGAGGAACAGGAAGCAATCAGCTTTAACTGCTTTAAGCCTTTACCATGGCCAAGGCCTACTTCTGGACTTGCTCCTGTCGATGACTTGGTAGAAATCACTAGGGCTGGTATCTCAGGTGTAGTAACAGGATTGGGCTGTTTGGCTCGGGAAGGTCTTTTTCTCATTTGTTTCAGACTCCTATACGCTGCCAAAATGTCTTAGAGTACCGTCACTGTTTGACTTTCACTGTCCTACTTTTCTCCTTGACAGTATTACTTTTCTGCTGCTTCTTCTTCTTCCTGTCATTTCCTTCTTCTTGCCTCTTCTTATTGCTGTTAATGTTGTTGTTGAAGGAGAAAATCTTGTTCTGCTTCTTTCTGCCGCTGTAATATTCTCTCCAATTCATCTTATTGTCTCTGTTTACAATCCTCGACGTGTCGTAAGGAAGGAGAAGGTGGTGAAGGTGCTGGTACCGGAACAAATTCTTGCGACGAAAAGAGAAAATCCACTAAATTCCATATAAAATCAGTCTCTTCTGGAAGTTGGACTGTGTTGACTTTGGTTACCACTGCTATGCCATCGCTTCTCGTCGCCACGGCCGGTGCACCGTAATTCACCGTCTTCTTAGTTTCCGTCATGTTTGAAAACTCCGTCGCATTGATTCACTGAGCACAGACGCTAACACATCTATGTAGGAAATGTGACGTCACAGTCAGCTCTCTTCGGATTGGAAGACAGACAGATTGGAAGACTGAGAATGAATTTTGTAATGCGTGTTAGGATTGGTGAAACACTCAACCCGTTTCGATCCGCTCTTTCACCAGAAATAACCCCGGTTCACTTCATTCTCTTCACCTGTTCTCATCAGAAGATGTGGACTAACGTTGAATCATCAGCTCTCGTATCGTCAATGCTGTTCCGTATGGACTTACCCATGTAGGTCACATCACCATGTACAATCATCCGGATCACCGATGAGAGCTTTTGTAAAAGAAGGATCTGTGTGGAGAGACAAGGCTGTTTGACGAAAGTCCTCATCTACGGTCCAGAAGTCAGAAGAAGTTTGAAGAAGAGAAGACGACCTATGCAATACCCTCTATGTTAACGAAATGGTGTTAACAACATAAAAATAAGGCACTTTTCAGAGCCACTCATATGCTTCGAAAAGATTTGCTTTCTTGCCTAATATATTTTTAATCGATTGTCTATTTATACTTTATCTTTGCCTCTAAACATATATACTCTCTTATCTAAAACAAGTTTAGTCGATTTTATAGTTTCGGTGAGACAGATTGATGTTCATCAATCTATGCATATGTTTCATATATGTTTATATCTCCACTGTTATTGTCTCTCCCTAGAAAAGCGCGTATTCAGGTCACAAACTTGCCATATGGTTGCCGAAGTCCAGTACCGTGACGTCACCACACCTGTTCCATGTAAATTTTTGAGGACAAACTTATTAGTGAATTTGATTTTCTATTTGAAACTCAACGCATATATTATTTTCTTATAAAATTAATTAAAATTGAAAATTATTAAAATGTGTACAAGTTTGTTCTTTCTTTCTCTCTCTCTCTCTCTCTCTCACACACACATACATACACACACACACACAGACACTAACAGCTGTGAATATAGCGAAAAGAGCAGTCCATGTTTTAATCAAGTGTTGCGATTCTTACTTTCCTAATCGAGAAGAAGAAAACTATATCATATCTTGGATTTTCCATTATTTTCCCCAGTTATGAAATGTGAGTGTTGTCTGTAATTATATGTGTATTTTTCCGTCTCATCATCAGTAAAATTTTCCATCACATGCCATACCTTCCCATTATATTCCCACCCCCACCGTCAAGTCATATTCAATTTCCACATTCCCCCATAACTGCCCAATGTAAACTTTAAAATGGATCCGTACAGGCCCATTACATTCAAATTCTCATATTTTCATCCTGTTTTTAAACATCCATAGGGCCCCATCTGAATTCTTAATCTTCTATGAGCTCCTTCTGTCTCAAAATGAGAGAGAGAGAGAGAGAGAGAGAGAGAGAGAGAGAGAGAGAGAGAGAGAGATTATAATTATGCTCAGTCGCATCGGGTTTTTAATCTAGAAATGATGTCCTCGACAGTCATTTAGAAATGAGGTCCTCGTCAGTAACTTGAGTAAATAAGATATCTTCGGATTGCCATTATTACATTGTAGCCCATTTTATTGTCAGAATTACATAGTAAATACTGAACAGTAACGTCATCAACAAATCAACAGATCACAGCAGGTGATATTTTCATTATATTTATAATCTTGACGATTTAATCACCGCCCTTGTGACCATTTTTTCCACCGTTGGTTTTTTTTCCATTGGCTCCATTTCTATTGGCGTCCTGGGCTTTACTTCCCACGGCTCCGGCTTTGACTCCGCCTACCATACCTCCTTGATCGCTTATACCTGTTCCATTTTTAGTCATTTCAGGAAGCGATACGAGTTTCTTTTGACCTGAAAAAGAACACTAGAAGTTTAATGTTCCTTACACGTTGCTTTTCCCTTTTCTTTGTATTTTTGAAAATATACCGAGGTTTGCTAAGTTATGACAATGTAATTAAATTTCAGCAAATTAACAACATTAATGAGTATTTGCCTCCATCAGGGATTGCTCTAAACAATGAATGAATGAATGAATGAATGAATGAATGAATGCAACTTGAGAAACATGATCCTCCACTTACTAGAATGTTATAGTGTATCGGAACCACAATATCTCATCAAGGTTACTAGAATGCTATAGTGTATAGGAACCACAGATTCTCTCCAAGGTTACTAGAATAATATAGTTTATCAGAACCACAGTATCTCTTCAAGGTTACTCAAATGCTGTAGTGTATCTGAACCACAGTATCTCTTCAAGGTTACTAGAATGCTATAGTGCGTCGGAGTCACAGTATCTCTTCAAGATTACTAGAATGCTATAGTGTATTGGAATCACAATACCTCTTCAAGGTTTAGCAACATGTATCCAAGTAGCAATTTAGGGAAATTTGAAATCATAATATTATCCACAGCCCCTATCCCCACCCCCGTCAAGGATCTTAAAAATGTACAAGATAATCTTTTTAGGAAAAATATATTTTCAGTGAAGGGGGTGGGATCTTTGGACCACACATACAAAGAAGGTAAATATTGTGGCATCTGCACCCAATTTTTTTAAAAATTTCCAGTTCTAATATTTTCCCACAAACTGATAAAAGAAAACGTATGACCTTAAATTTGAAACATGCACAGTAAATACAGTAAGTAGTTTGAAGAATTGAAACTTGATTGTACAAACTCATCAACTAGAGAAATAGAGGCGAGGTGCGGGGCGGGGGTAGTAGCCCTGGGTAATACTATAGTAATGTCTAGATAAACAGGGTAAAGTAGATATATCCTTCCAGATTTCTGAACAAATAAACATTTCATCACATTTAACTCGATAATTACCCCGAGCTGATGTGACGAAAGCCCAATTATTCTTGCGAAGTATTCGATTTTCAATTTTCAGCTACAAGTATAATCTGCGTCAGATGACAGCAAACTCAACAATTCCTGTAAAATCAGCGCCATTTTTTTCACAGACTTTGTGGGTAATTTTCTGCAAGATATTGTGATTTGCTGAAAACTGTCACACTTCTGGTGCTTGCGAGACCAGAAATAACTTCCATCCTCCATATTAGCTGAAGTACAGAATCGCCGTACTTTTTTCACATGATGTACCACGCCATAGTATAGTTGTCTGCTTTATATTCTCTATTCTGTGTACTCTTCTTTGCGGCTAATTAATCGGAAAGCGTATTTTACCAACTACCAGCGTATGATATTGTCTTGCCAATTCAGGCTGGTACCAGTGCAGGCACTGTGACTAAAACTTGTTTTTTTTTTTATACTTATCCAGTTCATGCGTTATATCAATGAAAATTCTTATAAAGTATTATCCAGTACTGGTGAAAAGATTTTAATCTGGAGTTCTCCAGAAATTGTATGATACTACAATATCGACGTAGCTCCAAACCAAGAAGCCATATATGTTTTATAAAAAGATCTTATTATTTGCATAGACATCTACAGATGAACGTAGAGATTAAATGCTTTGTAAAGAACATCGCTTATTTCGTGTTAGTAATACTCTATTATTCAAAATGTTAAAAATACAAGAATAAAGAGAAACCGAATTAGAGATAAAATGAAGTGGAAAATTACCTTCTGCAGCACCAACTTTTCCTGGTGCGACTCCCTGATGACAATCGGGGCCGCTGCCACCATTATGTACATCCTTACCACCAGCAGAGGGGCCCATTATTCCCTGTCGCATGTTCCCCACTGTGGGTGAAAGTAACATTTAACTAAATTGACACCGATGTGATATAATCATTTTGATATTTAAAAATGCTTTTTAAACTTTTGAGCTGCTCTGCAAGTCGAACCTTATCACTTTGAACGATGCCAAAAGTACTCATTGTCAATGGAAACACGATTGTGATATCTTAATAAAACAGACACCTAACCAAATGATGAGGTTATATGACCATGTATAAATAGTACATATTTTAAAAATGTTTAGTTATTACTGTCATCAAATAGGCTTGGGATAGATTTAAACTGCAACCTTATTAATGTCAGATCTCATAGTCCAACGTGGAAATCTGATTTACGCCAATATGTGGTAATGTCCTATTGACCCTGTGGTTTATTAATCAAACAACAACTTTCACATTTCTGAAAGTGACGCACGTCGTTCGGAACATGTAACTTTTAATGATAACATACCGTAACATGAATACGCAATACTTTATCTGATAGGATACTAAAAGTAAGTGGGCTAGAAATTCCAAAGGTCACCAAAACATGAAATTTTCACGGTGCCTGTAAGATCTACACGTAGGACTGTGGAGATCGGATATTAATCAGTGAAACTGTTACCTATCTGGCTTTAACAGGCTGTGTTTCTACATGCCTGGATAAAGTTTGGCAATCTCACATTTAAGATGGCTGCTGCCAAGCTCAGTGTACATTCGGTTAAATATTTATCTATTACAATTGCTATCGATATTTCTAATTCACCAGATTTATGCCAATGCCCCATTCAGATATTAAACCGGTAAGGGGCTATATTCATTTGTTTTAATTTTTTTTTGTGTGTGGTGGTTTTCTTAGACTTCGATGCAAAATAAAAAGGATCATAAGTAAATATTTTAAATTTCATTCTATATTTTTATAGGCAAGGAACATACGAAATATAAAGAAGCGTACCATTTAATTGCAATATTTTTAGTCATTCCGTTAAGAACTTTAAATTAAAACCGTCGTATTTTTTATTTTTAATAGAGTTGTTCGACTGGACATCACCAGTTCAGAATACGATATTGGCTGATTTCAGCAGAAAAGCTTTTGTACACAGTTATTTATTTACCAGTAACTATATATATACATACACACACACATACACACACACACATACACACACACACACATACATACATACATACATATATATATATATATATATATATATATATATATATATATATATATATATATATATATATATATATATATATATATATATATATATATATATATATGTATGTATGTATGTATAAAGTTTACCTCTTTCTATATAGGAAATGTATATTCCGTTAGGCATTCCGCTCCCAAATTTGCCACCTGGATGATGCATGGGTTGCGTTGGATAGATTGGCGTGGGGGTCACTGGTGGCACGGGTTGCACAGGATACATTGGCGTGGGGATCACTGGTTGCACGGGTTTCATTGGGTACATTGGTGTGGGGATCACTGGTTGCACGGGTTTCATTGGATACATTGGCGTCGGGGTCACTGGTTGCATGGGTCTCACTGGATACTTTGGCGTGGGGGCCACTGGTGAAATGGGTTGCACTGGATACATTGGCGGCATTGGTGGAACTTTCGGTATTAAGGCCATTGATGGCATAATGGGCATAGACGGTTTATATGGCATGGGCATCATTGCTGAATCCACTCCGTATCCATTTATTTCGGCGTTCATATCCATACCTCCATTTAGTCCATTATTTCCATTAAATCCGCCATTCGTGTCCATACCTTTGTTAAGTCCATTATTGCCATTAAATCCGCCGTTCGCGTCCATACCTCCGTTAAGTCCATTATTGCCATTAAATCCGCCGTTCGCGTCCATACCTCCGTTAAGTCCATTATTGCCTTTAAATCCGCCGTTCGCGTCCATACCTCCGTTAAGTCCATTATTGCCATTAAATCCGCCGTTCGCGTCCATACCTTTGTTAAGTCCATTATTGCCATTAAATCCGCCGTTCGCATCCATACCTCCGTTAAGTCCATTATTGCCATTAAATCCGCCGTTCGCGTCCATACCTCCGTTAAGTCCATTATTGCCATTAAATCCACCGTTCGCGTCCATACCTCCGTTAAGTCCATTATTGCCATTAAATCCGCCGTTCGGGTCCATACCTCCGTTAAGTCCATATTTGCCATTAAATCCGCCGTTCGCGTCCATACCTCCGTTAAGTCCATTATTGCCATTAAATCCGCCGTTCGCGTCCATACCTTTGTTAAGTCCATTATTGCCATTAAATCCGCCGTTCGCGTCCATACCTCCGTTAAGTCCATTATTGCCATTAAATCCGCCGTTCGCGTCCATACCTTTGTTAAGTCCATTATTGCCATTAAATCCGCCGTTCGCGTCCATACCTCCGTTAAGTCCATTATTGCCATTAAATCCGCCGTTCGGGTCCATACCTCCGTTAAGTCCATATTTGCCATTAAATCCGCCGTTCGCGTCCATACCTCCGTTAAGTCCATTATTGCCATTAAATCCGCCGTTCGCGTCCATACCTTTGTTAAGTCCATTATTGCCATTAAATCCGCCGTTCGCGTCCATACCTCCGTTAAGTCCATTATTGCCATTAAATCCGCCATTCGGGTCCATACCTCCGTTAAGTCCATATTTGCCATTAAATCCGCCGTTCGCGTCCTTACCTCCGTTAAGTCCATTATTGCCATTAAATCCGCCGTTCGTGTCCATACCTCCGTTAAGTCCATTATTGCCATTAAATCCACCGTTCGCGTCCATACCTCCGTTAAGTCCATTATTGCCATTAAATCCGCCGTTCGCGTCCATACCTCCGTTAAGTCCATTATTGCCATTAAATCCGCCGTTCGCGTCCATACCTCCGTTAAGTCCATTATTGCCATTAAATCCACCATTCATGTACATATCACCGTTCATTCCATTATTGCCGTTACCTGCGTCGTTTATGTCCATTCCCTTCTTTCCGTTCATCATAACCATATCGCCGTTCATCGTGTCCATTTCTCCATTCCTTCCATTCATAACTACGTTCATTGTGTCCATGCCTCCGTTTTTTCCATTCATGCTACCGTTATTTTTCTCCATACCGCCGTTCTTTCCATCAGTGCCATTGATTCCACCATTCATGTATATACCGCCGTTGATTCCTTTGATACCATTCATCATGTCCGTTCTTCCGTACTTTACATTCATACCACCGTGCATTGTGTCCATACCACTGTTCATCGAGTTCATACCTCCATTCATTTCTCTTTTAATACTTTTCATCCCGACATTCATGTCTACCATCATCACTGTCATGTCCCCACCACCAACTTTACCTTCTTTCTGGCGATTTGGTTGGGGTTCATAAAATGGAGGAGGGGTGTATCCAGCACCACCATTTTTCCCGTTACCATTACCATTAGGTCCTATTTCGAGCAGAAAAGTGAATTGAATCTTTTGTAAGTAAGATTTAATGATGATTGATAATGACCAAAGTACAGTTGAAAGTGATTTTTTATGCATGAATAGACATATACTAGGAGAAAAAGATTGACAAATTTAAACTCCTATGGTGATCTGATGAAAAAGTAGTTATATTCTGGGTTAATTCAACAAAGGGCGTGATTTAGAAAACACAGTTAGACTTTCATGGAGGTTGTTAGCTTGTATTCTTTTAGAACTGTCTTTACTGTCATCAAAAAAATAACTACCCTGTGCCAGCTTAGCTAATGCACGATATTTTGTATATCGTTGCAATTATGTTAAAAGTGGTCATCTCAGTTACCACTGTTTATCAGAAAAATAATAATAACATTTGCATTAACGGTCACTTGTATGAAACAATCATATCTCCACTGTACTACGTGAGGATCTCATAGCGACCATTATGGGGTCATGTTCTGATGACCTTTGAATTAGCCAATAGAAATATAGCTTTCAGAAATTTGAAAGTGACTCAGATCGTTCTTCACACATTGGTACTCTTCAGCCATACTGCTCTGTCTCCAAATGCAAAGGTATGACTTCGTCTAATTGGCTGATAAAATTAGCGATCATATTAATGACATAGGGCACCAGAACATGACCCCTAAGCGGTTGCTGTCAGATCTTCAAGTACGAAAGTACCGATCTGATTTTGATCAGATTGTCCTATGAACCAATTTGCTGTCTTGAACATTAACATGTTGTATGTCCCTTGCACAAAGTTTGGATGAAAGTATGCCTTGATTAAGTTGTCATCTGTCCTTTTGGGTCATTTTTCTCTCCGGGGGGTTGCTGCTTACGGCAGGTTTCAATGTAAAATTGTAAGTTGTGTAAAAAGCATAATTGTGTTAATACTTTTTTTTTAACGACACGTCTGTGGTACGATACCCACGTGATTACTGCATGTTGCCAGTAACGCACACCCAACTGTGATTATGTAGATCCTAATGTATCATCACAGAGAGACGGCAAAGAAAGATGTAAGCTGACCAGTTGAAAGTATGAATAGAACAGTGTTGACCCAGGCTAGTTAATTATGTGACAGCGGACCTCGGTATACGATCCCCGGATTATACGCAAAGAAAGACCGTAATTCACAAAGTGCCTGTTACATGTGATCAAAATTTAGGACATTACACTGTCGATTTTTGGTAAGTTAATGTTTTTAAAAGTTTAGAATTAATTCTCATAAGTTGTCCAAATGGCTTTTCTGAAGCTAATTTAGTATATGTTATCTAAGTCATGTTTAGAGTAAGTAATTTTATTTGTTGAGAGTTGTGACAATGACACGGTTTACTAGCAGGATCTTTGAGCAGATCGTTAAATAATAGTTAAAATGTTTTAATAATTAACTTTGAGTAGAACATTTTCATCCACTAAAATTGACTGCCATGGTGTCACAATACTCATTCATAAAGCTCTGGGGAATGAAGATAACTTAATTGATTTAATAATTATTGATGTGCAATTGTTGAAGTTCCGTTTAGTACTTAGAGGTATTAAGTATACTTAATTTATTACTTGGCACTTATTAATTTAGTACTTAGAGTTATTAAGTATCACAGTTCTACAGATTTTTGTCAACACTAGACACAGCCAAGTATACCTTTGTTTTAGTTATTACTTTGTCCGTACCAGGCACAGACACTTTTCTTCCCACCCACCCCCCGAAAAAATTTAATTAAAACTCAGATAACAATTGTCTCGACTAGATTCGTCGTTCAATTACACTTTTTTTTTCTAACATACCATTTGATGGCCATTCTGTTTGAAAGTAAATGAGTATTATATGCTATCGTTTATTTATCAATTTATCACTTGTGAATGGATTTATTTCTTGATATTTTGATTAAATATGCACTCTCATCTAAGGGAGTAAGGCATCTTCATCCTGCAATAGGTAGCTCTTTTCTGATAACTATGAAATGGAAATCCAAAAATATAAAACTTGAAAGTTAGTGGCATTGTTAAACGAAACTCACCTCCGTTTAATGGGTAAACCCTATTATAACTGGCAACACTGGTTACAGAAATGACGACAGCAAACGCTAGTACGGGATTCATCATTCTTTCCTGCAATCAAAGTTTCAGAAGTGAAAAGTTTGTTGAAAAGTGATTTAAAAAATACCTTTGTCTACCTTATTATGATATAACTGACTGGTCTCTTTAAAAACTTTGATTTGCTATTAGCAGAATACACTAACCCTACTTACATGAAAGTATGATTTCGTTGAAAATAACTCTTTCGGCATAGTGTTTACACACTAAAAAATAGGTCTATATGTTACAATTTACGACATTTTACGATTCCGAGTAAACCGGAATGAGACAGAAAATGTAGACAAATATACGATGTAGAAATTGGGTGCGATAAGTTATGAAGAGATATATGTATTCCTAATCTACAAATTTAACTGATATCGAGAAACTATGGTATAAAGAAAGTGTGACCTCTGTAGTGACTGACGCTGGCTCATACATTTACTTCCTACCATTCTTGAATGTGAGGGTGGGTTGGTTGTGGTGTGAGGAACTTTAAAGGATTATTTTAATTATATATATATATATATATATATATATATATATATATATATATATATATATATATATATATATATATATATAAATTTCTGAATATTAAATGAACTCGTATTCTTGTTGCTGTGGTGGTGGTGGTGGTGGTTTCAGCACCTAGTTTTATTTGTATCTTTAGGATCTCGCTCTTTTGTAACATTTATATTAAAAATTTTTAGAGTAGACTTTGACAAAATTTAAATTAGTAAAACAAGATTAAACTGCTTTGCTACGTGTCAAATGAAGCACATTAATTTACGAGGGGAACGATTTTTAATTAATGACGTAATATCTGACCGCATTTCCAAGACCTACCTTTTTCGATGATTACAATTATTGTATTGTTCGCCAAATATTCCTCAACATTTTGAGTAGCGTAATCATAGACATTGGAGAATAAACATGTATTATTGCTTTAAAACATTGATTGCAAATTTATAGAAAAAGCTTACGACTGATAATTTTCAAGAAAGGTGAGAAAAAGGTGTAAGAAACGAAAAATAGCAAAGAGGAAAGAAAGGATTGAGTGTTTAAACTTACATGAGGTGATATGGCCAACGAAGTTACGTGTTCTCGGCCTCCTGATCTGCCCACTCATTGAATCCGATGCATTTTATATACTTTTCCCAAAAGCAGATTGACCATATATACATATTCCGGAAACATGGTCTGATCGGTGACTCGTTCTGGCAATTAACAAGAAATAAATACAATGTAATTTCGTGTTATATTTGTAGGTCATCGCCACAGGTGATAAAGCTGCAGCTAAAATGATACTAAATCTGAGTAACCCGTCTAGAATGTAAAGGATACGAATGTTCTTGCCACATCAAAGAGATTCGTGCATCTTGGACAGGGTTGTACATTGTTAAATATGAATTCCGTTCAATTCAGTTACAAGTATTTAATCGTTTAACGCAAAGCATGACGGAATCAAATATATCTTTTTTAACTTTTTACATCATACTGACATATTGTTCTCTATTTCCGCTTTTCTCAGCAGAATAAATGCTAAAATTAGTAATTATGGAAGCATGTACAACTCTTTTGCATGAAAGTTCAGTTAAAATAACTTACATGAATTGTTTGGTCCGTTCAGAGAGTTTGCATGGAGCGGAAATGACGGCAGTCGATATTATATAGACAAAGACTTGCAATGAGTATCCTCCTACCCCATCCAAACTCATGGCTTTTGACCAGGTGATAAATGCAAAAGTCCTATTACTGGTCGAAATGCAGAATTTGTGAGGCGCATTTATGAAACCAGTCATACACCCAATGAAATAATTACTTATATGGGCATAAAAATCTTCGATTTGTACATACTATATATATATATATATATATATATATATATATATATATATATATATATATATATATATATATATATATATATATATATGTGTGTGTGTGTGTGTGTGTGTGTGTGTGTGTGTGTGAGAGAGAGAGAGAGAGAGAGAGAAACTAACCTATTCTTACACAGCAGGAAATCACATGAAATTTCACGAAAACATGCAAAACCTAACTATTTGGGGTTGGTCTTTCTATGTTAATATGCATGCAGAAATACATGAATGTGTGTGCGTGCTTGTGTGCGTGTGTGTGTGTTAGTTTTGGTAAGCATATGGAGGCAACTATTAGGATACAAGACAATTTAAGTTAATACCATGTTTGGTGGTCATTTTGGGATATATGTAAAACCCTAGCAAATTTAATAGAAAAAAGATGTTCCACTCCTGACTGAATTAATCATTTGAATGTTATCTAGTATTCGAGTAACTGACCTATCGAAGGTTTGATGTACTTGATATGCAACAAAACTTAAATTCATTGGAGATAAAGAACACGACAATGGCAAATTCTTTAAAATGTAAAATACTTGCTGGTCGAAAACGGAAAAGACCACAAATAATAATAATAATAATAATAATAATTTTTATCATTATTATTATTATTATTATTACTACTACTACTACTACAGCAAAGATAACGGTTTATTTTTTATTGTAAGTCATGAACACACAATACTACAGTGACAACAATATTGCAATAATGTACACGCCATATTACAAATTAATTTAATACAGTGAAATAACATATTAAGAAAGAAACAATCCAGCAACCACAATAGAAATATGCAGGAAGATGAAACGGAAAATAGCATAGATGTGATATTGCAAGTTGGTAAATAAAAGAATAATATAGTTACATGTACATTTGCTCTCTTCAATGAAATGCTGAAAAGACCTATTGTGTAAGTTGAGACGTTATGTATCGGTTTCTAGACTTATTAGAGAATATATTATTTTTGACATGGTTGGTTTTGGCTATTGATCTGGAGTTATGCATTATTCCGTCCTTTCTCTGCAGCTAAATTATGAGTGGAACATCCGAGTCTGGCTAAACCATTTTGTATAAGGGTGGATACATAAATGGTTATTTAAAACTGAACAAAAAAAATATCCTAACATTTATTATGCTTTATGTGATTTATTAACAGCAGAATTGCAATCCTAAATTAAATTGTCTTTAAGACGTTGGCTGATATTGAACAAGACTATTTTTCCTCTCATACATCCTGTGCGAACCAAATATAACCAAATCCATATCTGAATGTCTTTAACATTGAAAACATGTGACTTTACGTGATTCGCCCATATTTTTAAGCATAATATAACATCGTTATCATCCATTCTAATCAACATAATCCAATACTTGATACATTTACAATAATAGTTACAACAAAGAGAAAATCTTTCCAATTATCCTCGTAGTTAAGGGAGTATGTCTTGGAAGGTGTTGAAAACACCAATCAACTTTATATGA
Organism: Sinohyriopsis cumingii; assembly: GCA_028554795.2. Lineage (NCBI taxonomy): Eukaryota > Metazoa > Mollusca > Bivalvia > Unionida > Unionidae > Sinohyriopsis > Sinohyriopsis cumingii. The sequence goes on along the minus strand of CM068842.1, from coordinate 53,210,204 downwards.
ATAATCATACCCCCAAGTTTCAGTGACATAAGTTAAAGCAGGTGCGATCATAGCATCAAATAGTCTCATGGCTTCTTTTACAGAAAATTTAAAATTTGCCTAACTTATTTTAAATAATACCTAATGTTATGTTGAGACTTATCTGCTTGAATTAGGAGTTCTTCCTTTGCTTCGTCCTAATAAGTTTCGGAGTGAAATATAACCCAATGTACTTATACCCAAACACGGAGTAATACCTTTATGACCGGTTTATGTCTTTTACTTAACTGAGCCGAATCTCTATAACCCATGATACTAATCTTGCGTCACACGTAAGTGTATACAAATGTATATAAATACTAGGTGAACCTAGGTTGGGTGTAACCCGCGATAGCTTCAAGTGAAGTTCTTTATGCACTGAAAAACTGATCAATATACACTAACACACGTGTTTCTTCAATTGTACTGCCTGCAAATCAAAAACCTGTTTTGGGGAAAACACGGTCTCGAACTCCACTCTGGTAATTAATGTATCCTTGCTAGGCATCGAGTACAGCTTGGTAATCGGATTGGGAATACATTTTTGCTGTTACGAGCACTCCATAGATACGTATTCGTTGATGCATTTATTGTAATAGCACTGCCCGTAACACCGGTTATGATTGATATGACTCAAACATCAATTCCGTTTAGTGTGACTCATCCAGTCAGATGGTGCCTCCAGTGGCGATTCAGCAAATATAATCTACTACTACACATACGCGTTTGTATTTTACGAGGACCACGGTTCTCTTGGGAAATTCATCTCGCAGTTGTTATTCCGCTTTGATTGGTTTCTTGCCTTGGTAACTTTGAGTGTTTCTCATAGTTCTTCTACTAATATTGCCACCAGATAGACAGCGGACTGACCTTGGTGCATTGTGTGGACGCACTTGCAACGAAACACAATTCTTTACTTGTACAATAGTCATGCAATCGTAGAAAATATCTTCCGGAGGAATAGTTCAATCTCCGATGCTACAAATGACTGGTCTTATAATAAGTAATAGAAAAGAGCGAAACCCAACAAGTTTTGCAAAATTAAACAAATAAATTACTTCACTTGAATACGAAAGTGAACATTTAAAAACAACTTACAGTATTGTGAATAAAATCCAAAATATTCCTAAAAGAATATTACAAGTTCAACAGGATTTATAGAATATTCCAAAAGAATTCCAGTGGTGTTCCGAATCAACCCCAATCTTGGATGTGTTGATTAGCAAGTAGCATCGAATGTGTTAATTAGCAAACAGTCTCGATTTAGCACATTGTAATAATCTAAAATGTCTATGAACAAAATCACAATAATATCCAAAATAGTGATTTGGTCCTAAAGTCAAAGAGCACTATGGATTCCAATTAATAATTTAAATAAATACATTATCTCAAATTAAACTGAACACAATTAAATAGTTATTCAACTAGAGATGATAATATGTAGAAATAGAAATCTAATATACGACAATAGAACCAGGATGACAGTCACTTTTCCATCAAATTCGTAAATAACTTGCGTCTGGAACATTCTTAATTTCTTTTTTTTATTATAAAAAAACAGGTCTTGAACTAAACATCCATGAACATGTTTACCTTCAGTTAATAGTGATCATAATATAAAATCCAAAATCATGGAGAAATATTAGCTATATTTACAAATTAACAAGACATTAGCCAGGTAGGCCCTAACCTCAATTACCAGCAAAGGTCACCTACTCAATATAAATACATATAATATACAGTCACTGAGAAAACCCAACACACAATGCAAATTAAATATACATAACAAAACTTTTCACAGATAAAAGGAAATATTTATACAATAAAACCTTACTTTTTATATAATAATCAAAGTTATTATAATGTTTACATTTACATAGAAAGATGTCTTATGATATACTTAAAGCAAAACAGCACTTCTATACATGTAACAGTGCATCTTGGTTCGAGTCTTAAGCTCAGCCAATGTGGGTGCGTCAAAAAGCATGCCAGTAGCTTCTCGTAGGTCGGTGGTTCTTTCCAGGGTTTTTCTGTGTTCTACCTCCAACATTGATACTAGCCGCCATTTATAGCCTATCTTGTGCTGAGAATGGCGTTAAACCCTACAACAACAACAACATTTTTTAATGAAAAAAGGGTGTTGTGACCACTAAATACAATAATTGGTGAATGAGCTGAATAAATACTTCAAAGTGTTGTAAAGCAATAATAAAGCCAAACATTTCTGCTCGGTTGTGGAATAATGTTTCTGGAGCTTGTTTAATGTTTAAGAAATATAGCACACTTAATGGTTCCTCTACTTCAATCACTACTCCACCAACCTGTATCACTTGCATAAGCATTCATTTTAAAAATTTGACTCAGATTTGGAGTTGAATGAGTTGGTGCACTCTTAAGCTTGACCTTTAATTTATCAAAAATCCTGAAATTTATCAGACCAATGAAACTTGGTTTTCTCAAAGCAAATTGGTCATGGATTCAGCAATCATGGAAAACTCTGAGCAAACTTTCCGATAATATCGAGCCATATCAAAAAAATTTATCAATCGCATTTTCCTGATAAAAACTGGGAATTCAGAGCTAATCTTGTCCATAACTTTTGTATGTTTAACTTGACCGCATCCCCAATATGTCCTAAAAATGTAACACAAGCACACAAAGACTCGCTTGTATCTAAATTATTTGCCAAATTTGCATCACTCAGTCCATTCAAAGAGTTTGCCAATGGTTTCCAAGTGATCTGTCCAGAAGTCGTTGTTGATGATGACATCGTCGATGTAAGCGTCACACTTATTTAGACCAGCCCAAACCATGTTCATTAAATGCTGGAATGTTGAAGGCGAACATTCATAACAGATGGCATCACATTATATTGATAAAGACCATCTTGATTTACGAATGATAACATTTCCTTATCCCTTTTCGTCACTGTAATTTCCAGAATCCTTTCAAAAGGTCAAACCTTGAGATATATCTTGCACTTCTAATTTTGTCAATGCAGTCATTGATTCTTGGCAATGGAAATTAATCTATTTTTGTAACAGTATTCACTTTTCTAGTATCGGTGCACATGCGGAAAGTATTACCTGGTTTCGGCACTAGGATACATGGTGAACACAAGTTATTTTACTTGGTTCTATGCAATAATTCTCAAGCTAATACTGAATTGTTTTCAAACATTCCTGTCTGAGAGGATTTATCCTGTAAGAATGGAGTTTCAGAGGTGTAGAATCTACAAATTTAACGTCCTAGCAGAGTTTATTTTTCGGGTTGGAAAATCGGTAAATAAGTAGCCATATTCACTTACCAGCTGTTTTAGTTGTCTTTTCTTGTGGCTGATGATGTGAAAGTTTATGGTCCAGATTATTAAATATTTCTCAATTACAAAGATGCATCACAACAAAGACACTATAGTCCGATTGTATGTCGTAGTTTAGACCCTCGATGTGTAGGATAGGTACAACTAAATTGACTGAATAATTAACATGTTCTCTCTTTCAGCATACTCCTTTAACATATTTATATGGCAAAGTTGTTTCTGTTTTCTCCTCTAGTTGTCTTATTGATATATTTAAGTCCCGTTCTTACTTTCAACTGCTTAAGGAGTATATCATTTAGTAAGAAGATAATTTTGTAGTACAGGCAAGAGAGTTAGAACTCTAGCACCAGGCTGAAAAATTATTTTCATTGTAATTCTGTCGTACCTTAAATTAATTATTCATTGAGTACAGTGAAGACTATTTCTCAAGTCTTTGACAAATTACATTTAAAAAAGGAAATATAGTAATACAGTCGAGACGATTAATTTCTAAATCTTCTGTTAATGAAGTTCTCTTTTAATAACTTCATTGGTATACGGAATGTGTCTCCAAAACTAATTTCAAAGGACTTAAACCTTAAACTGATTTCTTCTTTTCCTGTATCAAAGCAATATGACCGAAACAGTTTTTCAAATTTTGATGAAATTATTGCAAAGCTCCTTGACTTTCAGGGTGATAGACAGAAGGCTTAAATTGCTGCATGCCTAATTGATTCAGAACTTGCTGGAAAATTCCAGGCACACTATTTGATTATTAATTAGGCTGAACAGATTGGCGAAGGCCAAAGGGCGTTAAGAACACTTCACCAAAGGTTTTACTATGATTTTAGTTTTAATATTTCTCAAAGGAATTGCCAATTGAAATCTTGTGGATGCACACATCATGGTCAACAAGTACTGACTGCCTGACTTGTTCTTTGGTAATGGACCCATAAAGTATACCATTATCCTTCCAAATGGAACGTCAACCGAAACAGTAGTTTGCAGACGAGCATTGAGTATCTTCTTGCCATTTGACAAGTGTGAAAAGATCATCACTTAGAAACATCCCTTTTAATTTTCGACCAACAAAAGAGATTCAAGGTCTTGTGATTAGTGTTATTTACTTCATATGACAAGTCAAGGGAGTTACATCGTTAGACTAAACATATTCCTGTCGATATGATTTAAGAACAAACATTTAATACCTCACTCACAACTCGTTACCAGCGGGTACCTCAGATGGTGTCCGTTTCCTCAAAACTAACCCAGTTTTCACAAAATAATAAACAGGTACTTACGTTGCTTCAGTTTCTCTAACATGCCTCTGAAACAAACATGAGATCTCATAATCATGTTTACCTTAGACAAAAAGTAATTCTCTTTTGTCACCTTGATTAGAATAAAGAGCATCAGTTATAAAAAGAGGATCATTGTAATTAATACATCTTGACTGATCAATGTGACCTCATTAAGAGACCAATGAATATGTCAGATAAAGGAATAAAAAATTTTATCAACATCATTCTCTCAAGAGTTCTTTTAACCATAACTCTAGTAACTGTACAAGCTGGGTAACGTCAAGGATCTCATTTTCAACAGAATCAACTTTCTGATCTAAACAAGGCTTGTCAGTTGCAAATGGATTAACTGTCATGTTTTCTCCAGCTGCATAATTGCCTATTCATACGTGTAGAGGACCATTAACAACACCGCAATCAACTCTATCAATAAGAACACTAGCACTAGAAGAAGACTTCTAATATAAAACCACAGTACCTGATAATTAAAGACTCTTAGAAGCTCCTGTGTCTCTTAATATGTCAAACGGGATAGATTGGGCAGAACCACGAATACATTATACAATACATTTCGACATGTATGCTTCATAATTCGCCAGAGCAAATCAGACCATGACCTCCTTTAAATACGAGCTTTTGGAATAGCTCTGTCTTTATTATGCTGCCTATTTTTCAGTCTGTACTCATCAGGTATGACGTGTCCTTTCTTTTTGCAATAGGTTCACGTAGGAAAAGATAAAGATTTCTGATCAGCCTTATTAGAAGTTTAATTCTTAAAAGTTGTGCCAGATTGATATTTGTAGTTGATCGTAAGGGACTGAGATTTCATTACTAGGAAAAACTGCTGCGACGAAAACCTATTGCAAATGAAACATTTTGAGTCAAGAAATAATTGTCAGCTGCACGAGTAGCATTTTCTAAAGTTTCAACCTTTGGCTCATCCAAGTAAGTCTTGACGTCACTATGGATACAACTCTTAAACCCTTCAACTGATATGATCTGAGGCTATCGTGATTTTGGTTAACATTCTTGCCTGGACACCACCTATTAAATAGTTGTTCTTTTTCCTAGGCAAATTCGACATGGGTTTGTTCAGTTTCCTTTGCACGATTTCTAAACCTTTGTCTGTATGCCTTAGGAACCAACTCATAATCCTTCTAGTTATATTCCTTAACTACATCTAATTGGCACTTTGTTTAACCAACAGTGAAGTGTAAACAACAAAAACTTTACCAATAAGTTCACATTGTAATAATAGAGTTCAATGCTTCATAACCATCTCAAATTTTCATAAACTTTCTCAAAATGAGAAAAATATTGATCTGTATATTTTCCCCCAAAGGCGGATACTAGCCTTGTGTTTACGTTTACAACAGAACATGAGCTATTGTGTATTATCTTTCCTTCCTTTTACATTTGCATTTCTCACTCTCTGCATGTGAATTTGCATTTCTCTCTCTCTCTCTCTCTCTCTCTCTCCATTTCCTTTTTCTACAATTGTATTTCTTTAGTATTTTAGATTTCAATGATTTCGTTTTGAACCTTAAACTTCCTTAAAACAATTTCCATCTGGATCTTTAGTCTCAATTTTTTCGTTCCATTTCAGAGCCAGAGACTTACGAATCGAACCTAAGGCACTATATGCACAACTTTTTCTTCCAACAATTATTGGATCAAAATAAGTTTTATTTCTTGTTTCTTGAAGAAGCCTTCGACTCAGAAGATCGGATTGTCTTGCAAACTGAAGCAATTTGTCCCGTTTCAAGGACAATAACCCTTCCTGGGTATGATTTAAAATTAACGTTTTGCACTTTAGATGACATCATTAAAGCTTGTTGGTTTCGCTATAGATTCTTCGAACGTGTAAAGTTAAAAAAAAAAAACAGAGACTATACAAATGTTTCAAACTAAGTGAATTTAAATTTCTAAAGCAAACTTGAAGTTACTGATATATTTGAAAGAAATACTTATGTTAAGTGACAGAAATCGAGGAAAACCTAGAAATTTAATTTAAAAAAATTCAAGAAATAATTTATTTTTCAGGAACACGTAGTGAACATTTAAACTCAATTTACACTATTGTGAATTAAGTCTCAAACAGTTCCAAAAGTTCTATCACTAGTCCAAACTTATTGAGCATTCCAAATGAATTCCAGTGGTGCTCCGAATCAGTTCCAATCTTCGATATGAAAACAGTCTTTATGAAGCACAATGATATAATCCAAAATGAATTCGCAATAGTTTGTAACTTAGTCATTGGTTCTAAGGTCAAGGATCACTTTGTAATTCCAATGAATAATTTAAATAAATAACTCCTCTCATATTATATACTGAACACAGCTAAAGCTGCACAGTTGTTAAATTAGGAATGAGTAATTCTAAAGTAAACGAGATTTTTAAAATAAAGCTCAAACCGAATAGCAGGATGATGATCATTTTCTTATCGAATTAGTAAACAACATGCATCTAGAACATTCGTAATATCTTTAAAAAGACAAGAACTCGAATCAACATTTGTAAACAAGTTTGCCGCCAATAAATTACGGTCTTGAGATATATTTGAAAACTCAAAGAGACATGTTAGCTATGTAATATCTTGTTTAAGAAATAACAAGACATTAATTAGGTTGGCCCTAACACTCGATTACCGACTAAAGTGCACCACACAATATAGATGTACATAACATATAATCATGTAGAACAGGTAACACACAAATACATAATATTGGCGATTGTACCTTACTTGTGTTTTGTACCGCGTTTGTTTAGAAAGACACCAATTAAGCCGGTACTTTTTGCTATCAACGATCGTTTTCGTCCCAGAACTGATACTCTGGCAAGTGTGTCCTTATTAAATAACATTCAGGATCTTTCTTTTCTTGGTTGAGTGAAAGTTAGTTTAACATGTTCGCTGGAATATGTAACCGTGGTGGACTCAGCAATGACTCTCACTTCCTCGTTGCAGAAGCAATATTTGGCTAATTTTGTGCCTGGTGATGACGTCTCTTTTTGACTGGAGATTTTATGTACTAATGCTATGACTCAGACTCCAAGCTAGCCTCGAGTTGGTAGTGGCAAATTACCGTAGTTCCAACGGTCTATGTCTGTCTTACCTTCATTTAGATTACATTTGAGCGTATATACGGGTTTGGTAACACCAGTGTGAAGTAGATATTTATCTACAAGTGGTAGACAATTACTATCGATATATAATCCGCTACAATCTGTTTCAATATCCCATTATCAATTACGCAAGTTCATTACCGGGGTCACTTATATGGAATGATAAATCTGATCATAAAGACAATCACCAAAGACGGTTAAGTAACCTTCTAGATAAACAATAAATACTTCAAACTGGTTTTGATCTCTGGAGACCAATGACGTCGATACTGTATATGTTAAAATATCTGAGAGCTTGCTGGTTTTGTCGATAGTTACCATAAAAACTAAGATGACGCTGAACATTTGTAATCATTACCATTCTAGTCACACACATTTGCTTGCGGTTAATATAAGCAAATATTATTCAGGCTCATGCACCTTTAAGATGTGGCGCTTAGGTCTAGCAAAGCCATTTTCACAAGTTTTGAAAACAAGCCAACCATTTGATAATGATACCATATCAATTTGTTCCTCTCCTTGCTTGATTAATATTGGATGAATTTAGCTTCATGAATTTATTACGCGTTGTCGTGACTATTGCTGGACAGTGACAAGAGATGCTCCATTTAATGAATACAAGACACAAACTTAGAAGCGCCGATTAGACAATGAATAAGGACTAAACGTTTGTTTCATGATGCATTTTATTTATATAACCGTCTTGCTATTTTGTTTTGTAAAGTGTTTTATAAACAAGACAGGTGAAATAGTATCATGTAAAGCAACCATAAACACATGAAAAGATCTAGGTTTACAATTTAAGATTAAAACTCTACTATCTACACAATATATATAGACGTAAAATTTAAAAATTTAAATATCTTGGAACCAGTAGCTAATCAGTTGTTGTTTTAATTGTCATATTTGAACTCAGCACATCAAAATCCATAATAAATAGCACATTGTATCTATGAAGCAGACAACTTTTAAAAATTTCAGTAATTATTACTGTATATTTCTTTTTTTCGAGATCAACCCTTGAATATCTGTCGATCCCATTCCTTGTTCATAAAACCAGGTCACGTAGCCGCTGGTAGTTGAAACCTACCATAAAGCTTTAATTTTTTTTTATTCTTTGGGACTGGTTATGTTATTGACGATCCTTAGAGGAAAGTCAAAGATCTGCTTCCATGAGGGTTCTTTAATTTTTTTTACTTGTGTGTCTAATTTTGATTTGTCCTTGTTGTGCAAGATTTGCAAGTTCTTCTCCAAGATACTCTTACGTGTCTTTTTAGCCATTATTGAAATTGTGTTAATCGTTCTGGCGTATTCATGTACGTATTTGTTAATATCTATGTACTCCGTTTAAATCCACCAACATATTATGGCTGCATTGTTGCCTTACCCCAACGATTGTCTGGGAGAAGATACATAACGTAACTATTTTATGATGATGGGGTCATAACCATCTATGTTTGGATTGTTTTCATAAGCTTATCAGTAGATGTCCAATAGCGGATGCTACTTTTCACAAAGAGATTCTTAACAATATCGTTAAGTATATCCAACTCAGTGAACAAATACAGATCATGAATGTCGCCAAGATTCTGACAAACTTGGAGGAAATACCTTCAACACATAACAATCAATGCAATGCCTCGATCGGTGGGACGTGAAAATACACTTGTTGCAATCGCTTGTGATTCGTAGCGATATATTCCTTGGCGGGTCAGTAAACTGAGTGTACCATCGTTGGCACCACCGTATCGACTAGTGATTTTGAATGGATCGCTACCATTTGATGCAAAGTTGTTTACAAGGTTATTCGTGCTGAAATTCAAGAACTGCGGCAAGTCAGTAAACTGAGCCTAAAAGCCATGTTTTATTCCATTGCATTTGGGAGGACGTTTTTTCGTACATTTGACGCTGCTAGCATTAGTAAGTGGCCATCATACCAGCGAAGATAATGAAGCACTACGAGAATACACGTTTAGTTAAACTGAATACGCTGTATGTAGCTCCTCGGTACACATCTCAAACGGACCATTACAGGTCCAGCAACAGCAGATCCTGAGAAACATATTATCCCTAGTTAAAATCATGTTCACAGACGAACCAATTGGTTGCAGCATCCACTTTGCTGTGACATCGAGCAAATATATAAATACTTCTAATGTGTCTGGGGCATTAGCTTTCTGGGCTTTCACAATATTGCAGGCTCCGTTTGCGTGTGGCATCTGACAACAGAGTAACAAACTTTGCAATGGACTTTTCCGCCACTTGGATTCTTTCTGTCCACTGGAAACATTCAAAATCCGCGTAAAACCACGGGGACTTTTACTTTTCGTTGCCTGCGGTAAATTTCAAACTGTTTTTGCTGAGTTCTGACAGAATTATTAGGGTTCGTCATCGATTCTGTCACAATAAACGTCATTGTTGTTAAGAATTGTTGTGTACTAAACACATACATGAAACGCCTGTATGGGAACTTTCTTACTCTGCAGGTTAATGATTCGTGGAAAATATTTTATCTATACACAGTACTACCTATGAACCATTAATTTCACCTAATAATAACAAACCAATATTGCCGTGGATAAAGAAAATGTCCGCGGGCCTTTGTTCCTAACAAACACATTGTCGGCGATGTTAGGATCGAGTCGTTCAAGCATACTGATAACAATAACTTATATAGGCGACTAAATGTTACCAAACTTATGTTCTCCCAGGCTTTGTTTGTATTTTCGAGGTACTACTCGTAGACTCAACTCAGATAAGATTGTCCATTTGTCATCATTTGTTCCGTTTATCATTGATTACAGTGGAGCATACTTGTGAAGGAAAACTTTTATCAATTTCATTATTAATAGTCTTTGTCTATATGGTTCAAGATTACACAGGTACCACAATTAGATCATGGCTGTGATGTGCAAAGACATCCTTAGTTATATGACCATTCATGGTAAATTCCTCATAAAGAGAGAACAATGACAACCTTGAATGCAGACGGCAGCACTTTCTCACCCAAGTGGCGTAAAGTTGATCCCGGACACATATTTGATGCAACATCTCTGTTTGGTTTATATACGCTTGGAATAATGGTCTGGTAATCTGGAATTTTTTAAAGAACATACTCGATTGCCTCGAATGCGATAGTGGCTGCGATACGTTGACGGTTTTGATCATCCTCGACTATACGTACAGTTTTCGTAGAAACTTTTATATTTGATAGTACTGCTTTGCACGTAGGTCTATATCAGACCCTGTGCAACAATAAGACCTTATGACACAAGTATGTCAGATTTTCAGTACCTCTTACATGGTTTGGACTTCTTTGACGAACCGTTATGATTCATTTGAGGGAAACAGCGATTTAATCCTTTCTGTAACGTTAGAAGCACTCCATTGCTCAGGTAATACAATCACATAATTGATATACTCATAAATTCTTTCAAAATACTGTACGCATCTATCTGTGACGTTTTCACAATTTATATGATATACACCTCCATAGTTGCTTAATATAATATATTCTCACACAGTTGGTATGAAATATATTGAAGCTACTATATTTTTGCACATAATATTGCATAGAAATATAGCCATACTCAATAAACTATATACTAACATAATGACGATACTCTCCGTCAAGTATATTATACTAGTTACATATTCTCGCACAGAGAAAACAGTCTTATTATATATTTTATAAAATATTTTGCGATAAATCATTACAAAGGTAGGCAGCATCAACAGTGTATTAACCTGGTATAATAATAACTTCCCTTGAACAAGCTCTCTAGGCTAACTTGGTTTAAAAGGCACTTGCTCAGTTCATAGAGTTGCGTGGACAGAATGGTATTATCACGCTTTATATAGGTTTTGGTTCAAAACATTACTACTTACTATGTTTATTTGTTTACTCTTAGTGCCACTTTTCGTAACTCGTCAAATATCCATCGTTTCTGAATACAATTCATTACGTTTTATCTTAATTAACATATATTTCATTATTTTCACAAAATGTCTCTGCAATATTAATCTGCGTTTGTAAAGAACAGACCGTATCAGCACAATTAGCAACATCATCAGCATACAACCATTCCATAATTATAGGTATTTAATGTGTCGTAAAGATATCGTTTAGAAACGTTAGTCTAAGGTCTGACTCTAAGTCATTTATCAATAGACTTAGCAGAGGAGTGCATAATATGCAGATTTATAACTGAAGAATTCGGTATATTGCTTTTTCATCTCCTCACATGAACGTTTATTATGTACATCAAGTCTAGAACTTTGAACAACTTTCCAACGATACCTTTGTTGACAAAGCGTGTCAGTAATTTTACATGATCAGCAGGATCAAAACCCTTCAAAAAGGACCATAAAAGGACAATTAAAACTACCTAACATTTTACTCAGATATTTCTGAACCATTGCTTGAAATGAAAAAACAATTATCTACTGCTGATTAGTCTTTGCGGGAACCCTTCTGATCTTTTAAAATTGTGTTGTTAGCTTCACACTACTGAGTATATTAATTATTATTGTTAGGGTCATCTGATGAGCCTTGTTTCCGTTTCATGCTTGTCCCCACCTTTCAAACACTGATCCGCTGTCTGTCAAAACTTTCATTAACTAATATAAAAAATAAAAACAATAAGGACATCTGTTTGTAGTGGTGTTTTGTTTCTGTTTTTAATGGGGGTGTGTGTTTTATATTATTATTCCATCAGGTTCACGAAACATTCCAAATTATATAATTCGGATATTTTCAAGAACTACAAATTTGAAAATAAGGCTTTCACAAATATTAGCTGGCGTTTCAGTCCTACTGTCAAACATGTGATTAGAATCTGAGTCATGACGCTACGATAACTATCTGATGTATTCATACCCTTAAATGAAACAAGATCGTGACATTACTATATGCTTTGCGCTCACATGTTTGTTTGATCGATTTCCACAAATCTGAGATATTTTACCTTGATTCAATTAATATTTTTCTTATTATTCTCTTTCCTTATGCGAATTACATTTATGAACATTTTGCTGCTTTTACAATCTATCAGATTTTGTGTTGAACAATTAAATTAAAATTTAGGTAGAGAACATTTTTTTTTAAATTACACAGAATTCAGAAAGGTTGCGTTGGAATTAATTAATAAATTTGTTCTTCTGCGTTTTCATTCCATTTTTACCTGTCAAAGATTTGACTCGAATATCTCTCCTCCAATGTTTGCATGTTTCTAATGTCGACAAGTGGGAAAGAGAACTCACATAAGACAGGGTATTGCACAGATTTACTACTAGAACCAATTTCGAAATAGGAACATTAATTTAAAAATATAATCGTCTACACTGGCCCCATCCCTCACGATCTTGGTGTGTTCTACCATTTAGGCTATGTATTGATATGTTTTACATATATTAATCGGGTGGGATACCAAATGAATGACAAACAGAATTTAATAATAATAATAATAAATAAATAAATAAATGAATAATCTTGGTACATGTTTTTACACGAGTATATCTTCATTTATGAGCGTCAGTGTATTTATAAGAGTTAGAGCATTGATAAATATTATATATCAATATTTTCTGAATGAGACCGTGTGACCATTTAAACGTGCAGTGGGTGAAGAAGAAAGATAAAGTTATTTCAATGTTCCTTCTTTAATTGTCAGTCGCAGATATATATTTGTACATAAAATGCCATGAATAAATTAGCAGATCACATCCAATTATACCAATGTTTTATATTTATCTCAAATTTATTAATCTCCACCACTCTGACCGTTCTTTGCCCCGTTGGCTCCCTCTCCATTAGCTTTATTTCCATTGCCCCCGTTTCCATTTGCTCCACTGGCTTCACCTCCCGTAGCTCCGTTCTTAGTTCCACCTGAATTAGCTCCAACCGTTGGTCCACCTTCCATCGCTCCCTGACTACCCATGCCTATACGCATCTTAGCCATTTTGTGAATAGCCAAAATCATCTGTTGATCTGAAACAACGATCAAAAATAAATAACTAGCTTCCTTCATCGACAGTCAACGGTATACTTTTATTGTGTTTCCTATAGAATATGAAGGGTTTAAAGAAATGTAATAAGAGGTATCAAGCTTTTATGATATAGTCCCTCTAGAAGATTAGCATTTTATAACACGGTGGGGTTTATTTCCAGTAAATCTTTCAGACCCACATAATTAAAATGAATCATTATCTTATAATAATGCAAATAACAAGGAGTATTTCAGTGTGCTATCTAAAAGATTATAACCCTTTCGAGACATTAACTTAGTAACAGAGAATTGAACATTTTTCTGAACAGTAAAAAGGATGGAAGAAAATGATACATTCGGGTCCATTTGACATCTGCTTGTTTCGTATTCCGTTTGATATCAAACAGAAAAGTGTCACATTTAGCTTAGAGCTTTTAATGATAAAAGAGTAAAGGAGAAAATTAGCAGTGGTTTTGAAATCTAAAGAAACACGTGGAAGTCTTTGCGATATGATAATCAACCTGCTGGAGCAACTCCATTCCCTGGTGCCATTCCTGGAGGACAGTCAGGTCCGTTACCACCATTACCTCCTTTTCCCCCTGCTGTGGGACCCATCATTCCCATTCCCATACCACCGACTGTAAACAATAATAACAAGACACTTAGTCGTGGCTAAATACGGTTTGAAAATGTATAAACTGTCGTCTCTTTTAAAACATATTTTCAGAAATCAGTTCTTGAAAAGAGATAGGAATGTATTACTTTTCAGGATACAAACCAATCTTGAATATCAGATATATAATTTTGGAATTTATAATTTAGGTTTATTCCCGCTCTCATAGTGCTTGTCCATTGCTGTCACCATAATAAAACAACAAGGAATTACGCCTGTGACGTTAAACGTTAATTTTCTTTCCGTTTGTGATCCTGTTATCAACAAAACGTACAACCAAAACAACTGAAAGAAAAACAACATAGGACAGTAAATGTTACCTCCTCCTATAGAAGGGAAGTATACTTCATATGGCATTCCGTTTCCAACTCTGCCGCCTGCGCCACCAACTGGCATTGTTGGCATTGGAGGCATTGGTAGCATGGGTGGCATTAGAGGCATGGGTGGCATTGGAGGCATGGGTGGCATAGGTGAATTTTTGGGAATTGGTGGTATGATGGGCATTGATGGCATGGTGGGTATTGATGGCATAGTGGGCATTGATGGCATGGTGGGTTGAGCTGGCACAGTAGGCATAGATGGCATGGGCATCTTTCTTGGACCCATTCCATTTCCACCCTTTCTACCGGGAGCACCATCAGATATACCGGATCCACCATAAACAGGCAATATAAGCATTCCTTCCCCACTTCCGCCATTTACCATCATCATTTCCATGCCGTTCTGGGAATTCAGTTTAAATCCGCCGTTTATCCCATTCATGCCGTTCATTCCATCATTCGTGTCTATTCCTCTGTTCATTTCCTTGTTTCCATTCAATCTTCCGTTCATCATTCCGTTTATCATTTCCATGCCACCGTTGACTCCTCCATTCATCATGTCCATGCCACCGTTCATTCCCCCATTCATCGTGTCCATTCCACCGTTCATTCCTCCATTCATCGTGTCCATACCGCCGTTCATCATATCCACTCCTCCGTTCATATCTTGCATCCCACCATTCCTGTCTACCGTCATCATTCCTATGTCCATACCACCACCATTACCTCCTTTCTGTGGTGGAGGAGGGATGTATCCACCACCGCCATTTTTCCCACCACCATTACCGTAAGATCCTGCAGAGAACGGAAAATGAAAACACATATCTCAAAATCAAAGATATATTATTAATTCCATTACAAACTATTACTTGATTCAACGTTAAAAGCTATAACTTCCTCATCGATGTCACGGAACTGAGAGACTTAACTATCGGCACATGTTACTTAAATCTGATTATATCAATGAACCTTTTTAGAGTTGCTCCAATTAGACCCAATCAAAAAAGGATTATATTTCTCTTTTCTCCTCCAAGAGCTACAGCAAATTCCTGAAACTCTCCGTAGTGAACGGACATTGGTTAAATTTAGTATATTGTTACAAGAGGAATACGTGGCTGAGTCTTGAGAAATTCCTTCCAAATAAAAGCAAAAACTACGAACAATTTCTTTCACGAGGTATTGAGAGAGAATAACGTTTAAATTGGTGAAACTACAATTCTTAAACTCCATCTTTTAAAAATAGAAACATATCTATACTTACCACCTCCGTAAAGACTGGCGGCACTTGCCAAGGCATTAATAACGGTAAGCAGTACTATGGGATTCATGGTTGTTTCCTGCATACAAAAAAAACAACCCACTCTTGTTAAAGTTTCCATTTATATTTGTTTAACTTTCCTAGTACTATCTGGTTCGTAAATATAGTATTTCAAAGTGAAAATTGGTTTTTATTAAAAGGAATAGAATTTAATCAATACTGTTACATTTAAGGGAAGCGGGCAGATTTTCCATTTAAATAATTCATGACATTTTATAAGTATTTCAGATACATAGCGAAGGGTGGGGGAGAACGAAAAAGTTGCAAAAATTTATTTATTCATAAATATATGTGATAGATAACTGCTGATACTCGTATATGTGTGAACGTTACATACATATTCATTCACACACACAGTTTGGCGGCACGTCAGCACAATCCATTATATAGAGTGTCAATTAATAATAAAGTTCTAAAAACATTAAAAGATAATTTTTGAAAAACGTCCATAACTTAAACCCTTCCAAATAAAAGTAAATATGACAGCCTAAGCTCTTTACAAAATTTACAAAATAAAGAGTAAAATTTTTTAAGTCTTCAAGAAGGTAGAACCTTCCAAATAAAATTAATGTTTATTCCTACAAGATAAAAGACAAATTAAAATAGCGTGTCTTTCAGAATCTTATATACAGAATCTCTATTTCTTTTTCTCTCTCTCAATTCTGCAGTTGTGTTTGTTTTACATATTTAATACAATAGGATAATATGTTAGGCATGGAGACTGTGGTAAAGTTTAATCTTCAGCAACAGGAACAAATAATCATGATTGCCTTTTAGTTTGTCGAACCTATTTTAACTGACAAACATTAGGCGATACTGTATATGTTAACTGCAACATTTGAAAGGTTTAAAGATATAATTACTTTTATCTCAATAATATACATTCCCCTTAGGTAAATTTAACGTCTGTTAATATTGTGAACCTTGCTACTTTTTGATACATTTATTCTTAGGAATTTCAGATTTTGATATTTTGGCACATTTTTTCGTATTTAAATCATAATGAATTTCAAAAATCTTCTTGGAAACCCTTACGAGAGAGAGAGAGAGAGAGAGAGAGAGAGAGAGAGAGAGAGAGGAATACGGAAATACATTATGATTACCTGAGGTGTTGCAGCCACCGAAGCTATATGTTCTCGGCTCCTTGCTCTGTCTGCTTGTTACAACTGGCCGGCTTTTATATACTGCTCGCACCGGAATCAGTCGTCTATTACAATTCCGGAAACATGGTATCATCAGAGACTTGTAATGATAATTAAAAAAGAAATTACAACATTGTCGTTCTGTGTATAGTTTTAAGGTCATCGCAACAGGTGATAATCTTGCAGCGAGATTGATAATATAATTGAGTGTCCTGACCCGAATGTAGCGGAAGTACATGCTCATGCCACATCAAAGAAATCGTGCAATGTGTACAACACTGCGCATTGTTAAATTCAAGTTGAACTTTAGTTTGGTTATCATGAAACCCCTTAAAGATGATGTTTGACTCGGGATAATAATTATATAATTAATAATATACTGACATCTTTTTAATTTATTTATTTCCATCAAAGAATAAAACAGAACATATTTACTGTAATTATCCAGAATAACAAATACACTTTCCATCTTTTGAACAGATTGTCCAGGGTCGAAGAGGGGGTGGGGTGGGCCCTGAAATCCCTACCAGGCTAAATAAAAAAAAAAGACCAAAACAAAACGTAAAACGTACACACGCACAAACGTACAGTCACTTATCACTTGAAATTTGACCATCATTTTGTTCTTGTTCACATTTATTGGGCATTATGCACACTTTCGGTAAATAAACACACATACTTACTTTGGTGTCATTTCAATTAACTCCATAACAATTAACCTTATATGACCTTGTTATCTTACCTATTCAGATAATTTATCAACAACCCATCAAGTCCAAAAACAAATAAGTAAACTTTACTGATAATTGGACATTAATTATTAATAATGTGCAACTTTAAAAGATAATTATTTATCCCCTCTATGCTAAATACGAACTGAATTATTACGATGACTAATGGGAGTTTGCTTTTAGAGACAAAGTTTGCAGAGGGGGAGAAGGTGGGAAAACGAGCGGTAATATATGCACTTTTTGTTATACTACAAAATAACATTAGTGACTGAAGCAACATCACACCTGCCCCAGAAAAAGAGATCAGATCATGCTAAACGCCGAAAACGATGGCGTTATCGATGAAAACAATGGTTTAATACTCAAAAAGTAATACTAACTGATTAGGAAAACTTCTTTTAAAACACATGCACATGCACACGCACGCGCACATATAAATCGGGACAAGCTAGAGTTCTGTGAATGATGAAATGGAGATAATTAGTCAGTGGATGTTACGATTCAGCTTCTGAAAAAGATAAAAATGTTAATGTACCTTTGAATCAGGTGATGTTCTATGCAAACTATATAATATTAAATGTATGATACTACTACTACTACTACTACTAATAATAATAATAATAATAATAATAATAATATCAATTGCATATTCCAGTCAATGTCGAAGGTATATTCAATTACTCAGCTGTACTTATATAAACCTTTTTAAAGTAAACCATTCATTGACTGAAAGTTACTTGAAAATCTTTAAGTTATAGACAAAAAGTAATGACAACGGTTTAATTGGAGAAATCCGGTTAAAAGTTTGGAGCAGGGTGAATTACGAAAGAAAGAAAGACACATACGGAAAGTTTAACAAAAATTAAGTCAGGTGACTCAGAGGTGTGTACATCGCTCGCAATAATTTTTTGTTTCTTTGTCCTCTGAATTATGTCGCGCTTACGAAAAGGTGAACGACCTTACGACAATTGTAAACTGAACAAATGAAGAGCTATTTTGGATAGGGCAATATTTCCCGTTTGCATGTGTGAACCATAATTATATTTATTTAAAAAAAGGTACTTTTAACAAAGATTACTTGAGAAGATTGTGGGTTTAGATGAAAACGAATGCCTTTTCGGAAGAAAAAGAATATGCTTCACAAAGAATAACCATATAAATAATTTTGGGATACCACCGAAAGAACCAATATTGTTAGCCTTTTTAAGATAATTTGTTGTGTTTTTGTTAAATTTTCTGCAGCAGACAACGTTTCGAAAGAGAGGATATTGCAGCGTAGCTTTGTCATCACCATTAACCCGTAAAAGTAATAATAGTCTGTTCCTTACGTCATTATATCGATCCTTGTCGGCAAAAAGTTCGACCATTTATACTAGCACTCTTACGTCATAATGTAAAGATGAGTCCTAACAATATCACGATGAAGCACGAATATCACTTTGTGGTTCAACGATAATTATAATTTCGATATGAATTTTACCGATACATTGTATGAATTGTAACAAAAAGTCTCTCCTTTGTATTGGCATCATGATCTAAGTTCCTTTTGGTGTACTATGACTCAAAATAATATGTTGCAAACACTTAGAATACCATCCTATTTCTGTTGCTGCTGTTTCTGAGTTTTATGAATACAACGTTTATTATCATAGAAAATCGGTAAAGATATGACCGAAGTTACAAGTGGAGTCAAAGCTGCATATACTCTTTGCTTCGATTTTTGGCTCTGACTGCCAAATCAACCATGCATTTCTTCTAATCATGAGTAGATTCTGGGAGAAAGTCCTGAATCTTTTCATTAACTAAGTCATTAACGGCATATACAAAATGATAAAGCTATACCGGTGCAAGGTCAAAATAGCAATTAGTGATTGTTTAAATTCACGTAAGGGGCACTTGATTGAATGGATATTTCAATGGATTGACACTGTGCACAAATTATGACACCATTCTGTTTGTTTGTACACCTCTATTAATTTGCGAATAGTATAGCGAATATAAGAAAATCAATGAGAATGATGGATCAGAAGCTAAAGATGAATGTCACATGATAACAGTAAATATCGTTTGGTTTCAGATTGTTGAAAAACTTAGGTCATTAGTGCTTCTACAGATTTACATTTTTTTCTAGTTTGGACGTAATTCTTACCAGGTGTTATAAATATGGATTTGGATGTTTGTTAATCCTTTATCCGTCCCCTTTTTTCGTTTGTTTTGCGTCTTTCAACTTCAACTTTCAGTCCTTTACACGATGGGCAATTTCCCCTATAACTGTGACCAGGCTTCACAATCTCTATGATTATAATGATCAGACAAAATGGTCACTATGCCTCCATTCCCGAATTTTTTTATATAAGAAAAACGGGATATTATGCTTTAAAGTTTCGGATAGTATCTCACCACACTTAGCATACAAGTGTATAATCCTTATAGATATGTATGTATGTATGTATGTATGTATGTATGTATGTATGTATGTATGTATGTATGTATGTATGTATGTATTCAGACATAGCATAAAAGTGTATAATCCTTATAGATAGATCTTAACATTCTGAAGAGCAATGGCCACGTGTTAAGTTAACGAAACATCTTTATGTTGCTTTTTTTAATTTTTGGTAAATTTATCACCTGTTCCCAGAGAGACTGTCGTTCGAGTGTAAAAGGACTTAGTTTCAGAGGAAGCGTAGAACATCATTTAAAATGGAAATAAAACAGTCACATTGATCGAAATGGAGATATGTAATACGATACATGGGGGGTATTTGAATATATAAATCCTGAAAATTAATTTTGCGACGTGCATTTAATATAATTAGGGGTACAATATGAACACAAATGTAGTCAATACAAATTGGGGATGAGAATAATAGGAATCAGATAAGTTTCAAAGCAGAATTTATAATTCTTGCATTCTGAACAGTTAAATATTAGCTGATGTCAATAATAATTCATATTTATATCTGTTTTTGTTAACAATGGTCAGACTGGTATCGATGATAATCGGTTATCGAGAAAAGAATATTGATTAACTGATGTCAAGAAACCAATACGGAATTATTTCATTCTTATTCTCTTTTGAATCCAGCTGGTTCAACTAATTGCAAAAAATGAATACAAATATTAAACAAAATCTAATGATGCGCACACTTAATTATCGTATCCCGCGATTTTCAACAAAAAAAGAACGCGATTACTCATTTCTGCCATCTGATCGATGGTACTCTAGTTTTGTCTACTCGGTTTGTTTGTATATTGTTTGGTTTGTTAGTTTCTTGGGGTTCTTGGGGGGAGCGGTGTATTTTGGGGCGAACTTGGGGTGGGAGCAGGCTTGCAACATAAGTGATATAAACCAAACGCTTTGAACATGATAGCAAATTCTCTGTAATGTTCATGATATGTTTAGAATTATCATGCTTGTCCGTTTAGATTTGGAGGGTATGTATGTATGTATGTATGTATGCATGCACGCACGCACGCACGCACGCACGTACTACGTACGTACGTATGTATGTATGTATGTATGTATGTATGTATGTATGTACAGCGCGTAACATCCTGCTTTGCAGAAGCTTGCCAGCTATTTGGTCTTGAGGTCAACCTAAAGAAAACTGAGGTACTTCACCAGCCTGCTGCCGAGGAAGAGTACCGACCACCAAACATCTTTATTGACCAGACAGAGCTGAACGTAGTCCACCAGTTCACCTACCTGTGCTGTGTGATATCCTCTGATGCCAAGATCAACAAAGAAATATACAACAGACTGACCAAGGCAAATAGCGCCTTCGGCAGACTCTGACACAACGCCAGTCTCAACAGAGATACAAAGATCAGCGTCTACAGAGCTGTCGTACTGACCACCCTCCTATATGGCACCGAATCCTGGGTCACCTACAGCCGCCACCTCCGCCTCCATGAACGCTTCTATCAGCGCTTCCTCCGCACCATCCTCAACATCCACTGGAGTGACTTCGTCCCCAACATTGAAGTCCTCAAACAAGCAGGGATCACCAGCGTTGAGGCCACGCTCATGAAGATACAGTTCTCTGGGCAGGGCACGTGTCCAGGATGGAGGTTCCTAGATGGTGAAGAAAAAACGGGAACCATCGGCAGCACCCACCACAACCCAGATTTTCCCCTGCAGCCTCAGTGGACGAACGTGCCTGCCACGTATAGGGCTCGTCAGACACCAGAGCGCGGGCAATAGACATTGACATACCCCTTCCTAATCTTCGCAAACGAAGTCAAGCCAACAACAACAACAACAACGTATGTATGTATGTATGTATGTATGTATGTATGTATGTATGTATGTATGTATGTATGTATGTATGAATGTATGTATGCATGTATGTATGTATGTATGTATGTATGTATGTATGTATGTATGTATGTATGAATCGTGGAAACTGAGACTGATTAATTATACTCATTATGACTTTTGGGAAGATGGTGTGCTCACCTAATTTGGACGAATGGTTATGGAGGAACAACTGTAGGTATGGAGAGAAGAGGAATTTAATGTTGTAACCGTCCATTTTTACCACTGTGCAGATCTATGGCTATTTAACACTGTCAGACTATATGGGGATATTATGTAAATATGGGGATCTATAGGAGTCGAATTCAACACACGTCTATGCCAAGACCACCACCAACATTATCTGAAAAATGTGCATCCTTACTGACCGTCACACGTTCTTACTAACCAAGACTGACCCATATTGACCAACACGCACCATAACGCTTACAAACGGACTTGTAAAAGTGTTATCTGTAAAGTAGGAACAGAATGTTTGAGTGTGTGTGTCTGTGTGTGTCTGTGTGTGTGTGTGTGTGTGATTTGGGTTTTTACAGTACCTTTAACAATTGTTCAGTCATATCAATACGATATCTGCAGTGTGGTAGTTTATAGTGATGTCCAGAACTGGGGCATCATGCATGTAGAATGATGTCCTACCCAATCACATTATCCTGACACCAGGTCAACCAATCCTAACACTAACCTGTTATTTCTGAGTGCCAAGCGAGGCAGCTGTTGGCACCATGTTTATAAGTCTTTCGAATGATTGGGCTGAGGTTCGAACCCGTGACATCACGCATCCGAGGCGACTGCTCTAACCACTCGGCAACCGGTCCGGTCAGTGATTGAGGTAAAGACAGTTGCAGCTAATTATGAAATATCCATGAAGGATTTAAGTTTTGTCTTCAATCCAAAAAGCATTGATATGTCTCAGAGAAGATACTTCTCAATCATTTCCAAATCAAACAGTGGCTCCCCACCTTAGTATATATGCGCGTGCGTTTATAGTATACTATTACTACTACTACTGCTACTACTGCTACTACTATTACTACTACTACTACTACTACTACTAATAATAATAATACCAATCCAGGGAAGGCGTCGAGATTGAACGCATTGAACTGGACGAAGTAATACGGGCTTTTGCTCAGTTGTTGGGGGAAGGCTTGGTCAACAATTAAGACAGAATACTTGGATGCAAATCAATACTTTCGATGAAAGTAAAATTCAAAATAAAACTCATGAAACACATCGAAATTGTACAAAGATTTGATCATAGTAAATTACGAAGAGGTCATCGAATCGGGTCAGCCTAACTAGCTTGCCAATGCGAATGTTGCTGCTTATGTGACAGCCATCCCCTGTAACACTCGGATCTGGACCCTCTAGGGGACCACGTGTTTTACATTGACATCGTTAGTTGTATGTGCTTGGATGAACGTGAAGGCTATGACCCTCATATCAGAAATGAACCTTTAGGGTTGTGAACCGATTAACATCTTCAACATACTGTTCTCAGTTTCGCCAGTACCTGACTCAAAAATAAGGAATAATAACAGCACACCGAGAAAGGAGAGGACAACTCCTCCTAAAATGCAAAATTAAAGCATTGACACTGAAATATAATTCTAGTAAAATCGTTGAATTTTATTTGTTGGAAGAAGCCTACCGCCAGGTCGAGATAAAGCCCTTCTCGTCAAAACTAATAAATCACGATTATACGTGTGTCTAATCACGACATTTTCAGTAAACCGTTGGAGACAGTTTCACCAAATTCTGAATAACCCTTTGGAGAAAGTGTATCAGATTGTCTACGAGAAACGAGTGCAACTTTCCAATGACATCACTGTACCTTTTCGTACAGCCTTTCGGTATAAACAAGGCAGAGTTCTATCGAAGAAAGATAATTTTAACCACAGACATTTATCCAGAAAGAGTCCAGAGTCCATCATAAGAAAAAGAAGATTGCGATGTTGTACCCTACAACATGAGTGATGCTGTACCCTGCGACAAAATCGATGCATGGTCTAGTTGTACTGAATGCCATCACCGTTACACTCGCTCTAAGCTTGAGGTTAATGGATCGTTCAAGATTTTAATTCCATTTTATTACGGATAATCATTAATTAGGAGAGGATACATATTCATTGTGGCTTTACCTGATTTTTGTCAAAAAATAACACGTTTATAGTCAGACAGACAAAATCTACAGAGGATCTGCTCCCAAAACTTTAGCTAGAGCAGGATTTCTGTACATAGGTGAAAGATACACGGAACAGTGTTTCAGGTGTGCACTGAAACATTA
The DNA here is from genome assembly GCA_028554795.2 of Sinohyriopsis cumingii. NCBI lineage: Eukaryota > Metazoa > Mollusca > Bivalvia > Unionida > Unionidae > Sinohyriopsis > Sinohyriopsis cumingii. Next base: position 53,185,682 of record CM068842.1, on the reverse strand, counting down.
CTAATGGGAACAAAGAACATTTTAAGTGGTTTAAGCGCCGTCATTACATTCACTTGCTCGGTGCTCTCCTGAGCTGCGAGAAGATATTTACCATAATACTGTTCAGATTCAAGTAAAATACAACAAATACAAAGAACAATTAAATCCATCACGGTATAAAACGAACAGCCATTGCTAACCCAATAATATGAAAATATAGATTGAAGAAGGCATGATCTGGAAGGGATGTTTTCTATTCGCTCGTAATAAGACGTTTCTCTATAAACGTCATAAGGATTCAGTACTGTTTTCTACATGCAGTGTTAAGTTGAACTACTTGGGAGGACGGTAATGGAACGTTTGTAGCCTTGTCAGATTACAGTGTACTCTTAGAGGAAAGCATAGCACTAGACGGCACTCCTTTGCATTTGATACTACGTATCGTGTATGTGCTGGAAACTGTATTTACTAGATATTGTTAACATGCATATTAATTTTGGCACGTATATCATCACGAAAAGACATGATTGCAAGGACGACAAAAACATCCTTCACCAGAATATTGCGCTGAAAGTTATGAAATTAGTGATGAATTCAAATGTACTTTGTGAAGAAGAGTTCGTACTTTGTCCACAATTTACATTTGCCAGGAATGGCTTGTCGCTAGTGAAGTACACAACAGTCTTTACACGCTAATAATGTACATGGCTGGAAAAGTATTGGAATCAAAGCTTGGAGACGAGAAGCGGCTCTCTATGTAAACAATTTTGTGTTTGAATGTCTACAGTGTTAGCCATTACCACCACTTCCATACAAACAAGAACCCAGATGACGGATCATGCTGTGACCCCATGAAAGAAATGCAAAAATATATATTTTTAATTATTGTGACATGATGTTGCATTTATTGTCTCTTTTGAGAAAAACAATTCAATTTCGTTTTTGCATAAAATATCATATGCCACCTGTTTATTCTTAGAGGTCACCAATCATGATTGTATCTTACATTACAAAGATATTTAATAAAAGTCTGATCCTCGACGTTTGGAAGAATTGTAATATCGCCACTACTATAACATTCTCATTTGCTGGAATTAATGGTTCAGGTAAAACCGAATGTGTCAAGCGTTTGATTGAACACAAAAGAACTTTCGTTTTGATCGTCCTTCAGAACACATTGTGTAGCGTTAAAATAACTGCCAGTCAGCACACTCTTTACTATTAGAAAGTCCGAGATAACACATTATGCTAGCAGAAGATAAAGAAGAAATGAAACTTTTATTTACACGCAAATGGGCACCATCATAACGCTGGTACTGTAGCAACTTTTCCTTGCATCTTAGGTCGCCGTTTTGATAGGTATCCCCTTACTGAGAATTGGCTGGTCCAGTTATGAATAAACTCGTCATGTAACGTGATAGCTCACTTAGTGCTGTGTATAGAAACTCCAAAGGCAATCTCACTCGGGATTCTAGTGTGGTGCGTCCTCAGAGAAAAAAGACCAGAGAAATGATAAATCAAGAAGATAACCGTGAGGTAATTATTGTATTATATAGATAAAAGGTGAAATGCCTGAGGAAAGCTGTCTACGGCGGTAGCAATGTTAAAGGCGATAAACGAGTTGTGTTTATCTTCTTCACATAGGCAAGCGCCAAGGCGAGAGAATATTTATCAGTTACTGATAACAATCTCTAAATAAAACAGCATGGGGGCAAGGTTCGATACCAAAACTGTAAATATTCGCTGACGCTGACACATTACTCCTTACACGTCCAATATTAACTGGTGTCAAAAGTCGAACTGAAGAAGGTGCTTGTATACTTAGTTTTTTTAACATGACGTCTAGAATAGTAATTGACGAATGGCTTATTACACCGCCTGAGAACGTGGTGAGGATAGAGATGTGGTTGCAGAGTTTGCGCTGATCGAAGAATCTTTTAACTAAACTTTCAGGATGGTTGAAAGCGGTTCGTCTAAGAGGAGAGCACGACATTCGAAACTTAGCACCAATGAAGATATCATTCAGATTGTGACATAGCCTTTGTAAGGGCATTGATGACAAATTGGAGGCAGCCCAGAACGAAGTCTTCCATGATATCTCAGATGTCCTCTAAATAAGTTGCTCTGTCATATATAGAATCATTGTGAACCAACGCATCGTGTTAAAATGTTCTGGTTGATTGATAATGTGTTGATAGCTTTATTACCATTATTAAAATCTATTTCATTATTTTCTTATTTTATTTTAAATTGCATAGGTATTTCTCTGAGGCATGGGTAATGTAGCGATTTTCCCCTGCATCTAACTATGCAAAATGCAAAACTCCAGAGTGCTACTTAAGTTACCCACTTGTCTTTATACTGGAAAATATGAATGGGGAAACAAGAAGTAAAAGTCCGTTTAAAAATTATCCTCCAAGTTTCAATTCTTGGATTGCAGCTTTGAAACTCATCTAATATAAATAGAAGAAAACGTCATGCACGCTGTGTTAACGTCACTTTTCTTAATTTTAGGAGCCAAAAATATAAAAAAACGAAAACAGTAACCCCGACATTCTGGAGAATGTCTCCCCAAAAATTAAAATGTATTTTTCTGGCCGATGTTCCAGTTATATTTTGTGATTGGAACTGTTAGTGTAAACTTCAGCTTGCAACAATGGGCTAAACAAATGTAGACTATGACACGCATCAGTTGTGTCTTTTCCCCAATCATTTGTTGATATGTATGAACAGTGGTAACGATGATAGCCACATAACTTCGATGCATATCTATTCAAGTCACAGTAACCCATTGGAAGTGTCATGCTAATCCGACATTGGGTGAAACCTCAGAAACGAAAACTATAGAAAAGAAAAAAATTATTTGATTCCTCCTAGTGACAGATATAAGGATTTTTATCAAATAACACTTTCTGTAACATTGTCGGTACTGTGTCTCGGGCGATATGGAGACTGAATTGCTAAGTCTATTCAAATTCAGATGAAATACAAGTTGGGGCAGAACAAAATTTTCTTAACAAAATGTTTATGAATAGAAGGTTGGAAACAGTTTGGTAGTTTTATAAATCATTAGTCAAGAGTTGGTTTCTTCAACAGAGGCTTTACAATTTCAGTTTTCAAAAATGAAGGGAATTCCCCAGATAAGACAGACGTATTAATAACATCGGTTAGTGAAGGAAAAAAAGTCAAGTTTGAAAATCATATTATATCATCACCCGTGAATATAGTAGTTCTGCAAGAACAAATATCCCCAAACTTCATTATCTCATTCCCCCTGCGGGTCCGGGGTTGTAGAATTGGCCCGACGTGCCTCGCTACGTGTCGTAAAAGGCGACTAAGTAGAGGCAACCTGTTTGCCGTGGGTTGCGTCTCGTGTCGGGGGAGGAAAGGATCCTGGTAGTTGAGCAGTGGCTTTCCCTGCAATACACTACTTTGGCCTCTACTTCTCTTAGACGGGTGGTCGGGATGGGCCCGGTTCCGACAAATCGGCTGGTCACGCCGAGCCCTAGGAGGTCTTTATTAACTTTCTCACCTTCTTTCTCTCTCTCCTTGTATCTCTCTTGATACCACCGTTGCCCCTATATTCTTTTCCTTTATATTTCCCTTTTCCAAGTCTTAGAAGACTTCCTAGAAGGCGGTGGCTTAACGGGTCAATCGGGGGGTAATTTTACCGACCTTAGAAATTGGCGACTTCAGGGTCATTCAAAGGTAATTTTATCAACTGAGTATGGCATCTGTGTATCCCTGACACTTGAAAAGTGTCCCCTTGTTGGGCTCCTTGGTGGGTGGGGAGCACGGGTGCTGAATTTTTAATCTAGCCATCATGGATAATTCCAAAAAAAATCAAAATAAAAGATCGAAACCCTTATCAGAGTCTGACGATGAACCATTTAGTGTGGAGTCATTTCCACGCTTCATGGTCATACAGTCAAAAGATGCCACGAAACCGCTTGGCGCACTATCTCCATTTGTCATCGAAAAGACTATCACAGGATCGATTGGCACACCTAAAAGTGTTAAAAAGTTGAAATCGGGTTGTCTTCTTATTGAGTGTGAGCGACGAGGTCAATCAGACAATATCAGGAAAATGAAAACGTTCTTTGATATCCCAGTAACCTCATTCGCTCACACCACACTGAATACGTCCAAAGGCGTGATTCGCTGCCGTGACTTGGCTGGAGTCACCGACGCTGACATCATCGAAGGAATGAAAGATGAAGGTGTCACTGCAGTACGACGAATACGTATTAAACGTAATAACAATCTGCAGGACACCAACACCATTGTACTCACCTTCAACAGGCCAACTGTACCCAAAGTGGTGAAAGTTGGCTTTTTGCAAGTAAAGGTAGAGATTTACATTCCCAACCCCCTTCGGTGTTATAAGTGTCAAAAATACGGCCATCACGAAGACCGCTGCTCCAAGAGCCAAATATGTGGCCGATGCGGAGACAATGCTCATCAGGAATCTGATTGTAGAGCAACTCCGCATTGTGTCAACTGCGGAAAAGAGCACCACGCAAATTCCAAGGATTGCGATACCTGGAAACAGGAGAAGGAAATTCAGAGGGTAAAATACACAAATAATATTCCCTATCCAGAAGCCAGAAAAATTGTACAGGCAAAAACAGCCCATCCTGGCCCATCCTTCTCCACTGTAGTGAAGAGCAATCCTAAAACAACGAAGGACGCTCAAACACAAACAGAAGCACCCGATTCAACACCAAATTCAAACACCCCCCATTACCAAGCACAGAAAAACACGGCATCTACTCAGACTACATTTAATAATACCCAACAACCTAAATCACCAAAGAATAAAAAATCTCACGGAAACAGGCAACAAAAGGGGTCAGATGACCCCATCAAACTTTATAACAGGTTTGGAGACATCGAGAGCATGGATGCAGAAGAATCTGCTCCATGCGCACAAGGGAACTCCAGACCTACAAACAAAAAATTCACCCCCGTACTTCCTCCAGAGAAATAACAAAACAAATTCCGTCTGCGAAAGGTCTAACCTAGCTCCACAATCTTTAATTTAAATTTATAATGAAAAACACTATCATACAATGGAATTGTCGAGGACTTAAAGCAAATTACAATGATATTCTCCTGCTTTTAAACGAACATGATCCTGCGGTACTATGCCTTCAAGAAACATTCTTGAAAGATACAGACAATATCACATTTAAAAACTACTCCCTGTTTAACACCTGCTCTCCAAATGTTGATAGGGCATCAGGAGGAGTTTCTGTTATTGTAAACAACAGAGCTCCTCATAGCTTCATTCATTTAAACACCAATTTACAAGCCATTGCTGTAAGCGTCACTCTACATCGAGTGATTACATTTTGCTCTATTTATTTACCACCAAACACTAACCTAGTGCCACAAGAACTCGACAATCTTGATCAACAGCTTCCCTCACCCTTTGTTTTACTCGGGGATTTTAATGCCCATAACATTTTATGGGGATCAAATCATATAAGTGACAGAGGTCACAAAGTTGAAGACTTTATTTCTAGACACGATCTGTGTCTATATAATACCAAAACACCTACATATTTACACCCAGGCACGGGTACATACACAAGCATCGATTTGACAATTTGTTCTCCTTCTCTGCTTTTGGACTATGAATGGAAGGTCGCTGATGACCTTCACAGCAGCGATCACTTCCCAATCTTTCTTGTAAATCTTAACTCTACAGGCGATGAAGTAATTCAACAATGGAATTTAAAGAAGGCCGACTGGGCCAAGTTTGAAACACTCTGTAAAACTAGGCTGAATGAGGATACAGTTTTCAATGTTGACGACACCATTCAGCATTTTACATCTATTTTAATAGAGATTGCAGAAGAATCCGTTCCCAAGTCCTCGCCATATTGGAAAAGAACCCAAAAACCTTGGGTCACTAAGGAATGTAAGGAAGCCATTAAACTACGCCGAGAAGCATTAAGGAAATTTAATAATCAACCGACGCCCGAAAACTTAAATATATATCGCATTGCCCGGGCCAAAGCTCGCCGCATAATCAAAGAAAGTAAAAGAGCATCATGGAAGAAGTATGTTTCTTCTTTAAACTCTCGTTCCTCTGTTAAAAAAGTTTGGGACACTATACGCAAAATAAACGGAAAGAGAAAGCAAAACCCTCTCCGACATCTGACACTGAACAATAACAACTTTAGTTCAAAACGTGACATTGCAAATATTCTTGCTGACAGTTTCTCGAAAAATTCCTCATCATTTAATTATTCAGAAGCCTTCCAAAAACTTAAAACTCAAAAAGAAAAGTCACGTTTAAAATTCACATCCAACAACTCGGAAAGTTATAATCAATTGTTCTCACTATCGGAGCTTAGGGAGGCTTTAGATAAGGCCCATGATACATCCGCTGGGCCTGACGAGATACATTACCAGTTTCTGAAACACCTTCCAGAATCATCATTAACATCTCTTTTGAAACTCTTCAATGATTTATGGATTACTGGTAATGTGCCAAAAATCTGGAAAGAAGCAACTGTAATACCAGTCCCCAAACCCGGTAAAGATAGCGAAGACCCCAACAGCTATCGACCAATTGCACTCACAAGCTGTGTGTGCAAAACAATGGAACGAATGATCAATTCTCGGCTTGTCTGGTATTTGGAAACTAACAATTTAATATCTCCTTTCCAAAGTGGCTTTCGATATGGCCGGAGCACCAGTGATCATCTGGTTAGACTGGAAACATTTATTCGCGATGCATTTATTAAGAAAGAACATTTAGTAGCGGTTTTCTTTGATTTAGAAAAGGCCTATGACACGACATGGAAGTACGGGATACTAAATGACCTGAACGATCTAGGTCTAAAAGGCCGTCTGCCCTCTTTCATATCCAACTTTCTCTCCGACAGAGAATTCAAAGTACGAGTGGGCTCTACCCTCTCAGATCTGCACGAGCAAGAGATGGGTGTGCCCCAGGGCAGTATTTTATCTGTGACGCTCTTTAACATCAAAATTAATAGCATCACCAAGTGTTTGACTCCTGGTGTGGATTGTTCGTTATACGTTGATGATTTTCTAATATGTTATCGGTCAAAGCACATGCATACAATTGAAAGACAACTGCAGCAAAATATAAACAAAATTCAAAATTGGGCCAATGCAAACGGTTTCAAATTCTCGAAATCAAAAACGGTATGCATGCATTTCTGTCAGTTACGAAAACATCACGATGAACCGAACCTCACACTGGATGGAACACCTATTCCAGTTGTTGAGGAAACCAAATTTTTAGGTATAATCTTTGACAGAAAACTGACCTTTATTCCACACCTAAAGAACTTAAAAGCTAAATGCTTAAAAGCACTTAACCTACTTAAAGTAGTAGCGCACACTGACTGGGGTGCTGATAGAAAAGTCATCCTAAATTTATACAGAACGTTTATTTGCTCCAAACTAGACTATGGTTGCGTTGTGTATGGTTCTGCCAGAAAATCGTATCTTAAAATGCTTGATCCAATTCATCATCAGGGAATAAGACTGGCTCTGGGAGCATTTAAAACATCCCCGTGTGAAAGCCTTCTAGCTGAGGCGAATGAACCACCGTTATCGCATCGTAGAGAAATGCTTTCCGCACAATATGCTCTCAAATTAAAATCAAACCCTCTGAATCCTGCTTTTTCGGCTGTTTTTCAACCCAAATACAAAACTTTATACGAAAATAAACCAAACGCCATACCTTCCTTTGGCATTAGATTATCATGCAGCCTTGACACTACAAATATAGATCTTTCAAAAATTCAGAAAACATCCATCTCCGAAACACCACCCTGGCTAATTAAACAACCAAAAGTACGTTTTACGCTACACGATGGAAAAAAATCCGAAACAAACCCTTCTATCTTCCACAACTCTTACCATGAACTCCTCACCGAATTTAAAAACTACACCAGAATTTACACTGATGGATCAAAGGATGAGGAAAAGGCTGCTGCAGCCTTTGTTTGTGGAAATCACACAACGCAAGTTCGCTTACCAAATGGAGCATCAATTTTTACAGCCGAAATCAGAGCAATAGACCTTGCTCTGCAACATATAGAAAAGAACCGTATTTTAAACAGTATCATCTTCTCCGACTCGCTATCAGTACTCCAGTCACTACACAATAGAAAACTGGAGAACCCATTATTGAAAAGCATACTCGTAAAAAATACCGAGCTGAGTGTCTCCCACAATATAATATACTGTTGGTTACCTAGCCACATTGGTATTAAAGGTAACGAAAAAGCAGATCGCGCTGCTAAAATGGCCCTTTCTCAAGAACCATCTGATTTTAAAATACCATATACTGATTTTAAACCTTGTATCAGAAAGTTCTTACGTCAGAAGTGGCAGGCATCATGGAATGATGCTGTAAATAACAAACTTCATGCAATCAAACCAACTCTAGGAGAATGGACTCCTTCCTACAGAACCATTCGTAGGGAGGAGGTAGTCATTGCAAGAATCCGAATTGGTCATACTTATATCACCCACACCCACATACTAAAAGGTGAAGACCCACCAGAGTGCGTTTCTTGCAATGAACCATTCACTGTCAAGCACTTTATGATAGAGTGCTTTGACCTACAACCTACGCGCGATCGTTATTACGTTGTGCATGACATGAAAGAACTTTTTGATAATATAAACATCACTCGTATTATCGAGTTCTTGAAAGCCGTAAATATTTACTCTAAACTCTGACTTTTATGCTATCACCTTGTGCAGTTTTATGCAATATACATACCGTCCCATTTTCATACCTATTCATCTTTTTTACATCTCCCGTTGATCGGGAAGCTTTATTTTGCACCGTTACCATCTTACCGTTTTTAATTTCAACCATTTGTTCTTTTATATCGCTGGTCGATATAGGACCTTTTATACGTTTTAAAAGATTATAGAAATAACACTTTGTTTGGCGCTAAATAGCCTAACAGTGCCGATGCGCCGTTAAAAATCAATCAATCAATCAATCAATCAATCAATCATTATCTCATTTATTTAGCTTAAAAACCTTTCCATCGATGGCAAAGCCGCATACGGTCACAATGTTCTAAAACAGAAATCTTGCTTATCAACATTGTCAACCTTGTAAATACGTACATTGCTAAAGATTTTTTATTAGTGTTGATTTCAAAATTAAAATACTGTAAATGTATGCCCAAATCTTCTGTCATGATTATTGTTGATGGCTTATAAAACGGTGCTTTAAAAAAATTATTTGGAAAAAGTGGTGCGTGTGTTGAGTTTTTATAAAAAATGTTTGTTGGTTTTTTTCTTTCATTTTCATTCCTTCAATATTTTCTTGCTTTTGTGGGGAGGTTGTTATCCATTACGTCCGAATGACTTACCCTAAAATGTTATATCCTCTTTGTGTACTACACATATGGACGTTTTCATTCACGCCGTGCCTCTGTCACGTAAACAAAGGTGTTCAGCCGTCTTGTCATACCCAGTAGTCTGGTTCACTATACAAATTAGAAATACAAGAGGGTACTAAACCCAGACCATCAAGACTGGCCACACAATGTGGCAAGACTGGAAATTGGAAAAACTATGAACTTAGTGACACGACCCAATAGTCTCACTCTAAAATGAAATTTATAAAATGGTCATAAGCCCAGACGTTCAACACGATGAATTTCACTTTTACTCCTTAAAGATAACTAATAAAAGTAGTCAGATGAACCATAAATTAAGACCGAGGAAAAACTATCTCATGATAAAAGTATACACCATAAGGTGGTCCCAACCACAGACCATCAGGCCCGTCCACACAACGTGGCAAAACTTGGAAAAATATTAAGAACAAATCAGATGACCTGGCCATCAAAAGTAAATATATAAGCTGGTAACAAGCCCAGACCACCACCAGGTCCAACTGAACTACACAAAGCAGTAACTAATTTATCACATCTTTCATAATAACTATAAAGTGCATATGCCTACGAAATTAGACTATCCTTAATAGCATAATCCTTGCATAATGCCATATCTACACAGTCCTTTTCATAAAAATAAAATCTCAACCTTGGACCTATTAGTGACCTCCAGGGACGTGGAGGCGCCCTCTGCCGCTGTTTTCCCCCTTTTCCCCGTCCGGATATGTGTAAGGCGTTAAGTGGGTCGATTGAGTGAGGCTTTGGTACACTTTAAGAGGGTGAAACACCTACTTGCCCCGTATTGAAGCTTGTTCTCCTTCCAGGATGAAATTGTGTTGCAAGCAGAAGCGGAATCCATTTGTGAAATGGAGAATGTATTGAAGGAAGAGAATGACGGCAGACAGCAGCAGAAATATGGGAGGCAAAAGAGTCTGCAGCCTGAGCAACAGCAGCAGTGACAAAAGCAACTTTGAGAGGAGCAATAATAGTTGTTCCATAAATTGCTACAGTGGCTACAACAACAGCCAGCACCCTTGATCATAATGGCTGAGGATTGTGAGAGTAAGGCTAATCGGCCTCACTTTAGCCTCTCTGTCTCCATTGACGTTTGGAGTTAAGTGAAACAATAGATGTGCTGGTTGCGAAGTCCCGCCAAGGAGATGTCATCATTAACCATCTTTTTTTGTCAAAACAGTTCCTTCTTAGGAAAAACCCAAAAGAGCTTTACAGGGAGACCCAGGTTTATAAAAACAGAATACTACCCATTATTGCCATCCAATACGTTATTTTGTAAAGTTTGCTTTTAATTATTGGGATTCTTTCTTAATTTTATTATCTTTCTAAATTTGTTAGTTATTTTGAGGGAAAAAAGTAAGTTTTCATTTATTTACTTATTAATTTTGTGGAAACTGTTTACTTTTTAACTCTACAAAATTGTTAAAGTTGTATTGACTTTCGTTTTGTTTTACACTTCTTCATCGTTTTATGTCTCTGTTAAATTCTATTTCAAGTTCGGCATTTCAGTCTAGGCTATATGCGTCCTGTGCAAATCTTGAATGTTGGCACCACCATCATTTCATTTCGTCGCCCTTCATGTCATAATGCATTAAACATACCTTACTAAAAACACTATTTCGCCAATAAAATTTAATCACTTCCGTCATCTTGGATTTTAAAAGTCTCGTGGTACATCCCATATTAAGTCTTTTGAAGATACAGTACTCCTATATTATCAATAGGTGTTAATCATTATCACTCTACCCCCGATATACATACCACCCTTACTGTTTGTAAGTCAGTTAAAATGCATGTTTGCCACTAAAGATAAGTCATGGTCAGTAAGAATGTGTGTTGGATTCAGTGTTTTTAAAATGTCGCATACTACACCAAAATGTCAAATATCCTTTACTGACCCACTGTGGACGCTTTTAACATTAAACTGCCATAGTAACATACTGATTTAAACAAAAATGGCTGGGTAATGTTAAACTGGCCTTGCTCCTATTCTGTCACAGTTGTTTCCGTACTGACACTCATGATAATCGGCATGTACTTGCTATCGTGACATACTGACACTCATGATAATCGGCATGTACTTGCTATCGTGACGTACGTTTATCATTATTGCTTTGTTTCATTAGCTTACTTCTCATCGAACAGACCGTTTTTCACTAGATAGAAAGATATATTTTTATATACATTTTTCAGACTTGTCAGAGCTTTACCGTTTATCTTGCAATACTTTATGTTTGAAATCATACTGAATGCTTTACCTCTATCAAATGTTTCGGAAGGCTTTATATATATATATATATATATATATATATATATATATATATATATATATATATATATATATATATATATATATAAAATGTTTCGGAAGTCTTTATATATATATATATATATATATATATAAAATGTTTCAGAAGGCTTTATCTATATATCAAATGTTTCTGAAGGTTTATATATATATATATATATATATATATATATATATATATATATATATATATTAAATGTTTCGGAAGGCTTTATATATATATATATATAATGTTTCGGAAGGCTTTATATATATATCAAATGTTTCGGAAGGCTTTATATATTTATCAAATGTTTCGGATGGCTTTATATTTACGAAGTGTTTGTGTAGTTCTTCATTTTTACACTTTTAGAAAGTTACGTTTGATCAGCACACTATGGCCGTTATTGTGATGTGATGTCGTTAAACGCCAATACATACATAGCTATAAGATATAAAGATAATACATTTTTAGAAAATTCAACGTCAGTTACAGCATACACCCTTGTACTGGATACAAAGTGATAAGACATTTATACTCTTAAATTAAATTTATGAATATTCCCGACTCCTTTTTTTACTATCCTTACATCTTATACGTACACTCTTGTATACCATACGAATGTACAAATTTGTGCTAATCGAGAGATTAGAGAAAATGCACAACAGAATTTAAGATTCTGAACCCTCAACAATTTTCAATGTTCATCTTTTAATGATACATTATTGAGCCGTTTCCAAGTACAACAACCAACCTATCAACGTGTTTCAAACATTTTGTTTTATATCCAGTTTATAACAAGTTGGAATGTAAAAGATGTTTTTATCATGAATAATGCGTAGGCCAGACGAATTCTATATGGGACTGCCCACGCCTTCTCTGCAATATTTATATACAAGTAACATTTTATACCTTTTCCTAGCCATACTTGAAATATCATTAAGTACGTCAATGCACGGCTTTAAATCATTTAGTGCGTTTCCTCAAACACGTTGAATGTTATATAAGATGAAAGAAAAGGTCAAAGGTATATTAATTATGTGCAAAGTTTTATGCCTCAATGTTCATGGCAACATCAACGATGTCTTCGGCAAGATATATTACAATTGACGATCATTACCTATCACTGATATACTGAACGTTGTGACATAATAATTATGGACGTATTATGTTATAAAGTTCATAAAAATCGTGTAACGATCCAATTGTATGACGTCGTCATGACAAAACGCTTTATCTTCGTGTTGAATATGATTTATATCTCACGAAGAGATTTATAAATCTTCCAATAATTGTGAAATACATGAAGTACATGTAAAATATGACTCACACAGTCTTATATCATCCTTCTATGAACAGAACATCATTTCTTGGACCTTGAATTTGTGCACGTGGATCTGTTATGTATGTATGTATGTATGTATGTATGTATGTATGTATGTATGTATGTATGCATATATGTATGTATATGTATATATGCATGTATGTGTGTGCATATATATATATATATATATATATATATATATATATATATATATATATATATGTATGCATGTATGTATGTATGTATGTATGCATGCATGCATGTATGTATGTATGTATGTATGTATGTATGTAATTGTATGTATGTATGTATATATGTATGTATGTATCTATGTATGTATGTGTGTGTGTGTGTGCGTGCGTGCGTGCGTGGGAGCGTGTGTGTGTGTGTGATTTAGATTTTTAGCGTAGCATTAACAATTTTTCAGTCATATCGCTACGATGTCTGCAGTGTGACAGTTTCTAGTGATGTCTAGCACTGAGGCATCATGCCGCAGACATGTAGCATGATGTCCCACCCAGTCACATTATCCTGACACCAGGCCAACCAGTCCTAACACTAACTTCTTAATGCTGAGCGCCAAGCGAGGCAGCTGTTAGTACCATTTTTATAAGTCTTTGGTATGACTCGGCCAGGGATCGAACCCACGACCTCCCGCATCCAAGGCGGACGACGTATGTATGTATGCATTTATGTATGTATGTATGTATGTATGTATGTATGTATGTATGTATGTATGTATGCATGCGTGTGTGTGTGTGCGTGCGTGCGTGCGTGCGTATGTATGTATGTATGTCGACAGGTAAGTAGATAGGAAGGCAGGTAAGTAAGCAAAAACGATGATTGCGTTTCGATCTAAATAACATTACAACTCTCACCTTTCACAAAAATGTAACTTAATGGAGAACAAAAGTCAACCGTTCAATGCTCTAAATTATGTGATCCTTCATTCTAATCAGATAGAATGATACATTTTCATTAAACATTGACAGTTATTTTGTGATAGCTAATAATAGTTTATAGTTTATTTAATTGTAGCGATTTATTGAAAGAAGGTTTTTCTTATTAACGGAAACCTGTTTTGCATTTCGTTTGAAAAGTCATTCTTGCATTGTACGTTTGAGATTAAGTCTAATTCCAAACGTCATGCTAGAAAATAAACTAGTAATAGGTACGAAACATAATCAACAGGTTGAAACAGAGGTTGTGGTGATGGTGGTGGTGGTGGTGAACAGGTAAACATAGACTTCATTTAAATGTCATTTTATCTTACCGTCGGAAACGTAAAATGAAAATTCCAAACTATTGATATCTCTCTGTATCAGTTCGTTATAATTTGCTTTTTTTCTGTGTTTCTATATTACATAACAAAATCTTATCTTGTTTCTCTCTGCGTTTCCATATTACATAACTAATAGTGTGCCTGTTTTCTCTGCGTTTCGATATTACATAATAAATATTACATAATAAAGAACTTACTTTTTCTCTATGCATTTCTATATTATAAGGTAAAGAATATCATGTACCTGTCACTATCGTACTTACATATAATGTGATTTAAATTATTTATAACCTGACTTGTATATATGTCTGAACCACGCACAAGCGATCATTAAATAATGTACAAGTCCATGATAAACAATTCGCATATTTCATAAAGCGTTTCTTCGTGGTCTGTCAAAGCGTCTTTGCCTTTTGAAAAATCACGTGTGTAATGCTTTGTTGTGAACCCAGATGCTTATTCATTTGTAAGAAGCGAATGCTTACTTGTAGTATTATTTATAATTTTGAAAGCAACACGTAACACAAAAAATAGCAGCGTAAACAACAAAAAAGCAGTACAAAATGCACGTATCACATCTTAAAAAAGCATGTACTATACTTATACAATATACGAAAGAAGTAGGTATTACACAAGTAATATAAAACAAGAGCTTGAATAAACCTAAAATTGCCCATAAGGCTTTCTTCCAATTCAGTCTCTGCTGTAGTTCAAGGTTCAGGCTTTCTTCCGATTGTGTTTTAGCTGTAGTTCAAGGTTTAGGTGGTGAAACGTTAGAATAAACAAAAATAAAAATAAGCCAGGACGATATTCTTCAAATATAACAAAGCATACAAAAGAGATATATAACTCATAAAAATTAAATTAAACAGCTCAGAATATGCCATGCAATTTAATTGTGTGTGTGTGTGTGGTTTGGATTTTTAACGTAGCTTTAACAATGTTTTAGTAAAATCGCTACGATGTCTATAGTGTAGCAGTTTATAGTGATTTCTAGCACTGGGCCATCGTGCTGCAGACATGTGACCACATGTCCCACCCAGTCACATTATCCTGACACCAGGCCGACCTGTCCTTATACGTACCCCTTAATGGTAAGCGCCATGCGAGGCAGCTGCTAGTATCATTTGTATAAGTCTTTGTTACGACTCAGTCGGGGTTCGATCACGCGACCTCCTGAATCCGAGGCGGACGCTCTAACCACTTAGGCAGCAGATTCTATAACTCAAATGAAACAAATTATTAAAATGTGCGAATGTTTAGCAAAGGTAATCGAATATACGATGGTCCGCGAAAATGTATGTTATATGTACTGAGTACCAAATTGTTTTTACCCAATTATATTGTTTCGTTCTAAAGCTGGCGAATCCTTCCTCGACAAAATCAACGTCTCTTCTCGATATTATCCGGTCTCAACAAATTACTACACAAAAAGGTTAATTTGAGTTAGTGCTTTATGAATAAAGGGATCTTGTTTACAAATACATCTACATTACTAATCGTAAACATAGATCAATTTTGAAAAACGTTTTGGAAATTAAAAGAAAATATGCATTTTCTCATATGTGTATATGCTCACTTTAAATGACTTTTTCAAATAACAAATTGATAACCCAATGTAAAACTAGTGATATGGTAGCCTCGGTACTTTTGGAACGTGCCAGTCTCTATATCGACTATCAGATGAACAATCTACACAAAACAGTAAACACAGAATAAAAACCTGTAAAAATAAAAAAAAAACATCACTTGATACTGATTATTTCTACAACTATAAAAAACAAGAAAATGTTTGTGACTCTTGTACTGAAACCATTGGTTTGAGTATCCTGGCGGGCTAATCCAGTAGTTCTGGTGGCTTTTGTTTCTTTCCTGGTCTCTGTTTGCAGCTGTGGGAAATTATATTCAAAATAATTCAAATAAAAAGTGCCCATGGGATAAGAAATTTTATTCCACTGGACTTGTATTTTATTCAGTAAGATACGTTGATATTTATTAAGTTACTCCTTCCCTTTACCCTGTTTTCTATGTCATCATGCCAACTTATTATGAGATAGATGACTTTTTCCTACCTGAGTATAATAATGTAAACAACCAGATCTGGTCTGTAATTGTGCATGAAAATATGCTTATTTTCGTCATGGTCAAGTTTGGCACTTTTTTGTCCCAACGAGTTTCGGATGTGCGAGTGGAAGTTTTGTTTATGAATGACATCAGAATTGTGTTATTCTTCACCTGGAGATAAGCTAGAACTAAATGTTAGGGAATGTCGCACAATAATCATGTTGGACGAGTGGATATATGAGAATGAAGGGGACCGGTTCAACATTTTATTTTCCTTTCTCTTTTAAGAGGTATGTGCTATTTGCATGTGTGGTCATTAATGTTCCCACTGCTTCGTGGTCTTTCTCAACTATCTCGCTTGAGTGTTTGAAGAGTTTCCATAAATGGTCATTTCATATTTCGTTCTGAATAAAGTAAATCTGTGTATCTTTATTTCTTCTGAATCTAATAGATAGATAGATAGATAGATAGATAGATAGATAGATAGATAGATAGATAGATAGATAGATAGATGGATGGATGGATGGATGGATGAGTGGGTGGGTGGGTGGATGGATGGATGGATGGATGTCCAACTTCCGAAGCAGGCTCGAACTCGGTTCGGGCAGAGCCTAAGTTTATATAAACATTGTCAGTGGTCAAGTTCAAGGAATTGAGAGAAGGATACAATATTATATAACGTCGGTGATCTGCGTAAATACAGTAGCTCTTTACGAGCTAATTTACCGACGAAGGGTCGTGTTCAGTTTCTTACGGTTTATGTCTGCAAATTTTAATAAACTGCGATGTCGCCACATTAACGTGTATATGTAGTGCATTCTTTGTCTGCATACCTATCTATAGTTTTTTTCTTCTTCTTCATGTATTGCTTTTGTAATTTCCATCTTGTAGTCAAGGTCAATCTAGCATTTTATTGCACAGATTTGATACAGTTTAGTTTTGACAAATATGGAATAAACATTTATATTCTAACGTTTCAGTTACATTGTAGTCGTAACATATGTACGTATGAAGGATTGCCTGACGTTCAGGTGGATATGTCTGATTGCCGTGTCTGAACAATGGCTTTCCAACGAATGTTTTAATGCATGTCACCGACTTGTACTGAGTAGTTGCTAATTTCTAAAAATACAAATCATGATATTTCTTTGACTAGTCTGTGTTTGTGAATAAAAGGCATTCATATGAAACGATTAATTACCAGAAGGATGCCGTTTAAAGCATGAATGATGTTAGATAAATGTAGCACTAACATGCAGCATTGGATATATTGTTAACGTGATAGTTACAGGAGACTCGATACAAACTGCTTGACAACCAATTAAATGGACAAACATGTGTTCTCAAACCATTTTCAAAGGTAGGATTGAAATATGTTGATGCATGTCGCCGATTTGCAATTGACTACATTAAATATTCACAAATCCATGAGTTGGGAGTATAAATAAATCATTACATACAGTCTCTCTCTCTCTCTCTCTCTCTCTCTCTCTCCTTCATTTGTCTATATACATGTACATGTCTGCTTTTACTCTTTCATCTGCATTCGAACTCTTTCTAATTTACATAGCTCTCTATCCTTATTATTTACATGTATATTTCTTGGATAACTTGAATTATTGGAATATGGTGCCAACAGAGATACAAAGAAAACAAAAGTTTCAATAAATATAAAGAAATTTCCTTCAAATACACCATATTTTATCTTATTGTTTTACTCATGTTGGATATAACGTTTGAGGCGATCTCAAATTTCAAAAGGGTAAGTTCAATTTCTAGTTTAAATAAATTTGTACATACCCTGTGTTATGCATAATTATACCTTTCCAAGTTTTAGTGTGTCATGCCAGTGTTGTATTCATTTTTATCTGTTATCACTTTTAACTGGGATTAAGAGGCAGATTGCTTCCGAAATTACTAAACCTAATTTATTATCAGCTGTGCATTGTGGTTCTAGTGGTTTTATCTTGCTGAAAAGGACGAGCACATAGGCAATGCCATGAAATTATCAGGCAAAGGTTTCATCTCTGGAGAATTCAACCCACGTTGTTTGCATTGAATAACCAATCCATGCTACATTTGTGCACTAGACTTAACGCTTGGGATTACATTTAGCTTTACTTAAATGTAAACGGAGTGATAAAAGAAACGTTGTTTCAAAGCTGGCCAGCATAGAACAAGAGGAAAAGTTCCAGTTATCTGCCTTTAGCCCTTTCCTTCACAGAAATTGAAATCTTTACCGTAATTTGGATAACTTAATTCAAATTCCTCTTTGAATCTTCAATCTTGAATTCTGAGCAACAGATTCGCATTAAATTATTCAACGCTCAAACAGCAAAGCCGCACAGAAATAGTTAACTTTATCAACTGCCAGAATATGGACGTCTTTTTCTGAACAGAAACATGGCTTTAAAAAAAACAAACAACAGGCGATAAGCCAAACTGGACGGATCTAACACCCTCCGGTTATTCCATCAAGTTCCCACTCGACTCGCGCGAGGTGAAATTGCTGCCATCGCAAATAACTCCAGAGACCAATGCCTTAAACACACCACAAGATTCAAGTTTGACCACACATCGTTAAAACTGATCCAAAT
Source organism: Sinohyriopsis cumingii (assembly GCA_028554795.2). NCBI lineage: Eukaryota > Metazoa > Mollusca > Bivalvia > Unionida > Unionidae > Sinohyriopsis > Sinohyriopsis cumingii. Next base: position 53,166,720 of record CM068842.1, on the reverse strand, counting down.
CTCAACCATAATTGAATAAAGGTCAGTCCATTTATTACACCTCTACCGCCCTCCTTGCCAAAACAACAAGCTGGGTGAATCTCCTGCAGAAAAATTGGCCTAATCCAGTGCTAAAGATTACGAAAAGCTAATGTCAAGCAATATATATTTACAACACATCAAACAGCCGTCTCTCACGTCGACCTTCCGGATCTGTTTGGAAATTTCTTTCGTGACAAAATGCAATCCATTAGAGATAAGCTTGACAGCAAAAGTTCAAGTGACTAATCGCCTCCATAAAGTTGTGATACAGAATATTAACGTCAACCTTAAATAGTTTTTGAACCTATCTATATGGATATGGTACATACAAATGTGATGAAGAGCGGCCCAAAATCATGTGAACTCCTCTATCCTAGTCCGAGATATCACTGCAGCTTGAGTGGTTAGATTCAACATTGCTTTAACTACCTGATGTTATCGATATTTCTCTCTCACTCGGGTAATTCCCATCATTTTTCAAAACTGCCATTATAAAGCCTATGTTGAACAAACAGGCGCTTAACTATAATGAATTAAAGAACAACCACTCTGTTTCTAAAGTTTTATTCATGTTTTAAAAATAATAAAAAATTCTTTTTAAAAGTTGTTCTATCCCAATGTGTTTCTCATCGGAATTCAAATATACTTTTTAGCATTGTCAGTTTGCACATCACCTTTCGTCTTACTACTAAGACTGACATTCTGAGCGTAGTAGACTAGCTGCTCTCTTGTTTGGATAATGGAAATACTACAGTCCTCACCCCCCACCCACCTTGACTTGTTTTCGGCATTTGACACAATAGACCATGATATATTTTTTCTAACGTTTCAGTTACATTGTAGTCGTAACATATGTACGTATGAAGGATTGCCTGACGTTCAGGTGGATATGTCTGATTGCCGTCTCTGAACAATGGCTTTCCAACGAATGTTTTAATGCATGTCACCGACTTGTACTGAGTAGTTGTTAATTTCTAAAAATACAAATCGTGATATTTCTTTGACTAGTCTGTGTTTGTGAATAAAAGGCATTCATATGAAACGATTAATTACCAGAAGGATGCCGTTTAAAGCATGAATGATGTTAGATAAATGTAGCACTAACATGCAGCATTGGATATATTGTTAACGTGATAGTTACAGGAGACTCGATACAAACTGCTTGACAACCAATTAAATGGACAAACATGTGTTCTCAAACCATTTTCAAAGGTAGGATTAAAATATGTTGATGCATGTCGCCGATTTGCAATTGACTACATTAAATATTCACAAATCCATGAGTTGGGAGTATAAATAAATCATTACATACAGTCTCTCTCTCTCTCTCTCTCTCTCTCTCTCTGCTTCATTTGTCTATATACATGCACATGTCTGCTTTTGCTCTTTCATCTGCATTCGAACTCTTTCTAATTTACATAGCTCTCTATCCTTATTATTTACATGTATATTTCTTGGATAACTTGAATTATTGGAATATGGTGCCAACAGAGATACAAAGAAAACAAAAGTTTCAATAAATATAAAGAAATTTCCTTCAAATACACCATATTTTATCTTATTGTTTTACTCATGTTGGATATAACGTTTGAGGCGATCTCAAATTTCAAAAGGGTAAGTTCAATTTCTAGTTTAAATAAATTTGTACATACCCTGTGTTATGCATAATTATACCTTTCCAAGTTTTAGTGTGTCATGCCAGTGTTGTATTCATTTTTATCTGTTATCACTTTTAACTGGGATTAAGAGGCAGATTGCTTCCGAAATTACTAAACCTAATTTATTATCAGCTGTGCATTGTGGTTCTAGTGGTTTTATCTTGCTGAAAAGGACGAGCACATAGGCAATGCCATGAAATTATCAGGCAAAGGTTTCATCTCTGGAGAATTCAACCCACGTTGTTTGCATTGAATAACCAATCCATGCTACATTTGTGCACTAGACTTAACGCTTGGGATTACATTTAGCTTTACTTAAATGTAAACGGAGTGATAAAAGAAACGTTGTTTCAAAGCTGGCCAGCATAGAACAAGAGGAAAAGTTCCAGTTATCTGCCTTTAGCCCTTTCCTTCACAGAAATTGAAATCTTTACCGTAATTTGGATAACTTAATTCAAATTCCTCTTTGAATCTTCAATCTTGAATTCTGAGCAACAGATTCGCATTAAATTATTCAACGCTCAAACAGCAAAGCCGCACAGAAATAGTTAACTTTATCAACTGCCAGAATATGGACGTCTTTTTCTGAACAGAAACATGGCTTTAAAAAAAACAAACAACAGGCGATAAGCCAAACTGGACGGATCTAACACCCTCCGGTTATTCCATCAAGTTCCCACTCGACTCGCGCGAGGTGAAATTGCTGCCATCGCAAATAACTCCAGAGACCAATGCCTTAAACACACCACAAGATTCAAGTTTGACCACACATCGTTAAAACTGATCCAAATCTCAACCATAATTGAATAAAGGTCAGTCCATTTATTACACCTCTACCGCCCTCCTTGCCGAAACAACAAGCTGGGTGAATCTCCTGCAGAAAAATTGGCCTAATCCAGTGCTAAAGATTACGAAAAGCTAATGTCAAGCAATATATATTTACAACACATCAAACAGCCGTCTCTCACGTCGACCTTCCGGATCTGTTTGGAAATTTCTTTCGTGACAAAATGCAATCCATTAGAGATAAGCTTGACAGCAAAAGTTCAAGTGACTAATCGCCTCCATAAAGTTGTGATACAGAATATTAACGTCAACCTTAAATAGTTTTTGAACCTATCTATATGGATATGGTACATACAAATGTGATGAAGAGCGGCCCAAAATCATGTGAACTCCTCTATCCTAGTCCGAGATATCACTGCAGCTTGAGTGGTTAGATTCAACATTGCTTTAACTACCTGATGTTATCGATATTTCTCTCTCACTCGGGTAATTCCCATCATTTTTCAAAACTGCCATTATAAAGCCTATGTTGAACAAACAGGCGCTTAACTATAATGAATTAAAGAACAACCACTCTGTTTCTAAAGTTTTATTCATGTTTTAAAAATAATAAAAAATTCTTTTTAAAAGTTGTTCTATCCCAATGTGTTTCTCATCGGAATTCAAATATACTTTTTAGCATTGTCAGTTTGCACATCACCTTTCGTCTTACTACTAAGACTGACATTCTGAGCGTAGTAGACTAGCTGCTCTCTTGTTTGGATAATGGAAATACTACAGTCCTCACCCCCCACCCACCTTGACTTGTTTTCGGCATTTGGCACAATAGACCATGATATATTTTTTCTAACGTTTCAGTTACATTGTAGTCGTAACATATGTACGTATGAAGGATTGCCTGACGTTCAGGTGGATATGTCTGATTGCCGTCTCTGAACAATGGCTTTCCAACGAATGTTTTAATGCATGTCACCGACTTGTACTGAGTAGTTGTTAATTTCTAAAAATACAAATCGTGATATTTCTTTGACTAGTCTGTGTTTGTGAATAAAAGGCATTCATATGAAACGATTAATTACCAGAAGGATGCCGTTTAAAGCATGAATGATGTTAGATAAATGTAGCAATAACATGCAGCATTGGATATATTGTTAACGTGATAGTTACAGGAGACTCGATACAAACTGCTTGACAACCAATTAAATGGACAAACATGTGTTCTCAAACCATTTTCAAAGGTAGAATTAAAATATGTTGATGCATGTCGCCGATTTGCAATTGACTACATTAAATATTCACAAATCCATGAGTTGGGAGTATAAATAAATCATTACATACAGTCTCTCTCTCTCTCTCTCTCTCTCTGCTTCATTTGTCTATATACATGTACATGTCTGCTTTTGCTCTTTCATCTGCATTCGAACTCTTTCTAATTTACATAGCTCTCTATCCTTATTATTTACATGTATATTTCTTGGATAACTTGAATTATTGGAATATGGTGCCAACAGAGATACAAAGAAAACAAAAGTTTCAATAAATATAAAGAAATTTCCTTCAAATACACCATATTTTATCTTATTGTTTTACTCATGTTGGATATAACGTTTGAGGCGATCTCAAATTTCAAAAGGGTAAGTTCAATTTCTAGTTTAAATAAATTTGTACATACCCTGTGTTATGCATAATTATACCTTTCCAAGTTTTAGTGTGTCATGCCAGTGTTGTATTCATTTTTATCTGTTATCACTTTTAACTGGGATTAAGAGGCAGATTGCTTCCGAAATTACTAAACCTAATTTATTATCAGCTGTGCATTGTGGTTCTAGTGGTTTTATCTTGCTGAAAAGGACGAACACATAGGCAATTCCATGAAATTATCAGGCAAAGGCTTCATCTCTGGAGAATTCAACCCACGTTGTTTGCATTGAATAACCAATCCATGCTACATTTGTGCACTAGACTTGACGTTTGGGATTACATTTAGCTTTACTTAAATGTAAACGGAGTGATAAAAAGAAACGTTGTTTCAAAGCTGGCCAGCATAGAACAAGAGGAAAAGTTCCAGTTATCTGCCTTTAGCCCTTTCCTTCACAGAAATTGAAATCTTTACCGTAATTTGGATAACTTAATTCAAATTCCTCTTTGAATCTTCAATCTTGAATTCTGAGCAACAGATTCGCATTAAATTATTCAACGCTCAAACAGCAAAGCCGCACAGAAATAGTTAACTTTATCAACTGCCCGAATATGGACGTCTTTTTCTGAACAGAAACATGGCTTTAAAAAAACAAACAACAGGCGATAAGCCAAACTGGACGGATCTAACACCCTCTGGTTATTCCATCAAGTTCCCACTCGACTCGCGCGAGGTGAAATTGCTGCCATCGCAAATAACTCCAGAGACCAATGCCTTAAACACACCACAAGATTCAAGTTTGACCACACATCGTTAAAACGGATCCAAATCTCAACCATAATTGAATAAAGGTCAGTCCATTTATTTCACCTCTACCGCCCTCCTTGCCGAAACAACAAGCTGGGTGAATCTCCTGCAGAAAAATTGGCCTAATCCAGTGCTAAAGATTACGAAAAGCTAATGTCAAGCAATATATATTTACAACACATCAAACAGCCGTCTCTCACGTCGACCTTCCGGATCTGTTTGGAAATTTCTTTCGTGACAAAATGCAATCCATTAGAGATAAGCTTGACAGCAAAAGTTCAAGTGACTAATCGCCTCCATAAAGTTGTGATACAGAATATTAACGTCAACCTTAAATAGTTTTTGAACCTGTCTATATGGATATGGTACATACAACTGTGATGAAGAGCGGCCCAAAATCATGTGAACTCCTCTATCCTAGTCCGAGATATCACTGCAGCTTGAGTGGTTAGATTCAACATTGCTTTAACTACCTGATGTTATCGATATTTCTCTCTCACTCGGGTAATTCCCATCATTTTTCAAAACTGCCATTATAAAGCCTATGTTGAACAAATAGACGCTTAACTATAATGAATTAAAGAACAACCACTCTGTTTCTAAAGTTTTATTCATGTTTTAAAAATAATAAAAAATTCTTTTTAAAAGTTGTTCTATCCCAATGTGTTTCTCATCGGAATTCAAATATACTTTTTAGCATTGTGCAGTTTGCACATCACCTTTCGTCTTACTACTAAGACTGACATTCTGAGCGTAGTAGACTAGCTGCTCTCTTGTTTGGATAATGGAAAGACTACAGTCCTCACCCCCCACCCACCTTGACTTGTTTTCGGCATTTGACACAATAGACCATGATATATTTTTTCACCGTCTCCAACATGTGCTTGGAAATCACTATGCAAACTTATTATGGATCAAGTCCTACTTAGTCTACAGGATACAAATCGTGTCCAATTATGGACAACATTCCATGCAATTTGGTTCTATGTTTTGGTGTACCGCAAGGCTTTGTTCTTGACTCCGTTCTCTTCATTATATACACACAGCCGCTCTCAGATGTTATAGCTGGACATCCAGTATCTCACCAATTGTACCCAGACGACAGTCAAATATACAAATCTAGCAACCAAACCGAAATTGAGGCTACCATCCAAGGACTAGAGAGGTGCAATTCCGATGTGAAGTCATGCATGACATATAACAAGTGACAAATGAATGATGATAAAATTCAAGCCATCCTGATCACCACTCAAAGCTTTCTCATTCACATCCTTTACTTCAAACAATAGGCATCAACAATACCAAATATAATTTACACAGTCATTACGAAACCAAGGTGTGAATCTCGACATCATTCTCTCCTTATACCGACATTCATGAATATATACAAGACTGCGCATCTGGAGCCGAGACATAGCTTTTATCGCAATTTTCTTTCAGATGATGATCCTAGAACACTTGTGTGTTACTTAATGCTATCAAGGCTGGATTATTGTCATTAACATCTGTCTTGGTATCTGCTACAGAAACTTCAAAACACAGCTGCTCTGATTATTCTTATATTACGAATATCTAAGTACCTCTCCAACCTACCTTGTAACCTTCACTTGCTACCCGTTCGATCCATAATCAAACAAAATATCTGTTCTCTATGCCACATTTCGTTGACTGGCTCCAGTTCAATATACCTATCTAACCTCGGCCAGGATTGCACGCCATCTAGAAACTTACGCTCCTCTTCTGACATTCGTATTCTTATTATTCCAATTGTAAAAACGAAGTCATATCGACATCGTTCTTTTGCGGACCACGACCCAGCCACATTGGTTTTAGACACAAATATACTGATCTCATTCAAGAGCACTCTTAAAAAAAATCCTTGTTTTGACTACAAGAACAGACTTAAAGACTAAATGCTGTCTACTGCCTGAAATATTGTCAGCATGATTTTGTTTGTGTTATTTCATAATCTTGTCGTTGTATATGTTTTCTGTTATCGAATATTGTAAAGCGCTTAAAACTTTTAAAGATTAGGCACTGCACTAAGTCCACATTATTATTATTATTATTATTATTATTATTATTAGAGCAAATCTTGCAATTTATGGCGTTTGGTAGGATTGGGGGAAGGGTACTCCCAATATATTATGTAAATTACCATAGAAGTCCCACCCCGTGTTTCATTGTGTAGGGAGTAAAATTAGTGATAGAGAGAGGTAAGGCTCCGAGCCCCCAGTCAGCAATGCCGACAGTTACATTACTGAGAACACAAAAGGTGAAATTCAAAAGAATAACAATTTGATACAATTCAATATTCAAATGATAATAATGTCTCAATCACTCTTCTTCTTCTCGACCAAGTGATAGCCTATTGCATCCTTTTATTTATAGTGTGAGATCGCTTTTCCACCTGTCCTTGTTTTCTACTCATTTGTATCTCTCCTATCCCGCAATTTCTTCTCTACTTCCTACTTCCCTCCTAACTCCTTTTATAGACTGCTCCTTCTCTCCTCCTCCTCGACTCCTTTTCCTCCTCCTCCTGGACTCTGCTCTCCAACTAGCCTTCGATTCACTATAGACTTCTTCACTAGTCTCTATTCCGTCTCTCTCCTAGAGACTCGGGACTAAACCACACCGGACGTCTGTCCCATAAAAGCTTCCTGTGAAAACACAAGGACGTTAGCATATTTACTTAGCCATCTCGTCTCATACTAAACCAACAATCAATCATCAGATAAAGGTTATTACATTTTTCGGTCACGAATTCGTGCGCATCGAAATACCCATACGCTCTTGTATGGTAAACAACGTCGTAATAAAAGCACGGTATCAACTACTTATCATACAGACATCAATAAATTGCGTCACATCAGTATATATATTCTTAATCTCATTATACTGAACAATAGCATAACAATCAGTACATGACACTCCCACAAGTGTACACAATTATTCAAATATCCATAATAACTAATTTTACACACTGCAACCATTTTCCAAAGTTACAATTCAATTTAACAGTTGCAAAATCTAGAATATCACATGAATAAATGCTCATTTGGACCATAATATTATTTTGGAACTATTGTGAGTTATTCAGAGGAGATCTGGACAACGCAATTTTAACAAAGTCACGATTCTTGCCAGACCAGTATATTTCCAGTTTTGAAATTTATACGGAAATGTTCACTCTTTTGGAGATTCAGAGAATGTTTTTAGGACAATGTGGATTCCATTCTGATACTTCAAGTTCTTCTCACATTTTCACTTATAATGTTTAGGATTAAATTATTAAAGTTTAACAAAACTTACTGGTTTTCCTTCTTTTTGTGACTTAGTTTATGACCACAGAGTCGTAAATACTAATTTGTCTTGAGTGTCAAACAATATTACCTTGATATGAATTTCGAGAGAATTCATTGAAGTTACTCCTTTGTATATAATAGAAATTTCATGCTGAGCATTATTGGATTTATCTGTCTTAAAGGATAGGAATTGATTTTACTTTGTCTGGAAATGTTATGCAAACGGAATGAATTGCTGTTTAGCAAAAAATGTAGTTGGGACAAGATGAGAAGTCCATTAACTGATTCGTGTAATTAAGTTGTGAATTCTTTTCAATCGAGAAATCGGCGCATTTAACCGACACAGTTCATTTAGTGATTTATAGCCCACAGAGGCGTAGTACGCTTTGTCGAGGTAATGTCATAGTCCATTTAGGAATGCGGCGAGCGCTAGGAGAAGACATTAAGTTCATTGTAATAGAGTTGTGTATCAACGGCAGGTTGTTAACTCACCCACATTAGCCTTAGTCTTATTGGATTACGATAAGATGGTATCTGACGTATCATGAGTAGGGATTATTGTTCGATCCCAGGAGTAAAAAGAGCCTACTTAATATTTTGGTTCCTGTGTTGTTGTTTTTTTTAAGGGGAAATATATCCATATCTGTACCACGAAGTGTTAAAACAAGGAGACAACCAAACTATGTTGATGACTCGAATAGAGAAGGAATACGGCGACTCTGAACTGTAACAAACGTTGACCTTGAGAGTACCGAAAGCAGCCAGGTTATGCAGCATGCTGAGCATAATGGGTTCGATCGTTCGTTCGATTCTATGATGAAATTTGCTTGATCGGTATGACTGAACGGCTAATTACATTTCTTATAAGTTTTGTAATTCTATTTCTAAAAGAAAGCGTATACTTAAAATGTCATGCTCAATTTCAATTTGCTTAAAGATTTGATTAAATTGTTATATTTTACTGTCGGAGGTTAGTTTCGTTCTGTTCTAAATCTTTACTCGGATCTGTGTTATTCCATCCATTAATTTCATATTTTATTTTATTGTTTATTCGATCCCATTGTTTGTTTAGTAGCATGTCAATGATCAGCTGATTGTTAAGTAGTATTTTCGCATAATCCACATCTAAGAAAATAATGAAAGCAAACGTCACGGAAATCATGTTTGCATTTGCAGCTTTCCATACTTGTGCGAAACCCTGCTGGGATCTATAAAAAGATCAGGTGACATCTTCAAGTGATGTACGGTCGGTGTTCCGGCAATATGACTTCGTGATAGTGGACGACACCCTTCTACAAGTTTATGGGAGCAAACCTATTCGTCTGAGGTTTATAACTTTAATTTGTAGTTATATAAAACTTATTATTTTAAAGATGATTCTTAAATGACCATAGGAATAAAGAAATTAAATAGAACAATGATGAAGTTTCTGTTTGATAACGGTGAGACAAATTGGTCAAAGCGATGTCAGTTTAGTACTACGTATCGGAAAATTACCAGAGTTGAAACGATGCAGGGACAACGTTTGTACTTGTTGAAATAGATGTCATAAGATTTATTTTTGTGCAATATAATTGATTAAATTGCTATTCTTTATATACGAGGGATCTTGTTATTCTATTGTATATCTCTTAAATCCATATCTATTACATCGATCAAAATATTATTTTTGTTACCCACTCGACCCGGGCAATAATGCATCAAGTATGTGGTTTTCATATCAGCCTATAATTGAATAATATAAAGCGATATGAATTATCTACTAATATAACGTGATTGATTTTTGTTTTTAAGTTTTCAAAATGATTCAGTTATGCTGAAGTTATTCCATATGAATTTTTCAGTGAACTAAAGTTGTTTTGTCAAATATGTTTGTCATGAGAAGAAAATACATGAGATAACAGTACATTAAGAGAATATACACATAAAACACAACTTTCCAACTTTTGGAGCACTGTTTCAATTGAAAATAAAATTCTTATATTCAACTATATCTAAACTTATTTGATATTCTTGGATAGTAATCTAATTGTCTGTACGTATCCTGTCTTTCGCGGTTTGACCCCCACAATATTTGATTTTGATTAAATAACCATCAGCATGTAAGGCCCGAAATTATTAATAACATATTGTGTCAAACGCTTCGCAGGTTTCTGGAGTCGTTATGTGCAATTACTTACACGGGTTGTAATATTAACATTTTACTAAACGTGGTGGATATTGAGTAAATTGTGAACACATGGAATGTAATATCAATCGGACAAACTATCTCTGCGATTCACAGTTCAGGATGTCTATGCAGAAGCTTCATGAATAAAATGTATTTTGACGAATGTATTGCATTTAGAACACTTTGATGAATAGACTGCATTGCATTTAGAACACTTTGATGAATAAATTGCATTGCAGTTTGATGAATTTAGTTTATTTTTGCATTTCAGGTTGCATATCTGATGTTGCTGAAATTTAAGACTACATCTTTGTCTCCCCAAAAGTCTTTCGAATGTCAGAAAGAATTAATATTTTGGACTAAATTAATTTTCAGTTTCTGTTATAGATCGCTTTGGTACTAGATGCGTTGAAGACATCATGAAATTGTTGCAAATTGTAAAAACTCTTTCTGCCAAGCATAACTGCTTACCGCTTGAACTAGAAGGTGTGTGTGTGTGTATGTGTGTATGTCTGTGTTCGTGGGCGTGGGCTTTTAAAAATGAACAATGAGAAATGCAACTTCTTGGAACGTAATGTTGGCGTTTTTTCTTTTACTTCTTCATATTCATATGGTCTTCTAGCGATTTCCACAGCCCACGAAATGTTTGAGATATTAATAAACGTTTTTGTGGGTGTTTTCTTTGGTGTTTTACGGCAAATTAAAATTTTCAATGTTATGTGGTGAAGATGTAAGTAAAATAAAGTGTCTTGTCCAAGCACACACGTTAGTAGCGGACGCGGTTTAATCGGATTGAGTGAATCAAATATGCACCCCTCTAGTAACGGGTTCAACGCGATATCTTCTGAACCACTGCGGCCCAAAAAAGTAGAACGGAACAAGTGTAAATAAACCTTAATAGCAGAAACTGGCAACGACTTTTAATAGCTCAAAAATGCGGTTGCTTCACCATTATTTTCCCCCGTTTTAAAATTCCGTGTGGAGATACAAGAATTTTTAAATATCAAAATTCATACGCACTAGACTAGTCGTACTATTTTAAAATTACTGGACCATTTAGACCAGGAAGACAATAATAAAAAGTCAATTGCAACCTTTAAACATTACAAATATTGTCACAATGTCATATGGTAATGAGTTCAACAGCTTTTATAGAGCGGTACACATATTTCACACCTTTCAAATGAAAGTAACAATATCGGTATCACCTTAAAACATGTATTGTTTGTAGGCTTTGGATGGGATAAGAGCGTGCAGAGATTTCTTCATGCTATAAAATATCATACATGAAAATACAAATGTGGCTTTGCTGAATTTATGTATCAAGGATAAACTTCAGAAAAATGATCTTCACATATTGCATTTAATGATGAATCCACATACATTAGCTGCATAGGTCATGAGAGTAGGGTGGCTCATGCATTTAACGATGAATCCACATACATTGGCTGCATAGGTCATGAGAGTAGGTTGTTGTTGTTGTTATGGGGTTTAACGCCAGTTTTCAGCACACGATAGGCTCTACATGGCGGCCAGTATTAATGGTGGAGGAAGAACCCGGAAAAAAACCGGAAAGAACCACCTACCCACGAGAAGCTACTGGCAAGCTTTCTCACATACCCATACTGGCTGAATTCGAGACTCGATCCGACGCAGACAGAGGTGAGATGGCAGTGAACCATAACGGAGAGCGCTTTAGAACACTCGGCCATTCGGGGCCCCCATGAGAGTAGGGTGGTTCATGCATTTAATGATGAATCCACATACATTAGGTGCATAGGTCATGACAGTAGGTTGATTCGTGCATTTAATTAATGAATCCACATACATTAGCTGCATAGGTCATGAGAGTAGGGAGATTCATGCATTTAATTAATGAATCCACATACATTAGCTGCATAGGTCATGAGAATAGGGTGGTTCATGCATTTAATGATGAATCCACATACATTAGCTGCATAGGTCATGAGAGTAGGGTGGTTCATGCATTTAATGATGAATCCACATACATTAGCTGCATAGGTCATGAGAATAGGGTGGTTCATGCATTTAATGATGAATCCACATACATTAGCTGCATAGGTCATGAGAGTAGGGTGGTTCAAGCACTTAATGATGAATCCACATACATTAGGTGCATAGGTCATGAGAATAGGGTGGTTCAAGCATTTAATGATGAATCCACATACATTAGCTGCATAGGTGATGAGAGTAGGGTGGTTCAAGCATTTAATGATGAATCCACATACATTAGCTGCAAAGGTAACGATAGTATCTTGGTTCAAACATCCAGTATATAAAGGAATAAATTATATATTTGACGCTAGTTCAAGCACATATTTGTATTTGGCTACAACATAGAAATGAAAATTATTAGCCATGATAACAAGAAGGTTTAAACAGGTCAGTATAAATTTCATATTTAATACGGATGAATATATAAATGTGTAAATGGCAAAATTTACAGCAATGTTGGTTTAAACGTATTTTATTTCCTAACTAATGTAAACGGGGACCTGGTACAAGTCATCATACATTAGATAATAAGAGTTTTTCCATACAAATATTGTGATACTTTTTAATGATACAGGACAAGCGATATAAAAATAAACTAACACAAAAAGTAAAGAAGATATCCAAGATAAGTCAACAATGATAATTTTGAAGAAGAATAACAAATCTTGTTTTCTTTCATTTTGAATTATTGTGAGCCAGTTTTGTAGAAATGGAAACGAATAACTAGTTAAAACCAAGGTTTAGATTTTGCCTTTGATTTGTGCATTGACTGCAAATGGGAAATAATAATATGCATTTTCGGTTTTACCAACAGTTACGTAAGACTTTGCTAGTGATAGACATACAATCTTTTTAAGGTGGGTACCTTGGTTTCTCATTTTCGTGTGAATAGCAAATTATTTGCGATGTGATTCTGATTATATTAATGCATTTTGTCAAATGTTTTGATGCTATTTTAAATCTGACATTTTATCTAGAGAAGTTTTGTTGATGTCGTAAATTGTATATTAAGGTTTCTTCTCCCTGAAATCAGCCGCTTCCTCATTAATATTGCTTTCGTAGACACTTCAGGTTAGACCTGGAAATTCACCAGCAGCATCTAAATGTAGCCTGTCTAATCTATCTGCATTTGAACATCCATCCCAAACAATATTTCATTGTTCTAAGATATGCATCAATTTGGGTGTCAAAGTTATATCTACGGATTTTCTATTTAATTTGTATTTGATGAATCTTACAGTGATTTAAATACTCTTTTAAACCATATTTTCAATATTTGATTGTAACACTTTATATCTAGCATTCGCCAAGAAGAGTAGGAAAGAAAACTGTCGTCGGCAGAAAGTCCGGCGAGGTTAGGTTGATCATCATCAGTATCGCTGATGTATGCAAGAAACAATAACGGTTTTAGAGCTGAATATTGCAGCATCTCAGCTGAAACAGATATTATGCAGTTTTCACGACAACACATTATAATCTATTAGAAAGATAACTGGTGATAATCAGATGTGATCTGTTCCATAGCTTTTAAGTTTTATTAATAAGACCTTTGTGCCAGACACAGGAGCAGGAGTTCAATACATATCCTAATATTGCACCCGCGTCTTCTCCACTATCGAGTGCGTCACTAAGAGCGATTGGTACATGGCTGAGGGATAAGGAAGTACTTTGTAAATTGTAGAGAGTATAAATACCCGCTGCAGAAGTTAATTCTACTGACTTTGTGATAATACTCTGAGTTTAAAGAATGATTAACAGAACAATCGACCAACACATTCCACAAGCAAGCGAAATAAACCCTTAAAGAAGAGATTACCCTACTCACATAAATGAACACTGGGAGGCAGACTTTATTGACAAGAAAAAATACAGAATTGGATGTAAACAGTTTTGTCAGTAAGGTATTATTTTTCAAAACATGCTGAAAATGTTGAAATAAAAATGGATGACGTGAGCAATGTTTACCTTTAGTGACCAAAAACCTGAAATGATTTAACTTGATTAGGATTATAAATTAGGAGCTGATGGAAAAGGTCGACATTTAATAAATTTGATCTTCCTCGGTCAAAAATATATCTGCAATTGGCACATCTAACGGAACCAATAGGTCGATTTCTCATGAAAAACAACTGAAGGATACAGTAACATAGATCAATAAGGATGACTTTAGCTAAAACAAGCAAAGAGGATGTCAGATCGAAAGTATGGATGAACCTATTTGGTTTATTGAAAATTGATACATTTAGAAGGCCTAAATAATGAACTTCTGTTTCCGAACATTTCTGCTTAGGATGATTCATCCTTTCAGGATGTTGTTTCACAGGTGTAGAATCAACAGTTTCAAAGCCATGGTGGATTTTATTAGTTAGTGTTTGACTTTTGGAAAGAAGTGTTCATATTCATAATAAGCTTTTTCATTTCACTCGTTTCTTGTGGTTGTGACAGGTACAATAAATTGAATGAATGATCAACAGGGCTTTCTCATAAACATATCCTTTCAAAATATTTCAGTGGCAAAGTTGTTTCCATTTCCTGTTCCCATGATTATTAATAATATAAATTCAGTCAATTACTATTTCATCTTACACGGACTTTAGTATTTTTCCTGAAGAAGATTTTGAGATCCCTACAAGACAGCTTGAAAACTCTAGCATTAGACTGAAAATTTCTTTCATTTGTATTTCTGTCATATGTTAATTTCATTCTTGACTGACTAGACTGGAGATAATGTCTTGCTACAAAAAAGCGTGGCTTGGACAACTTACACTGGAAATCATAAACATGGTCCAAAAAGTAATCTACGCATCTTCTGTTGAAAGAAGTTTCTCGTTTAGTAACTTAAATGGCCCTCGGACAGTCTGTCCAAAAAACTAGTTCAAAAACACTAAAACCTAACGTTTCTTGAAATGATTCCCTAACAGCGAACAAGAGACAATGTTTTCTTGTATAAATGCAATATGACCAAATTATATTCTTCAACATTTGATGAAATCTTTTTAAAGCCCCTTGATTTTACGGGTGATAGGCAGAAGACTTAAACTTGCTGGAAAATTCCAGACATAACATTTGACCCTTGATGAGATTGCACAAATTTGAGAAGGCTAAAATGTGTTTAAAGGTCTTTATCAAAACATTTACTATGGTTTTCGTGTCAATATTCCTCAACGGAACTGCCTCTGGAAATCTATGGATGTACACATTATGTTTTTGCAATTTTTAGTTGCTGACTTGGTCTTAGGCAAAGGACTGGCACAGTCAACTATTATTATGATAAATGGTTCGTCAAATTGTAAGAATAGGTTGCAGATGAGCCTTAGGTATCTTCTGATTTGGCTTTCCAACCGATGGACAAGAGCGTTCAAATCTACAGTATCTGAAACACCATCTTCAAGTTTTGGTAAATAACAATTATACAAGATCTTGTGATACATTTTGTTGACTCCTAAATTATCATCCAAAGGATTTTCATGGCGGTAGACAACAAATTACCTGTCAATATCACTCAGGAGCAACAATTTGATAGCTCGCCTACCACTCGTCACCAGCGGGTAACTCGGGAAGTCTCCATTTTCTGACATTGGCCCAGTTTCCAGAAAATAACAAGCAGGTAGTTGTGTGTCATCAGTTTCACTAATAGTCCTCTGACACAAGCAGGAGATCTCAGTATCATGTTCCTGATTATGCTGACGAAGAAAACTCTAACACCAGGCTGAGAACTTCTTTCCTTTGTATTTGTGTCATACACTAATTTCATGTCTGGCTTACTAGACTGAAGATTATGTCCTGCTCCTTCAAAAGTGTGCCTTTGACAACTTACATTTGAAATTAGAGACATGGTAAAAACATTAATCTCTGCATCTTCGGTTGAAAGAAGTTTCATTTTTAATAACTTCACATGTCCTCGGACATTATGTCAAATAACTAGTTAAAAAAGTACTAAAGCCGAATGATTCTTTAACTGATTCCCAAAAAGCAAACAACAGCAAAGGAACATTTTCATCCCAATATTTTCTTGTATCAAAGCAATATGACCGAATCGCATTGTTCTGAATTTTATGAAACCTTTGCAAAGCCCGTTGACAATCCGGATCGTGGGCAGAAGACATAAACTAATTCATGCACAACTTGCTAGAAATTCGAGACATTACCTTTGACCCTTGATGAAATTGAACAGAATTGAGAAGGCTCAAATGTGTTTCAAAAAAAAAAACTTTATCAAAACGTTTACTATAGTTTTCGTTTTGATATCCTTAAAAGAAATTACCTTTGAAAATATGTGGATGCAAACATTATGATCAATAAGTATTGGTTGCCTGACTTGGTATTAGGTAACGGACCAACACAGTCAACCATTATTCTGATAAATGGTTCATAAAATTGAATTGTAGGAATAGGTTGCAGATGAACCTTAGATATCTTCTGTTATGGTTTTTCAACCGATGGACAAGTGCTGCTAGATATACAGTATTTGAAACATCACTTTAACTTTCGTCCATTAAAATTTATTTAAAATCTTTTGACAAGTCACATTGCCTAGTAAATGACCAGCCAAAAGGAATTTCATGGTGCTAGACACACAATTCCATGTCGATATCACTCAGGAGCAACACTTTAATAGCTCACCTATCACTCATCACCGGCCGGTACCTCAGGTAGTCTCCATTTTTTCACAAAGGCCCACTGTTCACAAAATAACAAAGAGGTACTTTTGTGTCTTCAGTTTCGCTAACAGTCCTCTGAAACAGGAGAACTCGTGTTCTTGTTCCTGTGTGACAATTAGTAATTATCCTGCGTTACCCTGATTAGAATAAAGAGAAAGTCAGAGTAACCAAAAGAGGAGAAAAATGATCAAAACTACTTGTTTGATCTATATCTGGAGCAAAAGTGACCTCATCAAAAGACTAACCAATAAATATGTCAGTAAGAAGAATAATTGCCTTGTTCTCAATATCTCTTTTTGTCATATTTTCAGTACCTGCACAACTAAGATATAAATCATGGAGCTCATTTTCAATAGGGTCGACTTTCTGATCCAAACGAAGGTTGTCAGTTACACGGGATTAGCATTAACCATATCTCTAGCTATGTCATTGCCTACTACTAAATGAATAATCCAGGTGGATAAAGAAGTCAATGTTCCTATAGTCATATGTACTGAGACTAAGTCTTATGACAAAGTTACACGGTGGAGAGGAGCATTAACAATGCCGCACTCAACTCCCTGAGTAAGGTTCACTAGAAGAAGACTTCTCTGATGTTGGAAACGTACCTGGTGATAAAAGAATCCGAGAAGCTCTTGTGTCCCTTCATATTTAAGTAGTTATGGGCTTGGCAGAATCACTGATAAATTATTTAGTACCTCCTATTGACGTGAATGCTTCTTAAATCTCCATAATATAATCTATTGACCAACCAATGCATTGCTTTCAATACAAGACTGTGACCTTGACCTCTCAGAAACAAGAGCATTTAGAATAATTCTTCCTTTAATCTTTGATATTACAGTCTGTTGCAATCCGAAATAACATGCCCTTGTTTCTTGCTATAAGTGCACGTAGTAAGAGATACATATTTCGGATCAGTCTCATAAAAGGTTTGACCCCTATGGGTTGTGCCCATTTTTTATTCGGATGTGCTCGTATGAGATTCGGGGTGGGCTAGATGCCAACAAACGTGCCGAGAGGAAGACGTATTTACAAAAGAAACGTTGTGAGTCAACGTTCAGTCATCATCTGTAGCAGCAGCATTTTCCAAAGTTTCTTTATGGTACTATGTACGTCATTCCTGAACTCTTCAGCTAATACGAGTGTTCTGATGTTATCGTAATCTTAATCAAACTTCTTTGCTGAGCACCACCTATCAAACAATTGTTATATTTCCTTGCACACTCAACTTGGGTCTGTCCAGTTTATTTTCTATAGTTCCTAAACCTTTATCGATAAGCTTCAGGTACCAACTCATAACCCTTGCAGATACATTCCTTAACTCATCATAATTAGCCTTTCGTTGCACCACAATGAAGTGTAAACTTCACGAGATTTGTCGGTAAGTACACTTTGTAATACGAAAGTTCGATGCTCTTTTGACCATTTCAAATTTCTGAAATTTTTCTCAAAATAAGAAAAACATTGATTAACTTCTTTGTTAGTGGGTACCAATCTAATATTTTTTGAAACACAAAACCTGGACTTTTTGTTTAAGGGCGTGCTTTCCACTTGACAGTTTTAATCTTTTTAATTTCAGTTACATTTCCCTTTCTTCTTTTTCTCTTTGCATTTGCTTCTCTTTTATTTCTCTCTTCCTCTTTTTACATTTACAGTTTCTCTCTCTCTCCTTTTCTTCTTCTTCTTCCTGCAATTGCATGTGTCTCTTTCCTCTTTCTTCAGTTGCATTTGTCTCTCCCTTTCCTCTTTCTGATTTGTTTATTTTCATCACTTCTTCCTGAAGCTGTAACTTTCTTAACTCTAATTCCAATGGGTTTTTTTATTCCGATTCTTTTCATTTAATTTCAGAGCCAGATAGAGAATTCCTAATAAAACACAAAACACTTCTATAAAAAAATACTTTTCCACTAATTATTGGACCAAACCTTTTTTACTTCTTGTTTCGTTAAATAAACCCCTGGCTTCAAAAATATCATATTGTCTGGCAAGCTGAAACCATTCGTCCTTTTTTCTAGAACTTTAACAATTCCTTTGTAGAATGTTTTTAAAAATTCTCCACTTAATATAACATAATGAAAGCTCATCAGTTTCACTAAAGATTTCTAAAATACGTGAAATTAAAATACCAGGGACTAAAATAATTCCGATAAAAAGTGAATTTAAATTTCAATAACTGTTTGAAGTTTTCTCAAATATTTTAAAGAAACTCGTATCTCGGAGGAGTCACAAGTGGGGTACGACTTAATGTTTTTAAACGAAGTAACGGAAAAGTGTGAATACCAACACGTTTTGTAAAATTCAACCAATAACTTATTTCTATAGAATATTACGGGAACATTTAAAAGAAACTTAACAGTATTGTTAATAAAATCCTACATAGTCCTAAATGTTCTATCACAAGTCCAAAAGCATCGATTATTTCGAACGAATTCTAATCTTAAGAGTGCTGACGTACCAACAGCCTGGGGAAGTGTTGATGTGCTAACAATCTTGATGTATCACAGTGATGTCTCGAAATTAAGTCACAATAATCCCAAAATAATAGTGTGCCTGAAAGTATTAACCTGTTATTCTAGTGAACAAAACAAACTGTACATCAAGTAACGCCATTATCCAGAAAAGAAACCATCGGACAACACTTTTGAACAACCATCTGAATGAACTACCATTGATGTCAGCTACTGCAACCACGTCTTTGCAAGCTCAAAAAAGAAAGTGTCTACCTATTTTGTAGCCGATTCTGATTTTGTTAAACATGATTCACTTGGTGTAGAACAAATGGGAAGTGTTGAAGGTGATATAAATTGAGATGGATGAATAAGTTAGAAAGCTTTCGAAAGACAGTATAGTCATTGCTATCCCTGTAATTAAATGTATTCGCTTATGTCTGCACATGTCTTCATGTATGTACTTGTGTATGTATTCACGTATGTCTTTCCGTATGTACTTGTGTCTATATTTGTTTTGTATTGGGGAGCAACAGTCATGTACAAAGATTGTATACGTTTACCAAATAATGTAATGGAATTTAATTAATCTATCATACGTCTTTAGCAGTGTAAAAGCATTATGGACATTGTTTAGGCATTCTAACTAGTTTAGGTAGTTAAAGGAAAGTACTCAAAAGTACCTATATTCATCATGCTGAAACCATGGTATTCGCAAGGATGATGATGATAAACGTTTCAAGTAAACTGACCTTTGTTGCAAAACACCTATAGAAGACTTTTATTGAACCTCAAGCAGGAGGGAATGGCTTAAAAAGACACCCTGAAAAGCACAATAGAAAGGTTAGTGCCTATCATAATGCATCTTTTCATAGTAAAATCAATACGATGTTGCGTTTCCATGGTCAGCTGCAAGTATGCCAACGTCCAGATTACAACCCAAGAAAGCCTTTCTTTCCATGAATTATTCTAGAATGTCGACGTCATTGACATATGCGTCACATTTATCTATGTTTAGGGGCTTAAACTCAAGTAACAAGACAAGGTAAACCCAACAAGCATTACATTTTCCAAAATATAAATTTATTTAAAATATAAACTCTTATAAAGTGAAAGAATTTAAACTAACTTACGGTGTATGAATTCATATAATATTATCCTAAACTGTACTATCAATTTCACAATAATCCGGAAGCAGTCCAAAGGTATTCTGAATGAAGATTCCAA
This sequence comes from Sinohyriopsis cumingii, assembly GCA_028554795.2. Taxonomy (NCBI): domain Eukaryota; kingdom Metazoa; phylum Mollusca; class Bivalvia; order Unionida; family Unionidae; genus Sinohyriopsis; species Sinohyriopsis cumingii. Next base: position 53,145,980 of record CM068842.1, on the reverse strand, counting down.
TGTTATGTGTTACAGTGTCAGCACCAATGAAGAATCACAGTTCTAAATCCAAAGGATTTTACTTCAAGGTCATCCCGTGAACGTTGACCATCACTGAAGTTCTTGAAAGTTTCACATAATCTGATAGCATTATTTAAATATTAATGTCCTTAAATAAATTCACATAATCCAATAGGTACTGACTGTTTAAATTAAAGATTCTCCGTTCTGTTAATCTAACCAACAAGTAATATAAATAAATCGCTATTTCTTCTCAACGACTCTTACGGAAATGGCATAGACTGTAGAATAATGTACATGGTGCTTGCATTCTCATATATATATATATATATATATATATATATATATATATATATATATATATATATATATATATATATATATATAGACACACACGAATAAAATCTACAAAATCTGAATCACTAAAAGATTCTCAAATAATTTAGATCATCATTCCCGTTCAAACAACTATGGTCGTCAACAATACATTGTTGTATTTGTTATCCAATCAACGGCTATGGCGCATGTGTACAAATAAGCTCACTAGTTTCACGCAATGTTACTTGTCCTTTATTCACTAATACTTGGCTTACTTTACCAAAATATTTGTTTTACGGATGCAATCCTTTAAAATTTCAACTGGTATGAGCTGTGTTATCGTAATTTTCATCAACCGCCGTGATTGTACACTACATGCCAAATAGTTATTAATTTTCCAACGCAACTTCGACGTGGGTTTGCCACGTTTTTTCTTCAATTCCCAAGCCTGTGTCGATATGCCTCGATACCAGCTCATATCCCTTCAAGAAACATTCCTTAACACCATACAAATTAGCACTCTTTTGTGCTGAAAATATAATTTAGATTAATTTAGATATCACGAGAACTGCCACTAAGTACTTGGTTATAACAATGTCCAGTGCTTTCTTGACCATTTCAAGATTTCAACGATTTTTCCAAAGTGAAGAAAAGATTTATCAACTGCTTTTTCTTGAAAAGAGTGTTCTAACCAAATATTTATAGTAACATCAAATATAAATAACTCAAAATGGCCTGTGAGAAGTAAAAAATAAAGTTTAGAATGTTCCAGACGATTGTTCTGTTAATCTTAAATGTCTTTACGTATCATATAGATATAATCCAGAATGTCTATTAATGAATCGTCAATAATCTCAAACTAGTGTTTTAGTCCAAAGCTCCGTGAGCATTTTGTGATTAAAATGAATATTTTAAATGATTTCTCTCAAATGATATCTGAACGCAACAGTAAATGACTGCCAGACTGAACTTGGAACAAGAATACACGATTTTATTTACAAAACGTATATACACTACTTTAATTTACCCAAGACGTGATTTCTCGTGGGTCGGTGGTTCTTTCCGGGGTTTTCCAGGGTTCTTCCTCCACCATTAATACTGCCCACCATGTATAGCCTATCGTGTGCTGAAAAATGGCGTTAAACCCTACAACAACAACAACCTAAGACATGATAACATTACTAGATACCCAACTTTCTGATCGCATTTTCCACCAAATTGTAAACAAGATCCTTTCCAGAACATTCTGGGCTCGTAAATAAATGTAGGCCTTGAAAGCAAATCCTAACTTTTGTACATGCAGATAGTTTTCTTTCGCTGCGTCACAGAACGGTTGGAATGCCACTTATGGAAAACAGAGAAACAACACGGACAAAAAAAATAAGATAATTTAATTAGATGATTATGACGAATACTAATAAAAAATACATTGCACAATATGAAAATAAATAACTGAAGTTAAAACGTTCTTAAATAATATCTTTTCTTAAAGTTTCTAAGAGCACTTTTATGTTCGCCGATACTTCCGCACTGAACAATTATTCACTGAATATACGCCCTCCAATGGCGTATTCACTGCACAGATACGCCGTCCGATGGCTCTTTCATTGTGTAGGTGCGCCTATCTATGGTTTAACCATTGTGTAATGAATTATAGGGTATGTGTAACTGGGGCTCCCATGTCCCGACGTTCTTAAGACGTCTAGGGTTTGTCCGCCCTTGTGGCAGGATTCCTTGGCTAGCAAAACTCCTCCCTTCGACAGTCTCTCAAACAAATCCTGACTAAGCGGTTCACGTGACTGGGGCTCCCTTGTCCCGACGTTCTTAGGACGTCCTGGGTTGTCCACCCTTGTGGTAGGATTTCCTGGCAAGCACAATCTTCAGTTCGCAGTCTCAATCCGGCTTTATCTCTCCAGGGTTGGAAGCGGATTGATCTGGCCGCTCTAAATGTCCAGGATTTAGCTCCTATCCATAGAAAGTGTATGTGTGACTGCCCAAGTTTTACATTGCATTTGGTCGCTTTATACAGACGCATTGCAGGTATCATGAAGTGCACGAGCATCTCGCCTATTCCACCACTAACACCATCATATTACTTACATATAGCTTGTGTTCTATAGTCAACTTCGGATAATGCGTTTTAGTACGGTCGACTTCAGATAATACATTTTCAGGTCTTTATTATACTAAGAATCTAAACTTATTTAATGCATAAATTTAATGCAGAAATAAAAGAAGGGAAGTCAGTTTGAGACACGCTGCTGACTAGATGTATTTCGCTGTCTGTGGTCAACCTCAAATGTATTATTCCGCATAACTAATCAAACTAATACCGGGAATCGATTATACCGTGGTTTAATTTTTAAACATACTTTATCAAAACAAGATGGACCTCTTACCATCAACCAAATATATAAAACTGTAATTAAAAGTTAATGGAATAGTCGTTTTTTCTGAAACTTGACGTACAGAGCCGGTGGTAGAAAAAGGTGAGGGTTTCTAAATTCGGGAGCAGCATCAAAAGACAATGATTTATTCAGCCTGAATAATATAAGTTTTTCCAAGTGGAAAATAAGATCCAACAAGAGTTTTGTAAGCCTCACAAAAACAACAACATATTAATGCCAATGTTTCTTCTTATTATTTATTATTTCCTTCATTTAGTTTTGTAACGATTTATGAATAATCTGCACATAACAGGACATAACCATAACTGTACCATAAGGCACTTACAATATTTGTTTGGATCTTTTATTCAAAAGAATTCTATCGTATTCTTTAAATTTGAGTCATTCGACTGTGACAGAAAATAAGATCACTCAATGTGCACTTAATTTCGAAGCAGAACTTCTATATTTGTCAATATAACGAAAACGGTACGTATTGAAAACTGCCTTATTTAACATATTACAATTTTATAGCAATGATATGAAAGGTTTCTGAATACACTATCATATTATAAGACCCATATACATTTAAATCTTGACAACACTAATAGCATACCAATTTCATACAATTTTGTGACTATACTTTAGTTAGGTTTCACTGATTAAATGAAAAGTAATTTCAGGAAGCATTATAAAACCAAACACATAAATAATAAACAAAAGTACTTTGGTGAATGCTTTTTAAAAAACAAATCTATAATTCTGTTTGCTGAAAATAGTTTGTCGGTGGTGCTGATAAATTCATATTCATTAGTAAGTAAGAATGATCAGTTTAAATTGACAAGAATCAGAAATACCTCTCAAAAATTATTGCTTCTTTGAAATGCACACTGCATTTTATTTCGTTTACGTACGTAATTCTTTCTCACATACATACATACATACATACATACATACATACATGCATGCATGTATGCATGCATGCATGCATGCATGCATACATACATACATACATACATACATACATACATACATACATACAGTTTTTTACTTTTATCCATACTTTAGGGTACGAGTTGGACCTACATATCTAAGGTCACGCAGGATATACATGTTTACAAAGTTTGATCTCTAAATACTGCCTTGATTCTGACCTAAGAGGTGTCTAGAACCAAATTTTGTTTACAGCTTGATAGAAATTTCCATTAAGATGACAGAGTAATGGAGAGCAATATAAGATCGTTTATAGCTTAGAATTTTATGTAAATGAATGTTTGACCCTCATCCTGGTTCTCAAATTGTGTCTTAGAGTTTATATTAAGTTTGATATTAGAACTACTCATTCCTATTTTAACACCAGTCTTCAAAGGAATCAAGTTTAGTTGTCTTTAACTTAATATTTAAGGAGGTTTATTCATTTAAATTATTATTTGGAATTTCGAACAAAAACATTATCTTAGGATTTTTGTGAATTGATTCAACGGCATTTTGAATTAGATCAATGTGATATATCGAGTCTGTTAGCACGTTAGCACATTCGAAATTAGTGGTATCTTGGCACATTCAACATTGGAATTCATTCGGGAACACCACTGGAATTCATTGCGAATATTCTGTACTTTTAGACTTGTGATAGAATGTTTAGGACTATTTGAAATTTAATTCACAAAACATGAAAATTTGTTTTTAACTTTAATTTTTTATTCTTGGGAAATTAATTTATTTGCTTAATTTTACCAAATTTGTTGACTGCTCCTGTCGCGACAGTGGATAGCGCGTCCGCCTAGGATGCTGCCGGTCGCGAGTTTTAACCCGAGCCGAGTCATTTCAAAGTCATATGAAAACTATACGTAGCAGCAGCCTCGGATGGTGCTCAGCATTGAGGTAAGCGTTTGGAATGGTTGGCCTTGTGAAAGTATAATGTGAGTCGCTGCGACATGATGCCACATGTTTGCAGCATGAAGCCCAGTGCTTGACATCATTATGAACTACCACTCTGCAGACATCGTAGCGATATGTCTGAAAACTTAACAAAGCTACGTTAAAAATCTAAATCACACACGCATGCAAAATTAGTTGGTTTTCGCTCTTTTCTGTTATTTACTTTAAGAACAAAATAGCGTAACGCATACATAAAACACACACACACACACACACACACACACATACATACATACATACATACATACATACATACATACATACATACAATAAGACTATATTTCCTTTAACGCAACGTTCCAGTACGTTATGGCATTGTGGTACAAATGTGCATCTTAAATTATCCTTATTTGCACTAATAATCAGCAATTGGAAGCAAAGAAAAGCTTGGAAGCTTCTAACAATTCTTTAAAAGTTAGCTCCGTATATTTCTGTATGGTATCCATATTTGCATTCATTTGTTTTAATTTTGTAATATTCGACATAACCGACTTCATGGCATCGACTCCTTTGTCTCCCGGAAGATCAGCTTTTGTTATTTCCCTTCGCATTGCCGTTTCATCATTAATGATGATGGAAATGCTGTCGTTAATATGTGGTGCATGCTGAAGCACATCTCCAGCGTGCTTGCACGCGTTTTTGTAGTGCTCCAGTGGTTTAAGGACTTGTTCAGGAGAGACTGCACACTTCTCTGAAACATCTTTTGGATTGTAAGATACATACAGGAATGTCTTAGACTTTCTTTCAATCGTTATCTTGGCATCGCCTGTAGTAAAAGAGAAAATAATCTGATAAAGGAACCAACTGCACAAAGGATAGATGTTGCATCTTTCTCCCGAAAGTATTACAGTTTGAAACAACTGGTTGATTTTAACCATTCAAACTGAGATTTCACTGGTATTCTAACTATATTTAATTGATTTTTTTGTCGTAAAGTAAAACAAAAGTACTGAAATAATAAGGACAATGAATAATATTGCAAATGCCACGCCATGATGATAGTTATCTTGATGAAAGAGAAGACATTTAAATTTGTTTAGTCCCATAAAGATTATTTTTCTTGCAAATGAAATTTGCAGCAGTATCAATTCTTTCTCGACGATAAGTTTTCACAAAAAAATGAACATTTACTAGATATGATCGAATTCCTGGTAGAAACAAATGACTCTCAATTGCCGGTGCAGGTGAGATTACACTCCTTTGACAATTATATCGGACTTGGGGATGAATCGTTGAAAGGTCCATATGTACATAATAAATATAACTGACTAAAGTTATCGCATTATTGTCTGACTAGTAACTTTATTATGATTTTATGTTTTATTATCAAAAAGATTTTGTCTGGAGATAAGGCATTGGTATTTCAATTATGATGGCATCTTACACCAATTTACTAGTTTCTACTGAACATTTTGGTGGAAATATAAGTGGACATCATTTTAACAAATTCCTACCGCATAAAGTACCAACAGCATGGGGCCAAAACTTATCCTCATATTAAAAGGTTTTTTTTACCACATCTGCGGACAAGGATTCTAAAACACTCCTGCAGCACAGGAATCCCTGATGTTTCTACTTCGAAATAGGTCTTTAAGTTGTGGATCTCTGCTCGAAGGTTACTGTAAGTTTCTACTAGGTCGTTGTACCGGTTGGCTTGGTCCTCAAGAAACCATGAAATATAATGTACTATAATATGCATGCAGTCTTCGTCCGCATAATCAATTCATTGATTTGGAACTAATGATTAATATACTATCAGAAAAAATATAGTTTTAAAAAATCATTACATTTTGGATTTACAGCCAGAATCTGCAGATTTATGATTTACTTAATACAAACCTAAAAAAAGGATTGTGGTTGTGATTTGAATTTTTTACGTAGCTTTAACAATTTTTCAGTCATATCGCTACGATGTCTGCAAAAAAGGAATATGGTCGCAAAATGAAATGGTTTATTAGATCTTTAAGAGCATATGTTTTACACCTAATATGTAGCAATATTAAAATGTGACAATAAAACCCTTGTTCGTTTTTTTTAAATACAGTTAGGCTTAGTTTCGTTCATTCTTTCAGCTCTCTTACTTTAAACGTTTTATCCACTGATGAGACCGGAACAGGTAACGTTTTGATTGTAGTTACCGCCTCTATTGAACTCTCTGGAAAGTGAGAATGACGAATTTATAAACAAACCTTGGATGTAATTAATGGTCACATTACGAAGAAACAGTAACAGGTTTAGTCACAAATAGTAGGTTTAGTCAACCTCCATCATAAATAGAGAGAAAAATGCTGGATGCCAAAATATTTGTATACCTTTTCGATTTCTTTTGTCTTTTCGTCTTTTATTTGTGGTAGCATGGTAGCATGTTCTGGTGTTAGAAACAAGTCAGGGCAGTCCAGTAAGACCTCATGATACCTATCGAAGTACAGCTTTACGGTGCATGAGTGTTTTTTAGGCTGAGAAGCAATGGACGTATTAAATACAGCAGTGAAAAGTACTTAATGATAAAAAATAACAATAGTCTACATTTTTCTTTCTCGACAGACTCGTTTACTTAGGTGTCAAATAAAAAAGACAACAATAAACTATTTCGCTAAATACTGGTTTGAAGGACGAGAAAATATGGCAATGCTGATTTTCCCAAAAAATGTAGACCTTTATGTTCGAAATTTATTTCAAAAGGATCAGAAGAAGCGATTGTGATCATACTGCACTCCGACGTTAATTCAGAGCGGATCAGTAAAGATTTTGATGGATAGTGTGAAATCCGACTTTAATACAGGAAGGACCTGTAGATATTTATGATCAACAGGAATCCACTCTTTTAATATGACACACAAATTAACATGACTTAAAACATTCGTTTTTGAGGGAGTTTTATTTTTTGTTTGTTTATATTTAGGTTGGGAGGCGGGTAGGGAGGCTAAATAAATTGAACGCTTTGGTTTGGTTTGGTTGGGTTGGGTTTTCTGCTTAACAGCATAACAACATATAAGGGTTCTCGTATCGAGGAAATTAGAGTTAAGTGCATTGCCCAGGTGTACTCCACTGTAGTTTACTGGGACTGATTCAATGGTAGTATTCGAACCTACAACCTCTGGTCACAAGCCTATCACTCTAATGACTGCACCAGCAGGTCAGGGCCAAATTAACCATAGGACAAAATGGACAACGTGCCTAGGGCCCCTGAGCTCAAGGGGCCCGGGATTTTTTATCGTCTGATTTCACAGGCAGGGCCCCAAGGCTCAAGAGGCACAATATATTATCTTCTGATTTCACAGGCAGGGTCCCAACGGCTCGTCTGATTTTACAGGGGTGTTGTTAATAGTACTGTAACCATATCTATGGACAAGGCAGGATAGCTAGCTATGAGCCCCTAGGATGGCAATGCCCAGGGCCCTAAAAAGGCTTAATCCGGCCCTACAGCACCTCTATACTAAATGAAATACTGAATATGTATAATAGATATATCCGTAAAGTTGGTTCTTTTAACTTTCAAATGATCCTACCAAACTGACGGCTGTCCTCTGGAGGGCGGTAACGTCGGGCAGATGAAACATTATCAGTCGTAGTGGCCCTTGATTCGGTAGTAGAGACCTGTGACCACAGAAGCGGAGTTCTGCTATTAGATTCGTAGCTATAAGAATCCTGAAATATCAAAATTGAAGAACTTTATATATATATATATATATATATATATATATATATATATATATATATATATATATATATATATATATATATATATATAAATGGTAAGTGTCTCACCCTAAGTGTATTCATCTACATTATTACGTCCAGCTTGTAGATCCAGTACATTTTCAAGGTCAATCTACAACTACTAGACAAAATCAGATACAGAATTTATGCAAAATAGTGCTCGATTTGAAATTGCAGGTGGTGATTTCGTATACAAAGTAGCAGTTTTAAATTTCTACCACAGCTACGGCAAAATATAACGTAAATCTTGATTCATTTATACGTTTTAACGGATCGTAGAAAAGTTGCAAATTGATGGCAATAAAGTTCATGTTGTAGATGGTTGTCCTGTAGACGTGCTACTAACATAAACAGCAACTTATCTGGACGATGAAACTCCAATACGCCTTTAACACTGTGTAGATATATAGATTTTTAAGGTTCAGTTTTCACACTTCACACTATTGTAGATAAGTGACCTTACCAAGCTTCATTCATAGAAGCAGTCACAATTTGTACTGTAGGCCCTAACATAAGCGACAACGTTAGAGGAATCCAGTCCAAATAAAAGACTAAACTGGTAATGCCCTCGCACTGCGGAATACCTCCCTTCCAAGGATAGCATTTATATTGAAAACAAACATACTCGTAAAGAACCTTACGACTGCACAGCACCTCACTTAAATGTGTGTAAATGGTTAAATCACCTTATCCAAGTGAACACAGCAATACATTTCACAAGTTAATATATATTACAGTGAAATAGTTCTTTGCATATAAACCTATGAACATTTCTGGCAGCTGCTTTTTAAAATTTATCAGTGATGACTTTATGAAAAGATACAGATCTCAATGTGATGATATTTTTGCAGAGTCATCAAAACTGAACAGAATTTCGTTTAAACGTTAGAAAGATGAAATAGTAATAGCATTAAATATGTAACAGTTTAATTTGATATGCAACAAATTTAAAATTCTCAAGCTGCAAGACTTGATATGCCTCAAAGGAAGAAAAAAAAAAATACTCGATGATAATGGGCAAGAAGAACACAGAACTGTACACCAGGAGCCCAGGCTAGCCGAGTGGTCTAAAGAGCTCACCTTCGCCGATCACTGCATTCTCACCACTCTCCGCGTGGGATGGAATCTCGGGCTCGGCCAGTGTTGGTATATGAGAAAGATGCCAGTAGCTTCCCGTGGGTCGATGGTTCTTAACGGGGTTTTTCCAGTTTCTTCCTCCACCAGTTACATTGGCCACCATGTATAACCTTTTTCTGAGAAATGGCGTTAAGGTCCACAACAACAACACCCGCTGTTGCACTAGCTTCTGACAAATATAATTACAACGTTGGGCAGGCACTGTGCAATGCCGGAGAATAACGTAAACTGATGTAAGCAACTCTATGGCAATGACGAAAATAGTAACTTCATATACTTATTTTTGCAAAATAGCAGTAGATTTACAGATGAGTTAATAACTAAACTAAATCAAATTATCATATCAAGTAAATATGTATTTTAAGTATACAGGTACAAAACAATTTGTTTTTCTCGTAATTGCATTTGTCTTTCTTTCTCTTCTTTATCTAATTGCATTTGTTTTCTTTCTCTCTTTCCTGTAACTCTCTCTCTCTCTCTCTTCTCTTTCTCAAACTGTAACTGTTTTTCTTTCTCTCTTTCCTGTCTCTCTCTCCTCTTTCTCCAACTGCAACTGCATTTCTTTTTCTTCTTTATCTTTCTGAAGTTCCAGCTTCCTTAACTCCAATTCCATTTTGCATTTTAATTATAATTCCTTTACTTTTATGTCAGAGTCTGATACAGACTTGCTGATCGAAACCAAAGCAATTTTATCCAAAACATTTTTTCTACCAAGTACTGGACCACAATATTTTTATTTCATGCTTCGTTAAGGAATCTTTTACCTGAGAAAGATCATATTTTCTGGCAAATTGAGTTAATTCATCTCTTTTTAAAAGGTCTAATTATGGTCCTGTATAGGACTTGAAAGAAAGGTTTCCACTATTGATGAGATTTTAGAAAAGCTTGCCGATTTCACTAATTATTTCAAAAACACGGAGAACTGAAATTTCAATAAACAAAGTTTTTGAAATATTTTAGCCAAAATTAAATAAATCCCAGATGAGCCACCAATTCTTACGTTACGTGTTTAGGCTCTAATAAACAGTAACAAAAGAAAGTGAAAACAACAAAAATATAACAAATTATTTATTTCCTTGGAAACGAACTGTAAAAATGAAGAAAAAAAGAACTTACGTTTTTGAGAATCAAATGCATAAATAATCCAAGAATAATCCATGAATTAAATTTTAGAAGTTTTAGAAATGAAATGTTCTAATGAACTCAAGTTCGAATCCAGACGAAAAATCAAAAGTGGAAGGCGATGTCGTATATTGTAGCCTTTATTGTACATATGTGTCTACCGGTCTTTTTATATCCACAGACAATACTCCGGTGTTTTAATTTCCAAATAAAATTTAAATAAATGTCATTGTCCAAACATTCTGTATGAGCACACAAATATTCCCATGAAAAAGAATTTTCCTTTCGAATTCAAATAATCTGAATAAAAATTAAAATGTAACTTCAAACTGGTCACATACACTTTCCAGTATAAAGTAAAAACCCAAACCGAGAAACATATCTCTAAGCATCACTATTAAAACTAACTAATGCGCAATTTCGGAAAATCCAGAATTGCGAAATAGAGGCTGTTTACATATAAAAAATCATGTACTCCTAGTATAACCTTCATAAAAACCAATCATTTTACTCCAAGAATAAAATAGAAATAAAAAGTTGTTTACTTGTCTCAGTGATTTCTGAATCAAGTTTGGGAACTAAGTCAAAAATAGAAACAGTGTTTCTATTATTAGGTATTTATAAAAAGGTCAGGTCAAAATGATTTTTCTGGAAAGTATCAAATTCCTAGTAAACAAAAGTACCTTACTTTGACAAGTAGGCCTAATGAAATTAAAAATAAAAGATTTTAAAACTTACAAACAATTAAATTAAATAAAATATAAATTAAATCAAATACACGTAACAAGTACATGGAGTATTGGATTACAAGGAGTAGCAAAGGAAGGGTGCTGGAGAAAGAGTACCATAAGGAGCGGCACAGGAAGACAGTAGGGAAGGAGAAGGGGAAAAAGGAGAATCGGTACAGATGAGTACAAGGGACTACTCACTGAAAGGAGACTCTCTCACATTAGGACATTAATTCTCGTATGATGTAATAAGGCATTTGTCAAGAGCCCAGATTAATGCATTCATGAGTGGAGCGTCAGTGAAATATTTTATCCGGGAATTGTTTGAATAATTTATTTATCATAAATATTGATTATATTGTTATATTTTACTTTTGGGGTTTTTTCATGTATTGAGGTTGTCGCCACTGCTGACTTGAGGGCTCGTGAACCATTCAAAATGTAAATGTCTACCTTTCTACCGTATTAGTCCTAATACCGTATATGGGTTGTTACACACACTCATGTAGATGCTTTATGTTTTTGTTTATTAGATTTCTTTGTGGACGAATTAAAGCAGCTGTTTCGTCTGTTTGAAATTAGAGATGATAAAGTGAACAATGTGGACGACTTTACTAAGAAACTCTCAAACAAGCAAATGACTGAAAATGATATTTGGAATGTACTCAACAAACGTCAGAGACGCATTATTGAAAATACCATTCAATCATTTAAACAGTTATTTAGGAGATTCTAGTTGTTCTTATTTAGGAGAAATGTTCGGTAAAGGAATGGTTCAGACAAAGACCAGTACTCTCTGGAGTAAGCTTCTCGTGGGTCGGTGGTTCTTCCCGGGGTTTTCCAGGGTTCTTCCTCCACCAATTATACTGGCCGCCATGTATAGCCTATCTTGTGCTGAAAAATGGCGTTAAACCCTACAACAACAACAACTCTCTGGAGTATATAAAAATAGCATAGAAAAAGCATACTGAGGGCAAGGGCTATCGCATATCTATCAGAGACGCGCCATTTTATAAGTGAAAGTACTAAATTCGTGCCAAAAATGCGACTGAAGGTATTAATAAAAACTTAAGGGCCTTTAGAGTGCTCACGTGTTCATAAGGTAATATATGTTGTCAATCAACACACGATTGTCGTCATTACATGGCAATGCCTCTTTGTTCATGTTAAAGCAATATATCTCGTGATTTTAAGCTTTTAGCAAATTTAATGTTTGACGATGTTCCTTATTATTAGATAAGCATTCCCTGTACATCTTGAATTATACTTTAATTGTAATCACACAGTTAATGCACTGGCATACATTATTCTCATCATAGTCAGTCCCGAATTGACCTCAATCAGCAAAAGTCTCTATTTGTATCTATTGAGTTTCCCGGTATTTTTTTTTCTGAGTACATTAATCAAATTCATGCATTGTTTACATACATATTTTCTACATGATATATATTTTCCGTTAATTCAACTAATAATATCTTTCGTACTTGTTATCATTAAGACCACCGCATTGAAATTGTCTTAACATATCAACATGCCCGACAATCTCTATCTCAGCTACTCTAATCGTCTAAATCTAACCGGTTGAATCAAGTTTCCATATCGCTGTCGGTGTGTGTGTGTGTGTGTGTGTGTGTGTGTGTGTGTGTGTGTGAGAGAGAGAGAGAGAGAGAGAGAGAGAGAGAGACAGACAGACACACAGAGAATTTCTTCTGACCAGTTCGTATTTATCAATGCGCAATGTCATTTCTAGCAAACATTAACCTTTGTTCAAAATACCCCGTGATTTTATAATAAATTAAAAATGTGTGTACACGTATTCAATTATTCTTTTTTGTTGTAATTCTGAGTAGACTGCTCCTGTGTCTGATCATTAAGTCAATCTTGTTTTCGCTTAATTCGTGTCTATATTTGGCATACAAACGTTTTTTTTAAAAAAAAAAAAAAAAAAAAAACATACCGTGACATCAACTATTGCACTTTTGTTCAATATATTTAGTGGAATGTTTTGTGATACAATAGTATACACACATATGTGACCGCTCCGGTGGCCTAGTGGTTAGAGCGTCCGCCTCGGATGCGGGAGGTCGTGGGTTCGATCCCCAGCCGAGAAAAACCAAAGACTTATAAAAATGGCACTCACAGTTGTCTCGCTTGGCGCTCAGCATTAAGAGGTTAGTGTTAGGACGGGTCGGCCAAGTGTCAGGATAATGTGACTGGGTGGGACATCATGATACATGTCAGCGGCATGACGCCCCAGTGCTAGACGTCACTATAAACTGCCACACTGCAGACATCGTTGCGATATGACTGAAAAATTGTTCACGCTACGTTAAAAATCCAAATCTCTCTCTCTCTCTCTCTCACACACACACACACACACACACACACACACGCCGTAAATATTTACCACTTATTTACATTTCTTTCAAGTGAATTTCTATGTATTTAAGTGTTAATGTTTTTAAAGTCTACATACTTCAAGTTTGTGCACGTATTACATGTTTTGTAAACTCTGTACATCATGCTTTGGAATCTGTTGAGCGATTTAAGGAATCTTCGTTTATTTAAATTTAAATAGTTCAAAGTATTTAATGACAAACGTAGACAAAATGTTATATTTAAGTTGTGTGATAAATGATCGCAAAATATTCACCTGGTTGTCTGTCGAGTCTGTCTCTGAAGGTAGTTATATCAGAACTAAACCAGAGGACATATTTTTGTTGAAATCGCAGATATTTTAATAATGTTCTGGGAGCGCAATGCTCTGAGTGTTGCTTACACCAGAGACTGTGTCACGTTTCTTGTATGTAAGATATAATTATATTTCTTTCATTATTTGAGCTGCCTTATTTATTTTTACATGCGTCTTCCTAGTGAGTTTTTTATGTGCACGAGAGACTGTGTTACGTTTCTTTTGTGTTGGCAACTCATTTGTCACACAAATGTATCTTTCCTAAGCCACACTGAAACTTATAGATTTTTTTAACTCTCGAAATATGCATTCGATTTGCAGCTTTGTTTCAGCTTTTCTAAATACAGTAACGGTGGTTCTTAATTATAAAGAAAACAATACTCTGAGGGTAAGAATCAAACCGCATACTTCTGGCCTTGAATTACAACTCGCTTACCTTGACATTGCTGACTGCTTGTGCTAGTGCACTGTATTAAATTTTATTGCATTGTTGTAGGACCGCTCTGGTGGCCTAAGTGGTTAGAGCGTCCTCCACGAATAAGGAAGATCGCATGCTCAAACCCCGGCCGTGGTATACCAAAGACTTATAAAAATGGTACTCTTGGCGTTCAGCATTGTGAGGTTAGTGCTAGGAGTGGTCGGCCCGGTGTCAGGATAATGTGAGTGGATGGGACGCTATGCCACATGTCTGCGGCATGATGCCCAGTGTTTGACATCACTATCAACTGCCATATTGCAAACATTATAGCAATACGACTAAAATTGTTAAAGCTACGTTAAAAATATAAAGCACACACACGCACTGTTGCGAGATCACTACACTTTAATAAGTACATTTTTGTAGTAGTAGAATTTCACTAGCACGATAGTAATGACTGTGCTATAGCGGTGTGTAAACAGTGTTGGTGTCGGTATATTATTTTCTTATCTATTGTACGTGAACAAAGCTTATGTACAGTAGTAATGAAAATCAGTATAGGTATTTAATAGAAGGTTATATATCGTATTTAGCTCGGAAAAAATGTACGATGCAATAAAAAAACTCATATACCAAGCATAAAGAAGCAGCATTTCAGTCATGCATACCCTATTGATTTTTTTGAAACCGTTATGCTAGCCGTATATATTAAATGGTTTGTACTAACAATATAAGATATAGATATCCATAGCGGTGAACTATTACTTTTAAGTGTGATTATTTTCATTCATTATGGGGAAAAAGATCGTCCTGATTTAAATATCACAAGTGTGCCAGCTTAGCTGATGTGCTAGGGCACGCATGTAGGTGTTGTGTGTGCGTGTGTCCTAGAACACTTATGAAATTTAAATCAGGCCTTATCTTGGTCTTGTGAGAGAGAGAGAGAGAGAGAGAGAGAGAGAGAGAGAGATTACAATTGATCATGCTAGAGTAGTTGAGTAATTGAGAAGGGTGGAATAAAAATAATATCTTCATCATTATTTAGTTACACATTTCTATAAGATCTTATTTGTTGCTGTTCTAGCTGTCTCAATGCATCAACTACTTGCCCGTATAAAAAAGTCGGAGTTAACGGATGCGAGCACGTGTGACAGCAAAAAGGTACATAAATCCTTTCTATCAGAAGATGTGGATACAGTGGGCATTGTCGCCCAAGCAATTCTCGCAGCTGTGGCGAAGGGGTCCCAGAATTACATTTTGCAGGAAGGGGGCTTAATTTCTTCCCAAGCCACTGCATGGGTACATCGTGGGGGTTAAATAATCCGTTTTTTATGTATTCATTATGTCTGATTATTCCGATCCAAGCCTTTATACTGCTGCAGTCTGCTCTATTTCTCATCAAAACGACCAAAATGCACAATTCAAACGTTAGGTGATAGGATTGAAAGTTGCATTTTCAACAAAACTCAAAAGTAAACTAAAACGACATCTGTAGAATGTTATATTAGAACACCATCAAAGAGTCCAAAATTTGTATTGTGAATCCATATACTGTACATTAATATCATCTTACAACGGCAGCAAATGATTTAGAATTTTACTAGAATAGTCCATTAGCATGTCCACCTGCTGCCGATGTTAATATATTCATTAAATTATCGGTACAATGGAAATCCCTTTTTCGAAAACTTCTACTTATACCTTGCTATATATAGTTTGCAACCACGCAGATGACTTCAGTTTTGGTATGCTGACAGATTCTGAGAGACAGAGAGAGAGAGAGAGAGAGAGAACTGACACACACTATATAGGCCGACAGATAAATACTGAGTTACTTTCTAGGCTTACCTCACCTGTTTAATAAAGATACTTTTACGTAAAGCATCCTTATTTTTATACTAAGATTTTGTATTAAGTTTTTATAAATTATGATGTTGTACGAAAAAGCATATTTAAGCAGGTGAGATTGGGTGTGTGCAGAAGGGATGGGGAGCGTGTGCAGAAGGAGTAAATGTTCTAAACATTCCGCAACTCTCTCGATCCCTCACTATAAAATAAATGTTTATCAACCCTTGGCATTTTCATTGAGATAGGACTTGAGTTTTATCAAATCAGTCATATACACGTGTAGTGTTTGCACAAAGCTATCCCGAAATATTATGCATTGCAATGACACTACATGTAGAGACCTTGATAGCTATTCAAAATGCGGAGATAGGGCAGAGATTAGTACTCAAGACAATGCATCGGTTTTATATGTTGTTTAAAATTAAGAGGATATATGTTTAAAAATTGCATTACTGAAAGCATTGACAGTGGATACACTTTACAGAAGAGTGGTTATAAACCAACTGCACAATGAGTATGAGCAATATCATACCAAAAGAGTGGTAGAAATCCTCAAAATAGGGTTTTAGAGATAACAGTCAGCATGTACCAGTTTGTACATGACAGAAGGTGAAGATGATTGTAAACAAAATGTGACGGGAGCAATAAACGAATAAATGGCCTACAAATCGCGGAAAAATTAATATTTCCACAGCCAACCCTACGACCTGATTGTTTTACGCAAATGGGGATATCATAGCCTACCCTCAGACATGAGTGTACTATGCAATATGGGAAGAATCGTGTGTGTGTGATTTGGATTTTTAACTTTGCTTTAACAATTTTTCAATCATATCGCTACGATGTCTGCAGTGTGGCAATTTATAGTGATGTCTAGCACCGGGGCACTAACATCTTAATGGTGAGCGCCAAGCGAGGCAGCTGTGAGTACCATTTTTGTAAGTCTTTGGTATGACTCGGCCGGGGATCGAACCCACGACCTCCCGTATCCAAGGCGGACGCTCTAACCACTATGCCACCAGAGTGGTCGTGAAGAATCGTGTATATAACGGTCTATATGAAACAGTTTCTGTATAGCCACGCTTACAAGTCGGGTCCAACTTCGAAGATCATAGACTCTGATATGCGGTGGCAGAATACGCCGAGATATCATGGTTTATGTTGTATGTTCTACTGATTACCTTTAACAAACTGCATAGACCCAGATGTGCCAACGCATTATGAGACGGCCGATATTAGTTTGCAGTTTGGATTCTACTTATAAGAAGCGAGTACATTATTATTCTTCCATAGCAATGGTATTTTTTTCTTCTAAAATTGTGAAAACTGTCTCTAATATCAACACTTTTAAAATAAAATGTATGCTAATGAACATGGCAATAATTCTGTCAATAATAATCGCGCGATCCTCTGTTTTCTGACTTCGTACAATTAAAGCAACGCTGCCAATATATAAAAGAAAAAACAGCATATACCTTTATATCAGTTTAAAGTTCATCAAAAATAAATAATATATCTGTGTGTGTATGTTGACGTTATGCTTACTTTCTCGCCTAGGAGACACCCACAACATGTATTGCCCATATCCTCGTTGACACTTATCTTTCCTTCAGATTTTAGATTTGGAATTAAGAGGACAAATGATTATGCAGCATTTCATGAAGCAGGTAGCGTCGCTCTTTCAGCAGCTCACCTGATTTGTACATGTGGATCACACAGAAAAGTATAATTGAAGCCCCGTCATGCTCACATGATGTCAGCCATATACGGGTAAGCCTAAACTGTAATTAGAATTATGGCAACGTGCATATCATAGTATAGTACCTGATTTGTATATCACGCTATGCGTTATTTTGTTAAAATAATTATGAAGAGAATATATGCCTAAATTATATATTACATAATAAGATATTGAAATATATCAGAAGAAAAAAGTATATCGCCACAGTGGCGATACCACCTTAATCGCCACAATGGTGATATCACTTTCGAAACTGAATTATTTTTCCATGAATGAAGTAAATCTGCCCTTATATATGTTATTCAGACCTGTATTTCCAAATTTAGGCTTATTCTCTCTCTCTCTCTCTCTCTCTCTCTCTCTCTCTCTCTCTCTCTCTCTCACACACACACACACACAAACACACACACACACACACACACACACACACACACTCACACACACACACACACCCTCCCCCTCTCTTCCCATCAGGATGGAAGTATCTTAAAATGTGCAGAGATTGTTGACTCTTTAGCATATATTTATGAACTCAGTGAAAAGGCGCCGTCAAGAATGCATACCAGTGAAACCAAAAAAAAAAAACACATCGCAGTTAGTTGATTAGTGCTCCACACGAATCATGCAAATTGTCAGTGACTAAACTTACATGACCTGTTCTTATTCGATATATTTTGTCAATAAATAAACGCACGCATTATATCTGTTACGCTCTTTGATAAACGGTAATATTTGTATAAACCTCTTAATTACGAATAGTAATAAAATTGTTTAAGTAGGAATTTTAACTGTGATACAATAAATTATGCCTGAAAACGATGGAGAAAAAAGGCATCAATTAGTGTCGATTAGAAACCGAATGTAAGTGACAATAAAAATAAACTGGTTACCTCACAATCAGTAAAATCTGTTATTTAATAATTCTACGCCCCGAATTCAGTCTGAACGTTGTCATGTTGCTATAGTACATTAACATCAGCCATGTTCACTGTATCAATCCGCACATGCAATAGATGTTACCAAAAATAAAAAGTCTCTTCATTTTCGCATGAAAATAATCATTAATTTGCCAAAATACGCAATTTGAAGCATTACATGAACAGTCATAATTTGCAAAGGTCGCAGTCGTCAAATTAGAATAAAATTTTCGATTTTCTTTTTATCTATGCACTAAGGCATCCGTTAATCGCACAAAATGATGAAACAAATCCACGCAAATCGAACGTTTCTGCCTTTAAAATACATGATAAAAAAAATCTACGTTTTACGCAGAAATTGGAAATATTTCACTCATGAAGTGGAAACATAATGTACTGTCAAATGTTTCCACTTCAACAGTGAAATGAAATATATATATATATATATATATATATATATATATATATATATATATATATATATATATATATATATATGTATCTACTCAAGAAAATGTAGATTAACTTTTTTGTGTATCGAGTTAATAACGGATATATTTGATCGAGTGGGTGAAAATATGCCACTTATCAACGGATTAACATCAACTAGAAAAGTACATTTATATTTGTAAACGATGTGACGAAAATGACCCCCTTCAGATGATTTAAAATTGGCGCATCAAACAATGGCAGGTGAATTTGTAAACCGCTCTGCTTCTGTTGGACCTTGAAATGAGGAAACATATACTGGTACACATTGTACGGTCACTGGAAAATGTCATGGTGTTACATTTATTTATTTAAATACCTTTTCACCCTATTCAATCCCCTCACTTTATTCAATCCAGTCCCATTTTTGCCAAGATGTAACAGCTCACATTTGATGACATTTTTTGATAGATTCTATGTTGTAGATTCATTTTCAAACATAAATCCTAAGAACATATGTCAAGATGTACATATATCCTTTCACTTTCTATTGATTCAGTGTAAAGCAACTTTTTTTCTTCATTTTATTTACGAATAAGAAAAAGAAAAAAATGTAAACATCAAATTTCGCCTTTAGAAACCTCTTTCATACGTACCAGTGGTAAAGTAGACGGTAACGTATTTGCCCAGACTGTTTTTAAGAGTATGTTTTTAAGAGTATGTACGCCGCGTAATACGTAAATGTACGACATCTGTGTGCATGTACAAATTAGACTTATTTGGTTCATATACGGGAGTTTGGCGGTGGTAGGGTAGGGGTGGGGTCGGAGTCATTTGATTTTAATGGTCGACTAATTAGAGGAGTCGGCCATATTCTTAAAATGTGATTTTGTTTTCTCTTCTCCAAGTGCTAAATTTGTACTTTATCGAGTCATTTTAGCAAATAATCTCCGCCTAACACTTAGACGTGTGAGCGTCATGTCAATGTTGTTGGCGTCCTACAGTATGCATTTTTGGATCATGGATAGCATAGATTTGTAAATATGTGTTGTTGTCATGGGCTTCATAGCATCGTTTGTGAGCATCTTTAATTTTTATAGCATATCATTATATACGGTGTCTAGATTTCATGATTTTCATGGTATTTTTACATGTCTAATACAGTATGCATTTGTTCCGACTTCATATATGGGTCATAATAACAGTTGGTGTTCGGGATACTTTGATTTAACGCCGGTATAATTCGCTGACATAAGAGAATTCAAATTTGTGCAAAATGTTTCTTATTGCGCTTTGTAATAAATGTCTAGAAAATTAGTTATGCCATGGCGTTGTGTCCCAAAGTTTTTTACATGAAGGGTCAGTTTTCATGTGAAAGTGTTATCTATCGCTACCGAACTAATACTTGGTAGGTTTAACAGTTATGTTGATTTCTTATGAATGCTAAACGAGTAGTGGATTATTGATTCTTTTTAGGCAGAGGTGGGTTATCAACAAATTCTTCACACAGACACAGGATGCCATAATAATCTGCTTTGTAACAGACACAGGATGCATAATAGTCTTGCAATGTAACAGATACAGGATGTCATAATAGTCTTGTAATGTAACAGACACAGGATGTTATAATTGTTTTGCAATGTAACAGGCACAGGATGCATAATAGTCTTGCAATGTAACAGACACAGGATGCATAATAGTCTTGCAATGTAACAGATACATGATATCATAATAGTCTTGCAATGTAACAGACACAGGATGTTATAATTGTTTTGCAATGTGACAGGCACAGGATGCATAATAGTTTTGCAATGTAACAGACACAGGATGCATAATAGTCTTGCAATGTAACAGATACAGGATGTCATAATAGTCTTGCAATGTAACAGGCACAGGATGTCATAATTGTTTTGCAATGAAACAGACACAGGATGTCATAATAGTCTTGCAATGTAACAGACATAGGATGTCATAATAGTCTTACAATGTAACAGGCACAGGATGCATAACAGTCTTGCAATGTAACAGACATAGGATGTCATAATAGTCTTGCAATGTAACAGATACAGGATGTCATAATAGTCTTGCAATATAACAGACACAGGATGTCATAATTGTTTTGAAATGTAACAGACACAGGATGTCATAATAGTCTTGCAATGTAACAGACACAGGATGCATAATAGTCTTGCAATGTAACAGACACAGGATGCATAATAGTCTTGCAATGTAACAGATACAGGATGTCATAATAGTCTTGCAATGTAACAGACACAGGATGTCATAATTGTTTTGCAATGTAACAGACACAGGATGTCATAATAGTCTTGCAATGTAACAGACATAGGATGTCATAATAGTCTTACAATGTAACAGCCACAGGATGCATAATAGTCTTGCAATGTAACAGATACAGGATGTCATAATAATCTTGCAATATAACAGACACAGGATGTCATAATTGTTTTGAAATGTAACAGACACAGGATGTCATAATAGTCTTGCAATATAACAGACACAGGATGCATAATAGTCTTGCAATGTAACAGACACAGGATGCATAATAGTCTTGCAATGTAACAGACACAGGATGTCATAATAGTCTTGCAATGTAACAGACACAGGATGCATAATAGTCTTACAATGTAACAGCCACCAATTAAGGCATTAGTAGAACATAGCTGACTCCTCTAGATAATTGTCTAACGAGTCTCAATGAATTGACCCTTTGGTCAAAGTACGCGAAATTAAATTTACTGTTAAATGTACATGAAAAATATTTACTTCATATAAACCATTATTTTCTGATTCGAGTTACTAAATGCGAGAGCTCTATGTCGGTTTCTATATCATCCTAATTGCACGTCATCCAAAAAGTGTGGTTAATTAACTTGCTCTGGAAAAAAACTTTATTCTGCAAACTATTTTATCTCTTAGTCACAGTGATAGCTACCTTTTATTTCTTGACGCCAAAAACAACAGGCGTACCTTAATTGCAAACTCCAAAAGAAGCGTGGTCAAGGTATGTGGTCTAGATATAAGCCTATCAATCCGAAAACATTTTTCGACTTTTAGTCAGTGACCTTACTCTGACCTTTTGACCCAAATCTATAGGCTTCTTTCTTTCTCAACATGTAGGTTATCCAGAAATATAAGTAAAGATACATGGCGGTTGACTAATAAATTTTGCCGACACGATTTTTATTCTTTCAGTTATAGTGATCTTGACATTGAAGTTTTGACCCAAAAATCGAAAGGCTTATTCCTTAACCCAATTGCAAGTAAAATGTAAAATTTGGTCTCTGTCTGTGATGTAGAAATAATGTTACTGTGCAGAAACCATTTTTCTTCTTGCAGTCACAGTGACCATAAAATTTGACCTTCTGACCTCAAAATCGATTGAGATCTTCCTTCCCTTATGTGCAAGCCGCCCAGTATGCATAACAGCACATCAGTACCATCATGGCTTTAAGGTACCCAGTAAGTTTAGGTATACGAACGTTTGCATTCAAAATAAAGGTAAACAAAGAGTAAAATACCTTAAATCTAGAGATCTTTATATTAACATGTCTCTTTTAAAAATGCTATTTCCTTCTCAGCTGGAAAGTCCAACACAGGATGACTTCCACTACAAAAAAAGTGTACGCGTTGCAGAAATAATATCACTGTGCGTAAACACCATTTTATACTTTCAATCCCAGCGACCATGATCTTTGACATTTGTCCTTAGTCCAAGTGCAACCTATCAACAAACATTAGTAAATGTAGATGGTGGAGAACTCTAGTTATTGTGCTGGGAAAAAGTTAGTAAAAGTTGGACTTTGGATGGACAGTGTTCGTTCGTGTTTCTTTGATCTTGGGATTTCAAGCATGACTGGGTGCCTCATTTGCATATCAATAGTTACTTGTATAAAATGGACGAAGAGCAAGGGTGTCAGTTTGCAGCAATTCTTTTTTATTTTATAAAAAGGTCGAGAAGGGGACTTTCTCATCAACACTTGTGAATTCTAAATCCGTTCGTACGTCCTGTGCCTATTTTAAAACAGAATATAATTACATATTACAGAACTCGTTCAAAGAAGCATTTAGTAATCTTCAAAAGGTATTGACAAACATATAGTATCGTGCAGAAAATAATTACTATCTAGAGTGACCTCGACCTATGACCATGAAGGTTATTTGTATTTTATTTGGAAGTTTTGACATTGCAATTTTGCACATTTTGACTTAGTGAAGCCCATGATGTAGAAAGAATGCATGATAAATCATGTAAATGTGTCTTACAGTTGGGCAAATCGAGTCCTGTTTTGTGCAAGGAGAATCAGGATGTAACTCTTAAATCTGGATACTGGTATATTGCCAGACCAATCAACTCTGGATGCCGCTATATTGCCAATCAAATATGTATACCGGTATATTCCCAGACCAATTAAATCTGTATAACGGCATATTGCCAGACCAATCAAATCTGTATGCCCATATATTGCCAATCAAATCTGTATACCGGTATATTGCCAGACCAATCAAATCTGTATACCAGTCTATTGTCAGACCAATCAAGCATTGGTTGAAACTAATTGAAATGTCAGGTGCCCAAATTGTATTATAAAACGCAACTCTCTCGGCTTCAGGGTGCAGGTAGTAGCTCTAGAATTTGCGCTCATAATGTTAAGAAATCTTTGACGAGTTATGGTCTTTGTAAGGCATGGTATAACAAGGAGTGGGAACAACGACATGTGTATGAGCATAACAAAGGCTTGATGTAAAGATACACAACATCAGCATGCAGAGGTGAAAAGCATGGACAGGCTGAGACTATATAGGATATTAAAGACATATTTGTCCGTTGAAGATTATTTGATCTGCTTAGACAAGCCTAATTTTAGGAATACATACTGTAAAATGAGAGGCGGGTTATTTGATGTTAAGGTTAATTAGGTTGCATTGAGAAACTGAAATATGAAGACAGACTGTCCATGCTGCGATCTTAATATAATGGAAACAGAATATCGTTTTATAATATTTTTGCTGTTGTCCAACATTTACAGATAATCATTTGAAGTATTTACCCACCCACCCCCCACCCCCCCGCTTCTGTGTTTAAACCCACATGAGGACAAATGTTTTGATGCCTTCTGAAGTAATCAGAGAAAATATTGTATCAATTTGCATGTTTGCTCTCGTTAGCACGGAGAAAGAAAACTATTACACCAGTCTAAGTACCTACACTTACTGAACTTGCACTTCTTACACTCACATCACATGTTTGTTTTATGTATGTATATATGTAATTTGGGCCAGTTGCCTATTTTATTGAATTAAGTATTCTTAATTCATTTTGAAAAAATAGATCAATGGCAAATATTACTAACCGTGGAGATTGTGTACTTTCTACATTGTCAATAACACGTGAATTTCAACATATATTAAACACAATTCGAGAAAATACAGAAGAAAAACAACGTAAATGTTCCAATAGAGGTTGATTAAAAAACCTGTAGAATCAGAAATACAACACTAAACTTGTGAACATTAACAAATGTTCCTCGAAGGGAGTGACACTACTGCACGAAAATAATTTCCAGGAATCAAAGATTTGATCACTTCTTAATTTAAATGGTCAGTGTTGAAACAATCTCTGATATTAATAAGCAAGGTTTTAAAATTGGCCGGTGTAGCATACATATTATATGTCAGATCCACGCCATTTTCATCTTGGACAAACTAGATATCACTAGAATATATTTGGTTAAAACCTTGTGACAATTGGACCATCCATTCATCTGAAGTAAATGAACAAGATTTCAACATGGCAGTCACTGCAACCATATTGGATGTACGATTGGCGCCATTTTCGTTTAGAACTAACTAGATATCATGGCTTGTGAAAGTAAACCCCATGTTCTTATGTCCATCCATTCCGGAAGAGTAGTCATATGATTTAAAAGATGGCTGCCATGGCGGCAATTTGATGTCAGATCACAATTTCATTTAAGCTCAACAATACATTATACATCGTAAGAAATCTTTTTATGCCTTTCCATTTAGCAGTAGAAATAACAAGATTTTCAAGAGGATTGATATGGTGGCCAAACTTAATGTCAGATTGATACCATTTTAATATGGGACCAACTAAGAAATAATTTGGCGAAAACTTCGTGTCGATATGACCATCCATCTTGGAGTAGCGATAATAAGATTTTCAATAGGTCAGCAAAGGCAGTCATACTGAAGACCATACCAGATCCATTTTTCTTTAGGGATCGATCATCATGTGACTTCAAGTTGCTACTGAAGCAAAAATGCTACTTGTTTTCGTCACCATATCAGCAATAAAAATATACTGTCACCATCAACAGCATAGTGTTTTGTGTATTTAATTTGTATTTGTTACCTTTTTCCTCCAAGATTATATGCTATGTAATACTGTAATTTGGACTTAACCTTTTCCAGAATCAAGTTCACTGTCTACCTGACCAGAAGCTTTTATTTTGGTAGACAAATACTACATAGCTAATATTTTCTCTTTGAATGTGAGTTAAATATTAGGATCATTATCAATAGAGGTATACATATTTATTTGGGTCTGGGTCTAGGACATCGGTATTCTCCATGAATAACCTTTTGTATCTGATGTTTACCATATTCTTTACTATAATTTTAATAACAGATTTTATGTTTACAACTTAGAATTTTCTAGAAATGAACTTTAAACCAACATCTTGGCTCTTCTTGTGTCTCTAGGTTTTAATATAATCTTGTTTAACTGAGAAATTACTCATTCTTGTCTTAACATCTTGGAGAATCTTAAATGTTGTGTTCAGATATTGATCTGGGGGGAATAATTTATTCAAATTATTATTCATTGGAAATACAAAGTGCTCTTCAATAACATTCTAGGACAAAAACATTAACTTGGAATTAAAATGAATTCAGACAAGGACATCTTCGATTGTATTACTGTGATTCATCAAAAGACTGTTGGCACATTTCCACACAAAGACTACTAAAGGCATATTAACACATTCATTTTGAACACTACAGGAACTTATTAAGAACTTTATTCATTAGGACTGGTGATAGAACTTTTTGGACTATTTAGGATTTAAATCGCAATAATGTTAAGTTCTTTTTAAATTTTCAATATGTATTCTAAGGAAATAAATTATTTGTTGAATATTAGAAAACTTTTTGGTTTTTGCTCTTTTATATTTCCAAGTTAAAGACCAGAGAGTTGTAATAATAGTCAAGTCTTACTCTTGAAACTGATTCATACTTTTAAAATCTAGGTATAAAATTTTCATCTCAGTCATAACCTTGTTTTACTAAACCTAAATTCTCAACACATCTTTTAAGAGTCATGAACATTTGAAACAGTGTGTGTGTGTGTGTGTGTGTGTGTGTGTGTGATTAGGATTTTTAATGTAGCTTTAACAATTTTTCAGTCATATTGCTATGATGTCTGCAGTGTGGCAGTTTTATAGTGATGTCTAGTACTGGGGCATCATGATGCAGACATGTAGCATTATGTCCCACCCAGTCACATTATTCTGACACCAGGCCGACAACACTAACCTCTTAATGCTGAGTGTCTAGTGAGTCAGATGTTAGTACCATTTTTGTAAGTCTTTGGTATGACTTGGCCGGGGTTCGAACCCAGGACCTCTTGCTTCCAAGGCGGACGCTCTTACCACTAGGCCAATGGAGCAGTCATCTGAAACAGTATAATAAATGTTCTGTTTTGAACCTTGTATCCCAAATTGCATATTATATCAGACCCAATACATCAATTTAATCTTGCTATTTCTTCTTTTGTCAAACCATTACTATCGAGTAAAATGCAAGTCCATTCTTCTTTCTCGTCCATTTTAATCATCCTACTGTAAAAAGGTCAGTGCCTGAATATCAGGCTCGTAAATTCAAAGCACTGCTCTAAAACCACTACTTCAAAAGGTAAAGGGAACACATCATAAAATGAATTGCCTTAGCTTTGTAATAATTCATCCCAAGTATAAAACATGTGTTCCTCAAAGGTTATTATTCTCTACTGGTTGCAAAATTATTCCTGGAATAAGGACCATTTCTTACTATGAACTGCAGAATAATGAAACCATCTCTCATATTCTTCAGCAATAACAATATTTTCAAATTATCTCCAGTGCAGATATGGGATACTAGCTTGGCACCATTTTCATTTTGGACAAAGTAGATGTCAATAAAAGTCTAATCGGTCCTCAGATTGGCACTGTCTTTATTTTTAGGACCGTTATGAGAAGTCTTTAAGTGAAAACTCCATGGTGAAGTAGCTATAAGGAGACTTTGAAGATAATTATAATAGTGGATTTGTGAGTAGTACCATTTTTACCTATGACCAATTATACCATGGGATGAATGTGTGTGTAAAGTTTCATGGCAATTATGCATTCCAAGTAGTTTAGGAAAAGAAGCTATAACAAACTTGATCTAATGGATGGATGGGCATAGGATGACAAATGATGGTCAACGGACCATCCCAAAAGCTGGTCTGGTCTATGAACAGTACAGCAAAATAATACTGTCTCACTTTCCACTAACATGAGACTGACAAAAGGTGACGGCTATATCACACTTTCCCACCAACATGGGCTAGACAAAAAGTGACTGTAAAAAGTGACTGATTTACCACACTTTCCCACTAATGTGATCTTGAGAGAAAATGAATGCTATATCACAATTTCCCACTAACGTGGGTTTGACAAAAGGTCACTGATATCTCATGTCTCAGGTTTCAACTAACATTGGCTGGACAAAAATTGACTGCTATGTCTCACTTTCCACTAATGTGGGCTAGACAAAAATTACTCAACTTTTTCATATCCAATTCCATTTAACCACTACCCTCAGCATGGCGTCTCTTGTCAGTTGCAATTTCCATCATTATTGGAAGCTAAGTAATTCTTCATATTCTAATATCAATCTCTTATTTTCATCAAGTCTTGGAAAATATTAAAATTATCAAAGATTATGTTAAATTGTTTCATGTTTATGCTTTTATTGTTTGCATTGAAAGCATGTTCACCAGGTAAAGGTACTGAACAGTCAAACAACAGGTTGCTAACTGAAAAAAAACATAAAAATGTACGAACTGATTTTACAAAGTTTCCTATACTTTGATCTGTCAAATGCCATCAGAAAATCTCAAAACATGGTGTTGCTATCCATACTACACAATTAAGTTCATTCTGCATATTTCACACAGTTCTCTGTATCTGACACTTTCAAATTTTGAAGTGTAGTTGTCAAAATAATCTTTTACAGTCTAGCAGATTTTTCATTTTAAATGTCTCAGTCTCTTGATTTATTGTAGCATTAAACACTGATGAAGTACAAGGTTACAGTTCAGTGACTGTTAATTTTTAAAATCTCATTATCAAACACAGTTTCTTATACATCCCCTAAATCATCAACCATATCACATTTAACAGCAGATGTAGTGAAAAAGTTGCACTAAATTTTCACGTACTGCTTATTCATTAGAAACGCTCTCTGAATCAGCCAGAAGTTTTGACGTGACAGGATCACAACCAGTGTGATTTATATTGTACATGGCTCACCAGAACAGCTCCCATATACAAGTACCACTCACACAACAACACAGTGTTTTACATGCATAGTGATAAGTGTTGCTGAGCATGCAAAATATCCCTTTGTCTATGATGCAATAATGCAATTATCATTAATTTGATAATTGTTATTACTCTTGTTTCTTGTCTTCTTCATCTACAAACAATTTGTGTAGATGTTATTTAATTTCTTTATCTCTCTTTTGCATGTATTCCTTTCTGCTATTCTCAATTCCGTTTTCCATTTTACAAGTTCCATGGACCTTTGATTATCTTTCAATATGCAATACATTTAGAATAATAAAATGATGTCATATCACACTTACATTTCAGTGTGTAATGATTTCCCATATGTAATAAACATGCCATTGCATGGAAACACTTGTTACATCTTTTGTATTTTGTTTTTCCATCACTTTAATTCTTTTTTCTCCTGTCCTACTATCACACTATTCCAGAAATGTACAAGCTATGATTTAGAGGTAGCAGTTCAGATACTTGGATGGACACAGGTTCCCTGACAATTCCAAGCTATAAAATATTTCCCTGACAATCTCAGGCTATACTTTAAAAATAGTTCCCTGACAATCCCAGGATATAAAATAGTTCCCTGACAATCACAGGCTATTAAATAGTTCCCTGACAATCCCAGGCTATAAAATAGTTCCCTGACAAATCCAGGCTATAAAATAGTTCCCTGACAATCCTATGCTATAAAATATTTCCCTGACAATCCCAGGCTATTAAATATTTCCAGTAGTTAAAGACACTGGCTAAGAAAATATATCTATCCCAATCTCTATTGAAGAGATATGCATCCCCAACCAAGTGTCATAAAACATCAAAAAAGAATTCCTGATCACAAAAGGCAACTAGCCATACTGGTGGGAAATATAGGTTACAATGACCTACCTTTGCTGTAATTTTGACATAAATGCACCTTCTTAACATGTTTCATAACACTTGCATGAATGATACCTGAGACATTATTTAAAATGAAATAAACCAAAGTCTGTACAGTATGTACAATATAAAATATAGGCCACAGTGACCCATTCAAGTAAAAAGAAGCTGCATCTGATTAATACCAAATTTCATCACCCTAACATGAAATGTATTAGAGAGAAAAAGTTAAAAACTAAATACAACCAATTCCCCCCCCCCATGCATGATGGCATAAAGAACTCTTCACCTTTGTGATTGAGTTGTGAATGCTATTTGAAACATATGAAGAAAATATATATGTGTCATAGCCATTATTTTTCTGTTTTATGACAGGGACACTTAGTGTACACTGTGTTACCCTCAATATTATTCTTATTGTTGTTGTTGATGTTGTTATGGCTATTATTACAACAAGCATATAAGACTTGAACTTCCAAATCTCCAGCCCATAATTCAACATATTATCACAAATGGTGTCCAACTAAAATTAGTTATTATTTCACAGGGCTGTGTATAGTATAATGTTAACCCTTGCAGATTACAATCACACAATATCATGACAGACAAGTACATCTCTGAACACAAAAATGCACTTCTTGGGGTCCCTGATGTAACTTGCCTTGCCCTTGAGAACAAAACTACGAAATCTTTACATGATGTTTTACTTCCCACTACAAGTTTATATATGGATCTGTATCAAACATTTTCTAAATTTTAATTAAAGCAACTGCAATAGTTTAATATAGTAAATCAGACTCTTAACAACAAACAACAACCAACTGCTTGCCCTCTCCACACTCTCCTGTTGAGTCCTAATGCAAAATCTGTCACACATATGATGTATCTTTGTGCAAAGATGGCATATATGAAATTTGGTCAGAAAATATATGAAACATATTTTTGGTATGGTTGCCTTGGCGTGTTATTGGGAAAGGCACTAACATACCATTTACTCAGCATAACATAGCCAATAATGTGCAAGACTTGCCCCTAAAACAATTGACCTCCGACCCCATTCCAAGGACTTCAGAGGTGGATGCATACACTGACACTCCTCTTTCAGGTGGTTACTGAGTTAAGTGTACTATGTAGCAATCAAGTTTTGGGAATTTTCAGCCAGTAGTTCAGGAGATGAGGTAAAGGCCTGCTGGATGGATGACAGACCAAGGGTTTGTGTGTGTGTGTTTGTGATTTGAATTTTTAATGTAGCTTTAACAATTTTTCAGTCATCTCGCTACAATGTCTGCAGTGTGACAGTTTATAGTGATGTCTAGCACTGAGGCCTCATGCTGCAGACATATAGCATGATGTCCCACCTAGTCACATTATCCTGACACCAGGCCGACCAGTCCTAACACTAACCTCTTGATACTGAGCGCTAAGCAAGGCAGCTGTTAGTACCATTTTTGTAAGTCTTTGGTATGACTCAGCCTGGGATCAAACCCACGCCCTACCGCATCAGAGGCAGACGCTCTAACCACTAGGCCACCAGAATGGTTGGCCAAGGGTTTCACAATACCCCTAACACTGCTGAGTGAAAATAATATTAGCAAATATATCAGTGTGCACAATATCTTTGAATGTTTGCTAACATTAGTTACATACACACAAATAAAAGACATCATCAGCATATATATTTCTTTTACTTGCCATGGCTTTTAATTATCTAGTCGCATATAAAAGAGCATACTAAATTTAGTAATTATCTTAAATATCAAGATATTTACAACATACAAAAATTGTACATAGTATGAGAAAAAAATTAAGAAATATGGGAACAATTAATGACAATATCCTGTATAAAGTGAAAGCAGGTACAAACAGATACAAAACTATTTATACTGAAAAGAAACTATTCATAACTCCTAACAGTAAGAATCTATTTTGATCATAAGACTACTAAATTACATCCTTCCACATAAATATTTGTCTGACTCGAGACACTTGTTAATCAATAAGGAAATCAAAATCTGTACCAAGCTCCGTTAAGCATTAATAATGAAAAATATCTTAATGTAACAAAAAGGGCATACAAATTAAGATTATATAATAATGAATTTCATTCAGACACATCTTTAGAGAAATAATAAACATAATACATACCCGGTACATTTATGCTTAATAACAAACTGAAATAGCTTTGAAGAAACTATCTAATGCATGCTCAAGTATTTTGCAAAAATTATTTTGTCTGAAATATCTGATTCTTTACCTTTTGCATTTTAAATTACAATATAATTTTTGAAACCTGCAGAAGGAAATAATTTTTTCATCTCTTTGGTATTTTTATGGGAGGAACAAGAGTACAACACTGCAGTGTGACTGCCTGATGAAAATTACTCCTAAATGGCTGAATTTTCCCATACCTTTATTTTAATATATTCAGAATATGATAATTCCTATAGCCTGATAATACTCACCTGGCAAATTAAGGTCTAACACAGAAGCGTACTAGTAAGGCAGAGATCTTGAGCTGAAAGACACTAATGTCAAGATAATATCAAACTATCTGGATAACTGGCACATTTTGCATGAAAGTAAAATGTGTTAAAAAATTTATACAGCATGTCCTAAAAACATTACTGCCAAGATGTATAAGAAATGGCTCTGCCATTCTGGAGAAGAAGTTAAGTTTAGGTTTGCTCTGGAAGCCATGTCACTTCTAGAAATTCTATGACAGACATAAATTTTCATAATGCATATCCTAAGAAACACCTGGATTAGGCATTCTTTGGGAAGAGATTGAAAATAGGTTTTCCACCTGGTTGCAAAGGAAGCTGTGCCATTTCTCTGGGTGCCACATAAGACAATTTTGATAGCGAAACAGTTCTACCAAATTTTATCAAAACTGGCTCCGAGTCAGCTGTTTTGGAGAACCTGAATACAGGTTTTCCAAATATTTTTGGAAGTTATGCTGTTACTTGGAACGTTTTACCAAGTTTGACTGAATTGGGCTCAGCCACCCTTGAAAAGAACTAAAAAAAATATGTTTTCCAACTGGAGGCAAAGGAAGCCATACCAATACAAGGGAAACCATCCTGGACATATACAACTAAGAAAAATTCCAATCAGTTCTGATCAAAAGTTTGCTCAGTTGTTTCCAAAGTAGTAAAAAATGGGTTTTCCATTTTGGATGCTATGGAAGCCATACAACTGTTATAGGAGCCACCCATAACATAATATTTGGCAGACCACATCATAAGAAACATTCTCACTATATTTGATCAGAATGACCCAGTTGTTATTGAGAAGCTGAAAAGAAAATTGCTGATGGATAAATGACACGAATGCCAAACTCAGGGTCAAACCATAAACTTCCTTGGCCTTATGGCCAGGTGTGCTAAAACTTCCTGTTTGGCAAGTAAACTTTCATATAACTATCACAAATTATATAGAATTATTGCTGGTGGTATTATTAGAAATCTAATAATATCTTACTGATTCTGTCTTCCGTTCAACTCTTCCCTACTGATACTTGTACAATAGATAATTGCAGTTGCATATTCTTTCTTATGGTATAAGGAGATTGCAAATAAAATCATTAACTTTTAAACCTGAGAAAAGTGCCTTATATGTTTCTAAAAATAGAAACTGCATGTAATTTTCAATATGAATCCCCTTTCTAATATATGATTTATCTAGACATCAAATTTCATGAGTAGTAGTGAATATAGTCCAAGATATTGTGGTTATTATAAACAAGTGTTGAAAATAAAAAAAGTCACTCAAACAAGCAAATTATGCCACAGTGACCTAGCTTTGGTGTGGCTGTTACCTTTTGCCCATATTTAACTACATACCAATTCTGATTAGTGCAGGTGAAACAGAGTCCAAGATATTGTGCATGTAACAAACAGCAGGCCAAAAATGCAAGCCACTCAAACTGGTCAAAACAGCCTAGTTTTGGTATGACTGAGTGACTTTCTCAAGATGTATCTACATACGAATTAATTTGCACGAGTGTAGGTGAAATAGATGTCTACATACAAATTTGCACGAGTGTACGTGAAATAGTTGTGTCTACATACCAAACTGCATGAGTATAGGTAAAATAGATGTATCTACATACCGATTTAGACATGTAGGTGAACTAGATGTGTCTACATACCAATTTGCACTAGTGTACGTGAAATAGATGTGTCTACATACCAATTTGCATGAGTGTACATGAAATAGATGTGTCTACATACCAATTTGCACGAGTGTACATGAAATAGACGTGTCTACATACCAATTTGCATGAGTGTACGTGAAATAGATGTGTCTACATACCAATTTGCATGAGTGTACATGAAATAGATGTGTTTACATACCATTTTGTATGAGTGTAGGTGAAATAGATGTGTCTATATACCAATTTGCATGACTGTAGGTGAAATAGGGTCCAAGATATTCAGTGTAATGAACAAACAATAGAAAATACCAATGCCACTTAATCATGCAAAATAGATCACACTGACCTAGCTTTCATGCTTGAGTAACTTTCATCCAGATGTACCTAAATACCAATTTTATAAGTGTAGATAAAATAGAGTTTAAGATATTTTTGGTGCAACAAACGACTGAAAATAAAAAAAGCCAGTCCAACCTGCAAATGAGTCCACAGTGACCTAGTTATGGTACGACTAAGTTACTCTACCTGAGATGCATTCATATACCAATTATGGTAAGTTTAGATGAAATGGGGTCAAACATATTGATGGGATAACAAAAAATAAAATGGATAATGAATGAATGAGCAATCAGAAAACATAAACTAACTACATAAGTTCATAACTTTTGTTGGCATAGACTGAGAGAAATAAGCAATGTGTATACACAATGACTTTACAATAAAAGAAACAATGTCCATCCAGTGAGAAAAGTTCATGAGCACATTGTACAACATTCATTCAATTAGAAAAGTTCATGAGCATATTGTACAATTTCCATGCAATGAGAAAATTTATGAGCACAATGTACAATGTCCATCCAATGAGAAAAGTTAATGAGCACATTGTACAACTCTCATTCAGTTAGAAAAGTTCATGAGCATATTGTACAATTTCCATGTAATGAGAAAATTTATGAGCACAATGTACAATGTCCATCCAATGAGAAAAGTTCATGAGCACATTGTACAACTCTCATTCAGTTAGAAAAGTTCATGAGCATATTGTACAATTTCCATGCAAATGAGAAAATTCATGAGCACAATGTACAACTTCCATTCAACAAGAGTTCATGAGCACACTGTACAACTTCCACTCAATAAGAGTTCATGAGCACACTGTACAACTTCCATTCAATAAGAGTTCATGAGCACAATGTACAACTTCCATTCAATAAGAGTTCATGAGCACAATGTACAACTTCCATTCAATAAGAGTTCATGAGCACACTGTACAACTTCCATTCAATAAGAGTTCATGAGCACAATGTACAACTTCCATTCAATAAGAGTTCATGAGCACAATGTACAACTTCCATTCAATAAGAGTTCATGAGCACACTGTACAACTTCCACTCAATGAGAAAAGTTCAAGAGCACATTCTACAATTTCCATGCAAATGAACAGATATCTATTGTAATGACCCCTGACTTCTTCAAATTTCATGAAATTAAAGTTCTTCTATTGTCTTAATGCAAAGACTGTATATCATGTGCAGTGGTGCAACACAAACCAAAATGGTGCAAAAGAATAAATATACTGCTTTATGGATTATGCACTCTAAAAAGTCAGACTTAAATATTCCTTGAATCCTGTACTAATATCAAATAATCCACATTAGAAGCAAAATGCTGAGATTCTGATTAATCCTAAATGCCATACAAAACTGGCTGCAGTAGCTCAAATGGTAGAGCATCTGACCCGTAATCCAAGAGTCCCAAATTCAACAACCACCCAGGCCAGCCTGGGTCAACGGCATTGGTGTTTCCATGATACAGCCAATGTCTTAAAAGGGCCATTAGAACTAACAAAACCAAATTCCATCGTTTTGACCCAAACATTCTCGGTTTCTATTTGTTTGAGATTTCATGAGACCACAGGATAGGTCTCCAGTGCAACCACATTTTCAAAAGAAAAGAAAATAGATTTGGATAAACAAATGAACAAGATGACATCATTATTTCTCCAATAACAAGTGCTTTCTGTTTTGATATGGCATATTTCAAGATATGAATCATTTATATCCAAGAATTAGTGCAGGATTACACTTTAGGATCATTGTAACTAAAATCATAAAAGCCTGATCATGTTGTGTCTTATACAGATCTTCCTTGACCCAGCCATTTGACCAGGAACAATAATACATCCTTATTTGGACACTGTGATTCTTTTCTTACTGAATAAATTCTATATCTATTTTGCCAAAGAAAGAAACATTTAAATCCAAAAACTAACCTTTGAATGGGAAAATAAATTTTAGTCAAAAAATGCCTAAATCCCAAAATAACTATATCAACATCTTCACTGGCAATAACAATAAATTTATTAAAATTTTTAATTAAACACAATAATCTTTGCTTCACAATGTTGCACAATTTCAGTTACATCAAAAGACTACATATGTCCAGTGCTAATTAAGGAATCTTCCAAGTCCAGTTGCAATAAAGGAATCATCTCATTTCAGATGCCAATTAAGGAATTAGAATTTAACATTCAAATTATGGAATATTAAGTTTCTGTTCAATTGTTTTGGCCCTGACAGCATATGACTCTATGTCCCAATTACTCTGATCGATAGTCTGCAATTCCCTAAGCTAATTCTGTAATTGGTTCTTCATCTCTATTAAGACTCAGCTTCCTTGATTTTAAGTCTGGGATCTTAACTGGGTCACAATCCTGTGCTTTGGTACCATCCTTATACACCTGAAATCCATGCTGTAAATATCACATTTTGGGAGAATTCTTGCACTGCCACAAATTCCATCCCTGCTGAAGAATCCACATGTAATGATTCTGTCTTTATTTAGCAAAATGTTTGATACAGTTAGAATTTTACTAAAAGAGAATTCTTGAATGCTTATTTCATGATAATACTGAATGGTAATCCATTATATCCTTGCATCATCTATAACATACACAGGTCATATATACATTGGTTCAGTGTCATCGCAAACATAGGTCACACGTCAACTGGTTCAGTGTCATCACAAACATAGGTCACACATAAACTGGTTCAGTGTCATCACAAACATGGGTCACACATAAACTGGTTCAGTGTCGTCTGGGAGATTCCATACAAATTCAAACTGAAATATAAATGAAATATGTCTTGTGAAAGTTACAAAATTAAATTACACTAGGACAAGCTTATGAGCTGTATTAATTGAAAGCAATGTATGAATAAAACCAGGTCATAACTGAAGCATGCAAAGCAGTCTGATATCATCTGGGTACAGTTGTATATGGACTCCCAGAATGTATCCAAATAACAATTTCCAGGTGTTCATAAACAAGTGTGGACCATTATGCAAAATCTTTACATCACTCAGGACAAAGTCATGCTGAGCACAATGGAAGGCCACTCTTGTATATGTTCATGTTGACAAGTTAAAAGTGTACTGATCCAAATAAAATATGTTATATCACCCGCCAAGTTCTGGATCTGCTTCCCAGGTAGATCATCTAAAAGGAATATGAAATGTCTTGCCAAATTACTAGAAATGTCAGTGCATCAACCTTCACTTCTGGTGATTAAATTTAAAAGCAACTCTTTTCAAGGGTGCATTATCTGGAGTTGACACTTTCAATTTAGATTTACTTGCCCTTCATCGATAGTTTGGGAAAAATGTTAAAACTGTGATACTTCATGAATTTCACTTGCAAAACAATGATTTTTAGATGTCCAGCAAGTTGGGCCAGGAAACTGTCATCCACTAATTATGTAAAATCTTTGACATGTGTCAGGTTGCAATACCCAACTCAAATAATAATCTATTATAGAAATCTTCAGTGCTGCCTGGAAATAGTATGCATCAAGTCCAACGCAAGCTATTGAAAAATGCTATATATAGTACAATTACCTTGCTCTGAAAGACTTTTAAAAAAACATTAACAAGTTAAATGTATATATTTTTAGAAACTCTGATTCATGTCAAATTTGAGTCATTGCCTTTAATAGGAAGTACTCAATCAACCATTATTGTCAAGAAGGACCCTCAAAGGCCCTTAGATAAACCAGTGTTGTCAAAAAGGGCCCTTAAAGGCCCTTTAATGCACCACTATGTTAAAAAGGACCCTTAGAGGCCCTTTCATAAACCAGTGTGTTAAAAAGACCCCTTAGAATCAGATCTATGCATCTCTTCTAACTTTCTGGTGACTATGCCTATTATGCAACATTTACTGTGAACTTATTACATGCTTATTACTTTGACATTATGAACTTATTACATGCTTATTACCAATATAACATGAACTTATCACATGCCTATTACTTTAGTATCACCACAACCATGAATATTTACATTAAATTCCTTAAAACTATTGCATTAATACTAGTATTTCTCACTGAGGGCTGTTCCATTTAAACATACATGGTACCCAGGGAAGGCAGTTTTCTTAAAATATATGCCAGGGTACTCTGGTTTCAGAGAGTTCATATTAAAATCAGAAGAAAATTCTCAATTGCATATATGGGCGCATACCCTACATTAAAAGTGCCTTCCCTGGGTCCCATGTATGTTTTACAGGAACAGCCCTGATATTATCACAAAATTAGTTTCATAAGCTCTTAGTGAAAAGAACCTATAATAAGTGACATAATACAGTGTGCACACAAAAGGCCATCATAAACATTTTATTTAAATTGTTTTAGTTTTACAAAAAATGAAGTCTTATTTCTTGTTTTGGTCAATATGAAGCCAACATTTTTATCTGGAATCATAATGAATCCAATTTACTCTGCATTCTCGAAGCTTATCAGCCAAACTGTCACTCTCAGTATTGGTATCTGATACAGGGTTCAAAACTAACTCTTATTAACTAGTCAAGCGGACTAACAGGACAAAAGACATACTAGTCCACAGCAAAATCCATTAGTCCTCAAAATACATGTACTTTACACAACAATAAAGATTTATACAAGATATAAATTATATTGATTTGCCATCAGTTTGTCCCAAATCATAATCTTCTCCATCCGATTCTGAATAGTCCTCCATATACAGTGGTCTTGGCCCACAAGAGTTCCATAAATATATATATATATAGCTGACACTGTATCATAATAAGCAATGTCTTCACTTAAAAAGTGAATCGTTAACAAATCATTCAATACACTGCTGCGCAATCTGCATTTAAAATCAGATTTCGTCATTTTCAATTCACTGAATCCCCACTCTGCATCTGCAGACGAGGATGGAAGGGTCAACACAATATCCACCAGAATGTTAGTGGGACCTTCTTGAAATCTCTTGTTAACATCACACCATTGTAAGTTCTCTACCTGACATCCAAAAGCATAAATTAAACTTTTCAAGAGTTGCCACTCCTCTTCAACCTTGTCTGGATAGAAGCCTGCCATTGTCATGACTGGGGAAAAATGTTCCAGCAGAGTAGTAACATCCACATCACCAAATCCAATATGATTTGAGTCTATTGGCCATGAATGAAAATCTGCAAAATGATTGGCTTTCAATACATCACCATGCTGTTTGTCAAATCGGGTATCCAAGTGTTCTGCTAAACTGTTATTCATGTCCTCTCTAGCATGAAGTGATAACTGCACTGATGTTAGGGAACTTGGCTCTTTTACTCCAAAACCATGAAATTCTTTTATAGGTCCATTACCAATATCCTGCAGAAACATTCTTAACCTAGGTCCATTTCTTAATTTCAACTCTTCCAAGACACCAATAGTTGCAAGAACTCTCAGGTACACTTCAGTCACCAAACAAGACTCATTTTGAGGAAACAATGACAACTTGGACAGTAAATTTATGACGTCTGTGAAGCAGTGGAAATAATTAACAAGATGCAGATCTAGCAACATTTTCAGATAGCCAGCTGCTTTCCTAGTAGCTTCAGGTCTTCTAGGTGAAGGCCGATCAGTTTTAGTCAATGTCTGGAGGTGGCTGACTAGTGCTGGATATGATTTCGTCAAATTGTCCAAATCCCTCTGCCAATGTGCCAACCATCTAGTTCCACAAACATGAGTAGGGACTATCTTGGTGATTCCCAGCACCTCACATGCACTTAATAAATCACTTCTTTTTAAAGGGCTATTCTGCTAAAAATAGTAAAGTCCTGTTAACAGCTCCTCAACTTTTGCATGGATAGGCTATTTTGCAATGGCAGCTTTGTAAGCCAATTCCAAACGATGAGCATGACAATGTATTCCTACAAGCCATGTCTGTGATTCTCTAAATCTAGAAATAACACCATTGTTTTCTCCAGTGTACATCTGACAAAACAAAAAGGCCTACTTAAGTCATTCAATTTTCCTGGTTGCTATCTCTTAACTTGATGTAATTCTTGGAAATTCTTTTTCCATCTCACAGTATGATGGCAATCACATCTCTCACCATGAGACATACTCAAATTGACCAGTGATGTCCTATAAACGTAACTGTGTCCTTTCCTCCTTTAATTCACAAGGATCAGAATATTCCTTTTTATTCTTCTGTGTTGATTATTAACACTTTTCAAGAGGCTTATTTTCCTTTTTATCTTAAATAAGCATCGCTTGCTGGACACCATTTTTAAAAAAAAACAACTCAATAATCAACAGTGTGATCATGCAGGCGCTTTGCATGAACAAATGGATGCAGTTTAAAGCATCTTAGGTACTGATGTAAAGTCAGTCTGGTTCCCTGATTAATTCCACTAATTCTAATATGAAACCCAAATCCAAATCAAACACGGAGGAACAAATTTAGCAATGGTAATTTTTCCATACTTTTTGCTTGTATGCCATAGGTCCAAATTTTAAGGGTGACTTTCGTAAGACTTACGGCATAATCATAAGGGTTGGCAGGTCTGCTTTGGATGCCTCTACCCCATTTGCATGGAAGTGAGTTTGGATGCCTGCTGTAAACATCATCCATTCTGAAACAGTTTTCATAGCGCCATATTCGTGGACATCCCCCATTTAGATATTACATTCATTTAAGTGAATGACCATTACGTCTGATCACATAGTCGCTGTTTAAGCTCTAGTTGCAATCTACTATTTAAAGTAACTGGGTCAAATTCTCAACTCTCCAAAATGAAGGTCACGGGTTTAGTTCAGTACATATTTTCTGGAGTTGCACAATTAGAATCACTACTATAAAAGCTTCAATAACTTAGGTAAAGGTTCTGATATTGATGTAGGCATCATTGAGTTTTTATAATTTATCAAATTCAGGTGATTTAGTGATGTAGATGTAGAAAAAGGACTGGTAAATTTTGAGTATGAGAAATGGCAGCTATGGCTGGTCACATGGCTTCACTGGCTTGGCGATGAATGAGTTCTCTCAAGATTTTAAAGCACATAAAGAATTCTTCTGTGAAAAATAATTATACAGCTATAACAATCAGATTTTACTCTTAAATCTTTCTGTACATAATAGATGTGTAAAAAATATGTAACTTGATTATAACAGATGCTGAATGTAACATATAATACACTCTCGTAACAGTCAACAGGCAGACCTATGTGTCAAACAGGTAGCGTCTTTTATTTATAGCACACTGCACTGTGTAACTTTGGTACATGTATATCAACTGCTTACACTGTGAGGTAAAGGGTTAAATGAAGGTTCATTTGAAATAAGTAATCAATACATATCTACATGCATACAAGAATCTGAAGCCAGGAAATCAATACTTTTCAAGTTCATGAGAAATAACTTGCCATTGGAAAAGAAATTTAACAG
This sequence comes from Sinohyriopsis cumingii, assembly GCA_028554795.2. Classification (NCBI taxonomy): domain Eukaryota; kingdom Metazoa; phylum Mollusca; class Bivalvia; order Unionida; family Unionidae; genus Sinohyriopsis; species Sinohyriopsis cumingii. The sequence goes on along the minus strand of CM068842.1, from coordinate 53,104,190 downwards.
TGTAAAGAGTATCAGTATCAATAATATAACACAACATGTTTGAGTGGGTATATCCTTCCAGTTTTTCTGAAAAGTACCTCAAAATTAAATTATAACTATAATCCCTGACAACAGAAAAACTGTTACTTTGAACAGGTAAATAAAATGTCAATGTAAGCTGGATGTATAACCTTTAGCAAACAAAGATCTACGTAACAGAAATTCAAGTAAAAAGTAGTTACAGCTAAACAAGTTATTATGGGTAATTTTATATTTTAGGTATGACTGGTATTGTTTGGTTCTCAACATTTATTGATAAAGGGAGTACACTAGTAAAATTATAATACAGTACCAGTTTCACCCACAATGCCTGAAACAAATTACTCACAAAGACATAAATGATCACAAAAAATAGCAAATTTGTAAAGTAATTTCTGCATTAGTCATCATCAGCTACAGAATTAAACATTAAATTAAACATTAAACATTACATGCTCAAAATCACAAAGCACTTATTTTCTCAAGCCTTTGTGGTCATTATTCTAATTTGGTGAAGTACTTTTTCCAGAAAAGGAAAAGGGTTTAGCTATGCTGACGATAATTAAACAGATTTTAGAAAGTTGACATGCCAGACTGTATCAAGGAATATTCAGTTGATGATATATACAGCTGACAAATATGGTTGGGTGGAAAAACAAAGGGCCTGATGAATGAATAGTGGAATATTACCACAGTGCCAACACTTCTACTTTTAAGACATTTTGATTTTGCATTGTAATCCATTGGATATTATAATATGTCTGGTCTTAATATTTATGAAATTTTCACAGACATTCACTTCCATGTAACACTAACTGATTGTTAATATAGCAAAAGCTATACCCCCTTGAAACAATAACAGGTTATACAATACAACAGAGACCCATTTACAGGGAAGAAGATTATCTTACATCAGGGAAACTGTCATCATCGAGATCATTATGTCTTCCATCTTGTGGATAAATTTGTCTTCCATCTTGAGCATAGCTGTAGCTAACTCCTGTCATGGGAAAAAAATCTTCTGGTACAACGTTTCGTGGAGAAATCTGCAATATCCAAAATTTTAATGACATTCGGCATTAGGAAAACACCTTTAATATGATCACATTACGTTCCAATAAGTTCAGTTCTACCTATTCAATTCAACTGACTACTATATTAATTGATACTTTGTTGGAAAAGGTTGTACAACTTAGAAATATAATGGATGTAAGTAATTAATAATTATTTATTTCCAAGAATAATACAATGATGCATAACTTAAAATACTGATCATAAATAATATACTTATTTTAGTCACAAAAGCTTAGAACTTTTGCTTCAGTGACCTTGACCTTTGAACTCTAGACCAAAAAATCAACAGAGAGGTCTATCTGCCCTAATACATATGACTTTTGAACTTTGATGAAAACTGGGTCCAGGAAGCTCAACCTATTGGGCAAAATCACCAAATATCACAATACTGTCTCCTGTGTTTGCCCGAGGATTCTCTACCAATGAAATCTGATAAACATTTGGTCATGGAAATTTGACACCATGCAGAAAGCAAAACACCATTTTAAGCTACACTGACTCTGACCTTATATCAAGCAGTACCAAAACCAATATGATTTTGCCTGTACCCATGGGTACAGCCAAAGGTTTTTGAGACCTCATTGAAGAAAGTTTATATTCTAGTAAAATCAACCATACTGGAAGCCAATTCGCATCAATGAAAAACTTAAAAGGCCTTCATTTAAACATGCTTTCCGACAAATTCTGTTGTTTCTATTGTTAGTAAAATCGGTCGTATTTGGTATAATTGCATAACAGATAAAATGTCATGGGTCCTCTTACTAAGGTGATTTTTGTAAAATATGTACAAAAGTTTATATATATATATATATATATATATATATATATATATATATATAATGCCCCCAAATAAATAGGTTTCTTTTCTACCCCTAAGCAGAAGCCATCCACAAAATTTGGATGAAATATTTACTTAATGTAGAACAGATGTTATTTTGCAGACACTATTTTTATTTATTCAGTCACACTGACCTTGTCCTGTGACCTTTTGTCTCTAAAGTTGACAGGGTTCTGCCCACAGCTGAGACCTCAAGTCATTTTGTAGACTGACCATGACCTATTATGGTCAAAATCAATTTAGCTTTTTCTGGCTCCAAAGGCAAGCCATTGACAAAGCTTAATAACTGTTATATGGACATGAACTTGAGTTATTGTGCAGAACCATTTTTCATCTTCCAGTCACAGTGACCTTGACCTTTCACCTTTGGATTCCAAAATCCACAGAATTCCTCCTTTCCATGAGAGCAAGTTACCCCCAAAGATTGGTAGTGAAAAACTCAACTTATAGCACAGAAACCAAACTGGTAACAAATGGAAGGACAACATAAAATATTCCACCTATTTTAAAAAGGAAAGTATTTTAAAAGGCAAGTTTTAATTATTGGGCAAAAAGTAAGTTTTAATAATACTTTGATACTTAAACAATAAATATTCGAATGTAATTAGAAGAAATATACAAAAATGTAATCAAAAAGTAACAAAATGATATCCACAAACACTGCTGAACATTTACTGAAACTGAAATATACAGATTAGATACCTTTTACAACAATTAAGAACATAGCTGAAGACAGATTTATTTTTTTTCCAACTTCCTAATATAAAGTGTTGTACCTTTTTCTCAATTAATGAGGTGAAATCAAACTTCTGATACAAAGGAGTATTCTGAAAGGAGAACAGATCAACTACCCGTCGACTGGGACTCTTCATTAATAACTGAAAATATAAATTGTCATTTTTGCATGATAAAAAATGCAGTTTGGCAAAAAAATCTGCAGATTCAGTTATCCACCTCCTTTATTCCTAGATTCTAAACATCAACAGAGATCACAAAGACAAAATTTCTTTCTGGCAGCAGACATCAAATGCATGATCAATGATTGGTACAAAAGTTACTTTTCTGATTGGCAAACTGTTTTACAATTTTGATGAATCCCAATAAATAAAAAATATTTTGTTCATTCTAAATGTTTCTTTTCTTTAAATGACTTATACATTACCATCTGACATGTCTGGAGGGATTACTGCCATCATTTATTTGAGTTGCCTCAATTGCCATATAACACTGACTTGAAATGCCAGTGGATATATGCTTTGTTACTAATTTAGAGATAACCATGCCTACTAATTAGCACAGTAATGTCTTTAAATTACCAATTTTGATAATAACAGCCTGATCACAATATTAGATGTATGCCACAACCTCACAAATCCTTAGAAAACTAAAAAACTGTTAAAACAATCCTTGGTTTTGTTAGCAACAATGGTACTAAACTGTTGTCTGCTAGCCTAAAATGGTAGTCAGACAAGAGTAGTCTCCCATTGGATAGTTATGCCATATACCACCTAGTCATCACTTATTATTGAAGTGGAGGTGCATGATCTACAGGAATGTAACTGTGTGTGTGTGTCTTGGGAGAATGTACACATATTATGATCAGTGATATATTATCCAAGAAACCAATTTGTTCTTCTAAAAAATTGGTTTCTTCTTCAAATACATTACCCAATCATAACACATAAGGAGAACAGGCAAGGGGTGAGGGAATTACATCCCCTTTGCCCAAGTCTGGGCAAGACTCCAGTTTCCTAACATGTATGAGGCAGCTTCAGATGGATAACCTACAGATTATGGTTAGCCCCAGGAATATATGTCATGTAATAGGAATATGTTTTGCTCTTGCAAATTCAGTGGAAGTCAGATTCCTACAAGACTTCTAACAGACCTGGGTAAGTTGCTAGTTTCACTTCCACTATTAGACCACTAGGTTGAACAGAGTTCTTTGGACTGAAAGGTCTTAGATGTAAAAACTAGAAAAGGTTGATCCTAACCACCAATTCAAAACTTGTAAAACAGAGATAAAGAAGCAGTGCCCCTTGAATGCTTGATCATGGCTACAACCATGACTTCATGACAGAAACTGAATTAAATGTATACAGTTCAGGTTGATTGAAAGAGCATGAAGCTTGCTTATTCTGCTTGTTGTAGTAAGGGCAAATAGAATGTATAGTAAAGGGCAAATAGAATGTATAGTAAAGGGCAAATAGAATGCAGTTTCATCAAAAGTAATGAGCTACCGTAGCTTCTGAAACAGGTCCAGATAGAAACCAGAGATGCAGCCAGGAATGTATCTTAAAGTAGATGTCCCCCCACACCACTATGTCACTAAAAGAAATGGGAGTAGGCAAAAAAACTGGAGAGGGGGAATGGGAATTGCCATAATTCAATATTAACCCAGTACTTAAAATTCCACGTCTTTCTTCCATTCTATTTAGTCTTTTGAAATGAAAATCCTTATAAGATTCCCATTTCAGTTGTATAAACGTTCATCTTCTGTTGCTCATTTCTCAGCCTTCATCTGTTGACCATTTCTAAGCATGATCTGTCGACTGTTTCTAAGCCTAATCTGTAGACCTTTTCTAAGTATTAATCTGCTGACCTTTTCTAAGTATTAATCTGCTGATCATTTCTAAGTATTAATCTGCTGACCATTTCTAAGTATTAATCTGCTGACCATTTCTAAGCCTTAATGTACTGACCATTTCTAAGCTTTAACTGTTGATCATTTTTAAAAACCTAATCTGTTGATCATTTCTAAGCCTTACTCTGTTGTCCATTTCTAAATCTTAATCTGTTTACTGTTTCTAAGCCTAATCTGTTGACTGTTTCTAAGCCTTACTCTGTTGACCATTTCTAAGACTTACGCTGCTGACTGTTTCTAAGTCTAATCTGTTGTCCATTTCTAAGACTTACACTGTTGACCATATCTAAGCCTTAATCTGCTGACTGTTTCTAAGTCTAATCTGTTGACCATTTCTAGCCTTACTCTGTTGACCATTTCTAAGCCTTACTCTCTTGACCATTTCTAAGACTTACTCTGTTGACCATTTCTAAGCCTTAATCTGCTGACTGTTTCTAAACCTAATCTGCTGACCATTTCTAAGCCTTACTCTGTTGACTGTTTCAAAGTCTTACTCTGCTGACCGTTCCTAAGCCTTAATCTGTTGACTGTTTCTAAACCTTAATCTGTTGACTGTTTCTAAGGCTAATCTATTTACCATTTCTAAACCTTACTCTGTTACCATTTCTCAGTATAAATCTGTTGACTGTTTCCAAGCCTAATCTACTGACTGTTTCTAAACCAAATCTGTTCCGTATCTGTGTATGAAGTGACCTGGGCTGAAAACCCCCTTTCACCCTCTGCCATATGAAGGGGCAGATGCATAGTTAGATCAGTATAATTTTCCCCAATTCACAGGTCTTGTCTTATGGATATCCCTAGTTAGATCAGTACAAGTTTTGTACAATTTTCCACAGTTCACAGGTCTTGTCTCATGGATATCCCAGTTTCAAAATGCACGTGATCTGGTGACTTAGCATGGCATAAGAATTCAGATCCCAAAATGCAAACAATAATTTCTGATACAAAAGGTGGGTTTTTTACCAACTGCAAGAAATTGAAGTCGACCAAAAGGTCAGAAAGGTAATTGTTCTGTCTCGTGTCCTCCCTATTGTGATGTCTGAATGTGTCCAATATCATGGAACAATAACCCTTGATAGTGATGGAGATTAGTTTTCTATCTTTTAATAACAAGAAAAGAAAGTAACTATTTATGATATTGGGGCTTTGGAAGAGTTGAAATGCTTTCATTCATATCAATGGAATAAAACCAGACACTCTACTTTGTAAACTTCCAGAGTGGTCATCTCCCCTAGCCAAGGTTCCGATAACCCTCTCTACACCTTGGCATATCGAGCAGATATTTCTGTGCTTTGGGTTTGTGAATTTCATTGGATGCGGCAGCAAGCCACCGCATCCAATCAAAATTAAGTTGTTCAAATTTGAACACTGCTCCTACATGTTCGAGACAATGGGAGCACACAACTTAAATGCACTGATAAAAAAGCAATTTTCCAGTGCTTGTTTGCTTTGCACAAATACCTTTCACTCAAATACAACTGTAATGGTTTCACTCTTATAGACAGTTAAACTTTCGATGTTAAACCTAAAAAGTATCCCTTTTAGGTCAACTGACACCCCTATTTTTTGGCCAATGTACAGTCTACAATGCTGATGGTTAGTTGGCATTATATGCTAAGGGAGGCAACACATGAAATCCAACAGATGTCACTAGGACAAAACACCAGTATACATGGTTCCCACGCTTTTCTAAATATAAATTGTCAGGTCTTTTCCAGTTTTTTTTATAGAATGAAATTAATTTTTTCAAGGTTAACATATGACCATTACTGAATGGAATTAAAGAACATTTTGGATTATAAAACATGCATTTTCCAAATCTGAAGATGTTTCTCTTTCAAGACTCTCCAAAACATATATGTCAGAAAAGAAATGATCATGTACAAAATCGCAAAATGAGTCACACGAAACAAATCTGACTATATTCCTATAAATTGGCATTTAAAGCCATTTCAATATACAGAATACAAATTCTAACTTTACTTTGCTGACCTGCATTATGTTGCTACATGGAAACCACATAATGAGGATAAATTATTTTGTTTCCTTTCAAACCTTTAATTCTAAAGAATTCTAGAGCAATATATGTGCATGTTATACAAAGTAAGCATTTCCTATCACAGTATGAAAAAAAAAAACCAATAACTGCAAAGTATTAGAATCTTATCTTGTAACGAAAATTTTAACCCTGAATTTGTGTGTGCCAATAAAATCTCAAACAAGATTTTTCAAGCAACCAAAACTCCTTAAGACGATTTGGTTAAAAATTCCATTATTCAAAGACATTTACAAAAGGGTTGATTTAAATTTTGACAAAAGACCTTCAAAAGTATATATTGTTGTATAAACAAGGGCTGAAATTTCTGTAAAATCAACTTGTCTTTTTGTACTTCAATAAACCAGTCCCCAAACCTGTATTGATACATGGGCTCTTATCATTTCTTAATATATAATAAAAGGGACGACAATTTCCCATTTCTCCTGCGGTCCATTTAAGATCTGAAACCAATGCTTCAAGCTACAAGTCACTGTGTAATAATTTCGCACCGAAGATCAGCTCAGAGATTCGACATTTTTCTAATCCGCTTTTCCTCCGAATATTCCAACCCCATTTTTCATATATGGACATTTAGGATGAAGTGTAAGTTCATAGCAATTACATATAAAAAATTTGGAATCTGCTGCCACCGTAAGATAGCTTACCAGCGGCTATGCTTTAACACCACCATGTGATGCTAGACTGGTTTTCATAATTTCCATAAAAATTAATAAAGTACGGATATTGAGCTGTGAAACAAAAAGTCTACTAGATGAAACTTATCCAATGAGCGTTTGGATTGTCTCAACAAATATATTTATGGCAAGCACCTAAATGATTCATACTGCAACCTCCTAATATTCTGGTTAGGACTCGATAAATTTAACTCACGATCAGTTCAGTTACAATTAAATAATTGTTTCTGGTGTCAAGTTGTGGAGAAAAATTCACTGGTTTTTCCCTACTTTCATTAATATTTGCAAAATTCAAGGACTTTTCACGGACTGGAAAAAGTTATCTTTTTCCCACACTTTTTCCCGATTTCCCAGTAGCGTGGGAACTCTGAATATAGCTGTTCAATCCACAAAGGTGTAGACAGGGTGATCAGAACCATGGCTAGTGGTAGGCCATTTAACTCTAGTGATCCTGTCCACTGATTACTCTGAGAAGACTTTTTTCTCAGGCTTTGCTTGATATGAGCCATGCATACAGGTTGAGCAACCCTGGATTCAGTTTTTAAAAAAGCTTGCATTTATGGTTTGAGCATGCAAGGCAATGGCAAGATTTTCATTGGATTTTCTGCCTCTACATTCAGAAGGCAGTTGATCCATGACTTTCCCCACTTTTGTGGAGCAGTTAGGATCAGGTGGCACTTCAATTCCATCCCTTATTACAAGATATGTGGATCAAAGAGATTGGTAGGAAGGTAACACATCATGAAACTGTTTCAGTCCATGAAAAGGGGATCAATGTCACAGGCTTCTGGACCTAGTATGGGAGTGCCAGAGATCAGGACCTTGGCATTCTATACTGTTACCTTTGTCTATGTGAGGTTGACTCCAGCTGGTACAGGTTCAGCTGAAGAAAGAGGTGATTGGAGCATTTTGCATGAATTGCCTGATTCTGCCCTGAAAGCAAGCCTGCTTGGGCAATGAGTCTACCCGGGATGTTTTGGTGGTGGATTTCAGACAATGACACCACATGTGACAATCCCAAACCTGGTGGCCGTGGTCCAGGATTTAGTACCCTCTTGCCTGCTGAATTATCTGATAGAACAAAAATGTCCAGCCATACAATACATCATGCCATAGGTGCAAGTTATCCTGCCATAGGTACAATGTATCCTGCCATAGGTGCAAGGCATTCCTGGTGGCTTTCAACTCCAGAAGGCTGATATGCAATGAGATCTCCCAACAAAGCCATGCCCCACTCACTTTTAACACATTTCAACTTTCACTTTGACTGTCCCGGAAACCCAAACACATCAAAACTCCTAGATTCCATTAATATTTTCAACCTCAAACAGTCAGTTAACCAACCCACCCATAAACATGGTCACATTTTAGACTGGATTCTTCAAAGACCTACGGTCCTCCCTCGTATCCCATGAACTTGCATCAGATCACCTCTGCATTATATACCATCTTGACGTATCAGTCCCTAACCCTCCACCTTTATCTGCTACTAAGAAAAACCTCCCTATGATAAATAGAAACAAACTAATGCATGACATCCAAGCAAACCTAACAACTTGCTTACCTCCTACAGCAGAACAACTCGATAACTGCCTACGTTCATTGCTCGACAAACATGCCCCAGCTACCAAGTGTTCTCCATGGTATAGCAGTGTTAGGGACCAGCTTTGCACTGCTAAAAGAGACCGCCGTAAAGCTGAGAGGCTTTGGCTTTCCACCAGACTCACTATTCATAAGCAAATCTATGAAGTCGCTAAGAAGAATGTCACAAATATAGTCCATGCAGCGAAATCATCCCACTACACTGCTAAGATCATGGAATGTTCCAGCTGCAAAGAGCTCTTCGAGATTACTAACAAGCTAATGTCAAGGAACAAATGTACACCACTTCCAACTACCTTCTCTCCAGTCGACCTTCCAGACATGTTTGCAAATTTCTTCCATGACAAAGTACAAACCATCAGAGATAAGCTTGACACCACAATTTCAATTGACTCGTTGTCACCATGCAGTTGGGATACAGAATTTGGGCAGCAACCTTTAGCAGCATTTTAACCTGTCTCTATGGATTTCGTATGCACAATCCTGATGAAGAGTGCACCAAAGTCATGTGAACTGATCCAATTCCAACATCACTGATGCTTGAGTGCTTAGATCCAGTATTGTCTTCACTAACTAATGTTATTAATACCTCTCTCTCATAAGGGGAATTCCCATCATTTTTTAAAACTGCCATTGTAAAGCCTCTGCTGAAGAAACCAACATTAGACCATAACGATTTAAAGAACTACCGCCCAGTTTCTTATCTCCCGTTCATATCAAAAATCTTAGAAAAGGTTGTTTTATCCCAGCTTGTATCTCATCTGAATTAAAAGTCCTTTTAGCAATGTACAATCTGCATATCGCCCTTGCCACAGTACTGCAACTACTCTTCTAAAAGTAGTTAATGACATTCTCTCTGCTTTGAATAGCAGAAAGATTACAGTCCTAACCCTCCTTGATTTGTCTGCAGCATTTGACACAACAGACCATGATATATTTCTTCACCGTCTCCAGCATGTATTTGGCATTCATGATACAGCCTTTCTGTGGTTCAAGTCCTACTTGGTCAACAGGACACAAATTGTGTCTGCAAATGGAATACACTCCAGCCCAGTTGACTCTATGTTGTGGTGTTCCACAGGGGTCTGTTTTTGGACCTGTTCTCTTCATTCTATACACTCAGCTACTCTCAAGTGTCATAGATCATCATCCAGTGTCTCACCAATTGTACACTGACGACACCCAAATATACAAATCTAGCCACCCAACTGAAGTTGATGCTACCATTCAAGGGGTAGGTGCATTTCTGATGTGAAATCATGGATGACATGTAACAACCTGCAGATGAATGATGATAAAACTGGGGCCATTCTGATCACAACACAAAAACTTTCTCATTCACATCCTTTACCTCAAACAATAAATATCAGCAACACTAACATTAAATTCACACAATCAGTACGAAACATAGGTTCTACTCTGGACAGTACTCTCACATTGCACCAACATGTCATTAACATATGCAAGGCTGCATGTCTTGAGCTAAGACGCATCAGCTCCATTCGCAAATATATTTCAGTTGATGCCACTAAAACACTTGTGTGTTCATTAGTACTTTCAAGACTGGACTATTGTAACTCAATTCTGTCTGGTTCATCTCAATATCTACTCCAGAAACGTCAAAAAACAGCTGCTCGGATCATACTTAGAGAAACCATGATCAGAGCACACCTCCCTGCTGCTCTGTACCCTACACTGGCTATCCATTCGATCTAGAATCAAACACAAAATTTGTTCTCTGTGCTACGTTTCACTGACGGACTCCTGTCCAACATACCTATCCGACCTTACCCATGTGTACACACCAGCAAGATACTTACGCACCTCTTCTGACAATCGTATACTCATTATTCCCACTATGAAAACAAAGTCATATGGACAGCATTCTTTTGCATACCAGGGTCCAGCAATGTGGAATGAATTGCCCACTGAACTTCGACACAAAGACACAGTAATCATATTCAAGAGTGCTCTCAAAACTCACTTATTTTGACTGCAAGAACAAACTTAAAGACCTAATAATCTTTCCTACCTTAAATATTTTCAGCATGTTTTTAATGTTTTTTAATTTTATGGTGTTTTTGTAATCATATCATCATATGTTTTTTATCTTAAAGGGTTGTCTAATGTTGTAAAGCGCTTAGAGCTTCTAAAGATTAGGTGCTGTACAAAGTCCTCATTATTATTATTAACCCCTGGAGGTTTTTGTCATTTTCGCCTGAAATTCAAGTAGGAAACAAATTTTGAATGCTATTTCTGAATACATCCTAATACATCAACTTCCAGGTGATTTTCAAACAACCTAATGCCTAGTTGTGTTAGAAACATTGTTTTTTCATTGGCTATTTGGCTCATGCATGAGCAAAAGGGTAAAAGTTGGAGTTCTTTTTTTTAAATTCCAAATACCCATCTTATCCTACTGTTTGCAAAGTTTCATCTGTCTGTTTGCAGTTCATACCAGTCTGCCTTTGATCTGAGACCAAAAAATCTAAAATCCGAACACAAAATCGCATTCCGACCACGGGCAAATTTTGGGTTGAAACAAAATCAGGTAAAAAAAATGTGGTTTTTCCATGTATTTTGTAGTGCAGCTAGAACTTCAGATTAATTGTTATCATTATAGAGCTACATCTGTCTACTTTTCTATAATACCACCCACTTTAGTGTATCATGCATGACCATGACGCTACAGAGCTCGGCAGTGGGCTACTACCTCCTGCCACGTTAACTCGTCGGCAGGGGTTAATGTGTTAAGAAGGAGGTCTGGAGTTGGGTGCACCAACCTAATAATCTGGCATCTGTACAAATTGTTATTTCTGGTGGCTGGTCTCACTGTGGAATGCCAGTCATAAGCCAAGTGAAGTCCTCACATTTACTAGGATAGGACTTCATGACATCCAAAACTGACTGATTGATCCAGTGGGCAGACCTCCGACTGACGCTGTTAAAGGTGGATAATTTAAAATGATCTCAGAAATAAATAGGCTAGGACAATGAGGTCTGCTGCAGCAATGAGAAAGCATAGGTGAAGCAGTAATGTTTGGGCTGAGATCTGACTCTCAGTGAATAGGAGTCATCATTCTGATGAGGCTCAGTGCATATGCTTGAGAAAGAGTCATCAAATTTAAAAGGATACTAAATTCCATTCCAAACTGAATGATGTGATGAGATGGAGTGAGATCAAATTAGTCCCTATTGACAACGAAATCAAGATTTAGTAAAAGTGTTATGAGGAATTTCATGTTTGATGCAGAGTGGTGTTTTTCCAGGTATATGAAGGTCATGTACATGATACTATCTACAATGCTTATTAAGACACATGAGATCATGTTCAGGCAACTCCTGGAACCTATAAAGAAACCATTGGGAATAACTGAGATGATTCATGTACGGGAACACTGAACTACACGACTTGATGATCAAGACTGTCAGTGAAATCCTCCTCCTAAAATGCAATGAAAATCGATTTATGTTACTTCTTTATGAAAAGTGGGGAATATACAAACTGACTGAGCTGACTGAGATCCATTACAGACTGAATGGTGACATTAGACTTCAATCACCCTTTCAGAGAGAAGAGGAATGATTTCTCACACAGCATTTTGGCACTCATGGGTCTCTTTGAATGTCTGTAGCAAATGAGGTTCTTGCCAATGGAAGAGTGGAGTTGAATGTAATTTGAAGTCATTCTATAATAGTCTGATAGGACCATTGATTGTCATTGCAGTGTTCCCATTATACAATGAAATGCTTAAGTCTTCTCCTAACCAGGATGTCTGATAATGGCAGCATGAGCAGGTTATCATTTCCTTTTAGATGGCTATTGGGAAGAGGGATCTGTATGAAACCATTGTCTTTCTGGAGTAGGTTGTCTGCAGGCTCTTAGTTCTTGGCAAGCAATGGGCATGGAAAAGGGTTCTCTACTGTCATAGCTTAAAAGGTCCTCCCTGTTCCTCTGTTCTCTCCTGGGAAAGACGTCTGGGGTCTCTAATGCTAAGTCTGTTAGAGATTTGCCTCTCTGCCAACCTGTCTTGTGACTACCTCGATCTGGAAGTCGAAGAGAAGATTTTACTAGAGTGGCTGCAATCTGAGAATTGCCTTATGATGGCCTTTAGAAGGACATCCCATTCCATTGGCTGTATGTTCATGAAGGTTATTATATTCTTGGAGGGTGCTGATTACATAAGAACTTGTGTTATTCAGGACACTGATTTATGGATATTTTTCCAGTAGGGTTCTCCCTTGGAAGATTGAAGCTTTGATTGGACTGCTAAAAAATGGCTACAATCACTAATTTAAGCATGGAACCAATCATCATGTTCTTCCATATCTGTTGCTGTGTGTTTAAAAAAGATTTGCACACTGAAATGGATTTCTTCATTGCCAGTTCTGCAAAGTCACTGTCAATGACTGGAACCTTTGTCTTAAAGACTGTCAGATGTTATTTTCAAGTCAATCCACTTTACTATGAAATTCTGGCTGCATCACCAGGGGTGATGGTCATGTTTGTGCTGTGTAAGAGGCATACAGAAAGGACACAAGGTGATTTGCTTCTTTAAATACAAACTTTCTGCCTTCTGGAATTACATCAAGACAGAGCTGTCAGCAATACTAACAGCATTAGAGTCTATAATTATTCATTTCTTTGCTCACTCAATTCTCCTAAGAGTGCTGTTTGACCGAAAAAGTTTGTGTTACTATAATCTATTCACTAAGCACAAATATATCGCACATGGTCCAAATTGTATCTCATACAAAAGATACCAGTTGGGTGATTGTTTACTGCCAGTTTAAACTGCTTTTGACTCACCATACATGCTTTTGCCCATTGCACATGGCACCTGTAATTAATGAGAACAAAACAAAGACATTTACAGGTGAAACTCAGTCAAACAATGCCTAAGCTACCTGTGTAGATGAAAACACCAACTGTTTGTTCAGAACACTATATTCTGAACTATATGTGTGTTTGTGTGTGTGTGTGTGTGTGTATGTGTGTGTGTGTGTGTGTGTGTGTGTGTGTGTATGTGTGTGATTTAGATCTTTAACATAGCTTTAGCAATTTTCCAGTCATATCACTACCATGTCTGCAGTGTGACAGCTAAAATGATGTCTAGCAATGGGGCATCATGCCGCAGACATGTAGCATGATGTCCCACCCAGTTACATTATTCTGACACCAGGCCGACCAGTCCTAACACTAACCTCTTAATGCTGAGCACCAAGCGAGGCAGGTGTTAGTACCAATTTTAGAAATCTATGGTATGAATCAGCTGGGGTTTGAACCCACAACCTCCCACATCCGGGGCAGATGCTCTAACCACTAGGCCACCGGAGTGGTCTCTGAACTATATAAAGTAAATTATAAATACATAATGATAAATAACAAGTACTCACAACCCCAGGGTAGGCAGTTAAGATGGCACCAAATAAATCATTGTAAGATGAAGTTAACAAAAGAGGTTATGAATTATTCATCTTGAATAAAATACAGCAAGCAAAAGGTAGAAAACACATTAAGTATAGTTCCCGACAGAAAGAAACCTTTTCTCCAACACTGGAATGGCATGGCAAGAAGTGGAATGTGTAAGGTCCTCGTGCACACCAGCATGAACAAGCACAATATCCAAGACTATAGGGTGTGTGCCCATTCCTATATCCACAGGGAGACTACTCTTGTTTGACTCGCTTTCTAGGCAAGCATAAAATAATATAGCACCACTGTTGCTAACCACGCCAAAGACAATTTAACATCTTACCTAGTTTTGGATTGGGGCTGAATTTGCAAAGGCGCTGAAAGTATTCCAAACATACATTGATCAGGTTACATATTTAGATAAGAACTAAGAAATTATTTTTAAAATTTAACCACTTTATTTCAAAGTCATTTTTGGTTCAAAGTGAAAAAATTTCAAAATTGGTTAAAAGGCACTGAAGTTGTAGAAATTTTATTTTTTAAATATTATACTGAAAAACTTGTCTTGAGTGACCTCTGCTGATCAGCCACATGTTATATATGACCACAATCATAATGCATGAATCAATTTTATTATTTAAATTCATTGTTATAACAAACCACCTGCAGAATGCAACAATCTACCATAATTTTGTGGCAAAATATACATTTTTTAGCACATACCATTTTTTATGAGTCTTAGGTATGACTTGGCCAGAGTTCGAACATGCAACCTTACACAAAATATACATTTTGACACTGCTGTGAAAGACCATATTAATCTGATAGGAGGATCTTCAGGCAGAGTGCAGAATGATATAAAGAATGCTGCAAAGAATGAAATTACTACAAAAACTAATGAAAAAACACAGTTACTGAATCCTTTGTAACCATGACCATTTAAAAAGCAAAAACTTTTAAGCAAAAAAAAATATTACAATAAATGAAGGTTGCTACTGGTTTCCAACATTCTACAGGTCATGCAAAACCTTTCATTTGTTATAGGCTGTAAACCAGACGAAAGGTCACTGAAGAGAATATTAATTTGAGTTAAATAACTTTCCTTGCAAATATTTACCCAATCATTATACCTTAGAAGAACTACTACTACCTTGCAAAACCAGCCGTCTCAGATACAACTTTTAACCAAATGAAGCTAAAAGTTATCTGCCCACCTAGGAGGCAGTTGGGCAGAGTGATCTCCCTTTGATAAAGGGATTAACAGCAAAGCCCATGAATATCTCAGTTACTACTTCTGCTTGTGCTGAGAAGCACACTTTCACCCAGTTACATTATCCTGACACCAGGCCGATTAATACTAACACTAACCTCTTCATACTGAGCATCTAGCGAGACAGCACATACTGTTTCTTATGAGTCTTAGGTATGACTTGGCTGGGGTTCGAACAAGCAGCCTCACACATCTGGGGTGGACACTCTAACCACTAGGCCACTGAGTGGTTAATATCAGTGCTGATACAAGCTGATGGAATTATCACTTCATAAAGAAAGTATACTCCATCTATATTTCCAACTTGTCTTTCTATGTGGACAATATTCTGCCTTTACAATATTAGCCACACGTCATCTTTACATGTTTAATTGTACTTAGGTACTTGCACATGTAGCCAATGCAACTTTAGAAAAGTCTGGACTGTACTTTTAATCATGTTAATATGCAAGTCCTTGAGACCTACAGAAAACTCTTATCATACATATATTCCACAATGACTGGCTACATACAGATGAGTTTTCTCTGTTAACACATTTGGCATCTGGACACCATGCTTTATTGCATTTACCTGTATGGGTTGTCCTTGAACCTCTCAAGGTAGTATGGTTAATTATTTCGGTTTTCAGCTGGATGCTTCATTGCTTTATTATATTCGTTTACTATTTTCCAGGTAAAGATATATGGCATAGCTCTGCACTGTTCTTCTGTTCAATAGTAAGACAGGTCCAGAACAACATTTTATACATTCTGCTGCAATTGTCTTACAAATTAGACCATGGGCAAAGAATAGAAATGCATGAATAAGGATACAGACACTATAAGCCTACATGCTGACATGACCTTAGTGTAGGAAGTCTTGATGGATAAGGGAGATAAATCAACAATGGGCTCTCCAGTTACAAAATGCAGGAAATTTACAGAGTGTAGTAGCCATGGGCTCTGTATGGGTCATGGAGATGCACTGCTTTCCACTGCCACCTTCCATAAGGTTCACTATAAGGCCAAGCTATGATCATAACCGTTTGGACTTATAGGCCTAATGACCATGCTCAAACATGCAGGGGGACTTATGCCCATTGGGCTGCCTAAAATTAACAAACATTGGCCCATTGAGTCACACTTGAGTGGGCAATCTTCTCAAAAGGTCTCCCATGCTGGACAGTTGGTGACAGCTGTATGGTTGGTGATGGGTGGATTGCCAGTAACATCGCAGTTGTATAAGGAAGTGGATTCAACTATCTAATATGAACCCCATGCATCCTGAATTACAGGCCTGAAGGCCATGCTCAGACATATGGGGGGACTTATGCCCATTCGGCTGCCTAAAATTGGAATTATTCCCCAATGAATTGGTATTTCCAACAATGAACTGTAGATTGTCTTCCTTGACTTATTCCATATTTCCTTCCCGTCAATGCAGAATGGACTATGGCTTTGAACATGCATTTCATGCAATTAGTAAACATTTCTATTGAAATGACATAAGAGAACAAAGGATAGAGTAGCAAATGAGTATGTGAGTGACTAACTAATATGGTAGCCCAGACTTCCTTGGAACACATATTACAGATGCTGTATATTGCTAACGTATAGTATAAACAAAACAAGTCATAGTAGACTTTCATGCTCTGAAGTTGCATAAATAGCATTTAAATGACATTCTGCTGAAACGACACAAGAAGAGAAAGCAAAGCATGAAGTTCAACAAGTTAATAACTCACTAATATAAATATATTCCCATTAATAATGAATGAAACAAAAAAGTCAGAGTCACATTAGAAACTTATAGACTATGCTTTGAACTTATGCATTTCAAGTATTTAGTTGACCTTTACACTGAAACTAAACAAGGGAAAAACAAAGCATAAATTAGCAATGCAGCAATGTTAAAACTTGCTAAAAACCAACTCTGTTACAAATGAAGCAAGCATAAAAAGTCAAAGTCATGCTAACTCTTAATGGCCTTGCAGAGGTCAACGATAGCATGGTGTGATGTTGTCTTAAAGGGCAAAGTCCCTAAAGGTGACAAAATCACTCAAATTTTGCATAAATTGTAAAAGGAATGTATACAATCTGCAGCAGAATGATTAATTGGCATAATAAATCTAAAAGGAATGTTGGATGAATCAGTTAATAATCCTAAATACTAGTGACACCTGGTGGTGCCAAGGGGAAGTAATGGGCAAGAGTTGTCGCCTTTTGTCTACTGAAATAAATTTGAAAAAGATGATTTTCATCTTTAAGTAGGGTGGGATTGACAAGGTAGCTGGTTAATATTCCTAGCATAATGTGATTGGGGAATATATTCAAAGGAGAAACTTTTACATAAAAAGTTGATCCTGACTGATATTGTGATCACTATGTATAGTCCTTTTTAATTACTAATTATATAGCTTTAAAAAAAAGATGCAGGTCAAACAAGCATACAAACATGTAAACAGAAATAAAATTGAAATAGAAAAAAATGGAAACAGAATCAGATGGGCTGAAGATAAAATGGAAAACAACAACAGATCTAAGTCAAGTAATAGGTATACTAACATGGATTAGGGAACTACAGTATGGTCTCAGTCAATAAATGCATCAAGCAATCACTTATAATACTGTAGTGGGTAGATATTTTTTTCAAATTGGCGTTGGAAGCCTTGTTGGTAATTATCCACAGTCATGCTAGTTCAAGTACCCCCCTTTAATATTTTACTGATAATGTTCTCATCTCATTACCTTATTTACAATATCTTGCATTTTGTCAGAGACAAATGAAGGACAAAGGTAGTCACATTCCAGCACTTTCTGAGCCATCTCCACATGGTCTTTAGCACCATCCACTGGATACTGGAATACAAATTAGGAGTTCTGATAAAAGCTAGCTTGTTTAAGAGAGTGTGCACATTTCATGCCTTTCAATCTGTCAAGCATGCCCATGAGTGTCTGCACAATGACAAGTTTAGAGTTTTACTCAAATCCTTATGACATGTGATAGGCATGGGTAAAAAGGGCAATGATCTGATTTGTGAGGAGTGTACAGCTCTGCAGGACTTCTGTGTACCATATGTACTCACTTATGAAGTCAGATTGAACTGCAGATATCTAAGACACAGATCCGGCATCGCAAAATGCTCTGGCACATCTGGGTCTATGTAACCTGTACAAAAACATAGACCTTGATCTGCCAGGGTATTATGCAACAGAAAATCAAGGTCACTGTTGTTTGCAGTTGGGCTAAATTTATAAGTATATACGGTATATGGTCTGTTTTTCTGTTGGAGTAAGGTACAAGTCAGTTACATTTGGATTCTTGAGCCCTCTAAATTGCCATAGTGCAACTAAGAAAAAAACTCCCACCCTTTATTATAAACATTTCAAACAATGAAATCTTACTTCAACAAATGTTCCATAAATGTTTAAATTCATCTGCAGTTTAATTCTAGATATTTCATTACCACTTGTCTATGTGGTGGGAGGGTTTTCTCTTTTAAATTGTATTTTCTTTCTGTCACTAACATTTTGCTCCCTGAAATTCATATCATTTTAATGCAATTATAGTTGTCAGAGACATTATGTCACCCAATTCCAGAAGAATATAAACTTATATCTGAAAATCTTAATTGTCAGCAATTTAGTTTTACATGAAAAATGTGCATGTACTTTTCCACTAAGTGTGTTTGTGTGTGTGTGTGATTTGGATTTTTCACGTAGCTTTAACAATTTTTCTGTCATATCGCTATGATATCTGCAGTGTGGCAGTTTATAGTGATGTCTAGCACTGGGGCATCATGTTGCAGACATGTTTTATGATGTCCCACCCAGTCACATTATCCTGACACTAGGCTGACCAGTCCTAACACTAACCTCTTAATGCTGAGTGCCAAGTGAGGCAGCTGTAAGTACCATTTCTGTAAGTCTTTGGTATGACTCAGCCGAGGATCGTTTCCACTAAGTCCATTTTTTAAAAATCCTTTCAAAACTAAGTTTCTTCCTCTTGTGATATTTCTGTATCAGGCTTATTTTTTCTTACATTTTTAAAATAATTCTTACACAGTATTACATATAATGTAATCATAATTACATTCAATGAAATTTGCATATATGTATTGTTTTGTGTTACCTTTATCTTTTATGTTATGAAGCTTTTACAGAACTGTAACATTTTGACTTTTATATTTTATCTTCTTGCATTTCATGTTTACATTTATTTGAAATAGTTGTTTCTAAAGTCCATGTCCAGTTTCTTTTAATTGTACCTTTAGTCACACCATACAGCCACTTTGTGCTGGGGTGCCATGAAACATAGATATATCATTCTGAATCTAATGACATATAAGCAGATAAGATACTAAATTTGCTAATCTTTAGCTTGTGGAAATGTTGTGATTTATATGTTTGTCTCAGAAATATTACACCAATAATCAATGAAGCTCCTAAGACCCATAGCTATTCAAACTGTGTCGTATCATGTTAACCTACATGGCTTAAACAAGTATGTTTTATCAGTTAAAACAAAAATATCTATGAAATAAAAACTTTGTATGCAAAAATATTGTCTTAGTAAATGATGTATCTCAGCAAATATTTACCTGATTATTTTCCACATGTGTATATATATATATATATATATATATATATATATATATATATATATATATATATATATATCAAATAGATTAAGGGAAGTAACTCTTAAAGATTAACTCCCAATGCCCCCACTAGGTCGCTACCTATATACTAGATGTTTACCTTTTTAAGCTTAAGTGAAGCATACAACAGGGTGCTCACATTTGCTGGAATGGGTGGGAGGAATTCATAGTTAAGTGATCATATAAGTATGTTCAGAGAAACATAATTTACTAAAATAATGTCCGTTCTTCATCAAATTCATTAGCCAATCATATCAAATATGGAAAATAGGTAAGAGGACCAAAGCTTGATCCTACACCTGGCTATCACCATATGTTTAAGAGTTTATGTGTGAATCCTGAGAAAGTTATAAGGTCATGTCTGGGGGCGGAGGTTGTGATGTCATGAATGGGGTGTGGTCAATATCTGGGCAGCTACTAAAAACCAGACAAGATTCAGCTCTCTCCTGTATTAGGCCATGTCATGTAACAGAAATTGCAAAAGTTGACTAGGTATGTCAGTCAACTGACTCCACTATGTCGAATTGAGACATGACTTTCAAAGTCCAGACTCATGAAAACAGTATGCTGATCTAATAACCCACTTTAGCCAAATAGACAGATGGTGTCTTGCTTTCCTACCTTAACCTTTAGGACCTCTGATGCCTGCTGCAGACGACTTTCACTGTGTGCCTCAGAAAGCATCTGAGTGTACATACTGGGAAGAGAGAGGGCAAATAGATTTTTTGTATTGCCTATAGATGGTAACCTGTTCATAGACATAAAGCCACGTTGCATCATTGGTATGACTGAGATAACAAAATATAATTGCATGTAGTTTGGATCTCCAGAAAGTGTATGCAGGTAATACACTTTGCAAGCTGAATCTAGTGCTATCTGGAAGCAACTCTTTTATGATAACTATTTCATTGGTGGGAATGGCGATTCTAGTTTGCTTGACGAGAAAAAATCTACAGCATTCAGTGATCATTCTTAGGATTTAGGAAGCAATTCACTACAAGAAAAGCATGTAAAGCGCAGCAAAAATAAATTTATGAACTCCTGGTTAATGGAGATGTACTTTATGAAGCTAGCCATGAAAGGAGGGGGGCATTTAATTCCTGAATGCATGAAATCGACCATTGCATTATACGTCACTTATCTTACATTGCAGAGTACGATCATAGGGTTTTAGTATTAAAATGTCATTAACAAAAGTTCCGTACAAACCTATTATTTAGAAAATAATATAATAATATAGATTTGTTTAACACCTGATGTTTCTATTAAAAAAAAGATAGACTGTAGGTGTCAGGAAAGTAGATATTTTACATTGATAATGCATTTATTTCAGGTGACAACAGTGACATCTATGCATTAACGGTGATGCGGGATGCAAAAAGACCATCCATGGAAGTAGTGCAAAACAGTCATGTAATGATTTATTTTGTAATATTATGGCTGTATTGCTTGTTGTCAATAAAGTAATAACTATCCCATCTTTTTCAATTTTCATTACCTATTATATTAATAGACTTGGAAAAATATTCACTACTTGTTCTAGCAACATTTTTTGAAAATTGGTGACAAAATATTGAGGTTGGAGATTTTTTGGGCGACAACTTTTTAAAAGCCAGGACCATCCTTGTAATCGACCTGAATTATTTCTTATACCTGAATTGAACCCTTACCTTGCCAACTAGCATTGCATACATCAGTATCCCTAGTGACCACCAGTCTGCAGTATGACCATATGGGTATACAGCTAGTATTTCTGGGGCTGAAATAAATGTTGAAATCATTTCAATCATAAAAAGTTTACAAACAATTTTGCTGCATGTAAAAGAGGTTTTAAATATTTTGTACATTTAGGAAATTCTGACGTATCTGAAATGCTGCTTTTCATTTTAAGTTTTTCTCTAACAACAAAATCTAATACAGACTTCATTTTTTTAACTCTTAATATATGATTGTCATGCAATCCTGGTTGCTTCTGTTAAAAAAATATTGACAATTTATTTTGAATTGGCACAGCAGGAGAAGAAAAACAAAACATTTCTTTAATTATCCTTGCCATCTCAAAGAGAAGGTACAGTACTTCAATGGCTGCCATGGCAAATCCCTAACACTTCTTTTGATGTCTGCATTCCAACCCTTCCTCCAGGACATGACACATGTGACCTTCTGCAACAAACACATCAACAAAGTTTAAATTAAAAAAAATATTAGAAATTGCAATATTTGTACATCTGACATCTGACCTCCTCCCAGTGATCTCAGAAGAAGGGTTAAGAAATCACACCTCTCTCAGAGATGGTTACTACATGGGTAAGTGTGATGAATTTCCATTTAACTGTTTTGGAAGAGAGAGTTACAGACAGAAGGGTGGACAGAGAGAGATGCAGGCCTTCTAAAAAGAAACTCCACCTACAACCTGAAAAAATGACATAACTGTGTAGGCACCAAGACAAGAAAACTCCAGTTGAGGGGTTTGATTATATGTTTTCAGCAAGCTTTGCCAAGTAAAAAACTAGTGATATACATCTGAGACCATGATTTCCTTTTCTAGCTACCAAACACCTATATTGTTTTCCTCACCCATGTCAAACATCATGACACCAATTTTTCCTAGTAAAAGAATACTTACCTAATCTTACATAAAAGATCTGGCAGCAAATTACAAGAATACATCAATTACTACAGGAGTGGAAGGCATGCTCTCTATGGATGTAACTGTTCGGAGGTTGGGAGGGTGTATGTGCATTATGATTGGGTAAGTATTCTCAAAGAAACATACTTTACTAGGAAAATATGTGACCCAATCACAATACCTTAGGAGAATAGGTAAGAGGTGGAGGGAGGTATATCCCCTTACCCAGGAGATACCATCTTCAGTCCCCTAAGATATGTGAGACAGCTTCTAGGTAACCCGACTGGAGGGGGATTCCATCTGTCTAGGCATGGCTTCAAATAGGGAAATTCTCCCACCCCTTGCAAATCCAGCAGAAGTTGTAAAGCAGTTGTCGATTGACCTACAAGGGTAACCTGTTAAGCTGCGAATATAGGTCCTACCAGATTAAACTGGACCCTTTGGGAGGACAGATCTTGGAGATAAAAGTGAGAGAATGTGGAGTTCAATCTCCATCCCACAGCCTGAATGGTATTGGTTAAAGAACTGTCCTGGTTGAATGCTAGACCAGTGGCAACAGCTCTAAACTTGTGTGCCGAAATGCGTAATAAATTCATTTGAGTTGAGGTTATTGCTCTATATGCCAAGAGAAAAACCCACTTAATCCAGGATGAGATAGTCAGTTTTGATATATCCTCCTTCCTTGAGAAAAAGAAAGAGGCATCTTCTCCCTTAATGTAACTGTTCTGTTCTACTGAGTTAACACTTGAAAACTGGCTCTTGTAGGTGGCCTTCAGCTGATGTGTCCAGACAAGATAGAGGTTTCCTGACAAAAGTCTGGTTATCCATGAAAAGAGGCTGCCATCATGAGTAAGACTGACCTGTCTTGTCTGAAATATATATAATTCTGGTCTCAAGATAGGGAATGTCTTTCACTAATTCTGCCTGTAATCACTGAGGAAGCAGATCTTGTATGAAAGGTGTGCCAGAGATGCCCTTGAAAGTGGTTCAAATATGTCTTGTTGAGCCAGTTAATACCCAAGACAGAACCCACACTGGGCATAAGACTAACGTTTATGGTCTTGAATACTGAAGAAGTTGGTGAGTAGGTCAGATAAGTATTTGTTTTTTCTCATATCCTCTCCTCCATTATGACGAAAGGTGTCAGTAATCGTGGAGTGGTAACCTTTTCTCATACTCAGCATGAACCTTCTACAAAGAGCCAGAGGAAGTTAGCTATATGCAGTACAAATGCCTGGAGAGATACGATGTGTTCGTTTGTGCACCACTGGTAGAAAACATGCCATGTGCCTTTGTCTGCTTTCAGAAAGGAGTACCGTCTTGCTAAAGCGAGTCTCTCCATGACTGGTTGTGAGTTTATTTCTGAGGTCCTGTTTCATTTGATCCAGATATGCAGGTTCTACAGCTCTGAGTAGGAATGAAACAACTGCCATCATGTGTGTTTGAGTAGGAATGAAACAACTGCCATCATGGGTGTTTGAGTAGGCATGAAACAACTGCCATCATGGGTGTTTGAGTAGGAATGAAACAACTGCCATCATGGGTGTTTGGGTTGGAATGAAACAACTGCCATCATGGGTGTTTGAGTAGAGGAGGGAAAGTTTCAAGTCTCGGAGGTATTCCAGTTGTGAGATTGATGCGGTTGTCGATCCACGACTTCTCCCATCCGAGTGGTGTAATGAGGATAGGGCAACAATCTTATTCTCTTGCTTTCTGTATCACTGTTGAAATCAGAAGTGTTGGAGGGTACGCGTATGCATCCAGGCCATTTCCAATTTTTAGACAGGACATCGACTGCCTGTTTTTTAGTCAGGGACTGAAGACACAATGGTTGGGAGTTTGTATTCCACCATGTCACAAACAGGTCCACCAATGGTCAGGCCCACCGGGTACACATAAGAATGAAAACTGAGGGATGAAGAGACCATTCTGTCTGCATTAGTTGATTGTTCTGGGACGAAGCTTTGGCTAGAATGTTATGAATCCTGGGATATGGTGAACATTATATGTGGATTTGTTGTTGACAACACCAAATTAGAAAGTCCCATACCAGGACGCAAAGGTCATGGGACTTAGTTCCTCCTTGTCATTTGAGATAAGTCACTAGAGTTGTCAGACAGAATGAAAACTCCCTTGCCATGCAAATGTTCTTGCCACATGTGAAAGGTTTTCAAAATGACCATCATCTCCAGAATTTACTGATATGAAGATGTCATTCCTGGGGAAAGAATGCACCACTGGCTTCATGAAAGGACGGTAACAGATGGGCTCCCCAGCCTTCCGTATCTGCATCAGTACAGACTGTGAATACCCGCCATGAGCAAAGGTAGGTTGACCCAATTCCGCAGATGGTGCCTCAGTTGTGTTCTAATGGTGAGAGGATGGTCCAGTAAGCTAACTTTATGCCCCCATTTGAGTAGAAGAATCGTTTACAATGGGAGCATAGGAAGGTGACCTAGGACCATGAGGTCTGCTGTTGTGAACAAGCCTAGTAGGTGAAGGAATTACATTGTGGAGATAATTTCTTCGAAAGTAAAGGTGCTACCATGGTTTGAATCTCAATCCCTGATACCGAGGGAGACGAAATCTGTTTCCTGTGTATTGAACTCCATAAATAGATGATCAAACGGTTGAGATGGTACTAGGTCAGAATTTTCCTTGCTGACGAGAAGTTCAGAATGATAACAAGGTTTATCATGTTTTATAAAATCTAACTCATTGATGTTTCTACAAGATGAGGTCCAGGTAATTTAATGTTGCTGCCATAGAAATGGTCTAGACATGAGCCATTACTCGATTCATCAGATGAGTGAAGATCCGGGGTCAGATGTTGAGCCCAGTGGGAGTGCCTTGAATTGGTATATGATGTAGAAGGCGAATCGCAGGAAGCCTTGTAAAAAGGGACATGAAGGTGTTTGCCACTTAAATCCACACTGTTGGCGATCATGCAGCATGGTGTTTCCACTGAGAACCAAGAGGCATGGATGAATTGATTGAGAGCACTTAGGCTGATGGCCAGATGCACTAATACTGGGACCAGGAACAGTTTGGAATAGGACTCTTTCAGTGCTATATTGGCTTTCGCTGGGTGGAACTGTGGCTTTCACTGGGTGGAACTTCCATAGAATGGCTTTCAGAGGTTTAGTGTCCAATGAATGGCTCTTGGATCCTTTTGTGGACTTCCTGTATGATCCCTGTATCGATATTGTGGTTGTGGGAGGGAGGAAAATATGCCTCCTTGATGGCTTGTTTGTGGACTTCTTCAATCTGAATTGGAAATTTGTGAGATTTATCTGCCACATGGGTGAAAAAATCAATAGTTTAACAGAAGGTGATACAAAGTCTAACTGTCATGGATGAGAATCAAACTCAGTTTGTCTCAGTGAGATGTACATAACTGTAGACTTAACAATGCAAACCAGCTGGGCTGGTTATTGAGTAGCTTCATAAACCTCAACAGGTACACTCCTCCAACCTCACTTTGACATTCATCTTCGAATGTCACCCAGATTCATCTCTCACAATGGCTGAAAGAAATCCTCATCTAGGCAGCTGAGAGCCAGATGAGCCTCCATATGAAATCTAAGGCAATAATACGTCATGACCAGGAACTGAACTTGATTAATTTGTCAACCATAGTAACTCACCCATGTAAAGTAATGTTCCACATATTGTACGAGTCTTCTCACCTCTTCCAAGCCATTTAGCTAAACCGAAGTCTGTTAATTTTATATGACCTGAAATATAATAGTCAAAATTTAGAACCTTTACAATCCTACAATATACTTAGAATCTGATCTCACTTAATAATTATCTCTCTTGAACAGTTTTGTCTTGCATGTGGTCAGTTTTGGTTTCCGCTCATGCCATTTTTTTCTACTGACTTAACATTCCTTCAAAAGCAAACTTCCTGCTAATATTGTTGGTGGCTGCACCATGTATTTCTTCACATCTTCATATATGAAACAAATTCGTATGTCTTTTGTGCTGAAAACATTCACAGACTAGAGTTATTGCAATAGCTTGTAAATCACCACGTTTTTCTCCAACCCCCACCTCCATACCACCATATCTCCATTGTGCTCAACCCAGTGTAGATCATAAAGCAAAATCCATCACATGTATAATGTGTCTTCCAGTTATTACTGCATAATGGCCAGAAAATATTTAAAATATAAATTTAACTTAAACTTCAGACCTTTGACCCCCTCCAACATAACCCATGAGGAAGGAGCCAAGAATGTCACTTTTTGCACAGTCACCCCAAAAATAACAAAGTTTCATGAATTTCTGTTCAGCAGTTTAGGACATGTTGATACAAACAGATAGATGGATGAACATACATTAAAAAGTGCAAAGACAACAAACACTTCTGATTGATTTCTGTGGCAATGCCATTTTGCCCATTCTCATCTTTTAGTGCCTCTTTCTTTCCCTCTCTATTATGAGAGCAGCAGTAGCAGTAATAATAACAATAATAACAATAATAATAATGTGTGTACTTGTGTGTGTGATTTGGATTGTTAACGTAGCTTTAACAATTTTTCAGTCATATCACAGACCTGCCAACCCCAATGAGTCTGCCTCAGTAAGACAGCTGATTTTTTCTGAAAGATGTGAATATTCCTTTTTTACTCTTCTGTGTTGATTATTAAAACTTTTCTAGAGGCTTATCTTCCCTTTTGTCTTAAACATCACTTTTGGGACACCATTTAAAACATAATTCTACAATCAAGAGTTTGATCATGCAGATGCTTTGCATGAACAAATAAGTGCAGTTTAAAGCATTTTGGGTGCTGCTGTAAAGTTAGTCTGGTTCCTTAACTAATTTCACTAAGTCTAATATGAAACCTGGATCCAAATAAAACACAGATGAACCAATTATCCAGATTTTTTGGCAATGATCATTTTTCCATAGTTTTTGCTTGTATGCCGTAAGTCTGTATTTTAAGGGTAATTTTCGTAAGACTTACGGCAAAATCATAAGAGTTGGCAGGTCTGATATCACTATGATGTCTACAGTGTGGCAGTTGATAGTGATATCTAGCAATGGGGTATCATGTCCCACCCAGTCACATTATCCTGACACCAGGCCAACCAGTTTTAACACTAACCTTTTAATGCTGAGCGCCAAGCGAGGCAGCAGTTAGTACCATTTTTATAAGTCTCTGGTATGACTAGGCCGGAGATCGAACCTCATAATAATAATGACACTAATAATTTGTGATAAATACTGTGTTTTTTTGACCTAGTCATATCCATTATAAGTCCCTTCTTTTGAAGGATGTTAACATGCCCTAAAATGATCCTTGTGAAAACACTATGCTCAAGACTATTCAATAACAACAAATTTCCTAAATGTTATAAAAATTGGAAAAATTGCTTCTTAATGTCTGAACTTCATATTTTACAGGAGTGATGCTCACATGAAACTTGAAATCAATTTGAACTGATAAACTGTTGCATTATGCATAAACAAAAAAAAAATTATGACACGGGCTGGATAGGGATGTGAAACGGGCTGGATAGGGATGTGAAAGTAGGTGTCAGTAACATCAAGACTGATGGCATGCTCAACCCATTGAATAGAGAGGCAGACTAAACTCAACTGTTGAAATCATGAATTGGTTGAGGTGACTCCGGTCGACAATGGATCTCAACTTGCTGTTTGCTTTTGGAAAAAGAAACAGCCTTCAATAAAACTCCAGGGATTGTGGTCTTTGAACAAGCTCCACTGCCTCTATTTTTATTGATGATCGGCTGTATCTCCTGTTGTAGAAAGGTATCCTTCTCCTGATCTGACAGTGCCTCCATGAAGAGGGGAGAGGTGTACAGGATTGTTGATGAATGAAACCCGCAGCTCCTCTGAATGACATTGATGGCACCCACCCCTGGTCTTAAGGAATAGGGAGACCCAGTGAGCCCAAAATTTGGTTCTTACCACCTCTGCATGACTGCTCCTATGGATTGATGTTGGTGTACATGTAACAGATAAGATTTCATGCCCTGTGGCCACTTAACATTCCATCACACTTGCAGGGCCTGAGTGGTTCCATATACCCATGTGGGTTAAGCAGAAAGGTGGAGGGGCAGTTCCTGAGTTGCCTGCTTCTAAACTTCCTCTACTGTTCCTCCAAAGCAAAAGTGACCCAACCAAGGTCGTCTGGAAAAGGAGAGTATGACAAGGTTTGAAAGATGTGGATCGCAGACATGCGACACATCATATGAGGAGAACATTGGCCAAAGCTGTCAAAGTCTGGCCATGGTATGGTAACCAGCAATAGTCAATGACCCTATCAATCCTGGCTGTCGCCTCCAAAACATGGCTATTGCCAGGTGTCTCCACTGAATCTGAAAGGTGCCATTGAGGGCAAATCCAACAATGAAGAAGGTTCAATGACATCTCCAACCAGTTCTGATGGGCATGGATCACATCCATTCACCTTACAAAACAGATGAACAAACATCTCTCTATCTTTGCAGCCTCTCAAGCCAAGGAAGATATGTTGTGCGATATCATCAACAGCGGACGTGCATGTGGCTCTGGAGTTAAAATTCTGATGCACACAGGTGGTTGCAGGTGGGTCATGGGACACCGGTGGTTGGGGGTGGCTGGGATACAGCTCTGTGACGTCTCTCATGAGCTGCAGCAATATGCTGGCAGCGGTCAACCTCGAAGGTGGAACAGGATTTTCTGGTCTTGGTTTGCCAGTGACTTCTGTCTGAGGCAGTGAGCTTGAGATGGTGGGGTTGAAGGTCTATCCATTTAATGTGTGTCTTGAGATTGTCTTTGTACCTCTTGTGAGGGCAGCCTTGGTTTCAGTTGCCCTAATGCTAGCTCGCCAAAGAACAGCTGCTTTGGGATTCTGTTTTGATTCATGGAGATGACATGGCCAGTCCAACGAAGCTGGGCCTGGATTAGTTTGGCTTCGATGCTTGCTGTGTTGGCTCTATCGAGGACTTCCTGGTTGGTGGTTCAGTCCTGCCACTTGATCCACATGATGGATTTTAGGGAGTGCTGGTGGAACTGACTGATGTGCCTTTGGTAGACAGTCCACGTTTCACAGCCATACAAGAGAGACATGAGGACAACTGCATTGTACACTTACATCATTGTTGACAGGCATATTGTCCTTGTGCTGCAAGACCTTGGTTCAGAGTTGTCTGAGCGCTTGACTGGCTTTCTGGATCCTCGCAGTGATCTCTTTGTCCAGGGAGCCATCACTGGATATTGTGCTGCCAAGGTATCTGAAACTGTCCACATTCTTCAGCTGTGTGTCACCAATGGTGATGCAGGGTTGTGAGAGGACAGTGTTTGAGGCAGGCTAGAAGAGGACTTCTGTCTTTCCTAAGCTAATTGTGAGTCCAAATAGATTGGAGGTTTCAGAGAACCTGTCCATGATTGCCTGTAGTGAGTCTCTTCATGGGATATGAGGGCAGTCATCTGCAAAGAGTGCTTCAATGATGAGTCTGTCTAGCATCTTGGTTTTTGCAGCAAGGCAACGGAGATCAAATATGGATGAATCCAGGTGATATCTAATGTAGATACCAAGGTTAAGGTCATGTGAAGATTCGTACCAGAGTGAGTACACAGCCTTGTTTGACACCATTAGACATGGGGAATTTCTCAGAGTGTTCACCGTCTGAGAGAATCTCTCCAGTCATGTCATCGTGGAAGAGCCAGATGCTGTTGGTAAACTTCTGAGAACAACTAAGCTTCTTGAGTACTACCCATAGTACATCTCTACTGACTGAATCAAAAGGCATTGTCAGGTCCATGAAGATGGCATACAGATTCATGTTCTGCTCCAGGCACTTATCTTGGACTTGTCTCATTGTGAAGATCATGTCAATGGTGCTGCGGTCTGGGCAAAAACCACACTGAG
The DNA here is from genome assembly GCA_028554795.2 of Sinohyriopsis cumingii. Taxonomy (NCBI): domain Eukaryota; kingdom Metazoa; phylum Mollusca; class Bivalvia; order Unionida; family Unionidae; genus Sinohyriopsis; species Sinohyriopsis cumingii. The sequence continues at coordinate 53,073,440 of CM068842.1, read as the reverse complement.
ACTTGGGGGAGGTTATCTTCTGACACTCATTCAATAATCGTTTTGAGAATGATGCGAGCAAGTATTTTGCCAGCTATGGAGAGCAAGGAGATGCCTTTGTAGTTACTGCAGTCCACGCGTGTGGTTTTATTCTTATATGTCACCTTAAGTCTGTACGGAGTTCTGTGTGGACACAAACTTATTTCAATTCTGATCTGTAGACTTTCTGTCTTTAATAAGAACATGAAACACATTCTCACAATATGTTAGCATGAAAAGGAATTCATCGTTTTAATGTACTTGAAAGGAATTTAACACAATATAAGTATCTGTAATAGTTGTATTGTGAAAAGCACAGTACATTATATATGATGAAATAACAGGCTGGACACATGAAAGTAAGAAGAGCAAATTTTAAATACATGTAACCCAGGGGGTTCTATGGGACTCTTACCTTGGAAAGAGGAAGAAAACACTTTCATAGCTTCAAAATCTAACATGGTCATCTACAGATGCATAAAAATATGCATATAAAGTTTGATTGTTCTTTATATTCAGGTTTTTTTGTGTGCACAATCATGCTAATGAGATTTTTGGGATGAAGGGACAGGACCAAATTTGGAACCCCTTGCTGCAAGCATCTGGACGCATAAAAAAGAGGAATAGTAACCAACTTAGCATCCAATTATGGGGTAATTTTATGTCATTTTCAATTCATCCACACCTGCAAGAGAAATACACATTGGTTAGAGTGCCCTCCTCAGATGCAGGAGTTTGTGGGTTTGAACCCCAGCTGAGACATACCAAAGACTTATAAAAATGGTACAAGCAGCTGTTTTGCTTGGTTCTCAGCATTAAGAGGCTAGTGTTAGGACTGGTTGGCCTGGTGCCAGGATAATGTGACTAAGTGAGGCATGATGCCCCAGTGCTAGTCATCACTGTAAACTGCCATACTGCAGACATTGTAGCGATATGACTGAAAAATTATTAATTTAAAAGCCACATTAAAAATCCAAGTCTGCACACAAATACACATTACTGGATACATACATATACTGCAAAATATGCAAAGTTCAAGCTTTCGCCAGAATATAGGGGAAAACTATATACTGTATTTGCCGGCCTATAAGATGATACTTTTGACCAGAAAATCTTAGCTTCGTCTTATACTCCAAATCGACTTATATATGGATTATGTCATCCAAAATGCTTTATCATATTTTTCATATCGAAAATAATTCTTCAAGAGTATGAAAAAAAATGAGTAAAAAATGTAATTTTGGGGAAGAGATCGTATAACAACAAATAAAGGATCTCACGTTTAGTATTTTAAACAATTACATGATTGTCAATATTAAAAATAATTAAGAGATCAGATGTAATTGTGCTAAAGCAGCATGCACCAGTATAGTACGTTGTTTGTAATATACATTGCTTAAATTTAATTACATAGATGTGCATTAGAATTTACAAGTTAGAAGAGGAATAACCATTTCAAAGACATATTCCATCACAATTTTCTTCCTGCACCTAAGGATCAAAGAGAGAAAGAGACAAACAGAGATGTCTTCACGATTGTAAATCTGTATCGTTCATTTACCTAATGACCTATTTTACTTGTGTACAAGTGCAGTACCATATTCCATTATCAATCAATACCACTAGGTAAGCAATTCCTTTTAATTTTTGTTTCCACTTCATTATTCAAATAATCACAGGGCTTTGTAGTTGTATTTACATGCTAATTAAATATGCTATGGCTGTATTCAGTCATTCCAAGCTAACACCTATCTGAGGTCAAGATTCAACAGACCTGATTAGATTAGTGAGGCTACCAATAGGAAAATGAGGCTACCCATGGGTATTATGAATACCGTACCATATAGTTAACGGAAATGCCAAGTGGTTACTATTGTAAATTTAACAGCCAGTGACATTTTTGAACTTGCCAATGGAACCAGCACCAATTTAAAACTACATCTAGCATGAGCAAAGATAAAAAACAGTTGCCACCTAAGTACTGGAAGAGTACATGTACTTTATAACAAAATCATAATTGTTGGTAATGGATAGGTTATTATACTTGCAAAGAAAATTAGACAGCATGCAAAATGGTCATTCTTGGGATTTAACCTAATGGAGGCTATATGGATATAACTACTGTGAATATTTAAATCCTGAAGGAGTGTGGCATGTATTTTCATAGTTTACATTTACTGTTTCATTTATTAGTGGTTTCTCTCTTTGACAAAAGCTTCAGCAACCATGGAGCAATAAGTTTTTTAAAAAATCCACAAAGAGAGAGCTGAACTCTCTCTCTCTCTCTCATATCGGACAATATTTTATTTTGATCATGAGGTGCAAAAAGACAAATGCCATGGAATACATATGCATCCTTCTCTCTGTGTCTCTCTTCCCCTCCACCCCATCCCCCCTCCCCCAACTCCCGGAAAATGCATTTTTGTTTTACTGATGCAATGTCCCTATTGCTGTAATCTGAAATAGCATACATTGATACTTTAATATTTACGAAACCAAAGTTATTATAATTTAATTCCACACAGTAACGCGAGTTTTATCCTATCTGTAACTCAATATATTTTTGGATCTGAGTCGTTATATGTAGCTAAAAGTACATAATACATTTTAAATACTTCATGTGAAACAAAATAGGTACTTTTAGTTACATTTAATGATCCTGACTGGAAGGGTTACTGAGTTAGATAAATGATGTGATACTGTGTAGAACGAAGTGAAAAAAAGCAAACAGAAGTATTGATCTGGCCTCATCTTAGACACAGCATTGACTTATAAAAGGATGAAGGATGGAAAGTTTGCCAAATTTGCTGATTCGACTTATACTCTGCATCAACTTATAGGCCGACAAATATGGTAAATTAACACAAAGCTTGAGGTCCCAATACTTTCCTGCAAGGTCCAGTATTAGCAAACCACTGAGACCATTCTTCTTAAATTATAAATCATACCGTACATGAGCTGTATTTATGTCCAAACACAGCACAAAACACAGTAATAACCACTAGATACAAGCTAGGATTGAGCTATATTCATGTACAAAATCAGCACACAACACAGTAATAACTAACTGATACAAGTTAGGATCGAGATGTACTTATGCACAAAATCAGCATGCAACACAGTACTAACCACTAGATACAAGCTAGGATTGAGCTATATTTATGTACAAAATTAGCATACAACACAGTACTGACCACTTGATACAAGCTAGGATTGGGCTGTATTTATGTACAAAATCAGCATACAACACAGTACTGACCACTTGATACAAGCTAGGATTGGGCTGTGTTTATGTACAAAATCAGCGCACAACACAGTAATAACCAACTGATACAAGTTAGGATCGAGATGTATTTATGCACAAAATCAGCATGCAACACAGTACTAACCACTAGATACAAGCCAGGACTGAGCTATATTTATGTACAAAATCAGCATACAACACAGTAATAACCAACTGATACAAGTTAGGATTGAGCTGTATTTATGTACAGTAATACCTCGTGTATCTGGATTCGCGAATTCACGGATTCGCGAAATCTTCATTGGTACCCTCTACGTACATGTTTTCTTTATTTTATTGAATTGTACTTTCGTTATGACTTCTGTGACATATGAAGTTTACCTAGTTTACCTTCCTGACAATGACAAAGAAAACGTCAGTCATTAAGTTTACAGTCCCATTTGTTACTTGGTTTTACCTTACTGTGAGTGCGAAAGAAAACGGCAGCCAATGAATTAGTAATGGGGTAATATTAGTATACATGTACCGTACTGTAAATGCGCTAGTGTGGCAAATACCCATTAGGCGATACTGTACTCTATTTTTACGTCAACCATTTATTTCTCTTTTTAAGGGTAATGTATTAAGCTAACTTTTAAATGAAATTAAAGTGCTTTGGGAGCATGATTTGGGTCATATTTAGGGTTTAAACCCTAGAAATAAGCATTTATTAGCATTTTTAGTGACTCGTACCAAACATTTGCGATTCCTCCTGATCCGCGACTGGTTCTGGAACCTAACCTCGCGAATGTTCGAGGTATTACTGTACAAAACCAGTATACAACACAGTACTGACCACCTGATATAAGCTAGGATTAAGCTGTATTTATGTACAAAATCAGCACACAAGACAGTACTAAGCACTTGATACAAGCTACGATTGAGCTGTATTTATGTACAAAATCAGCATACAACATAGTAATAACCACTTTTAATACAAGCTAGGATTGAGCTGTATTTATGTACAAAATCAGCATACAACACAGTACTGACCACCTGACATAAGCTAGGATTGAGTTGTATTTATGTACAAAATCATCATACAACATAGTACTGACCACTTGATATAAGCTAGGATTTGTATTCTTGTCCCAAAAAACAGCATACAGCACAAAACTGATCACTTCACAGTAGCTAGGATTTTTTTACTTGTTTTACAAAACCAGTATACAGCTCAGAACTGACCACTTAGTGCCAGCTAGGATTTGTACTTTTGTCTAAAAAGAGCAAAAAGCTCAGAACTGACCACTTGGTACCAGCTAGGATTTGTATTTTTGTCTAAAAAGAGCATACAGGTCTGAACTGACCACATGAAACAAGTTAGGATTTGTCTGTATTTTTTTTATACAAAAGCAGCATACAGCAAAACACTGACCACTTGGTACCAGCAAGGATTTCCCTTTATTTTTCTCAAAATCAGCACAAAATATAGAATACATAATTTACGTGGTGCCATCTAGGATTTGTTTGCATTTTGGCCTGAAAACATAACTCAACAAATGAAACCAGATAAAAATCCTCAAATATTGCGAACAAACTGCATACAGTGCAGAACTGATGACATAGTGCAAGCTAGGATTTGTCTGTATATTTGTCCGAAAACAGCATATGGCACAAAACTGACCACATGGAATCACTTAGGAATTGCCGGTATTTTTTTTCTCCAAAATCAGCATACTGCACAGAACTGATGACTCGGCGCCAGCTAGGATTTATATTTGTTCTAAATAGCATACAATACAGAACTGACAATTTGGTGCCAGCTAGTATTGATCTGTATTTTTGTGCTGTTATGTATATTTAACTTGTATTATTTGTTGGCTTTTCTTAATCATTGTATGTTATGTTGATCCATATTTTGTACTCAGTCTTGTCCAAAATCAAATTCATGTTGTTCCTGACCAGTGACATTTATTTTGTAAGCAACATAATACATAGCTAATATTTCTCTAGGAGTATAGATTAAATATTCAGATCATTATATTTGGAGGCAAACATGTTTATTATAATCTGAGTCTATGACATAGTTTTTCACTTGGAAATTCCTAAACATGTTGACAACTTTTAACATTTTAAAGATGAGGCTTACATACATCCTGGCTCTTTTACTGTGTCTTAGCTTTTTATATAATATTGTTTATTTGAAAAATTGCTCATTCTTGACCTAACATCTTGAAGCAGAATCAGTCTTATTGTTATGTTCAGTTTTTCATTTTGGTGGATTTATTTATTCAAATTATTAGTCATTTGAAATACAAGGTGCTCATCAATAATACTCTTGGACTGAAACATTAATTTGGAATTATAGTGAATTCAGATAAGAACATTCTTGATTATATTATGTAATACATCAAACGACTGTCAGCACATCATCACAATCCAGGCCACTGGCACATTTATACATTAGAGACAACAGGCATATCAACACATTCAATATAGGAATTTAATTGAAATACCACTAGAATTCAGTTGGAACGTATAGATTTGGACCAGTGGTATAGCTTTTAGGTCTATTCAGGATTAAATTCATAACAATCTTAGTTCCTTTTAAAATTTTCACTTTGTATTCAAGGGAAATAAATTATTTGTTGTGTTTTACAAAACTTGCTGGTTTCCAATCTTTAATGTTACTTAGTTTAAGACCACAGAGTTGTAAAAGACAAAATATGGTATGATGTGAATGGCAAATCATTTAGTTATTAAATTAAAAAAAAAAGCATGTTTGCATCCAAAATAATTTCCTCCAAGCAAAGGACAGAAGTGTATGAAGTAAGTCAACTGGACCTATTCACACATTAATTTTTATAGAGCCGTAAGTGTGAGAGACATGGATCTGAACTAGTCATACCAGCATTGTCACTGTCATAAAAATAGATGTACTGTACACTGATTATTATACAATGAATCATCTTACCATTAGCATCAAACAAAATATTCTCCATCTGCAAAAAATAAAGACAGATAATTTATAACAGGCAGGCATTATATATTTCTTGTATATGCTTCTACAGTAGACAATCAAACTGAGTGTGATTCCTATTCAGCATAGGAGTACTGGACATACAGAGTTATTGGACCTAGTGCAGACATATTACTTCCATTATAATTCCCTGGATATACAGAGTTATTGGACCTAGTGCAGACATATTACTTCCATTATAATTCCCTGGATATACAGAGTTATTGGACCTAGTGCAGACAGATTACTTCCAATATAATTCCCTGGATATACAGAGTTATTGGACCTAGTGCAGACAGATTACTTCCAATATAATTCCCTGGATATACAGAGTTATTGGACCTAGTGCAGACAGATTACTTCCAATATAATTCCCTGGATATACAGAGTTATTGGACCTAGTGCAGACATATTACTTCCATTATAATTCCCTGGATATACAGAGTTATTGGACCTAGTGCAGACAGATTACTTCCAATATAATTCCCTGGATATACAGAGTTATTGGACCTAGTGCAGACATATTACTTCCATTATAATTCCCTGGATATACAGAGTTATTGGACCTAGTGCAGACAGATTACTTCCAATATAATTCCCTGGATATACAGAGTTATTGGACCTAGTGCAGACAGATTACTTCCAATATAATTCCCTGGATATACAGAGTTATTGGACCTAGTGCAGACAGATTACTTCAATTATAATTCCCTGGATATAAAAACACATTTGAACCAACGAACTATTAACAACAGTCAAGGAGTTCATTATAAGAAAATGATCTATGCATGGTTGTTTCTTGTGGTTCAGAAAGGTTATTCATAATAGCTATGGGATATCTGCACTATGTACACACAATATTGAAATAATTACACTAGTCATATAATGTATAATACACTTATCAACTCTGATGCTGAATAACATTTTAAAGCTGACAAAAAGGCCAACAACAGCAATAATTTGATGACAGAATTTTCAGTGATACAAAATACATTGCCAGAGGCAACGATAATATAGGGATCAAACTAACTTTGACAGCTCAAAGGCAAAGCTGTGCAATTTCTTTCCCAGATTTCAAGCACATGTTTGAACTGAGCAACCCTTGCAGGATAAATTTTTACTGAATCAAAGTAATTGATCATCCAATAATACTTTTTAATTTTCTTAAACTCAATCAGTATATTAAATTCTAATATCTGAAACCAGCTGACCTCGTAAATTGACAGGCCTTACCATCTATAATCAGACTGATTACATAACAGAATCTGGAAATTTGAGATTCTGCAATATGAAACTTACAATGTGTAAAATATCATCACAGCTCATACTCTTTCAGATTACATCACTGCCATAGCAATGATCTGACTCAACTGGGTCACAGTTAATCATATCTATGGATTCATACTTAAGAACCATGAATGGGGCCTACTATCATCCCCTTGATGTGCATTTTGAAACCCAATAAAATAAAGAAGGAAAAGAGACCAGATTAAATGTAGCAGCTCAAAGAATTAGATAGTGATGTTACTGGTATATTATGATATTTGCTCACATGCTACATTAAAAAGCCAGCAGCCTTGTTTACTATGACTGCAAACATGGCATCTCAGTTGTATTTACAGTCTTCAGATAACTGCACCAGAGACAGGTAAGAGAAAAGATTACAGTAAATGAAATCTAAATTTGGTGTCATAAGGTTATTAAAGGGTGCTGTTTTGTCTTTGTGTCAACATGCCACCCAATTTACTGCACTATGACTGTGACATTATCCTAACAACGGAAGGTAACCCACTATGAGGAGAATGACAGTGTAAGGGTGGCAGCAAATCCCTGTCTGACAGAAATGCTGGCAATCTGTGTGTGTGAGTGTGTGTGGCAGGCTAGGAGGCAGATGAACAAATTTACTGAATTGTGCATTTACCTTGATATCTCTGTAAATTACACCCGACTTGTGCAGATAATCTGTAAGAAAAAATGAATGCATTTCAAAACAAAATTCACAAGAAGCGAAGTGTGACTATCAAATGTACATGTTTGCTTATAGAAGGATCAGCTTAATTTTGCTTTCAAGGCCCCTTCAATACTGATTTGTGCCTTTGTAGCCAAGGTCAAACACAAATAACTTTTTTTAAGCTTAATTCTACACTTCAGTTACTGACATATTTTGAAAAATTACCAAGCTTGAAATAAAAGTGTAATTTTTCACATTATTTTATTTTATTGGTACAATGTGTATAAAATACAAGAACTCCTCTTTAGGACAGATAGTGGATTCAGTGGTGGTTAAGCACAAAACCTTTCTTTGGCTAGCATTAACAATTAAAACTAGCAAATATGCCAGCAGGTGGTTGTGCCTTTTTACACAGTTTTAAAGCTGTCATTTTTTGGTCCCCTTTGAAGACTTTTTCCTCCAATTTTCAACATCTTAACTACCAAGGATCAATAATGAGTACAAAACTACATAAAATATTTTCAGGTTTTTCCAGTCAAATTCTATGAATCAAGTAATGGTTACCAGGAATACAATGGAGACAAATATATCTAATCAATTAGAAAATTTCTAAAATAAAAACTAGAGTTACATACATGGGAACACCATTATACAGTGCTTTATTACAAAACTAATTCAGATATAACAAGGTTCTTATGTGGCTTTTTTGACAAATTCTAACCTTTTCACCAATTACTTTCAAGGTCAGCATTTATTTCACATGGCCAGTGAATATTTCAAGCAGTAACTCTGATAGGCTTGTTCGTATTTTCAACTGTATTTTACAAGTTTTTCCAGAAATGTTAATAGCAGAACTAACTGAACACTTTCAGACATTTTTGTGTTCAGATAATTTCCAGAAACAATTCAGTCCACATTTACTTATATTTTCCACACATTTTATTAAGCATATTTCTGAGAATTTAAGACAGAATTGTTCCAAATCTACGGTCTTAAACTAAGTAACAGAAAAAACAATACCAACATGTTCTGTAAAATTCAACGAATAATTGAATTCTCTTAAGTATAAAATGAAAATTTAATAGGAACCTATAGTGTTGTGAATTAAATCCCAAATAATCCTAAAAGTTATATTACAAGTCCAAAAGTATAGAGCGTTCCAAATGAATTCTAATCTTGAATGTGCTCATGCACCAATAGCCTTAATTAGTTTGATGTTCCGACAGTCTTGATGTATCACAATGCTATAATCCAGAATATCCTTGAATGAATTCATAATAATTCCAAAATAGTGATTTTGTCCAAAATGTCAATTAGCACTTTTTAATTCCAATGAATAGTTTTAAACAAATGGTTCCTCTCAAATCATATCTAAACACAACAGTAAATAATTATAGAGACTGAACCTAATGGAGGAATGAATAACCTTCTTGATCTCAACCTTATATACATCCCCTCTTGACCTTGTGACTCAACAGCATTTTCTGAAAAAAAACTCAGTAATTTTAATGGAATATCACCCCAAACTGTAAACAAGTTCATTTCTATAAACTTATAAGGCCATAATGAAGGCTGAGTCTTGAACTCTAACCCAAGTAAACATTTATTTATAACTTACAAACAAGAAAAAATTTACTAAAACTCTATCCTCAATCATGGAGGCCAAGCACACAATGCAAACTAAATATTCATAACACAATCAATTGGTGAAGATAATGTGAAGTCAGGTGAAGATGATGTGAAGTCAGATGACAATAATGACCAGTCATAAAGCTACATATCTGTCATGATCATTTCATGCAATAAAATGGCTGCATGGTATTTCTTCATCAGTTTAATGAATTCAAATATATCATGGACCATCCCGGAATGATTCCAACTTGTGCTTCTTTGTGCAAATTTTTAATAAATGTTTATGGATTTACTGTTGTGGTCACTAAAACATTTCAGTTGCGAAGTTTCTTATACATGTTTGTACCAATGTATGGTTTTCTGCAGAAAATCAAACATTATATATTTCTTCACCATTTCTCTCTTAATATGGATCATTTTAAACCAGTAATTGTTGGTACATGCACCAATGAAGCCCATATATATGCACCATCATTATCTCACTGCATGGTTCATTAGGAAAATCATAATGCTCTGGTGGCCAACTGGTTAGAGCGTTCACCTTGGATGTGGGAGGTCGCGGGTTTGAACCCCTGACGAGTCATACCAAAGACTTATAAAAATTGTACTAACAGCTGCCTCGCTAGGCGCTCAGCATTAAGAGGTTAGTGTTAGGACTGGTAAGTCTGGTGTTAGGATAATGTGACTGGGTGGGACATCATCCTACATGTCTGTGGCATGACACCCCAGTGTTAGACAGCTCTATAAATTGCCATACTGCAGATACTGTACCGATTTGACTGAAAAATTGTAAAAGCTACGTTAAAAATCCAAATCACATGCACACACACACACATAAGGAAATTAATGTTTTAAGGCATTTTCAAATACCAAAATTTAATTTTAGAGCAATGTAATTAAATGCAAATAACTGAGAACACCGATTATGGTGAGTCATCATCCTTAAACAAGAACTCCAAACATTTTCAGTTAAATCAGGCCAAGGAGAAGACACTGTAGCTCAAGAGGTTTTAGAGTTCAATGTGCAATATTTTCATCTAAATCAGTCTGGGTTCTTTGCAGTCTTTTTTGCTAGATTTCCTAACACTTGGAATTCTTACATGTTAACAAAAAGGTTGTCTTTAATTCCTTTTGTTGATATGTCATTTATTTCATGCCTTTCATTCTTGCCATGAGACTCAAAAGCACACTAATCTATGATCTAGCTGACGTAACTTTAGCTCTACAAAGTTCCCAATTATACCAATGATGGGGACTTTAGCTCTACAAGTTCCTTAATTATACCAATGATGGGAACTTTAGCTCTACAAATTCTTAATTATACCAATGATGGGGACTCTAGAGCTAAGGTCATATGCATAAACATTTTCTGCAGAGATGATGGTTTTGTACTTGATGCTAGCTCTATAGTATTTCTTTATCAATTTTAACTAAATTAAAAAAAATACTGTATTCTACAGGCAAAACTACTTGTTTCCAGGGATTTTAGGTGCAACAAGGCCAGAAGTATAACATTTCAAGATTTGTTATATTATTTGCATTATACTGAGTAGTATGTTGTTGTTGTTGTTGTTGTTGTTGTTGTGGGGTTTAACGCCATTTTTCAGCACACGACAGGTTATACATGGCAGCCAGTATCAATGGTGGAGGAAGAACCAGGGGAAAACCCAGGAAAGAACCACCTACCCACAAGAAGTTACTGGCAAGCTTTCTCACATACCCACATTGGCTGAATCCGAGACTTGAACCGGCGCAGACAGAGGTGACTGAATAGTATGTAATTTGATGGTGATGTGTCCTTAATCAGTATTACTTAAGTGGACCTCAGCCACCATTGATCCAATATCTTTTGACAAATCCAATAAACTTGGCCTTACCTATATACAGCATGTCTAAAGCAATCTTGTTTGAAACTACACCTTCCATCACAGATCACTTTTATAAAACAAATCACCAGTCTATTCATCTGCATCATGAGGCGACTAAAATCCCAAATGAGATTGAGTACTGATGAGCATGTGAGTGACCCAACCAGAAATCATACTTTATATGTAAGTGATTCCATCATGGGATTCAAAATTACAGGAAGATCTGTTTCTAACTTTTTAAAACTAACTTCTTTTTTTTTTCGACATTTATGTTAGTACATTAATATTTTTCAAATGAAATACGTTTGTTTTGAAATGCAAACACTTCTAAAGGATTACTTAGTGTTTTCAAGCACTTGTCAAGGGTTACTGACTGTTTTCAAGCACTTCTCAAGTCTTACTGAATGTTTTCAAGCACTTTTCCAATACTTTCTACAGCTGACCGCAAATTCAAGTACTTCTCAAGGTCACCATCAAAATTCAAGCACTTTTTAAAAAGGAAACTTCTTAGGAAATTATCTGTCTTTGAGAATACTTACCTGATCACATTAATATTAGGAAAAAAAATTCCAACCCACTTAAAAAAAAAAGAAAATCATCTTCATTCTATATGACAAACATGCAAAGGGATGAAACTCTTATCCATTACATCCTTTTGACCACCACAGTGTTGCCATTTGTAAACTGACTGAAACATCATCTTAGGATAATCACATTAGTGTGGAGGTTGGGGAGGGTGATCATAATGTGATTGGGTATGTATTCACTAAGAAACATAAAAAAAAGGAAGAGAGCATGCTACATATCCAACTTTAACCCCAGGTACCCTCTGAAGGAAGGACGGCTGTATTATCTATATGAAGGATAGCCTGCTCTCCTAACAAGAGAAAGGTCAGCAGACTGTCATACCACCTTGTCGGAAAAAGGTCTATCATTGGACACCACCACGAGAATATCACCTGACTGCTTTAAGGCACCTGCCATTCACACATAAGTTATAAAGTGTAAAATGACCAAGATTGTATTGTATCCAGGTTAACTATACGACGGTATCTCGCAAATAAAAATCGTTATTTAAATTATTCACTGTGAGTGCAAATGATAATCTTTTCTCTAGCATGGGTTACGAAAGTATTACTAAGCAAGTTAATGCCGTTCTATTTATCCTGCAAACACCAATTATGATTACATAAAGCAAACAAACAGAAGCCTTGGTGATGAATAAACACAACTTGCAGCAAGCAATAAACTTCTTGCTTAAACTGAATGACAGGATATCAAATACAAACGGTTTTTTATTACAAAGCATGCTGACCCCAGAAACTGACTTTGGATTCTTTTAAGTGTACTGATTATTTTTTTTAAGTTGGCCGACACAAGGAAGCCAACTTTGGTTCCTTTGGATTCTTTTAAGTGTGCTGATTTATTTTGTTTTTACAAACTCGACCAAAATAGGGAAGCCAACAATGATTCCTTGTTACCTGTATTAACGGAAATTTTGAAAATAAATTGAAACAATAGAACAGTTTTAAAGCAACACAATCTAGTGTGTTATGCAAGCAATCAATATACAGCTGAATGGTTAATCAGTTTTCAATAGTTTTATTCTAAATTTTCCCTATCCATAGTTTATAGTGTTTTATTTTTTTACAGCAAAAAGCATGTACTTCATCTCGTGGGGATAAACGTATGTCATTTCCAGTAGAAAATTGTAGCTATGGGGAAGTAACACCTATATATACTTCTATTTTGAGTAATTAAATTATTATTTCTTTTTTACACATGACAATTTTTTAATTCTTTTTGTGCGAGTACTTTCAATCATGAATTGCAAATCTGATGTAAAAAGAAAAACGTTAGAGTATGACCGGTGACCTTTAAGAGTGCCTGTAAATTACATAGGATCTATCAATAATGTAAAGTTTCTAATTAAAAACCTGCTGACAAGTTTAGGGTAATTTCTCATTGACTGGATTAGGTCACATGAATAGGTATTGTGAAATATATGAGTAGTAAGATCTATCATGTGGGTATATTGTGACATATAGTCAAAACAGACTCTTGGAGGTGTACATAAGGAGAGAACTGAGCAATCAATCCTATTTTGGATTCACTCCTATTTCAGAGCCTTATTTCTTATGTTCTTGTTGAAGCATCAGTCTTTAGACATATTTAATATTGTGTTATATAGTATTTGTGAGGAAACATTTGTCTGGATTATACAATGGAATTACAAACTATTGGACTAAAATATTATTCTGTGACTAATGGAAATTATCAAAGGAGTTCTGGACAATGCCCTGTCATACATACATTCCAGGATCTTGACAATGCCCTGTCATACATACATTCCAGGATCTTGACAATGCCCTGTCATACATACATTCCAGGATCTTGACAATGCCCTGTCATACGTACATTCCAGGATCTTGACAATGCCCTGTCATACATATATTCCAGGATCCTGACAATGCCTTCTCATACATGCATTCCATGACCTGGACAATGCCATCATACCATACATTCCAGGATCTTGACAATGTCCTGTCATACATACATTCCAGGATCTTGACAATGCCTTGTCATTTATGCATTCCAGTACCTGGACAATGCCATCATACCATACATTCCAAGAAAGATATGGACAATGCCCTATCATACATACATTCCAGGATCTTGACAATACCCTGTCATACATACATTCCAGGATCTTGACAATGCCTTCTCATACATGCATTCCAGTACCTGGACAATGCCATCATACCATACATTCCAAGAAAGACATGGACAATGCCCTATCATACATACATTCCAGGATCTTGACAATACCCTGTCATACATACATTCCAGGATCTTGACAATGCCTTCTCATACATGCATTCCAGTACCTGGACAATGCCATCATACCATACATTCCAAGAAAGATATGGACAATACCCTGTCATACATACACTCATAGCATTCAATACTTCAGGGCTTTTAGAACTGTACTGGATTCAGTTCATACCACTCTAAGTTCTTAAAGTTTTTATATATTAATTCTGATAATTAAATTATTTGTAAACACTAAATTTGAGATGTAACATCATAAACAGTGGAGCAGACATGTTAGTTGCTGTTAAATTTTTATCTAACACCCAGAATTCAGTATGGTAGGTGGTGGAATGTGTCTTGTGTCATTGTGACAAAATTTGTAATCTCCTTGAAATTTGTTGACTGGGGAGACAGCCAAAAGGAAAGAGATTTCTCCATTGTCAATAATCATGCATGGTGGTAGGGGGTGGGGGGCATTCCGAACCCACTGTGTGATGTCTCATCTTATGCTTATGCTCTGCTTCCATTTCAGAAAAAATGATTCCCTGTGGAAACAATGATGGAATGACGTAGTCTCTGTATAATTCATGGCCAATATTCCCTGTGGAAACAATGATGGAATGATGTAGTCTCTATATAATTCATGGCCAATATTCCCTGTGGAAACGATGAAATGACATAGTCTCTATATAATTCATGGACAATATTCCCTGTGGAAACGATGAAATGACATATGCTCTATATAATTCATGGACAATATTCCCTGTGGAAACAATGATGGAATGACATAGTCTCTATATAATTCATGGACAATATTCCCTGTGGAAACAATGATGGAATGATGTAGTCTCTATATAATTCATGGACAATATTCCCTGTGGAAAAAATGATGGAATGACAGAGTCTCTACATAATTCATGGATAATATTCCCTGTGGAAACAATGATGGAATGACATAGTCTCTATATAATTCATGGACAATATTCCCTGTGGAAACAATGATGGAATGACGTAGTCTGAATATAATTTATGGTCAATAATCCCTGTGGAAACAATGATGGAATGATGTAGTCTCTATATAATTCATGGCCAATATTCCCTATGGAAACAATGATGGAATGATATAGTCTCTATATAATTCATGGCCAATATTCCCTGTGGAAACAATGATGGAATGATATAGTCTCTATGTAATTCATGGCCAATATTCCCTGTGCAAACAATGATGGAATGACATGGTCTCTATATAATTCATAAACAATATTCTAAAGGTAAGCAGTGAAAACTGGAAAAGTCAGTTCCAATAGACAATTTAGTTCTACTGATATGGACAGCTGGTTCACATGAAGTATGTTTGGTATGGTTACCGTTTGTGTGGAAAGTGGTCCAGTTGGTGCAGGTACTGGATGTGCCATGGTCATGGCTGGCTGGATGTATCTATCACTAAAATCTCCATCATAATATTTCTGTGTAGCCAAATGTCTGGTGACATTGATGGATCTATTTTAACTGTATGTAGTTGTACACACATTAGGATAGACAGATCTGCCATAAAGATCTCCATAACTGTATTGAGGTGAACTCATAGACCTGGCAAGATAGATCTATCACTAAGATAGTTATAGCAAGGTAGATGGACAGATGTATCACTAAAATGGTGCAACAGAAAGATCTATCACTAAGATATCCACAGCATTGCAGATGGACAGATATATCACTAAGATGGTGAGAGAGATCTTTCAGTAAGATATCTGCAGCATGGCAGATGGACAGATATATCACTAAGATGGTGAGAGAGATCTTTCAGTAAGATATCTGCAGCATGGTAGATGGACAGATGTATAACTAAGATGGTGAGACAGACAGATCTTAGAGTAAGATCCCAATTGAGATGGTTGAACAGGCTGAATGGTCAGCTCAGTTGGTCAGATGATAAGAAATGGCTCCAGGCGTTGATAAGGTAATTAGGATAGATCCACTGAATCTGTTATAAACCCACTGCACCCGGATTTACAGACATGAAGGTCATGTTTCGACATGTGCAGTGGTACTTATGCCACGTTGGCTATCTATAAATGGGAGCAAATTACCCCACTCATATTTACTTGTAGGAATTTAAAATCTGTGTTGTCATCACTATCTTTCTTTGTCTTGGTCGACTTCTGCAAAACTATAGTCCATACACTCTCGGCTGATCTTTCATACACACTGCGTGATAGTGACAAAGTACATTTTGTACATGCAAGGCATGACTCATGCATATATTCCTTGGATTTGTACTTGTTTTATTTATTATACTTCATTGACAGGTGTCACTGAAACAACAAGACACCACATAACACAACAAAACTGTATATAAATATACAATATAACATGTTAATAATTTCCTAAAACAACACCTGTTACTTACTAGGCCAAATTAACCAAGTCTGAAAAAGTGACCAACTTAAAAAAATATATGCAAAATTAAAAGAAAATATATATTAAGCACTTTAGGATTGAATATTAATCCAAATAAACCCAAAATCCTGTTAGGATGGTTCCAATTTAACACAGATTTGGTGTGGATTAACAAGAGGTATCTTGTATGGATACTAAACTGAAAAACTGATGCTTAGTGATGGCAGGGGAAGTAATGGGCAAGTGTTATTGCCCTTTGACTACATTACAGAAAAGAAAAAAATTTCTCAGTAGGGCTGGATTCAGGATGTAGCAGACTTCTATCACAAATGTTAATGTGACTGGGGAAAGAATTCAAAGGAGAAATATATATACAGTGCATGCTAAGAAAACCCAACAAACACATACCAACAATAACAAGATGGAGCACAAAGTCACAATTAAAGATGTCCACATTGTGCAAATAATTCACATAAATATTGATCAAAATTCGAAAATAATATTTATAACATGCTGTAAAAAGCTTACTATCATCTGATAAACTGACTCTGATCATTTGAAATCATAAAGACATTCAAAGAATTTTTGGAGGTCTTCAGGACCTTGCTGAAAGTAGAGTAGCCAAAGTGAGTTTATTATCTTCATGTATAAAGTATATACACAGAAAAGATTCAATTTTCATCTTTTGGTATGACTGTATTCAAGAGGTAGCGGAGTTTAATTTCCTAACAATAATGTGATTGGGGAATGTACTCAAATGAGAATATGCCAAACATGCACCTTCACCCACCATACTGTAGAGTTCAAAGGATAAATATTAACATATCCTAACTTGACTGACACCTTCCACATTGTACAATAAGTTACATAACACGATGACCCCAAACCAAGTTTGACTCAATAAGGTCAAGACCTGATACCTACTAGTCTAACTAGAAGAATTCAAAAGAATTCAAGAATTATTATCTTTAATAACCCTGACAATGAAAATGTTGCAATATTACCACTTCCACCTTTTTCCTGTATGAATTGTAAACTGTAGAACACATTTTCATGGTCTCTAATTTCTGGAATCAATATAATTGTGTTTTGCTCCTTGTTACCTACCTAGAACCATGGCCATTTCAGCAACATAAAGTTTGACCAAACTCTCGGGGAAATATCCGTGGTAGGTCCACAAGGTAAACATGTCTCCATGAGGTACATATTCTAACACTGAAAATACGAATCAATTTATTATGAGTTTGTGAAAGCCTCTCTCTTTGCACATCAATACTAGTTAAATAAATGCCTACACATATTAAATAAATGTAACCAATGGACATTTTTTCATGCTTATTCACAATAATTCCTACACAGTTGAAATCTAACTCAACAAAGCTGACCAGGATGAAAGGGGATACATATTTTCTAAGCAATTTTTGATATATTGATAGATTTTTTACAGCAGCCATAACAATGTAATAAACAATTCCACGTTTTGTAAAGAAAAATGAATTGTTAGCATGCTGTGCTGTAAAATGCTTCTAACAGCAATAAAATACATGTAACTCTGAAAGCATGTCATGTGATACAAGAAATGACTTAAGCAAGAAATTTAGTGATTTCATTATTATCTACATAGATTTTAACTGTTAAACAACTCACCATATTTATATTCAAGTTGATACAACTGATTAAATTAATGAAGCTTTTGGGAATGCAGGTCAAGAATTCAAACCTAGAACTACCCCTAGCAGGCTCTGGGATGTAGAACAGACATTATGTTCTCACCAAATTAAACCAAAAGATCTCTGTGAGATGAACTAAATTCTGTACTCACTGAGCTATCTATTCAAATTAAGACAGCAGTGTTTGTGATACTCACCTATATACACATGCTTCCTTGATTGCCAATATTCCTGACATTTTACAATAAATGGATGATCTCCTAAAATGGACTGAAAAGAAAAGTGAAATTATTTCATAGATAAGCTTAAAGCAAAGGACTAAAGATCTGTCATTAACCAGTCACATGATTTTATTGTATGATTATGAAAAACATCAACATTATAGAAGGCCAGGGACTGCATGCCAAGAACACAATCTAAGCATTGCTAAAAAGCTGCAACCAAAACCCTGGCCACAGACAAGTGACTGCTCTCTCTCCACTAGCATGTTCTTGGCAAAAGATCTTAATGGATGTTTACAAATACAAAGATGTTGAACTGCTACTTTCAAGTGCTAGCAAGACAGAAAGTAGTCCATAATATTCCAAGAAGCTAAGTTACTCAGAAATATGCATCTGATAAAAAGTTTTTTTCCTGATCAACAGAGCATATAGCATATCTGTGCTAACTGCTATTATGAATTATTACTGTGATATTAGGATATCTACCATATAATCAACAGAGCATATAGCATATCTGTGCTAACTGCTATCATGAATTATTATTGTGATATTAGATAATCTACCAAATAATCAACACAGCATATAGCATATCCATGCTAAAATCAAATTATTACTGTGATATTAGATAATCTGCCAAATAATCAATATCCGAAGATAGTAAAATCTGCACATAGGTATCTCTCTCTAAATCCCATCACAAAAATACAGATTTAAAATGAAAATATCTGCCCTTATAAATATGTTAACAATGTGACAAGACAAAATTAATAAAATGGCATGTCATATATTCCAAAACTAGGCAATGAGACAAATATAATAAAATGACAGGTCATATATTCCAATGGCTCTGATTAGTAATTTTATGCACGTGATGTTTATAACAATCCTCCTATTCTTGGACATGTTTCAGCTGAGAACATATAAAATGCTGAGTAACAAAAAACAAGATGAGTTTTTAAAAATCCTTTTCAGCACTAATTTTATTAACCCTCTGTTTACATACAAGTAGAAAACAAATTAGCTGTCAAACTGAATGACCTGTCCATTTCAGCTTTAACCGAAAATAGTTATTGTTAAGCATTAATCATATGGCAGAATTACCTTGTTTACATAAACCACATTACAGTATGGTAGAATTACCTTGATTACATAAACCATGCTACAGTATGGCAGAATTACCTTGATTATGTAAACTATGCTACAGTATGGCAGAATTACCTTGTTTACATAAACCATACTACAGTATGGCAGAATTACCTTGTTTACATAAACCACACTACAGTATGGCAGAATTACCTTGATTACATAAACCATGCTACAGTATGGCAAAATTACCTTGATTATATAAACCATGCTACAGTATGGCAGAATTACCTTGATTACATAAACCACGCTACAGTATGGCAGAATTACCTTGATTACATAAACCACACTACAGTATGGCAGAATTACCTTGATTACATTAATCACGCTATAGTATGGCAGAATTACCTTGATTACAAAAACCACGCTACAGTATGGCAGAATTACCCTGATTACATAAACCATGCTACAGTATGGCAAAATTACCTTGATTATATAAACCATGCTACAGTATGGCAGAATTACCTTGATTACATAAACCACGCTACAGTATGGCAGATGTACCTTGATTACATAAACCATGCTACAGTATGGCAGAATTACCTTGATTATGTAAACTATGCTACAGTATGGCAGAATTACCTTGTTTACATAAACCATACTACAGTATGGCAGAATTACCTTGTTTACGTAAATCATACTACAGTATGGCAGAATTACCTTGATTACATAAACCATGCTACAGTACGGCAAAATTACCTTGATTATATAAACCATGCTACAGTATGGCAGAATTACCTTGTTTACATAAACCACGCTACAGTATGGCAGAATTACCTTGATTACATAAACCACGCTACAGTATGGCAGAATTACCTTGATTACATTAATCACGCTATAGTATGGCAGAATTACCTTGATTACAAAAACCACGCTACAGTATGGCAGAATTACCCTGATTACATAAACCATGCTACAGTATGACAGAATTACCTTGATTACATTAACCACGCTACAGTATGGCAGAATTACCTTGATTACATAAACCACGCTACAGTATAACAGAATTACCTTGATTATATAAACCACGCACAGTGCATGCACACTGCTAGATATTTATGTTGGATATTGCAAGAAGAACCATTTCAATTAAAGGTTAAAGCAGACAGATAATGTAGGTCAATCCAGAATACCACATCAAAAAGTACATGTACCATGCATGAACCAGGTGACCAAAATCATCAATAGATATCTTAACTATTGCTTAAATGTGCCAAAGAAATAAAAGATGTCTTATAATTATAATAATTTGTTTATCATTATGATCAGTGTAAGTATTCAAACATGGACATGGTTGGTTGGTATTTAATGTCACTTTAAGCATAAGATTGGTTATATTTTCATGCCTAAACTTTAAGCACAAGATTGGTTATATTTTCATGCCTAAGATTTAAACATAAGATTGGTTATATTTTCATGCCTAAGATTTAAACATAAGATTGGTTATATTTTCATGCCTAAGATTTAAACATAAGATTGGTTATATTTTCATGTCTAAACTTTAATCATAAGATTGGTTATATTTTCATGCCTAAGATTTAAACATAAGACTGGTTATATTTTCATGCCTAAACTTTAATCATAAGATTGGTTATATTTTCATGTCTATCATAAGATCGGTTATATTTTCATGCCTAAGATTTAAACATAAGATTGGTTATATTTTCATACTTAAACTTTAATCATAAGATTGGTTATATTTTCATGTCTAAACTTTAATCATAAGATTGGTTATATTTTCATGTCTAAACTTTAAGCATAAGATTGGTTATATTTTCATGCCTAAGATTTAAACATAAGATTGGTTATATTTTCATGCCTAACCTTCATAACAATACACAACTCTTCACTGAATCACTCAATGATTTACATTTGGCACAAACCTTTACCTTTCAATGTGAAAAATGCTTTTGTCTGGTCAAAAATAAAAATTATACTTGGCCCAATCACCTAAACATGGATACTGGTAATGTATTAAATTTAATTATCTGTCTCTCATGTAGGATGTGTAATTTTAAACAAAAAAGATGCCAACTTCTTTTCTTTTCTGTCTATGTAATCTAAGTGTTTAATGACTTCGTGAAGTCACTTAAGATTAAGATTTCTTTAAATCAAATCTCATCTTCCAAAATTGTATGTTCATTTTCTCTCTCCTCTACTTTACATTGTAAACTGATAGATAAAATAACAATGCTGGCAACGTCAGTTTACTGTTACTGTCAGCTTCTGCAGATCTGCAACATCAACAGTGAAACTCCCATGACACTTAGCTTGTTTAAAACTTTAACAGACTCAAATTGGAACTAATAACTATGATACATTTTCCCTTGCATCAGTTGAGCGGAAAACTTTTAAAGGTTTCTTTATGTGGAAAACTTTTAAAAGTTTCCCTGTGGATCAAACTACCAGTAACTTGATTTACTCAACTTCATAATTTATTACATTGTTTATGTCATCTTCTGGGCTATATTAATAAGGTGGACTTGTTTACATGATATGGCTGAGTCCATGAAATTGATACTAACTAAGACTGCTAGTATAGATGGTTAAATCCATCCAAATGAGACCACCTAAGACTACTAGTACAAGTGGTTAAATCCATCCAAATGAGACCACCTAAGACTACTAGTACAAGTGGTTAAATCCATCCAAATAAGACCACCTAAGACTACTAGTACAAGTTGTTAAATCCATCTCATTGAGTTCAACTAAGACTACTAGACTAAACAATTGGTTAAATTCATCTGAGATCAACTGTGACTACTAGTACAAGTGGTTAAATTCATCTGAGATCATCTAAGATTACTAGTACAAGTGGTTCAATTCATATAACTGAGATCACCCAAGACTACTAGTACAAGTAGTTAAATCCATCTAATGGAGACCACTTAAGACTACTAGTACTGGCAAGAAAAATCACTGAACCAAAATAAAAACATTTCTTTGGCCCAAACATAACACTTCTGACAGTTATGATTTGACTCCAAATGTAACATGACCCCAAAACTAGGCCATACAAATTTGGTTTGGTTGACCTAGTGACCTAGTTTGCTAAAACAAATCATACTACTCTGAACACATATCCATATTAGTATGAGTTCAAGATACAACATAAAAAGGTGTAGGATGATACACCAATTTTTACAGCAAAAATGTCCCTTTAACAGTACTCAGCTCAACATAACATTTTAGGAATATATCCATTAGCTCATAAAACACTCCAAAATAATGTTAATCATGTCTTTTGAATTGTTTTGGCAATAAAAGTGCAAGTGCATATACATTTCAAGTAGGTAACTATGGAGAGGACTTGGGAGAGAGTGCCATCACTGTGATCAGACAAGTACAGTTAAACCTGTCAATAGTAGTCAATAACTGGCTGTTGCACACAGGTGACCACTGTGCAAAGGTTCACCTTTTAAAATTGATTTTTGAACAAATACCATGCACCTAATATTGTTATTACTATCATCATCATTATTATCATTACATTATCAATATTGTTTATGTACACCCTACAACAAAATCATAATTATGGATATACGTTGTTCTGTCCCAAATTTATATTTCCACAATAGATTACTGTATTCTGTTCACTTTAATCCATCTCAGAAATAAAATCATCACTGACTTAAAAAATATACATTGATCTTAGGTTGTTTATGCTATAAAAAAATGAATATCTTAATTAATTGCTCAACTCACCAAGATTAAAAGACAGTCGACTTACCTGAGACACCTGTGATGAACAGAAAATAAAACGAGGCTGTATATGGCTATTCATGGTGAGCCATGAAATGAAATTTACCTGCCTTTACAGATGCATTTTGAATACGGAATGATACCTGACCCTAATGAAAAGGGATGTAACTCATATCTCTTCTCAAAGATGAAAGCTTTTCTTCAGGAATAGCTTTCATTCCCAGACAAATACCTGTCATACAGACACAAAAGGTGATTTCCATTTCTGATGCAGAGACCCAACTATTTTTCCCACCATCCAGCAAATGAATTGCTTTGATCTTATATTTAAAGTAGATAAAAAGTGCCATGCTTTCAAAGCCCACATGTTGACACCTTTGAGTTTGACAGTGTAACTGGAGTATGATAAGTTCAACTGAGATATGAAATGCTTAAATATCAATTTGTATGATATTCCTTTATCAAAGCAATGCCTTGCTCATTAAACAAAAGAACTTTAAATCTGCCTACTTTCAGTGGTCACTGCTGTTATGCTATAGTGACTGCTTAAACCAAGATGAAACCATTGCTTGGTTAGGAAACACCTTGCATCTAACCAATGAAGGCAGGTGACCATTAAAAGAGGACATTTATATAGGATATTTGCTGTGGGGAAATCAAAATGGCTGTTGTGACCAGGTGACTGCTGAATACAGGTAACCATCAGGACAGGTGTGACTGTATTATCAAAGAAACATATTTTACACCAAAAATGAGTTTCTCCATCAAATACATCATCCAAACATGTTCATGCAATGAATGTAAATCCTGAGGCACTATAATCAGTTCTGCTTTTTTTTCACTGTGCTGTGTTGCCCCATGCTCTGGAAATCTGGGCCTTTGACAAAGTGAATGGTGTTGAGGAGGGCTTCCCACTGCAAGTGCCCTAGCGAGATTCTTTCTATTCATCTAGTCTCCCTTGGGAAATAAAGGTGGGGCTCTAGGCTGTTAAGCATGCAAATGGGTCACTGCTTTGGCAAACCATTTCCTTACCTGATCTATATGGCCATGTAATAGAAGTTTGGAAGACATAATCTTATCTCTGATGGTTTCCTTCTATCAGGGCATATGTGTACAGTTATGCATATGCATGGGTTTGAGGTTAACAGATGCAGCTATAGAATTGGCAAATTAAATGTTGGGCTGAGCTGTTGAGTACATCCATCATGCACAACATGGATTTCTATGCATGCTTACTGTGAGAAGTCTCAAAAGCAGAACC
Organism: Sinohyriopsis cumingii; assembly: GCA_028554795.2. NCBI lineage: Eukaryota > Metazoa > Mollusca > Bivalvia > Unionida > Unionidae > Sinohyriopsis > Sinohyriopsis cumingii. The sequence goes on along the minus strand of CM068842.1, from coordinate 53,048,518 downwards.
TAGGCTTGCTCAAAGATAGCAAAGATGACAAGATTAAGCATGGAGGCATTGGCTATGTTGTCACTGTTGAAGTGTTTAATGCCATTTTTCAGCACAAGATGGGCTATACATGGCAGCCAGTATAACTGGTGGAGGAAGAACCCTGGAAAACCACGGGAAGAACCACCGACCCACAAGAAGCTACTGGCAGGCTTTCTCACATACCCACACTAGCCAGGCATAAGACTCAAACCCACGCAGACAGAGGCGTGATGGCAGTGATCCAGAACAGTGAGTGCTTTAGACCACTCAGCCACTCTGGGCCCCCGCATTGGCTATGACAATGAGAACCAGTAGTTAATTATGATGAACTGTGTCTAGTACCTTATTTGCCAACATTTAAGTCAATGCAGAGTATAAGTCGAATGAACAAATTTAGCAAATTTTCCATCCTTCATCCATATATAAGTCGATAGTAAATAAAAGACAAGGCCAGATCAATACCTCTGCTTCATCTTTTTAACTTTGTTCCTCACAGCACCACAAAGTTTTTCCTATCTGTAACTCAGTAACCTTTCTCATCTGGATCAATAAATGTAACTCAAAGTACCTAATTTGTTTCAAACAAAATATTTTAAATGTATTATGTACTTTTAGCTACATATAATGACACTGACCTGAAAATGAATTGAGTCACAGATAGGATAAAATTTGCAATGCTGTGAGGAATATAACTATAATAACTTCTGGTTTCATAAATATTAAAAGTATCAATGTATGCTATTTCAGATTACCAGCAAAAGGGAAATGGCATAATTGCTGAAATACTTTTTCCACATTTTTGTTTTTTTGGGCAGGGGGAAGAGAGATACAGAGAGAGATACAGAGAGAGATACATATATATTCCCTTGCATTTTTCTTCCTGCACTCATGAGCAAAATAAAATATGGCCCAATATATATGAGAGAGAGAGAGAGAGAGATTCCAGATCTTTGTGGGTTTTTGTTCTTCGCCTTACTGCCCCTGTTTAGCTGGAGCTTTTGTCAAAGAGAGAAAAAATAATAAATTAAATAGTAAATGTAAACTATGAGAATACATACCATACCCCTTCAGGGTTTGAATATTCACAATAGTCATATCCATAAAGACTCCATTTACTTGATTAAATCCCAAGAATGACCACTTCACATTTCATCTAATTTTCTTTGCAAGTATAACAAGATCTCCATTCCCAACAAATAAGATTACTTTTTTCAAGAGCATGGACTCTTCCTGTACTTAGGCGGCAATTGTTTTTGATCTTTGCTTATGCTTATATGTTACTTTAAATTGCTGTCAGTCCTATCGACCAGTTCAAAAGATGTCACTGGTTGAGGAATTTACATGAGTAACACCTGGCATTTCCTTTCATTATGTGGTACCATATTCATAATACCCATGGCTAGCCTCATTCCCCTATTGGTAGCCTCACTAATCTGATCTGGTCTGCCAAATCTTGCCCTCAGACAGGTGTTATCTTTGGAAAACCTGACTACAGCTGTTGCATATTTAATTAGAATGTACATACCACTACAAAGCCACGTGATTAGTGAACAACGTAAGTGATAGATAAAACTAGAAGGAATTGCTTACCTTGTGGTATTAATTGGTATGATCACAGTTATCAAGTAAGTGAACAATAAAAGATTACCGTACAATCGTAAATACATCTCTCTTTCTCTCTTAATGGGGCATCATTTTTATTTGATCATAAGATGCAGTAAAAAAATTGCGATGCAATATGTCTCTTTCATGGTTATTCGTCTTCTAACTTTTTGATTCTAACGCACCTGTATCAAATTTAAACAATGTATTACAAACAACATATATTACTAATGCATACTGCTTTACTGCAACTGCATCTCATATTTAATATTGATGATCAAGAAACTGTTTCAAATCCTCAATGTGGAGTCCTATATTTTTTCATACACGATCTCTTCCCCAAAATGAAATTTTGCACACTTTTTTTTCATACTTTTGGAGAATATTTTTCTATACAAAAAATGATGTGACATACGATAAAGCAATTTGGATGATAAAATCCATATATAAGTCGATTTGGAGTAAAAGAGGAAGCTAAGATTTTCTGGTCAAAAAGTATCATCTTATAGGCTGGCAAATATGGTATATGCATTCAAAGATCTCTGTCAAAGACTGGGACTGCACTGTGGAAGAATGTTTCTAAAAGACCAGATCAAAGTCGGATGGGAGTGGTCACTGCATGAAGACAGGCCTGTCAACACTTGGGTCCTTAAGCAGCCTTTTCATGCAGTACAAGATGTCACTGGCTCAACCACATTGCAGTGTTTCAAAGAAAGCCGGTCTTTCATGGTTATAAAATCAATGGGTTCAGGAATTCTATAAGTTGTCATTAATGGACCAGAAGGTCAACAGAACTCAAGAGACAAAAGCCAGAAGATTTCTGAAGTGAATTTGTGAAATGTTACATTTTTCCTGGGCCTTGTTTGATCAATGATACAAGAATGGATTTGAACATACATCTTCAAAGTCCAAGTTGTGAAGTGACAAAGAAACATCTTGTTATGGTATCTACAATTGGGCAGAGTAACAAGGAAATTAAATGTGGCTTGGAAATCTACAAGTGCTGGCTCTGAGATTGGGATGGGTACTAAATATCTGGGAAAGGAAAATCACCATAGCTTGTAGTGGGTCACAATGGAGCCAGTCGGTAATACCTTCAGATGTCTGGCAATGAATATCCTGGGAGTACTGATCACCAAATCCAGTGCCTTTTGCATCTACATCAAGACTCAGGCTCTAAAAATAGCAACTGTGTGCTGGGCACTTTTTCTACATCTTGTGCCCTGGACTGGATATGACCAGAAGACTGACATAAATTAAGGCAATGCTGACAGTGGTGTGGACAAGATGCGAGGTTACTTACATCTCATTCTAGACTAGTACTGACTACTGATGCATTGATCACCATAGAAAGTATATTGGTATACATGTGATGATGGGTTACACAGGATGGCCACCATAATTAGTCAGTGCAGGCCCACCAACACATCTTTATACCATCTTGTAAGCTAAACAAAATGATGTAAGTACAGTCATTCTCCTTGCCTTGTCAATCTCTTTATGCTTCTTCAATTCTATGTGGCAAGAGATGACATTCCTGCTACCACCCCAACTGAAATATTAATTTCACATAGTCTGCCAAAGGTACAACAATTACCCTTTCTGCTAGCAGAAATGAACAGCCAAGTCTTGCTGTTTGATGTGATAAACTGCTGTACTTGTCTGCCAAGTCTTGCTGTTTGCTGTGATAAACTGCTGTACTTGTTTCTTCACGTCTTTTGTTGTAGTTTTTTATTCTTCCTCAGCCAACTCTCATCCTCATAGACGTCATTTCAAATTCATCTTATGAATCCCTCTCAACCATGATTTTGTTTACACTACTTACAGAAGACAAAGAAACCCTACACATGTACTGTTGCAGAGTGTTTTGCACACAACCCATCAATTCAATACAGAGCTAACCAAGGCAGGCTGCTTTTGTAATTCATTTTCTTTATTTTTGTACTTGCTAAATACAAAGATTCTGTATTTTTACCTCACACAAAATCAGATTGGCACTTGAAAGTCATATTTGCTACTTTTTTGGTACAAAATATGGAAAATACAGAGTGTGCACAGGTGTGCAGGTAGTATGAAACACATGAATAAGGCCACCACATAACAGTGTGCATAGGTGTGCAGGTAATGTGAAACACACATGAATAAGGCCACCACAATACAGAGCGTGCTTAGGTGTGCAGGTAGTGTGAAACACGCATGAATAAGGCCACCACAATACAGTGTGTGCTTAGGTGTGCAGGTAATGTGAAACACGCATGAATAAGGCCACCACAAAACACACAAAAAATTACCTTGGTTACCACAACCAAAAAAGACAACCCTATACACAGCAACATGCTGCTAGACTCCATTTAAATTATTCATGCATCATATATATTTTGGGAGGTTCAGGCTTTATTGCACAAGTTTTAATTTTAATTCACATGATAGTCAATTAATCTTCTGTGATGAACAGACTCATGTGGCTTAACAGCATGCATGTGACAAGTATGTCACAGTCACCTTTTTGATACAATATTTATCCTTGCAAAATACAACATTCAAACTTTTCTGTCAGCATATGTGCAAGTGGTTTGGATACAAACACAAAATCTTTTAATTCATAAATGGTGACAACAAAAGAAAATGCTTTTATTACATTTCTAACATAAGCTGTACCCTACTCTGTGCAACATACTAAAAAGTTCATATCACAAGGTACCATATATACTTGCTTGTAAGTCACATCCACCTGCAAACAACATGGACCCTGATCTGCCATACATAATAAACTCATAGGTCTGGGTTGTCTATTCTACTGATTACTCCTAAAAAATTGCACAAACCTAGATCTGCTGTCATATAATGTACCAGCAGCATCAATATGACAGCAGATTTGGGTCTATCCAGTTTGCTTTTCCACACAATGTATATGCAAGTATATAAGTTAGTATATCCTAGTAAATTGTTATTTTACCTGTATTGCTGCTTCATCTTTCACTTGCTGTATTGCACTTTCCACAATGATTTGTGTCTTAACGAGCACCTAAAATACATAAACAATAAGAATATTTATAGCGTATGATCCAAAACCCAAAACTTTGCAATAAATCCATAATACATCCTTTCACTTACTGTTTTTGGACAGTATATCCTTCACAGTTCTCCTGTTTCCTTTATCTACTGAACAATTTACAAAACGCTGACTCATACCGGAAGCACTTCCAAAATTATGTTTTTTAAAACTACAATGTTCATTTCAAGAGAAGGTTAGTTTTAAAATGCAGTTAATCATTGCATTAAATAAAAGCATGGCAATTCGATCAGTGGTCAGACAGGAGTAAATTCTGGTCAAAAATGCAAGCCTACCATATATATTTACTAATGAGTCCAACTGAAAATTTCACAGATCCTATATCTGCAGACTAACAATGCACCATCAGCTCTAGGTTTCTACTGTTTTTTAGGAGTAATCAGTAGCACAAACAACGTAGACCCTAATCTCCAAATGCATTATGGGATGAGAGATCTGGGTCTACGTAGGCTGCAGTTGGACTCAACTTATGTGCAAGTACATAAGGTAACTATGATGTATGTGGTGTTACAACTATGTTGTAACAATCAGAGTCATGCAAATCTGAAGTAGTCAGTTTTATATTTACCTGAACAGCATCATGCATGTATACACAAACATTATGACCTGCTAACCTCTGAGAAACTGGGTCACCACTTGCACTAACCTGAGATTTTTGGTGAACATGTTTTTTAAATCAAAGTTTCACTGAATATGTGTTTGCGATTTGTTTTTTTAATGTAGCTTTAAAAGCTTTCAGCCATATTGCTATGATGCCTGCAGTGCTGCAGTGCAGTTAGCACTGGGGCATCATGCTGCAGACATGTAGCATCATGTTCCTTCCAGTCACATTATCCTGACACCAGGCCAACCAGTCCTAACACTTATCTCTTAATGCTGAGCATCAAGTGAGGCAGCAGCTAATACCATTTTTACAATTCTTTGATATGGATTGACCAGGGTTCGAACCCGCAACCTTCAGCATTCGAGGCAGAAGCTCTAACCACCTGGCCACCAGAGCAATCTAAAATTTCATTGATAAACAATAAATTCTATTCAAGTCACTCAAGAGGTCAAATAAGAACACAGCAAGTGAAAATAAAATTCATTCTTGATCTGTGAGATTATAAGCAATTTTTCAGGTAATATTTAAACAAAAACAAACATGTAAATGCATTTTAGCTAAACACATATCTTGTTATTTGTCAACTTCAGACAATGGAAGTCAAGACATAGTAAATACATAGCAAAACAGCACAATAGCCCACTTTTCTCGGTCACCCCCACATTAAACACACACACACACATAACTAGGAAGCTTTGTTTTAATATTATACCTTCAAACAGAAAGAAAGACAGATGAACATTAAGAGATACTCAGTACCATACCTTCATGGCATAAAATTTCTTATCATCTTCCCTCTGCACCTTTACAACATTTCCAAAGGCTCCCTTCGCTATGATGTCAACAATCTGCCCCACAAAAGAAAAACAATAGCTTGCTTACCGTAAGTAACTAAGTAAGTTAGTGTGTATGTATGTATGTATGTATGTATGTATGTATGTATGTATGTATGTATGTATGTCTCTCTGTCTGTCTGTCTGTATGTATGTATGTATGTATGTATGTATGTATGTATGTAAAGGGTTAACAATGTGTCCTCACCTTACTGGCTATATAATTCCAATTTTAACAAGCTGGGTTCCAAAAATATTAAAAAAACTCTTTTCCAAATAAATTTAAAAATGTACTACAATAAAACAAATGATATGCGGTAAAGGTGTTCAATTCTGTATCAAGCAAAAGACAAAGATAAAAATATAAAATATTTCAAGTATTAGGTCAATTTTTTAAAATATAAACCACATTCCCACCAAAGTCCAAGATTTTCTCTAGTTGTTCACCATTATAAAGTTTATTAATCGAATTTACATTTTTTTAAAAATTGTTTATAACTAGAGTCCAACTTCATACTTTACAGACCCAGATCTGCAATCATATAATGTGCTGCCATGTCTGGATCTATGCAGTTTATCATAAGTGATCAGAAGAACAGACAACATAGACCACGATCTTCCAGCACCTTAGATGATGGTAGATTGGCATCTACATTGTTCACAGTTGGACTCGACTTATAAGCAAGTTTAGACAGTATGTCTTTAGCAAGAGTAAATGTCAAAACATTCAGCTCAGACAAAAACAGGATCCATCTAACATTAGAAAAATATGTACAAATTTAACTACAGATGAAAATATCTTTGTTTTCTTTAAACTCCCCTCCCCCAAACAACCCACACAAAACCGATAAATGCATTACAGTAAATTCTAGTCAAAATTTATTTCATGCACAGTTTGGGGTGGGGGGGGGAAGAATTATAAGAAAACAAGATTTAAAGGATTAATGCACACAATTTCTGTCCCCTTACACCTGTTTCAAGGGAAAGTAAATAACTATTTTCCTTCACTGATGAAACCTGTAACTGAGACATTGTAACTAAAGTACATGGTGTTATAGTTCATATCAATACATGTTATGCCAGGGTTTAACTAAAGTACATTGTGTTATAGTTCATATCAATAAAGTTAACACCAAGCTTTAAGTGAAGTACATGGTTTTATAGTTCATATCAATACAGTTTAAGGGCTTTATTATATGGTGTTATGCTTTACATGAACACAGTTTATGCCCGGCATTAAATAAAATGCAATACATCAAGTTATAGTTCATTTCAATATAGTTTATGCCAGGCTTTAACTAAAATACATCAAGTTATAGTTCATATCAATACAGATTATGTCTGGCATTCAAATTATAAGTATTCTGAACCAAACGTAAGTTATAGCATAGTGTGCCTGAAGAATTACAAAAAGTTATTTTCTGTGTTAGTTTATTATGGGTATAACCCCATGATATTTTTCTGTGTCAGACTATTATGGGTATAACCCCATGATATTTTTCTCTGTTAGATTATTTTGGGTATAACCCCATGATACTTTTTTGTGTTAGATTATTATGGGTATAACACCATATTTTTCTGTGTCAGACTATTATGGGTATAACCACATGATATTTTTCTGTCAGACTATTATGCACATAACCCCATGATATTTTTCTGTGTCAGCCAATTATGGGTATAACCACATGATATTTTTCTGTCAGACTATTATGCGCATAACCCCATGATATTTTTCTCTGTTAGATTATTTTGGGTATAACCCCATGATACTTTTTTGTGTTAGATTATTATGGGTATAACACCATATTTTTCTGTGTCAGACTATTATGGGTATAACCACATGATATTTTTCTGTCAGACTATTATGCGCATAACCCCATGATATTTTTCTGTGTCAGCCAATTATGGGTATAACCACATGATATTTTTCTGTCAGACTATTATGCGCATAACCCCATGATATTTTTCTCTGTTAGATTATTTTGGGTATAACCCCATGATACTTTTTTGTGTTAGATTATTATGGGTATAACACCATATTTTTTTGTGTCAGACTATTATGGGTATAACCACATGATATTTTTCTGTCAGACTATTATGTGCATAACCCCATGATATTTTTCTGTGTCAGACTATTATGGGTATAACCACATGATATTTTTCTGTCAGACTATTATGCGCATAACCCCATGATATTTTTTTGTGTCAGCCAATTATGGGTATAACCACGTGATATTTTTCTGTGTCAGACTATTATATGTATAACCCCATGATATTTTTCTGTGTCAGACTATTATGGGTATAACCCCATGCTATTTTTCTGTCAGACTATTATGGGTATAACCCCATGATATTTTTCTGTGTTAGACTATTATGGGTATAACCCCATGATATTTTTCTGTGTTAGACTATTATGGGTATAACCACACAATATTTTTCGGTCAGACTATTATGGGTATAACCCCATGATATTTTTCTATTTTGGTCCTTTAAATTAAGCAGAGCAATCTTTGCTGTAGCAATACATAAAATCTGAACATAAGGTCTCACCTCAAAATCTTGTTCCTCTATGTCACCCCTTTTGGGGAAGTCTGGCAGAAAGAGGGCCTCCTGTAGAGGCACAGGAACTTGCACTTTAGGAATCCTGGGACTTGATGAACCATCAACCTTGTCAAGTTCATCGGTGGATTTTTCCCTAGGCAGTAACCAGGTACTCTTGGATTTGTTCTTGTTAAAGTCAGTGTCAAGGTCAGATCCCATAAACTGTAAATAGAGAATGTTATTGCAGTAAAGACTTTTGTTACATTCTTGGAAACACAGTTTCCTCTGTTAGAATATTTCAGTATGTCTACCCTTGCCAAATTACTAATTACTACGTATTCCAAAGGCTTTGATACAAAATTCCTTTCTTACATTTAACTAGTTATAGCACTGTATTAGTGTGGTCCACCAAGGAAATGAACTCAATAATAACACTTTTATCATGGACAGACCAAAACCAGATAAACAATTGCAGTCATTTAAATAACAAAGGCATACCATCAAAGGTGCTGTCTAACAAAGGTGTAATTATCACACCTCATTCACAGTCAGTAAACAACAAAGTGCTAACAGAGATATCATACAATAAAGGCATGATAATCACACTTCATTCATAATCATTACTTTTGGTTGTTGGTTCAATCCAAAATGCAATCAAGTCTTAAAAAGAAATGTTTTAGTATTGTGCCTTTTTTACTGCATAATTTATAAATATCCTTTAACTATCTTTCTATACTTGTATGTTAACCATGAGCAGCTTTAAGTTTATCTCTCTTGTGTACATTCTGAATTTTGACTACACTGTGAAAGTGGCTGAAAATTTGTACATCAGAAATGATGTCTCTTTAGACACAAAGCTAGAAAATATTGAGGAACAGAAGTCAAAGTACTGATGTGCTCTAATCCAAAGATACCTCACTAGCCTTGTTGACAAAACAATTTCTGCACGATATGATGACTGTATTTCAAACTATTTTTGTTACTGCAGGGTTTAAGTATACACAAAAGATTTCAACAGATAGACAAATTCAAAAGAAAACAAATGCTCTTTCAGGCACTGTACCCAATTCACCTTTGTAATTCTACTGTTGTATATTTCTGTGTGAAAACAGTATCAGCACATACTGTGCTTAGTTCCCTGAGTCAGGGTGATGCTCTATTTTTTACCTGAATGGTTGACATTAACAACTGAATACTGTGAAGCATATGTGGCTGAAGTGCACTCAGACAGACTGGGATATATTAAATGTTGGGATCTTAAACAGAGACACCCTCCTCATTTATCAGGGTTCTCAACAGTTTCAGGATGAGTCCTGTTCCCTTTAATAATGCAACTCATAAGTTCCCAGCCTATTTCTGAGAGTCTGTGTCATGAAATCCGAAGTCAGTCCCCAGCCTATTTCTGAGAGTCTGTGTCATGAACTCTGGAGTCCTTCACTTTCAAATCAATAGAAAGGATAATGCACATGCTCATTATTTTAATACAAATCATGAATGAATTCTTAGCCATTAATACGACAATACAAAAAAACACGTTTTAGTAAATAGAATGGTAAGTTTCAACACTGTACATGTAAATTTATTTAAAATGTTTACTCCTGCAACAGCATTAAAATAAAAACTAAACCAAAATCATCAACAGCTTCAATCTCAAGAATGATGTGTAATTTCTTCTACAAGTAAAATAACATCTCCATTCCACCAAAGAAACTTAAACAGATAAACACCTGGCATTACACTACACTGTGTATATACAAAGATAAGCTGATAAACACCTGGTATTACAATGCACTGTATATAAATAAAACAAAGAAAGAATGAAACAATTTTACCAACTGCATGCCAAAAACTAACTCAAAATAAATGTTAATTACTATAAACAGTGTTAAATGCCTTAAGAGGTGACACAAGAATAAAGGTGGGATTTTAACATAGGCTCTATAGAACAAAAATGAATTAATCTTGGTTGTTGTTGCTGTTGTTGAGCTTAACGCCATTTTTCAGCATGATAGGCTATGCATGGCGGCCAGTATTAATGGTGGAGGAAGAACATGGGAAAAGCCTGGGAAGAACCACCGACCCATGAGAAGCTACTGGCAAGCTTTCTCACATACCCACATTGGCCAAATCCTAGACTCGACCCACGCAGACAGAGGTGAGATGGCAGTGATCCGTAACAATGTTTTCTTTTAGAGTCATATGGCCAAAATAACTCAGAAAATTTTCTACTTCTAAAGTATTGCTTAAATCCAATGTTAAATGCAAATATGAACACTGGGAAATAGAAGGCATACTTCAAAACAGAGAACACACATTGTATATGAAAGAAATGCAATGTCTTATACTTTTTTAACTTGTTTTGAAATGACTAAAACACCACCAGTAAATTCCATCATCGACAGGTGACCAAGTGATTATGTCAGTAAAAAGACTATACCATGAAAGGTTGCATAAGCAGTTGAGCCATGCCAAGTACAAAAGAAAAAGACTAAGCAAGTGAGTAATTATCCTAGATTATTTTATCTTAATTACATATCCAAGAAGCAGTATAACAGGTATTATTTGAGTACTAAAGGTTATCTAAGACTATATTTATCATATCCATAAAACTTCCATCTTGCCCTGATATTACATGCCATTTTTATTGATGTCAGCTTCATTCGCCTTCAGATCTGCAGTACCTCGTGTATTTTTTCCGAATAACTTATACGGTATATATTTATCAAGACGACAATATAAAACGATGACGGATTCATTGAATGAATGAGTCAGTACCTGGGTATCTGGTACCGATTGAGTTTTCCTCAGGGGAATTTTGTGGTTATTGTTGCCCATACTCTATGGTGCTCACAAATACAATGATTATATATTTCAAGCTTCATTTCATTATCACAGGTTTAAATCCGCTTAATGCTTCATCGCTTAAAAAAAACAACAAAACTGGCTATATCATTATGCTGTCATTACAAATTTCCGCCATCGATGCAGGTGCTCGTTCTGTACTCTTTGTTAGTGGAACACTTTCATTCATGATTCGTTTATAAATAAGCAGTTTTGTAACACAGATAAAACAGTATTGAATACCGTACGCAACAATAAATGGGGCGGTGTGTTTTTGTTTTTATTCCTCATAACCTATGCGCCAACTGTTAACGTTAGCTGCTGATTTTTTGCCTTATTTCAGTACACTGTGCGCCAGATTTGTCTTATTTCTTTGAATTGTATCCGGGTTTTTTTTCTTCCTTTGATTGTCATCAACAAAGGAACGATTGTACAGATCTACTGGCAAAAAACGATTTTTCATAGCAGGTTTCGATACTGTGAACGATATCACCATGCAAGCACCCCAATTTATTTCATTTTTCAGTCTGCTAAAGAAAATGTCTCATGGCATTTTATAGTTGAAACTACCTTCAACGGCAATATATCCAGGAACAAGCAATGTCTGACGCAGTCATAATATCACTATGCTGACACGTGACTGAAATCACATATAATTTTAGGTGTACACGTCGATCACTCATTGATGAAAATATGTAAGACATTCCAAACATGCATTGAGCGATAGCTTTATTACGTATTAGCTGTATTCTATTCTGGACTGATTAACATATACGCTATTACCAAAACGTTCATGAATATATATATATATATAATAATGAGGACTTTGTATAGCGCTTAATCTTTAGAAGCTCTAAGTGCTTTACAACATTAGACACACCTATAAGATAAAAAAACATATAATAATACGATTACACACACAAACACCATGAAATTAGAAAACAAAAAACATGCTGAGAATATTTAAGGTGGGAAACATTATTATGTTTTTAAGTTTGTTCTTGCAGTCGAAATAATTGAGTTTTGAGAGCATTCTTGAATGTGATCACTGTGTCTTTGTGTCTAAGTTTAGTGGGCAATTCATTCCACGTTGCTGGGCCCTGGTATGCAAAAGAATGCTGTCCTTATGACTTTGTTTTCATAGTGGGAATATATATATATATATATATATATATATATATATATATATATATATATATATATATATATATATATATAACATCGCCATTATTATTTAAATCATATAGATTGATAGATATTGATGAAATTAGTTTCGTAGTAAGAGACCATAGTACAATTTTAAAATAATAATTTCTTAGTAAAAACATTCAATATCACATTTCACGCAAGCCCTAATTGTGGTTTACGAAAACAGATTAAACAAAGTGTAATAAATTAGTAAATAATACATACAAATATGATGACCTATCTAAAGATGACCAATTAAAGTCTTGCAGTCTTATTTTCAATAGGGAGGTTACTTTAGACATGAGACTGTCGGCTAGGACGAAACACAAACTGCAAGTAGTATATAAATAGGTGTTTTGCCCTTCTGGCCCCTTTTATGTTCGTTCCACGCATCCTCAATTCAACTCCCGTGGGGTATTTAGCCCATATTTGCCCGTTGCATGTTTGTCACTTTTAATTTTGTCCGCACACGTCACGTGAGCCAGTCTTGGAGTTAGTGGTAGAGTTTCGTCCAGATGGAAGTGCACCAAGAACACCCATAGGGACAAAACAACAGCCTTTTGTACATACTACTCTGTGATTGTAGACAATCTTGTGGAATGTACTTAGTCAGGCAAGCATATCGTTCCTATTAATAAACACAGTGTGAGATCAGCGCAGTGAATAAATCTACCGTGTCAGTTAATGTGTTTTCGATCAATAATGATTTACAGACAGGATTGTATTACTGATTGTAACTATTTTGCATCAAAAAAATCTTTGTTTTGATTTTTCTCAGCAGAAATGCTTGCACAGTTTCTATAGCATTTCTAATAATTTTGTACTGGCAAAAAAGAAATGTATAGTTGAGCTGTGAATATTGTCTAATTGAAGAAATCTTTGCGGTGGTTTATAAACAAATGTTTATCAGTAGCCAGGCCATTGACTTCCAAAGTATATGGAAGGAATTTATGGAGGTCTCTAATAACGGAATAACATGCCAAATGACTGGGGTATCAACAATTGTGACAGAGAAACTGAGATCGCTGTATTGTTTGAATGCATGATACGTGTTTATTAAAGAGGCCAAGAAGATGTATGCATTCTCTGAAATTCAACGGAACACATTGATAAATTGGTTAACAGAGGAGTGACTTTAGAAATAGAACGAAATAAGCTTGGGCAGATTTTTGAGGCAAATAAAACCGAAAAGAATCTGCCGAATATTGTGCATACAAGAGTACATCCGCAAAATAAAAATAACTCTCCCACAGCGTCTGAAGCGAGTGACGTTTTTGATAAGGTCTGAGTGACGAGGATGTTCAAGAGCAGGGCAATTAAACAAATGCTTCAGGCCCCAAGTATAAGAATAGAATCCGAACTCACGAATCAACAGTATTTAGCTTTCAGAGCAATATATCACGAAGCAGTAGAGAGACGGCACAAATGTATAAGAAAGTTACCGAATAATATCATCAAATTTCCACCACCCAAAACTGTGAATGAAATTTACAAGACGTTTGATATTATTGGGTACGTAGATCAGCCTGACAACGTTCATATTGGTGTTGTACTCATTGATGGTCATTTGAGGTTATAGAGGCGAATTTGTTCTCAAAAATATTTTATTTAGCGCCCGCAAAGAATTTCGCTATGAGAACCCTAACGTAGGCGTACTTAGTTGTTCCACAAAGACCGATTTACAGGTTTGTGTTACTTCTGCTAACGGCAGATACACTGGTTTTTCAATAAGAAGCTTATAACAGAATAAAACTAAGAAATGTAGCAGTGTTTCCACCAATTAGATAAAACGCTTGCGTGCATGCATAGGAGTTTCCATGGCATTAGCATGCAACAAATGCAAATACGAATTCTTTGGCACAACATGCCATTAAGAGTACCGTAAAACAGGTACACAGGCTTTCCGTAATGTTATAGGTGCACGACCATACCTCAAATTGGCATCTGGGTCGCATAATCAACGTTGCCAGCCATGTGGATCTGTTCGTGAGTACCATAAATCGCGCAGAAATAAATCGACACCACAAACGCCCGTGACTGCACAAGCATAGGCAGATACAACATATAAAACAAAAAAGAAAACGATCATAATAACCAGGATTGAAGCGATTGCAGTTTGATCCTGATAAAATACAAACAATAAAACAAGCCATCGACATACTTTCCCAATTAGAAAGATGCTTCACCCTCCTCTTAGTATAAATATGACAAATGTGCCACAGCTAAAACAACTCCATGGCAACAGGTAATTTACATACCAATAGTATGTGAAAGGCTGACATACCTAATTTAATGAGACCCATAATTACATTGAATCCACCACCACCAGTTGCAACTGCAACAACAATAACTAAAATTGTAAATAAAAGAACGGTATAGCAACTAAGACAATTTTTCACGTGAGCATAATATCTGAATACCAGGGGATACAGTAAAAGCTGACATTCTTGCGGTATTAGAAGACTATGAACAAAACTTTCGTTGTCTTCTTGCATCTGCTATCGCTACCGAAGCGTTTGAGTATGTTCTTGCAAAAATACAACGATCACAAGTACCATAATTCAAATATTGAAAACGTAATGGCGATTTGGAAAATCACCACCTTTCCTCTTTTTGCTTCACCATTTCATGGAAGATCTATTCTATCAGTTTTTGAGCCATTTTTACCATCCTGACAGTCTTGAGGCCTTCTAATTAGGTTTAGCATGACACGATAACACGATGAAAATGAACATGAGCTTAGATCGGCTTAACTTGGAAGTCAAGTTACTGGTTGACAAGTCAACGGTGGATGACCAGACTGACCGATTGACTTTGAATTAATGTTTCTTGCGCCCATTCAGGCCCGTAAGACGGCTAACCTCACACATCGTGGGATCTTTAGTTTATCGCACGAGGGGTAATTGAGCCTCCCCATGTCTGCCTTAGTGCGAGCGTTATTTTCTATTTCGTTGCTATGTCCGGCTGAGCAAAGGGAGAAAGGGGTGCGGCAGCCGGGCATACGCCACCGCCCAGGATGCATTATTCTTGGGTGATAATTATGGCTTCATTTACACAAGTCTAACTTATGACGTGCTGGATTTTCGAATACAGATTCTCTGTACATTAATTGTTATGATATGATGAGGTAAGTTGACAGAAAAGAGATCTGAAAATGTGTAAGCTATCGATCATTACTTTTGACAAGCGCGGAAACGGAACTTTAAATTTTTTGTTTTCAAATGGCGCCACATTGTGCGACTGGGCATGATAGTTTTGGGATTGTAATCAACTTATTACGTAAGTTAGGATTCTTAGTTATTCTTTAGACTAAAGTATTGGTTTGACCTTATTACTATATGCCTTGTCTGCTATCAAGACTTTCCTCTGTTAGGACTTGTGATTATATTACAGTAACGGTCCATTCGTTTGTATAGCTAAGTTATGACATAATTCTATTTACATAGCTTTTTGTTGCTTTCATCATTGTGTTTTGGGTTCATCATTTGTATTGCTTTGCTTGTATGGCAATGACGTTGCCTTAAAACTTGTTGCTAGTTGCATTGCCATGATTGGTTACTTTTATTTTGGCCTGCCAGAAGTACTATCGGCAGGGAGTTCAGTTTTAACCAATGGTGGACCAGAATACGCACACAGGCGTAACCAGACCAAAGTGACCAAGTCTCTCCTGCCCTTCGTCAGCTGATCTGTCCTCCTTGCCCCTCCCAGAAGGTCAGACAGTTCTGTGTTAATTATTTGTGATGGCGCATAGGAATGTGAGGGCTATGGTGTTTAGTGGGCTCGTAATAGGTTGCCCGTTTGGAATGGTATCAGCAGTGAAGGGGCGGTTGGCTATATTTTTCGTTTTTACCTCTCTCTGTAATGAAATTCAAAATATTGAGATAGGTAAGGTCTATATTTTTACAAGATGGCATCCAAAATTCCGTGTATATTATGGTTCTTGTATTTTCCACTAGTTTCCTTGAAAACCTAACCTCTGTGTGGTGTTGTTATGGCATTCACTGAATATATGAGTGAGGTCTTCTACTTCTGGGCAATGTGGGCAACTCGTTCTCCTTACGATGTTAATTGGAAGATATTTTCCAAACCGCCTACCAGAAGAGTTTTTTTTTTTCTCCAGTTCTTATTCGTGTAATGATTCTTAAATCTTGATTGTTTCTCAGCTCAGGTCTAGTATTATTTCGGTTAATCATTGGTTGAACTGTGCAATTTTCGTCCTTTGTTATTGCTATTTTAGTTTGTTTGCTATTTAATATCAATTTGTTGCCTAGTTATGTTGTATATTTTCGTATGCTGTACTCGATGTTGGAGTAGGTTGGTTTTTTTAGTTTTAATCTAGCTTCTTTGCTCTTTCGTTCCGTGGTTTCTTGATGTGGGATGTATCCACATAAAACATTATACTATTTGGTTGTTGTTGTTGTTGTTGTGGGGTTTAACGCCATTTTTCAGCACGATAGGCTATACATGGCGGCCAGTATTAATGGTGGAGGAAGAACCCGGAAAACCCCGGAAAGTACCACCGACCCACGAGAAGCTACTGGCAAGCTTTCTCACATGTCCACATTGGCATACTATTTGGTATTCTTGTTCTAAGCCTTTGAGAATAAGATTGGATTTTGATAGGATGTTGGATCAGGTGTTCAAGTTGCTGTTTTCCATGGATCTTAGCACACTCAGGAAGTCGCTAAGTATGACTGTTTTTCTGTGTTGGTGCCTGTTACTTACTTAGCTTGCTTTAAAGACGCATTTTTAAGTTGGGCATGCACTACTATATAATTCCCACAAGGTGAGATGTTTAATTAGTCTTAAGCGGGGATGGGAACCTCACCTCTTTACGCATTTATGTGTGCATAGCACACTGTTCGATTGATATATCAGGTCGAGGTGAGGCTGGAAGGAGGCAGGAGAGCAGCACCGACTTCACAGAAGGTACCGTTAACTTCGAGGTTAAAGTTTTTGTTTCCATAGTGGCCAGAAACTAAATGTCTTTTTGGCATAATTTCGACTTGATTTACTATGTGCTGTTTTGACACAAATAAAGGTTGAAACGGTGAAGACAATTAGTTTGGAATTTATGCCAGAGTAATTATATTTAATACGTTAATACTTGGGGTCATGGGTAAGACTTCATTTACTTTTAGTTCCGCCTTGTGAAAACTTATATCATCTAATTTTGGGCCTTAACGTAATGTTCTTTATCTTTGAATCATCGCATTGTGCAGCGGGACCTGCTGGTCCTCAGCTGTGTTAGACCCCCTTATGTGACTAAATTGGGGACAAATAAAAGAATAATAATGATTTCCCAATTTTTACGGGTGGATATAATCTTGGCCACACTGTGCCGTAGGGCCTGTTATACAAATGTATACTGTATAATGTTTAGCGGGACAATGTTCTATAACAAGGTTTATCAGCCTTATTCCATTCAGTGATGGAAATGAGGTCCAGGGTTTGCATTGCCTTGATAGAGGGCTCTTATTGTTGGGTAACTTGATCACCATTTAATTGTATTGCTAAATTATTGGTAATATTAACTTCTTGCATGACAGTAACCACGTACATTTCTCTTAATATTTACTATCTTTTCAGCTGCTGGAAGTACAAGAGGCAAGGAATGCCATCCCAACCGATGCTGGATCTGAGACCGCTCACATTCGAATCCAGACCCAAGTGGACCGGTGTCTCGCGTTCTTCGCCAGGCAGTTTGCCGTCCGTTTCCTTTCACAGGGTCAGGCAGTAAATGAGCATAGCAAATACGGTAATTATGTATTTGTGGCAAGTAAAATATCCATGGGGGATAACTGTCAAAAGACGAGATATGACTCTCGTTGAAAGCGTGATATTTCAAAAATATTTCCTTGTATCACAATGCCTTTAAGAAACCTTAAAATATTTGAGTAGGTTGTTCATTTGTTGGAATTGATGTTTTAAAAAAATACAGGGTAAGTGGTTGATGATCCAATTGACCTCTGCTTTCTCTCAAATATCATGCGTTGTTCTTGATATTTGGCACAGATGTTGAAGACATGGTGTAGATTTTCATGTGCTGGGCAATGTTGGCAGTTATTCGTCCACCCCACCGTTATATTCATTGGAAGGAATTTTTCGAAGCTGCTGGCTTACTTTCTATTTCTCGTCCTTATTCTGTTGATCATTTTCTGGTTTTGTTAGCTTCGGGCTTTCATGTTCCTGTTGGTTTCCCTCCGGATGGAATACACTTTGCGTCCCATGTGTTGTTTCTTATTCTTGTTTCCATCTGTAATTCTTCTTTTTGACACTATATATTTCCTGTACGCTGTAGTCAGGTGATGTTGGGTTGGTTTCCTGAAGTTTTTGATTTGCTGCTTGATCTCGTTTTTCATCGCCTGGTGTGCAAATATGCACCCACATAATTTCTATTGTTTTCTTTCGGTTTTAAGTAGGAAGTTAGCTTCTTTCATGAAATTGTCTCAACTGGTGGAGTTACTTGATTCAAAAGATCTAATTACACTGAGGGGGAATTTCTAACGATCACCATTTTCCTAGTGTTTGTTTTTTGATCCATTGAAGGGCTGTTATTATTACCCAAATTTATACTGTGTATATTAAGAATTTGTCTGCAAGTCGTGTTCCTAGTTCGATGTTTTCTTCAGGTACAACCACTATTAACTTCTCCTCAATTTCTGAAAGTATGTTTGCTCTTAGCTTGTGAGGTTGGTCTACTTTTGAGCCAAATTATAATGCCTGTGTTTTAATACGGTGAATTGTACATACGCATAGCGTTGGGTTTGTGTATTTGATCTAGTCTGCTTGTATTGTGCCAATGCCTGGACTTATGATTAAATCTTGTATTTCATCCCCCCCCCCGGTGCATTTGGTACACAACGACTAAAGGGAGTATTGCATCTTTCGATGATAATTCCTTTTGGATACAATATAGAGTGTATCGATAGCCGAGTCGCATATCTTAATATGAATTCTTTCTTCTTAAATTAAGAGGTGTTTCGCTTGTTCAAACTGTTTAGGGCTTTCTATTGGACGCTATCCAGTTTCTTCAGCAAATAAGACTCGCTGAGGCGTACACCTGTCTCTGTATAATGTTCGGAGTGTTTCCTGGTCGGCGGCCCAAGTAGCATCATTAAAGTTTCTTTGGAGGTCCCGGTCAAAGTTGCAACTCCGGATTAGCTCCGTTATATGATCGTTCCATTTTCATTGTTCATCAAACAGCATGCACAAGAATTTGGCCACTTTAGCGAATGATATTTTGGTATCATGTATTAGGACTAATTAGTCTCCTCGTTTGGAAGACCTTGGTGATAACATGATTCACACGATTTTTCCATGAGATATTGGAAAGTCCTACTTGTCAGCCCACCGACCAATTAGGATAAGAATCGCTTGAACCTCACCAATGAGAGTTTCGCTGAATGGACCACCTGCTGTCCAGATAACGCTATCATCGACAAACTGAGATAAGTCTATTCATGGTAGGTAGATGGACTGTTGTAGGCCGTTTACCATGATCTTAAATAGGACAGGGCTAAGGAAACTTCTTTGGGGGTACCAGTTTCTAATGAGAAAATATCCGAGTGTTGGTCTCCGATTCTTGATTTAATTTTTGCGCCCTGTTTGGAAATCAGTTATCCATTGGTGCATGTGGCCAGTTATTCCGTAATAGTTTAGCTTTGCAATAAGGACCTTGGTCCATAATAGACCAAAAGCTTTTTCTACGTCCAGGAAGACATAAACAATGTGGCGGTCATGCTTCCGTTTGGCGTTAATTGCTATATCGACACTTGATTCTAATCTTAATAGCTGGTCTGTAATAGACCTTTCATTGTGAAAGCCGCCTTGATTTTGTGATATTAGGTTCCTACTCTCCAAATGGTGTTTTAGCCTGTTTTTGATCATGTATTCCATTATCTGGCAAATGTTGTCAATGAGTGCGATCGATGTGTAGACGATCAAGTCTGCTTGATCTTTTCCCGGTTTTGGGATCGGGATAACAATTGCTTGCTTCCAGTATTGGGTATTGTTTTCCTTTTTTCCAGATTCCATTGAGCAGATCTAGTATTATAAGTTCTGTGATTTCTGGCAGATTTTTTTATATAGATTTTCGCAGCCCAGTTGATCTTCTCCCGATGAGGCCGTTTTTATCTTATTCAATGCCACTTTGCATTCATGAAAAATAAAATTCACGTTTAAACCGAATTGTTTGGTTCCTAGGACAGTGAACAAGTTGGGGGTATTTGTGTGTGACCTTGCTACATTGCTTCTGGAATCCTAAGGGGTGCTTGGAATCACTACTCATTCCAAAGAAGCGTTAGGATAATAGGTTGGCTTTATCTTTGTTGGTAGTGGCGTCTGGGAATTTAGGTGTGGATTGCACTGCTTTGCATTTTTGTGGCCTTTATTTTGTCTCATACTTGCTTTGCATTGCAGTTAATGTTAACATTCGTTCAGTAATTATGCCATGTTGTTTCTTTGGTGGTGCGAATGACCTTCTTTGCTGCTTTTTCTTTTTAAAATGATTGGTTAATAGATTGGAGTGTTTCATTTTATTATGTTCTCTTTTTATCTGTATGTGCCTGCTTACATTTGTCATTCTACCATATAAGGCCCCCCCCCCGTTCTGTAGATGAAATTGGTTGCTACAAAGGAAAGTGCCCTTGTGATACTTTCAATATATATATATATATATATATATATATATATATATATATATATATATATATATATATATATGTGTGTGTGTGTGTGTGTGTGTGTGTGTGTGTGTGTGTGTGTGTGTGTGTTGCCCTCGTATAGGTATTCCAATGATAGGTCACCAAAGATAAACCAGAACTCATCCCAGTCGGATTTGTTTGGTTTCCATGTAGGCTCGTTGATGGTGGGTGTTGTTTGAGTGGCCAGATTAAGGGTAATTTTTATTGGGAAGTGGTCACATCCTAAGGTGCTAAATTTGATCCACCTCCACCTTGACTAATTGGGCCAGCTTTGGGTGCTCAAATAGAGTGATAGATTGCTGATAAAGTTCCGTTTTCTGCGGTAACTCGCGTGTAAGCACCATTGTTTAATATTATAAGATTTGTTTCAGCGACCCGTTTTTTTGCTATTTTCCCTCTTTTGACTAGAAGAGTACCTCCCCATTGTTCACTATGGGCATTGAAGTCACCACATGTTATGGTGTATTTTGTTGGGTTGTTTACCATTTGTCTATAGATTCATATTGACGTTAGACTGTTGCTTCCTTGATCATGTATTGTAAATTTGATTTGCAATCATCCGGTGTTAAGTATAAAAGATTGATATTCGAGTAATTCCAGACTATTGGAATTTGTCTTAGAAATATCCTGGATATATTTGGGATAGAGTCGCTAACATGAATAGCTAGGCATTTTTCCAATTTTTCTCTAGTTTTGAAATAGTTCAGCGAGAATCATGAGATTTTTGGTGCATACTTAGTGGCACTTTAATAATTAATTAATTCCGGATTATTGTTAATTAATCCACGACAATTCCATTGTCAGATGATTACAGAGTTTTTCTAGTTCGTAGTACCTTTTGTTAATGATATTTACTTAATAAAATTAGATGCATAGTTTTACGAACGAAGTGAGAAGTACTTTTCCTAACCTGCTGGGCTAGTACGGCTTGTGTTACATTGTTAGTACTGCTATTGATTTAGTGCTACTGGTTTTACGATTATGTTGTGGTATAAAAAGGATATCAACATGTTTCTTGTTGCATTGCTTGTTGAGACTTGATTGATATTTCCACTGCTTTTGTTTTCCACAAATTCCCATTCTTTGTTGGCATTGTATAAGTTATTGTTAACTTTCATATTACTTTTTGTTCTTGTAAGATCAATGATGGGGATATTGGATTCTTTTCCTTCTGGTACAGTGATCTTCTTAGTCCGTGGTCTGCTGTTTTCGCTGCTTTTCCCGCTGAGTAATTTTGCGGTGTCAGTATTGTTCAGGTGCGTTCCCCTATTGGTATTATTGACTGCTAATTCTGCTATGTAGTAGAATAAGTTGTATTGATCCATGAGGAGGATAATTCCAATTTCTCTGATCGAGTTGATGCATTCTGTTGATTAAGAGTGGTGTCCTTCCTTGCAGTTTGCACATCTTTGGTTGTGTAGTTTACAGCGACCGTTGAGCTGACCACCGCAGTTATCGTATCTCGGTTTGTGTGGGCAGGATGTGGTAAAGTGCCCCCATCACTTACACATGAGTAGTTAAGTGGGCCACTATACGTACAATGGAAATTAGCATTACGGAGACCCCTGGACGAATATACGTACAATGGAAATTTAACATGGCGAAAAATCGTGGGTTAATATACGTACAAGGGGAATTAACATGGGAAAAAATTGTGGGCCGATATACGTACAAGGGGAATTTAACATGGGGAATAGAGTTTGGGGGTTGTTTAGGGACAAAGGGGAATTGAATATGGGATTATTTTTTTTTAAATTTTTTTTCAAAAGGGGTAGGCAATGGAAAGGCTATCTCTTTTCGAGAAATATGGCTGGCCCTGAAAAGGGCCTTTGGGTTTATGTTAATGTATTCATTAACATAAAGGGTACCGCATTGGTCTTCTTCTTGTCCTTAGGCTACGTCTCACTGTTGGTCCGTAAATCAGCACTCTTTTCAGGCATCCTTGTCTTTCAACGTAGATCCTACGTATCCACAGGCTGGTGTTTGTCCTGTGGACAACGGTCCACTTGGATCGGACATACATGAGCATGTCCGTCCGGAACATCATGGAAGACACAAGCGTAGAAGATTGCACATCGGTCCACATCTTGAAGCGACGAGAACAAGTGAATCAATGCAGTGAACTGCGCTTATTTATAGGTACAGGAAGGATTGAAACGGATTGAGTTCATTCACCAATCCAAACACGCGTTACAAAATTCAGTCAGCCCGCATCCAATCCGAAGAGAGTAGTCTGTGACGTCAGTTGGTCTATATAGATTCGTTAGCGCTTGTGTGCAGTCAATCTATGCGACAGTGATTCAACATGACGGAAACTCAGAAAACGATCCATTGGGGTGCACCAGCAGGGGAGACTGCCCAAGGGAACCCGGACTTACTTTCAGAAGAGGTACATTGGGATTTTGTGGATTTTCTTACCTCGCAAGAATTTGTTCCGGAACCTTCGTTACCTTCTTCATTACCGCAAGTGGAGAATTTTAGACAGAGACAGAAAGAAGAATTGGAGAAATTTATGCAACGACAAAAGGAAGCGGAACAAGCTTTTCTCCTACAGCAACAGCAACAGCAACAAGAAGAGGTAAGAAAAAAACAACAGCAACAACAGCAAGAAGAAGTAGCAGCAAAGAAACAAGAGGGTGAAAATCAAACGGTCACGGTACTGTTGGACATTTTAGCGGAGTTAAGAAGTGTTAACCAAATGTATCAGACTTCTCTATCACGACCGAAGAGAATACGACCTTCCCGAGCTAAACACGCCAACCCTGTGACTAAGCCTGTCGTACCACCCTTAGTGATTTCAACCCAATCATCAGAAGTAGGCCTTGGCCGTGGCAAAGGCTTAAGGCAGTTAAAGTTGATTGGTTAAACTCACCCCTACACCAAAATAAAAAGGCCCTTTTCAGGGCCACCCACATTTCTCGAAAAGAAATACAATTTCAATTTGCCAATAACTCAAAAATAAACCCCACCCATTTTACCCTTATAGTACGTGTCTGTGTATGAGTGCGTGAGTGTAGCTTCTTATTTTAAAATCAAAACTCAAAGACACTTACCTTATATCATTCATGTATTCTTTTATCCACTTTTTTACAATCCAATTCACAATTCACCACAGAACACTTTAATTAAAAGTTCATTGACTTCTTCTTTCTCCTTGTTTAGTCTCTCTGTTTTTTGAATTTCTTCACCGTTTTTTTCCTCATTTTCTTCCCTTCTTCTTTTCTTCTCCTGTTTCTTTGCTTCTTTTAAATAGAATTGTCTTCTTTCTTCCTCTTCTTCCTCTGAAGAATCCCTCTCTTCTTCCGAAGAATCCCTCTCTTCTTCTGAAGAATCCTTCTTTTCTTCTGACTCCTCTTGTTTCTTTTTTGGGCAATCTGGAGACCAATGTCCTTTTTCTTTACAATAATAACAGGTATCTTGACTTTTGTCTCTTTTAGTCCCTGTTTTTGTTCTTTTTTGATGGTCTGGACACTCTGAAGACCAATGCCCTTTCTTCTGACAGATATAGCAAGTATCTTGACTTTTATCTCGAAAGGAAGGAGAGTAGTCCGTCGGCTGGTCTGAAGAGAATTTTCTAATGACCCCTCGCAAAGCTCTGACGAAACGTTCCATCTGGGTAGTCTCTTCCATCGTTGTGCTCGGATTGAGAGTGAAATGAATAGTGAAAGGACAAGACACACACCCTTTTTATATACGCTGGTTTGCCAAGACTATAAATTAGTCTATGGTGTTTAAACTTGAGTCATTTGACGTTTTGCACTCAAGATGAAACGATCCCATTCATTCGAGAAGAAAGAAGAAGAAGAAAGTAAGAGGCAGAAACGTGATCTATCGCCTCGTACCAGGGCTGAAATCTTGGCACAAATTCATGCCAGTGATTTTGAAGAGGACATGAGTGAACCAGAATTTGAAACCTCTAAACCAAGTTCGTCACCCTTAGTCAACCCTGAAAAATACTATTCCATTAGAGAGACGGAAAAGCGCTCCTCTAGAAAATTTAGAACCACGGCTTACACCTACACGGTGAAGTTTAAAGATTTCAAGGCCGACGTACCCTTGGAGAAAGCAGAAGGGTTCATCACCGAGATGTGGGATTCTTTGCTCACCGCACTCAAGCGACAATGTCAACCCAAAGAAGACGATCGCTTGACACTATCCATAGATCACGACGGTTTGAAATCCCCTGTTTGGATCGAGTTTAGCAGACCTGCAGAACTAACCCCTTCCAAAATCATGGACACGATTCAACACGTACAACAATCTAATGACCAGTTTGACATCACCGATGGTAAAGCCACACTGAAAATGGCCCACGTCTCTCTTCCTCAAGGGACAGGACGCAAAAAGATGTTATTGGTGAACGAGCTTCGCAGCATTAAGCGTAGTCTTGTCCAAATTCACAATCCTCATGACCAGATGTGTTTAGCCCGTGCCATCGTGGTGGGACGAACCTATGCCAACAAGAACGACACGACAGAATGGAAAAGAACCTGGAACATTATTCAACGATCCGATCGAGCCAAACAACGAAACGAAGCAGAACTCCTGTTGCAACAAGCTGGCCTGTCCAAAGACACACCCTGTGGCATTCCTGAGATGCAAAAATTGCAAGATGCCCTAGCTCCACGCTACACCTTGAAAGTGCACCCTCAAGAAATGCGCGGGTCTCTGTTGTTTCGAGGCCAAGACTTTAAGGACGGAAAATACATTCATGTTTATCATCACGATGACCATTTCGATACCATTACCAGTATCACCGGATTCCTGGGATACAGATATTACTGTGAGAAATGTGACTATGGTTATAATAATCGAGAGCAACACAAGCATTGTGGATGGAAATGCCCAGGATGTTTGGCCTCTCCACCCTGTCTGAGCGAAGAACCAGTGCCTTGTTCGACTTGTCTGCGCACGTTTGTCAGCCCTACCTGTTACCAACAACATTTGAAAACACAAGGTTCACAGAAGAAATGTGCTTGTCAACTCCTGAGATTGTGCCCTACGTGTAGACAAGGCATACGTACCAACAATGCCAAGGCACACGTATGTCGAGGAAAGAAAAAATGTCACATTTGTCACCACATCGTGGACTTGGAACACCAATGCTACGTGCAAAAATACCAACCCCCACCAGAGAAAGAGGACGGTCACAAGAAGAAAGGCAATTTCATCTTTTTCGATTTCGAATGCATGCAAGAGACTGGCATTCACATTCCTAATTTCTGCGTGGCTCATCGAGCGTGCGAGAAGTGCATTCAAGAACCTATCTTCAGTCATTGCCCTCACTGCAGCAAGATTCCTGGAGGACGTGAAAAAATCTTTCGGGGACCGAACACGTTAGCCGATTTTGCCCGATGGGTCTTAGACCCCATCGACAAGACGTGGAGCCAAGAGGACATCGAACGTTACGGAGATTGTCATCGTCATGCCACGGTGATGGCTCACAATTTCTCCGGATACGATGGACAGTTTCTTCTCAGATACTATACGGAACATGGCACCGAACGTCCTAAAGTGATTTTGAACGGAGCCAAAATCATTTTCATGCAAGTGGGACAAGTGCAGTTTAAAGATTCGATGAGTTACTTGGCCATGCCTTTGAGTCGAATGCCTAAAACGTTTGGAATGACAGAAATGGCTAAAGGGTACTTTCCACACTTTTTCAATACGGAAGCCAATCAACATGCCGTTCTACCCCATTTGCCTGAGGCTCACTATTACGATCCCGACAACATGCGTACCGAACAACGAGAAGCTTTCTACGCTTGGCACCAGGCTCATTCCTCTGACCCCTTCGACTTTCAGGAAGAAATGTTAAAGTATTGTCGTTCCGACGTGGACATTTTACGGCGTTGCTGTGGAAAATTTCGAGAACTGTTCATGGAACACGGAGGGGTCGATCCTTTGAAAGAAGCTTGCACCATTGCCAAAGCGTGTTCCTTAGTGTACCGCCAACGATTCATGCCTGAAAACACCGTGGCTGTTATCAGTCCTCAAACGACCCACTATGTCAAGCGTCAATACTCGGTCAAAGCCCTACGTTGGTTACATTACTTGTGCGACAAGGAAGACAAATGGATTCAGCATGCCCGCAACGGAGGAGGCGAAAAGACCATCGGAACGTATTCGGTCGATGGCTGGGACTTAGAAAACCCCAAGATCGTCTACGAGTTTAACGGTTATTTCACGGATGTCCCGTCTGCTACCCTGACCGTGACACTAAAAATCAGTTTTTGCAACGAACCATGGAAGACTTGTACCAGGACACTTGTCAGCGACGCCTAAAGTTAGAACAGCAAGGATACCAAGTGGTGGAAATGTGGGAACACGAGTACGATCACCGTTTGAAAACCGATCACGAGTTTAAACGCCTCGTGGAAAGTTACCAGTTCATGGACCCGCTGAACCCGAGGGATAGTTTGTACAGAGGAAGGACCAATGCCACCTGTTTGCTGTACCAAGCCGACGAAGAGAAAGGAGAAGAAATCAAATACTTGGACGTGTGTTCGCTGTATCCCTACGTGTGCAAATATTGTCGCTTTCCTGTAGGGCACCCGCAATTGTTGACGGAACACATCGACCTGAAAAACATTCGACAATACGAAGGCTTGATCAAGTGTAAAGTTTTGCCTCCCACGAACCTATACCATCCCGTCTTACCTCACCATTGTCAAGGCAAACTGATGTTTCCCTTGTGCCGTACTTGTGCCGAAACGTGCAACCAGGACCAACCTTGCCATCACAGCCAGGAAGAACGTGCCTTGACGGGAACCTGGGTCAGCGTGGAATTGTTCAAAGCTCTGGACATGGGATACCAACTGTTAGAAGTGTACGAAATTTGCCACTTTCCCAAGACACAACAGTACCACAAGGGTGACCCTACTCAGAAAGGCATTTTCGCCGACTACGTGGATGCCTTTTTGAAACTGAAACAAGAAGCTAGCGGCTATCCTTCCTGGTGTCACACTCCCGAAGACCAAATACAATTCAAAGAGAAATACTATGCACAAGAAGGCATCTCTTTAGACCACATCGAAAAAAACGAAGGCAGGCGATCGTTTGCCAAAGTGATGTTAAATTGCTTGTGGGGTAAAATGGCACAACGACCCCCTCAACGAATCGTGTGGTGTTACAAAGAGTGGCAATCGGCGTACAGCCTCTTGCGAGAAAGTCAAGGCGATTCCATCGTGTTTGTGGAAGGCATTCCTAAAGAAGACGATGGCATCGTCTCTGACTCCCGTCTAACCCATTTGGTCATTTTCGACGACATGTTAGGAGAAGACGAAGAAGAAATTAAACTGTGGTTCACGCGCAAAGGGCATCACCGTAATGCCAGTGTCGTTTACATCACCCAAAATTTGTTTCAACAAAGTAAAGCCCATCGCACCGTCAGTCTCAATGCGCATTACGTGGTCTTGTTTAAAAGCCCTCGAGATAAATCGCAAGTGCAAGTCTTAGCCAAACAGTTAGGAACGCCTTGGCTGACTCAGGCGTACGACGATGCCACTCAAACTCCACACGCCTATTTACTCGTCGATTTGAAACCTACGACTCCCGAGGATTTGCGATTTCGTACCCACTTGTTTCACCACTGGTGCCAAGACGGAGGGCCTGTCCTGTACACGTCTCCGTCCTCAACTTCATTTCACTCCACATAAAAAAATCTATAAAAACCTCAGACCCTTTTTCGTCTGTCTCACTCTCAGTGCGAACATGACGTCCCTTCAGTCGCATCTTCCCGTCAAATTGATTCGTGCCTTGTATGGCATCAGTCGAGAAAAAGATCCACAAACACGAGCTCGTGTCTTAGAAGCTAGTCTCAAAGAAGTCTTACGATGGTTCACGGTGACGGCACGTCAATTACTCCAAGGAATCATTCAGATTCCTCATCAAACCAAACGCTTTTTTGATTGAAACAAAGTCGCTATGGTCCAACTGGCCGATCCCCGCATCGACACTCAAACCAAAAAACAAATCATTTTGAAACCTGGAGGGAGCGGTACTCTAGGAGGGGTCATCATTCGCTCACTCTTAAGATGGGATCCTAATGCCCCCAAAGTTATACCCAAGACAAAAGTCCAACGAAGCCCCAAGAAGAAAAAGACCAGGTCCCCAAGGAGAACTTCTCCAGTGGCAGGACCCTCCTCTGACCAGACACCACCACCACCCCGGAAAAAGAAAAGAAGCCCCCAGAAAAAGAAAAGTCCACAGAAAACTAGTCGCAAGAGAGGCACTTCGGCCAGGATACAACCTTACACTCGCAAACCACGACCTGCCACGGCGGTGACTGCGTCTCCGGCAGCTTCACGTTTGTCCACTTCTCCGTTAATGACACCCAGAACTGAAGAGTACTTGGAGACGTTGATCACACCAAGAACTTCTCCGTTGATGACCCCCAAAAGAACTTCCCCAGTGGCAGGACCTTCCAATTTAGTGGCAGTGGCTGCTGCTCACAAAGTACCTTCTCCCAAAATCAAAGTTCAAGAAAGATCGGGCATGTTACAAAGTTTACTGGATTTGTCCAAGCAAGAACTGGCTCGATTTAGTCCGTTACGTACCCCTGCACGACGTGTCATGCCTGTCCTCAAACTAATACGACGTCAAGACAATCAGTGGCGACGCGTTCCAGTATAAAAAAGGCCTGTGACCAAGTCGGGTATCAGTGTTTTTTGGTGCTCCTGAAGACTCAAGATGTCACCCTCCAGAAAACCCCAAGGAAAGAAAAGGAAAGGACTGCCACCACGTTTAGCCAAACATGGGGACATGTTATCTGTCCTGTCCAAAGCTTCTCCACCTCTACGAAAAAAACTCATTCAAACAGCCTCCAAAGAGGTCATCGATACCGTGTGCGAATGTTGTTTGAACGTTTTGAAAGGCACGATCCCTTTGTCCAAACACCAGAAACAATGCTTAGGCAAACATCGTCACGTTCTTCGCCAAATGGTTCAAAAGAAAATTCCCATTCGTCAAAAAAAGAAGATGTTAGTGCAACGTGGAGGTATTTTACCTCTCTTGTTAGGCCCCATACTGAAAGGAGTCTTGGGAACCATGTTGGGAGGACTGGTGGGAGCAAGATAAAAAGACCCTCGGAAGTTCCAAGATCTCAGAATCGACCGCTGACAACCCCATGGAAGGACGAAAACTAGCTTTAGTGCCTTACAAACGATGGATGGAATACCATCGGTGGCAAGAACAACACACCCCGCATTTGCC
The DNA here is from genome assembly GCA_028554795.2 of Sinohyriopsis cumingii. Taxonomy (NCBI): domain Eukaryota; kingdom Metazoa; phylum Mollusca; class Bivalvia; order Unionida; family Unionidae; genus Sinohyriopsis; species Sinohyriopsis cumingii. The sequence goes on along the minus strand of CM068842.1, from coordinate 53,017,897 downwards.
TCCCAATCCCCATTTGAGCGAGATGTCCCAGTTACAACACGAACTGCAGTCCTTGATGGATCGCCAAGATTTGTCCGAAACAGAAAAATCGCAAAAGTACGGTCAACTCTTGCAACGACTGCAACTCTTTCACCAGAAAGCTTTAGACGAAACAGCTCTACCCACTCTGAAAGATTTTAAGACCTTGATGAAAAGTTCAGCACCATCACCAGTACCAGTACCAGTACCAGTGACCAAGACAGAAAAAGGAAAAGAAGAAGAAGAAGAAGGGTTTCAAACTCCACCAGAAAAAGTACGCAAGTTAACAACACCACCTACCTCCAGAATTGGATGGATTAAAAAGATGATGACCACCCCTTCTTCATCACAAGAGAAAAAGAAAGTGAAGACAGAAGTGAAGACAGAAGTGAAACAAGAACCGATATCCCCCGCTCAGACATCCTCCTCCTCTTCAACACCTATTGCCGGTCGCACACGCAAAGCATTGCAATCCAAGAAAATACCCCAAGAGAAAAAGAGTAGCATCCTCCAAGAGTGGGTGCCTTATTAACACACCAACCAACACAAAAAATGGAAAAAGTCTTAGCCAGCATTTACTACGATCCCTCCCATCCTGCAGGTTATGCAGGAGTTCAAAAATTGTATCGTGCTGCCAAAACTCGACTGAAAAGTCTCCGTTTACCTCAAGTGCAACGATGGTTACAAGAACAAGCTACCTACACTTTACACAAACCCATTCGACGCAAGTTTGCCAGAAGTCACACCCGAGTGGAAGGCATCGATCATCAATGGCAAGCCGATTTAGCCGATGTCTCTCATTTGGCCAGCTACAATCGTGGCTACAAATATTTGTTTTGTGTCATCGACGTCTTTTCCAAATTTGCCTGGGTCGTACCCTTGACTTCCAAATCGAGCAGCGAGTTAGTGCGAGCCCTGCAACGAGTGCTGAAACAAAGCGGTCGTCACCCTCTTCGATGGCAAACGGACAAAGGCACCGAATTTCTGAACCAAGCTTTCCAAAAAGAATTAAAGAAACGTGACATTCATTTTTTTACCACCGAGAATCCCGAAACCAAAGCCAGCATCGTGGAACGTTTTCAACGCACTTTGAAAGAACGCATGTGGAAATATTTTACGCATCACCACACTCTGAAGTACATCGACATCTTACCGCACCTGGTGCAAGCGTACAACCAATCTTACCATCGAAGCATTGGACGTGCCCCGCAAGACGTGACTCCCGACAACGAAGTGTTGGTGTTTGAGCGCCTGTTTGGTACGTCCCCGACGAGGGCTGTCCCCAAGAAAAGTGGAGAGTTGGCCGTAGGAGATTGGGTGCGCATTGGCAAAACCAAACGCACTTTTGACAAAGGTTACTTACCTAACTGGACGACCGAATTGTTTCGCGTCACTGGACGAGTGCATGGCCGTCATCCTGCCGTCTATAAATTGGAAGACATGAACGGAGAAGTGCTCAAAGGAACGTTTTATTTGCCCGAGTTACAACGTGTCACCAAAAAAGAAGACGACGTGTACGACATCGAAAGCATTCTCGAACGCAGAACCCGTAAAGTGGGCAAACGACGTGTCAAAGAAGTCAAAGTACGTTGGAAAGGATATCCACCCAGTTTTGATTCTTGGATCGACGCTTCGCAAGTCATCGACTATAAAAAGAAGTGATCATCATGCCTTTTCACACAGACGCAGCCACGTCGACCACTCCTCCTTCCCCTAGTTCTTCTGTGCAAGATTTACAAAAACAATGTGGGTGTGGTGTGGAGAACGTGTGCCTAAAACGCAAATCGTCTTTTTCTGCCAAATCTTCGTGGTGTATTGTGTCATCGGGGCAGCCATCGCCAATTTGAGTTTGCAACAAGGAGACAAACAATTGTGGACCATTTTATTGAGCAGTTGCATCGGTTACCTGCTTCCTAATCCCTCCCTGAAATTCACCTCGAACGGGAACCACGGGAACCTTGTGTCCAGTGCCAGTGCCAGTCACCACTCCAACCACAACCAGAACCCCATTTTGGGCGGAGACACGCCTCTGACGTCCACTAACCCCTAGGACAGCCACAGAACTCTGGAATTATGAGTCACCAAAACCAATTTTACTTAACCTTACCCAGTGACAGTTCCATGGAGGTGTTTCCCAAGAACACGTTGTGCTGTTACACGGCCAAATTACCTCAAGCCATCCCCTTAGATCACGAAGCCCATTGGGAAGTGGCTTTAGTAGAAATGATTCACCCGACCCAAATCCTCAATGTCCTTCCCAATCAAAATTTTTTTGATGTGGAAGTTCATGACGAACAATTGCAACAGTGGATGGATAGCAATGTCAAATATGACAAGAAAACCCGTACACAAAAGTACACCACCTATCACTTGTTCATTTCCCCAGGCTATTATTTTAGTGGTCAACATTTGGTCAGCACCATAGCCTCCAGGTTTAATGCCGTGTTTCTGAAAGCTTTGGAGCATGTTAACAAAAGTGTCACCATGGAGTACCACAAAACAGCTCGTCGCTTCTTAATGAAATTTGAACGGAGTAAAATCCTGTCCATTTTATTTTGTCCTGAATTGTATGATATGTTGGGCGGAGACATGAACCTGAGAATGAGCATGATGAAGAAAAGCGAATTACCCATCGTTTACGACAACGAGTCTTTTAGCAAGTTATTTCGTGCCCCGGTAGAACTGAACCAAGGACTGAATTTGATGTTTGTGTACTCCGATGTGGTGGAGTACAACGTGGTGGGACACACCTCCGTACCGTTACTGCGTGTCATTCCTTTCAAAGTGGATTCTGCCACGAACACTGACGAGGAAGGTGGAAACACTTACCACGTCCACCGCGAATTTGTCCATCCTCACTATTTGCCTGTCAGTAAGTCGTATTTGGACACGGTCAACATTACTATAAAAGGAGATTTGGGACAAAATATTCCATTCACCAAAGGAAAAGTCACGGTGAAACTCCATTTTCGAAAACGGTTTTCTCACGATTCGTAAGTCATGTATCCAGTGTACCGAGGGGTTGCTCGACAGCGAGGACACGGCTTAGGAGACATGTTAAAATCGGCCTTTCGTTCGGTGGCCCCGGTGTTGAAACCGATGGTGACACGCGGATTGCACGCCTTGAAAGATGCAGCACTGACGCAAGGCAAAGAATTTCTCCAAAATGTCATCATCGACAAACAAAACCCTAAAGAAGCCTTCATGAGGGCAGGCAAAAATGTCTTGCTGCAAACGGGCAAAGACATTTTAGGCCAACGAGAAACACCTATAAATGCCCTGCACGCTACCGAGTCGGGCATTCAGCAAGGACAAGGCAGAAAGAGACGACGAAGAAAACACCCTTTCACCAGACTTCAAGCGAGAAAGGCCAAGAAAAGAAGAACCGTTCGAGACTTAGACGTTTTCGATTATTGAGAAAAGAGACAAAAAAATGATGCACCGAGAATCTTGCGCTTGTTCCAAGACGGAACTGGATCTGTTTGCCATGCCCCCCACGATGATGACGATGCAAGAATCCCAGTGGGTGGAATTTCACCCCGTCTCCTCACTGACCGATTCCGCTCCCATCGAGTTTGAAATCAAAGGACAGCCCGAAGATTACATCGATCTGAATAGCAGTTACTTGTACCTGAAAGTCAAAATTCTAGATAAGACTGGAGGTGCTATAGACGATGAAACAGTAGCTCCCGTCAACAATTTCATGCATTCCTTGTTCAGTGGGGTGGACTTGTACTTGAATAACAAACTGGTCAGTAGCAGCATGGATACTTACCCTTATCGTGCCTACCTGGAAAATCTCTTGACGTACGGAATAGATGTCAAGAACACTCATCTCAATGCCTGTGTGGTATGGGAAGCTGACGAACCTACCAAGTTTGAAATATTGGAAACTGATGAAAAGAAAGACAACAATGATGGATTTGTAGAACGAAGAAAGAGAATCACGGGAGCCGACACAAGTTTAGAACTGATGGATCGTTTGCATTTGGACATGTGGCTGCAAGAAAAGTATTTGCTGAACGGGGTGGATGTCCGCCTGAGACTGAATCGTAGGAGTGCCGCTTTCCATTTGATGGCTGATAGTGACGGTTACAAAACCAAAATCCTAGAAGCCAGACTCTACGTACGCCGTGTGGAAGTGTTACCTAAAGTGGGAAACGACATCAGTCAGACGTTGAGCAGAACGACTGCCAAGTATTCCATACGACGCGTGGAAGTGAAAACCTTCACCATTCCCAAAGGACAGCGATCCATGATCGAAGATCATCTGTTCCAAGGACAGTTACCCAAACGTTTGATCGTTGGTATCGTCGAGAATACAGCCTTCAACGGAGCTGCCGAAAAAAATCCTTTCTACTTTCAACACTTTGGCGTGTCCAAAATCGAAGTCAGTCGCGATGGCAAGACCTTGTGTACCCGACCTTTCGAACCTGACTTTACCAAGAAGAATTACTTGAGATCGTACTTGTCCCTGTACGAAGCCACCGGACAGTTAGGAACCAATACCAGTCACGGTATTACGTACGAGGATTATGCAGGAGGCTACGCTTTGTGGGCTTTCGATTTCAATCCAGACCAAGGCAGCGACGAGGGACATTTCCACCCTATAAAATCCGGCCAGATTCGTGTGGAAATTCAGTTTAAAGACCGAGACCCTGATGAAACGGTGAACGTCATCCTGTATGCAGAATTCGATAATACCATAGAAATCAACAGTTTGAGAGAAGTCATCCTAGATTACTAGAAACCATGGAAGACTGTTATCCCTCTTTACCTAGTGGAGAAACTTTAAAGATGGAATGTGAGGAGACTGTGGAAAAAATGTTGTGTTTTGAAAAAAATTGTTTGATGTTATGATGTTGGATTATTGTTAAAAATGTTAGAGTTGTTTAGTGTTAAGTGATTTTTGAATAAAAAATGTTGTGTTTTGAAAAAAATTGTTTGATGTTATCATGTTGGATTATTGTTAAAAATGTTAGAGTTGTTAGTTTAGCGTTAAGTGATTTTTGAATAAAAAATGTTGTGTTTTGAAAAAAATTGTTTGATGTTATGATGTTGGATTATTGTTAAAAATGTTAGAGTTGTTGTTTAGTGTTAAGTGATTTTTGAATAAAAAATGTTGTGTTTTGAAAAAAATTGTTTGATGTTATCATGTTGGATTATTGTTAAAAATGTTAGAGTTGTTGTTTAGCGTTAAGTGATTTTTGAATAAAAAATGTTGTGTTTTGAAAAAAAATGCCTTTGTGGTTTGTTTAGCTATAAGAATGTTGGATTGATGCTCTTTCATTTCTTACTATCCCTCTCATGACACTCACTAAACGTTGCGACTCGAAAACCGTGTGGGGGATGTTTTCCTTCACGTCCGCGCTTTGACTTTAAGAACCGGAGTTGTTTCCAGTCTAACCATCCATTGTCGACTCATCCTCCTAAGAAGATGTGTTCCAAACTAGCTAAACTCAACGAAGCCTACGTGAATTTGCATAGGGTCAGACACAGTCTGATACCGAAGCCAGAAGAAATAGAGAATGTGAGAATGTTAAAAATCACTGAAGACCTGATAGAAGAGCTCTTCAGAGAAGAAAGAACAGGGAGAAAGAAGAATGGACGGAGAAGTACAGACTTCAGAGACAGCAGCAACAGCAGCAACAACAACAACAGCAGCAGCAACCTGAAGCTGACAGAGGCTTTGTCGATTGTCGTATCGACACCAAAGAGTTCTTCTTCTCTTTCCGAAGAAGCAGACCTATCGCCAGAAAGTCTATCCTCAGAGGACATCGCATTCTTAGAAACTTAAAAAGAATGCCATAGCAAACAAAAAAAACAGCCCTTTTCAGGGCTACCCAATACTCTAGAAAAGAAATAACAATCCATTTGCCAATGTGTGTAGGTAGAGTAGTGTGAAAATAAACACTAACTCTTTTTAAAATAAATGTGAGGGTATGTGTTTGTGTGTTTGTGTTTGTAAGTGGTTAAGTAAGTTGGTATGGATAGTAGATTAAAATGATGTCTTTTTTTGGTGTTTGAGGTGTAAATTTGGGGTTAGATTGGATTGCTTTGAGTATGTGGATAGTCTATTGAAGTGATTTATAAAAAAATTTTAAAATAGTGATGGGTAGCATAAAAAGCGAGTGAGTGTTTCTTTTAGGTGCGCGAGTTGTTGTATTTTGGTCATGATGTAGGTAAGATCAATTTTATGTTTTTAGGGGGATGTTTTCCATCACGTCCGCGCTTTCACTATAAATTGAAACTCGTTGGGCAGTCTAGCTACCCTTGTTGATTGTTCAACACAAGAATGAATAGCAGAATAAGCAAACTTCTTGAACTCCAGATGCATCTGGAATATGTCAGGCGCCTGTTAAATGAACTGGCCGCGGAGGCTATAGTAGAAGAGGAAAGAATGAAGAATGAAGAGGAGGAGAGAAGACAGAGGGAAGAGGAGGAAAAGAAACTAGAAGAGAGGATGTCGTACAATATTCCCGAGACAGAGGATTGGGGTGTTGAAGCGAATCATCCTCCCTCTGCGCTCCACAGAAGAAAGGTGAATGGAGACTGGGGAAGAAGATGCGTGTGTGGCGCCAGGCCAGGAAGGTGCAACCATTAGATAGGTGCATCTGGAGTTAAAAAAAAACAGCCCTTTTAAGGGCTACCCAATACTCTAGAAAAGAAATAACGATCGATTTGCCAATGTGTGTGTGTGTGTGTAGGTAGAGTAGTGTGATTATAAACACTAACTCTTTTTTCATAGTGCGAGGGTATGTGTTTGTGTGTTTGTGTTTGTAACTGCTCACGTACGATTGTGTGGATAGTAGATTATGGATTTTGTTTATTGTTTCTTAGCGTATGTGGAGAGTATAGTTTGAGTTTTGTAACCGCTCACGTACGATTGTGTGGATAGTAGATTATGGATTTTGTTTATTGTTTCTTAGCGTATGTGTTTGTGTGTTTGTGTTTGTGTGTTTGTGTTTGTACCCGCTCACGTACGATTGTGTGGATAGTAGATTATGGGTTTGTTTATTGTTTCTTAGCGTATGTGGAGAGTATAGTTTGGGTTTTGTAACCGCTCACGTACGATTGTGTGGATAGTAGATTATGGATTTTGTTTATTGTTTCTTAGCGTATGTGTTTGTGTGTTTGTGTTTGTGTGTTTGTGTTTGTGTGTTTGTGTTTGTACCCGCTCATTGAGTCATCCACCCTTGTGTCTTCCATGATGTTTAGGACGGACATGCTCATGTATGTCCGATCCAAGTGGACCGTTGTTCACAGGACAAACACCAGCCTGTGGATACGTAGGATCTACGTTGAAAGACAAGGATGCCTGAAAAGAGTGCTGATTTACGGACCAACAGTGAGACGTAGCCTAAGGACAAGAAGAAGACCAATGCGGTACCCTTTATGTTAATGAATACATTAACATAAACCCAAAGGCCCTTTTCAGGGCCAGCCATATTTCTCGAAAAGAGATAGCCTTTCCATTGCCTACCCCTTTTTAAAAAAAATTTAAAAAAAAAAATCCCATATTCAATTCCCCTTTGTCCCTAAACAACCCCCAAACTCTATTCCCCATGTTAAATTCCCCTTGTACGTATATCGGCCCACAATTTTTTCCCATGTTAATTCCCCTTGTACGTATATTAACCCACGATTTTTCGCCATGTTAAATTTCCATTGTACGTATATTCGTCCAGGGGTCTCCGTAATGCTAATTTCCATTGTATGTATAGTGGCCCACTTAACTACTCACATGCCAGTGAAATCGTGGCATGTTTTTATAATCCTCTAGTTTGGTACAACCACTACGTGGTCCTAATCTTACAAGTAATGGTATTGGTTTTTTATTCAAGCAGCGTTGTAGATGTCACATACCCACTTTTATCCCATAAGCCTGTACGCTTTTGATATATTGGCTCTATATTCGTATGAGTTCTGTAAGTTCTTTGATACCTTTGTGATTATGATTTTCTTTCAATTTCATGACTGTTGTGGGAAATATATTTCTATATTGTGATCGCTTTTTCTCGGTGTCGCTTTCTCTCGTGTTCGGTTATATACTAGATCCTTTGATAGTATTTGTTCAGTTTTTCGGTTTTCCGTTTGGCAACGACTTGTGTCTAGTTATATACACTTTAATTGTTGCGATAACCTCCAGTTCCGTGTGTTTCGCCACTTGCAGTAGTTAGCTGTACAACATGATGAGATAGTTCGAATTGGCCTTTTTTTCATTTGAAATTCTACCCCATGGGCATTGGTAAGGTCTCCGGCAATGCTTCGATTGCTCACGTTAATGAATGTAGTATTTCTAGTGATAAAGATTGTATGTTCTATTAAATGAAAGGTTTGTTTATGTTGCTGGTCATGTTTTTCTTTATCTTTAGATGGATGTGAGCGCTTCATTCTGTCGTCTCTGTTTTGGTTGGCATATTTATGCTGTCTTGGTTTTTTGCTGTTATTTGTTTTGGAGTTTAGACGGGGTTCTGACTAGTGGAATATGTTTAAGGCTTGTATGGTATGGCTGTTTTCTGTACTATAGATGTTCCTGAGTTTTTTCTTGGTCTCTTACCTTACTAGAAAGCTTCATCTAGACTTGCTATTAAGTTGTCTATTACATAACTGTTCTTCTTGGTAAATATGTTGATGAACCTTGGATGGTCCTGGTGTATGGCTGTCTTGGAGACGTTGCTTTTGCCTACTGTGCTTTGACATATTCTTATTTGTCTGAGTTTATTCTTTCTCTGTCTCTGTCTCTCTCTCTCTCTCTCTCAATGTACAATTATAGTTATTGACTGAGTAAGATCCCGTTATGATTGAGTTGGAAATGGGTTTGAATAGTTCTTAGTTGACGGTGATGGAGGAGTCCTGGTTACAATTACTGGCTGAGTCTTCTGGATTTGTAAAACAGCGGCGCATGAAGTGCTAGTTGTCAAGGCACAGCTACTGCAGGTTGTTTTGATCACAGTCGATGTTTCTGTCATCTCCTCGGTGATGGTGTGCGTGTATTGTACGTTTGATAGTTCTACTTACTTCTTGACGTGGTATCCTGATCTAGATTGGTGGTTGTTTCGTGGGAGTTACCCAAAGTTCATTCAGATTTTCAAAATGATTTCCAACAATAATTTGGTTTCTTTCAGGTCGTGTTGCTTCCGTGATTGGTCTAGTTCTGAATTCTTCTAATGGTGTTCCGTTTGTGTCAGCAATCGATGTTGTTGTCGTTATGGAGTCACCTAAGCTTGTGTTGTTGCAGTGCCCTTGAGTGCTGTTAATGTTGTCATTAATCATTTGTTTCCTGTCGTCGTCTGTTGTCAGTTCGATTGTGTGCTCCACCTCCGTAATAACTGAGTATTGTTGTCATTGGTATAGTATCGTCTAGCACTTCCGGTCCGTAGATTCAGCTGTGGTCAAGAAATATGATTAGTGGGTCACCTGTCATTGGGGAGGAGGAGAGAGGGGTCAACGTTTAGGACGGCAAGTGAGATGTAGATGGTATAATTGCATTAAAACAAAGGGTAGGGGTAAATGTCTCTTTCACACATGAGCTGGTGTGGAATTGGCCAAAGAAGGCATGAGAAAAAGGCTAATTGGAGTGTTGCTAGGGCTGTTTGTGGTTGGTGTGGTTACTGTTACTACTAATAATGTCGATACTGCCACTACTTGCATTGCTTGGGCTTGAACTTTTTGCCATTTTGAAGGATGCTATTAGTTTTCCTAATGTTTTGCCTGATAGGTATCACCTTGACTTTCTATGCCTGGGTTTGCTGGGACATTTCCCTAACATAGTTACTTAGTTACCAGGATAGTTAATCTAATGTATGCAACACTATTTAATTTAATTATGTACTTCTACTCTCTGTTGTGAATTAATTGAACTCAATATTGTTGCAACTGTTGCAGTGTTCCTTGCTAGTGTGGCTAAAATTCTTACAGTAATTGACACGAACCTTGTTAACCTGCAAGAATTCCGACCAGATTAGTGCTAGTCTGACTCCTTGAGCCCGTTTAGAGTTTGGAACCACTTTTCACAATGTGCATACTTCAGTTCACTATAATATTCTATATTGGAATTTGGCGCCAAAACTAGATAACGATGATAAGCAAATGTGGGTGGTTAAGCATAACCAGAGCTAGAACAATGTGAGTGGTAAAGCGTAACCAGTGCTGGAATAATTCTGTGTAGCAGATAATTTAATAAATATATATTTGATTATGTATTTTAGACGTATCACTGGAAAACTTAATGCGGGGCAGGATAGAAATATATAAGAAATATGGTTAATATAGACAAGTAGGAGTATTTCAAACAGCACATAATACTATTTACCCGAAGGTTTATCAAAATTTTATATCCTACCTTGTTTTAATTTTCAATGCAATCGGTATCTCATACTGTTGTTGATCTGCTCGGCTAGCTGCTAGGCATGATGCTATGGTCGCCCATCTATTCTTGTTATCTGGTCGGCGGGCTGCTACCACTCTGCTTAATTTGTATTACTTGGGGTAGTGAACTTCTGCAAGTACTCCAGTCGCTTATCTTCGCTGGATGCGCCGGTTGCTCCTTCTTGAAGTCGCTGGAAAATTTGCCACTCCATATGCTTGAAGCGCGGACGCGATGAAAACATCTCTACGATTTTGAGGGATCGCCATTAATACCATCACCCAGAGGGATAGAGATAGGTGAAAGAGCACATATTATACCAGTGTCAGTAGAAGAACAACACACGCCAGGTTTCAAAACGTGCAACCTTTTCATTCAAACAAGAAACGTATCAGATACAAATTAACAAGTCAACAATTTATTTTCAGACATGATTGACAACATTTTCGAGTCAAACTTGACTTCCACTGAACATTTGGCCATTGATGCACGCTACGTTTCCTAGCTAAAGACAAAAGATAACTATAATATTTACAAAACCATATTTCTACTATATCAGTTTCTAGAATAGTCACTTTCAAAATAAACACTAAATGTTTTAAGGGACATCCAAGACTGTGTTGATGATGGAAAGACACACAATATTGTTCACACACCATGGAATTTGTTCCTTGTAATTGCACAATATTGAATCGAGTCGTCTTTGCATTTCTTCTCATAAAGTCGATGATGTCGTCTTCCAACGGCGGGGATCCATAAGAATCAACATAGCCGACACTGTGATTGTTGGGAAAGTAGATGATCACCCAATGTGTTCCATGTTAATGTCTGTTGTCGGTGTTGATGACATAAGCTTGAATGTATGTAGGTTTGCAATGAGGAAATTTATCTTAAGCGCACACGACAGGATTCCAAGAAGCTGTGTACTAACTGTGTGTCAGAAGGTAATGAAGTCTCCAGATATCCATTTTGTTTTCACTTGTGATAATAAGTATCAATTCAATCCTGACCTGTTCTTAGAAAATCTCTGTCGGGTAAATAGTTTTATGTTGCGTATCCGATCTGTGGTAAGATATCGTCGATGCGCTGGATCTCCGGAGAGGTCAATGGAGATGAGAAATAGTCACGCAAGTCTTTATACCACTGATGCAACAAGTTCTCGTTCGATATGAGGCCCCAAGCGTCATCCAGATACTCCTCCAAATTTTCTTCTTGGCTTATCACCATACATTTATTGTGCTGAATATGACGAGATCATCGTTCTGACATCCATAACAATGTTCCTAGGTTAACGCTGTAATTATTGAGTCAGGCGCATATCAAAACAGGAGACTAAATGTTTCTCTTGTTCTGGCCATCTCGACATCATGCCTGTTTCTTTATCCTTTTTTTCTGTAACATTTTATTTTTCTTGTTCTGGCTCAAAGCGTCCTCGTCGCCCATCTCCAAAGAGGCTCCGCATTCCAAAGAAGGATAATATTCTTCCATTGCTTCTAACAGTCTAGAATCGCTTCTATCAAGCTGCTGATTTCCATCATGTTATCAACTACAGCATACAAGATGCCGTTCGCTGTGTTCTCAGGAAGAAGAGCTTCTGCAAACTGCAGTTCTACACGAAGTTGATCGGATATTAAGGAGAGGAAATGTACCTCTTGCTGCTTTGGTCAAGAGTGAAATCGAATGCTCACAAAGCGGATCCCCCGCACGTAGAGTCTGACTTAAGTAACCAAATGGAATGCAGTTCTGTTTCGATTCAGTGTCCACTCCGTTTAGCGGGTACTTGTCTTGAAACCACATGTTTAAATGCAATCTATCTATCAGTTCTAAACTGTGCTCTTGTTGAACTTCTCCAGCTTGTCAACATTACATACTGCGCAAGCATCTAGACGAGTGTTCTTGGCGTCTTCTCCGTACGTCCATACTTTGTATATGCACGTTCGGTACGGGCGAATATTCATGCTGACCAGTTTGTTTTTCAAATACGAATCCACTTCTCCGAACAGGAATGCATGAAACTGTTGACTGGAGCTACTCTAGCAGCAGCATCTGTGCTATTCATTTAGATGTAATCTTCGGTCTGTCCTTTGATTTCAAATTCGATGGAGGCTGAGGCTATCAAACACAAGAAAGGATGAAATCCAACCCAGTGAGATTCTTGCATCGTTATCATGGTCGGTGGCATGGCAAATAGATCCAGTTCTGGCTTGCAACATCATCAATAATCTCAGAACATTATTTTCTTTTTAATGATCAAAGACGTATAAATGCTCTGATTGTTCTTCTTTTCTTAGTCTTTATCGCAACTTTTTTTATGAGATTTGAAGAACAATATGAATTATATCACTGCAGACTATTGGTACATCATTACATTCAAGACAATTGGTCATCAGCATATTCAAAATGATTTTTGCACTTTAAGGACTACCTGAATTCATTCAGAATATTCTAAACTTTGGATATTTGATAGGACAATTAGGATTATTTAGGATTTCATTCAAAATATTGTGTGTGTGTGTGTGTGTGTGTGATTTGGATTTTTAACCTATCTTTAACAGTTTTAAATCATATAGTTACGATGTCTGCAAGGGCATTGAGTGCCCGAGTGGTCTAAAGCGCTTTCCGTTACTGATCATTGCCATCTTACCACTATCAGCTTGGGTTCCAGTCTCGGATTCGGACAATGTGGATTGTTCTTTCCGGGGTTTTCCGGGGTTCTACCTCCACCATTAATACTGGCCGCCATGTATTATCTATCTTGTGCTGAAAATGGCATTAAACCGTACAACAACAACAACGGTGTCTCCAATATCAGCAGAGAGGGTGAACAGACCACTTGCTGCAAGGTCCATTTTTGAAAAATAAAGCTCCTACGAAAATGAAAAATAGAACACAAAACCGAAGCTTCTAACTAAACCGACAGTTTCTCTAATTGGGTTCGTATTTTTCTAAATTTTAATGCGTGGTTTTGTTCACCCGTCGGACACTCATTTTACGTCGCATCTTGTCTGCTGCTGTAATGTGTGATTAATTAAATCATTATTATACCAGTCTCTCAGCCAAAGATTTTATCAAGACCTATACGATATCCTGATCGATGATCACGTAAATTGACTGTTTTAAATCCGTGTTGGGTAGATTGAGCTTTTAGAAAGAAGTTTTTGAACTTGATCATGTCCATGTCCCCACTACACCAAGTCTGATGAATGTTTCACAGAGTATGTTCATCGACTCCATTAAACACAACTAAATTATTACAGTTGTCTCTGATCGCTTTAGGTTTTTGTTTATATCGCTGAGTAACATATATAACATAGGTGTTTTTGTGTCTGCCTCGAGAAATTATCCGAGCTGGATTTGATTGTTTGTCCAGCATCACATCGTCGTTATCTACGAGATTGTTAATAAATACATCGAGGTCATCTACAAATGGGGCTTTTTTACCCTCCTCTTCCAAAAATTTTGTACTTTCATTAAAATCTTTAAGCACATCGTAGCATTTCTGATCATCTACGTATGGTGCCACTAAACATAACTCATCCCACTTGATCCATCTCATTATCACATTAGGCAGTAATTGTGTTTTACCAGATCCAGATGGACCTATTATTATCATTCTGATGAAATTCAGTAATGCTGAAATAAGTTTTTCTGGTTCTTGCTTTCGTGTCGCTGAGAAATCAATGACATCCATGTTATACAAATATGATAAATAATATGGATCAGTATTGCGTTCGATGTAGAACATCCACCCCCACAATTGGATTAACAACAATAATAATAGAAAATAAAGCGTGCACTGCAGGTAAATGTGTAAAATGTGTTACAAATAAAAATAAATTATCGCCCTTGAGAAGTCAAGAAAAACAAGTGGTGATATTGCTGCTTCATTATGAACATTAACAGGAGCTCCATGGGCTAAATACCCAGGAGAAGAACATCTTCCCATATATAATTATTGTGGTCATGGATTTGATATCCGACATGACGAGAGAGATCAACCAGGACCTGGAGAGTATCCAGTAAATGCGATTGTTAAAGCATGCCACGTTCATGATATTGCTTATAAACATAAGGATTTACAACAATGATATTTTGCAGATGTGAAGTTGATTCACTCGTAAAATTCCATAGAAAAAAATCTTTCAGAGAATCATTAGCTAATTGGTTGATAAGATCGGCCATGAAAGATTAACAACTATTAGGGGCCGTTAATTAATCATCCGATTTTTACAGTAATGGAATCGATTTATAATAGCCCAAGAGGATATTGGATCAGCGATTAGTAAACTCACTGATGCAGCAAATGTTACCCGTTCTGTTGCCGCAAATAGGTTGGCGCGACAGGCAATATGGCAAATGTATCTACCATCACCTAAAATATCATTATGCACATTTTTATGTCAACACTCCTAATGAAGTTCATCAAGCAGATATTTTATTTTTACCACACGATACTACTAAAATTGGTAGACGCCAATCACGTACATACAAATACGCTTTAACTGTCGTTGACATTGCAAGTAGGTATAAAGAAGCAGAACCGCTATCAACTAAAATGAACGAATTTATCAACAAGGACCCTTGCGATGGCCACATTTATTACTAGCTGATCATGGCACTGACTTTCTTGGTGCAATATCATCTCTGATGAAAAAATATAATGTCAGAATCAGTCGAGTACGGAAGGCAATTAATTAAACACTTGCTGAGCGGTTATTTGGATAACAATATGCAAAGTAAATAATTCAGAAAGATATGAGATCTCGCGAATGGGTTGCAAGATTACCATGTGTGATAGTTGCATTAAATAATGAAATTACTCGTGCGATTTCTATAAAATCCGTTAATACGATTACAAAAAAGAACATATACCAATACAACGACATGACTACTTTTCAAAACAACCAGTACTAGATAACGTGACTGTCCGATATTTATATGAACCCAGTGAATTTGAACGTGGCAAAAAAGAGCGGATGATCATGTTTGAAGCATTACGACATATACAGTTTTCAGCGTGGTAAGATCTAAGGGTTGACCTGCAATCTACATACTAGATTCAACTGCTCCTCAACGTAAATTTGTACGTGAACAATTACAAGTAATTCCTGAAGACACACAATTACCACCGATTTCACTTTTGTAAACTAGCACATCGACGTCGATTACAGTCAAGACAGGTTAGCATTACATTTTCGCGTGTGTGACCAAGACTACTATTAATTCTGTCTACGGAAATTTGTCTTGGATTATTATTTGAATATTGCCACAACATTACTGCGTTATAACTGGCACAATGATTATTCTGTCATTGTTTTAATGTCATGATAAACTCAGCATCGAAATCAATGTTGCGTTTACTTTCTTTATCACAAACGTTATAACCATTTTTTTTTACTACATCATCGCTATTGTCAGCATCCGTTTGATTATTATTTTCTGTAAATTCTATGATAACCCTCCGCAGCTGAAATATTCTTCTGACTCGAGACACTGCGAGATAAACTAAATTTGACCATTCGATACGATCATCAACAATCCAAATATTTATATCAGAAATAGTTAATGAGATGAATGAACCGTTGTAGCATATTCTAGAGTCCACATAGTTTTGTCCCTGACTCCGTCACGGTTAGCACACTTTCAACAACACTTACAGGAACTAACACAATATCATATAGTACACGACTGTGTTTCTCTGACGATCCTGGTATATCAACATCAGTATTCTGTCGTCGCGTATCTGCTGGTCTATAACATAATGGTACGAGTAGATTTTGAATTTAAAACAATTGCTCGCGTCGCTGTTGTATTGAAACAGTAACTCTTATAAGTTAAGAGATTTATTTGCCCACAGTAAATAATCATTCCTTTCAATTATTGTCTGCATACAGTTAAGCCAATTCAATAGTTTATTCTCAGAGACTATTTTCATTTCCAGACACTATCGATTCTGTCAGTGGATACATACATGAAGATAAAGAGTGTTATAAAAACTGGAAAGTGATACAAATATGGAAATGATGGAATATGAGAATCTGTCTGTTACCTATAATTGATTTAATTTATATTTAAATTAATTTAATTGTTTGTAAGTTTTAAAATCGTTTTTTTTTTAAAATTTCATTACATGTCAAAGTAATGTAATTTTGTTTACTAGGAATTTGATATTTTCCAGAAATTAGTTTGACCTGACTGTTCAGTTATAAACACTTAAAACTGACCGAGTTCCCGAACTTGATTCAGAAATCAGTGAGTCAGTTAAACAACTTTCTATTTTTATCTTATTCTTAGAGTAAAATTATTGGTTTTTTGTCAAGGCCATACTGGGAATACGTGACTTTATATGTAAACAGCCTCTATTTCGCAATTCTGGGTTTTCCGAAATTGCTCTGTTGTTAGATTTAATAGTGATGTTTAGAGAGATATTTCTCATTTGGGCTTTTAGTTTACACTGGAAAGTGTCTGTGACCAGTTTCGAGTTATATTTAATTTTTATTCAAATTATTTGGATTCTAAAAGATTAATGCTTTTCCTGAAAATAGTTGAGTGCTCATACAGGATTCTTGGACAAAGACATTTCTTTAAATTTTATTCGGAAATTCAAACACCGGAATATTGTGTGTGAATCAGCAAAGAACCGTAGACACATATATACTATAAAAGATACAGCATATATCATCTCCTTCCATTTTGGATTTTTCGTCGGGACTCGAACTTGAATTCATTAGAACATTTCATTATCAGGACTTCTAAAATTGAATTCGTTGATTATTCTTGGATTAGTTTTGGATTTGATTCTTAAAATGGAGCCCCGAGTGGCCGAGTGGTCTAAAGCGCTCTCCGTTACGGATCATTGCCATCTCACCTCTGTCTGCGTGGGTTCGAGTCTCGGATTCAGCCAATGTGGGTATGTGAGAAAGCTTGCCAGTAGCTTCTCGTGGGTCTGTGGTTCTTTCTGGGGTTTTCCCGGTTCTTCCTCCACCATTAATACTGGCCGCCATGTATAGCCTATCGTGTGCTGAAAAATGGCGTTAAACCCTACAACAACAACAACAACAACGATTCTTAAAATCGTAAGTTCTTTTTTTTTTCTTCATTTTTGCATCGTTTTTCTAGGGAAATAAATTATTTGTTATATTTTTCAAAGCTTTTTGTTTTCAATCTTTCTTTTGTTACTCTTTATTAGAGCCTAAACACGTAACATACGACTGTTATATAAGTCAAGGTTGTAAATTAAAATCAGTAATAACATGGTACAAAAAGTACAAACAACAAAACAATAATACCATCATTTCAATTATTTTGGAATTCATTATAATAAATTATCCATGGACATCTACTAGTCAGATTTTTAAAGAAAAAATATTGTATTGTCACGATCCAGGGAATTAACAGATGCCGATACTTAACACGATCGAATTGGCACATCATGGGGCTATGCGATAAGATGTTAGGTCATTAAAGAGTCAACTATGGACCGTTTTAAATTGTAATTTGTAAATGCTTTTTAAAAGTTATAAAATACCATTTTGAGTTTGTATGGAATTATTTCAATTTTGAAATGATGTCAGTTTATGAAACTAAAATACGCGGTTAAAAAATTCTGACAAAAGAAAGGAAGAATGTATACCTGGTATACCTGGGAAATATATTGATTAAAGACTCTGATTATTTAGATGCAGCTAGAACGTATTAAGACCATGTCGGTATGGATCAAAATAAAAAATAAGCATTCGTTAGATGTGACAATGTCTTTAATGGTACAATGTATATGTACTCTAAAAGTTCAGACTAGTTCAAACGAATGTCTTGAAACAGAGGGAACGATACATCTATCTTTGTGTTTAAAAAGAAGAGAGAAAAAACAGAATTCGTATAAAATAATAATTTGTTTATATTGGTGTATCGGCACGTAAATTTTAACCTTGTAACAAGTTACTCAAAATCACGTTACGACTATTTGAAATATATATTTACATTAGTGATGTGACAAGCGCTCGGAGTTTGCTTTAATACTTAAGTAAAAAATCATGCATCTGCTGTTACATATAATTATATTTTTCCATAGCTTGCATGAAAAAATAACCAAGTTACTAAATTGGATTGGAGTTAATCAAAGGTTTATTTGCGCATAGTAAACGACGATTTATTTTGATAGTATATGTATTCCCTTTTGCATTTAATGTTTTATTACATTATATACAGTATTTAAGACAACAAGGATTGTACACGTAAGTACAGGCTACTCCCTTCAAAGTCACGTGACGCGCATCAGATAAAATATATATGAATCAGGTATACATGGCATGATTAGGGATATATGGTATCATCTCTCCTTGCGATTGACCTAACACGTTTCCCCAATTTTATCGTGCATGTCATGTGTAAGCATTTTCGTCAGGTAAAAAAAAGCATATAGAGCGTATACGGTTTACCTCTACAAATGTACTTATCTATAGATAGTAAATTAATATTGAAACCATCACACGGCTGACATGCAGTTGTGTTCTCATATACCAAAGTGTGACTATAGAGGATAGGACATTTTCTCTGACTGACCCTATATCGGATGCTTTTCACAATACGCCGTGTTTTCATAATTTCTTCCCTTGTAATAGCAATCCGCTTTGGCTATATTTTATTTAATCCTTCATTTAACTAATGTATGGGAGACATTAATTCCACAAAATAAAACACGATTTGACCTGATTAAGACATTTTGATTTTTTTCAATACAAATTTCTGCAAGTTTATAACCCGAACATTTCCAGAATCTCATAATTCTCTTTAATAGACATAATAAAAATCCATAGCCATTCTAATGTTTGGGAAGACAGAGTCAAAAAACGGTGAACATTTAACTGAAGGGAATGTAATTGTGTCTGGAATTGACCTTACTCGTGTTGATAGATCGCTCCGTCTACCAAATAACGTGACATGACTCCACACTAACCTGCAACAAACACGCAGCATTTGGCAAAAAATATGTTTCAGCTGAAGTAATATGTTTATTTAAAATGATTTGTATTATTCTCAAAAATATGAAATTTCAAAGTTACATACATAATACTGCAATAGACAATATTTATAATAATAGTTCAAGTTCGTATAGTAATAACCTTTGTGTTTTATTTCAGTAAATAATAAAAATAAATTTTAAAGCTGCTCAAGAACTTATTCATGTACAAGAAAATTCACTCCAAAGGATGCTAATGTATTTAGTATATAACTTTATCTTTATTAACTTTATCTGGCTTACGTTCATGCTGCATTGGAAGTAAATGAATTAAAAATTAATAACAAAATCGTTAAAAAAAATATTTTTTTTTATAAGACTACTGTTGTACATAGCAATTGCATGCTTAATATATCGTACGATAATTATCTGAAACCATTGTTGTTGTATTTCTTTATTGTTACATTGTATGCCCACCCCTCCTTCAGCCCAGTGAGATAGTAAAGAGTCACTCAATTGTCTGAAAGATTGAGACGATAAATTATTACTTTTGGGACAAGCCAACATTAAAGTGTAAATTTTCAAACTTCAAAATAATGCTGTCTTGGATTCAATGATTCATATACAAGAAAAACAAGATAAACCAAAGCCGAAAAGTTGGGGTGTTCTCCACCCATATTCTAGAAATAGTTATTTTTACATATATTTTTCAATTTCAATTCATTTTTTTTTTCCTTCGACGGGACATGCTTTTCCATACACTTTTGTGCAAACAAACATGTAATTGTCATCATTTATTTCCATATTCAGCTGGTCGTACAGGCGACCACAAAAAATGTCTTTATCCATCGAAGTTTTGTCTATGTTTCGGGAACGGAATATATCTTATTCCTCCATTTAGACGATCTGAATATCGACAGTCAGAACTACAAGGCTTCATCTGCCTTCTTATCGATCACGAAATCAATAAATCATCGGCAATAATTGTAAATACTTATCATAATCAATTCGTTATTGCTACATGCAGCTTGTAGGAGGAAAATGGTGGACGTAAGCAATGTCTGGAGGTGTGTCTAATTTACGCTCGCTGATTGGTTAATTGAACAGCATGATTGACAAGTAGCGATACGTCGGTTGAAGCACCTCTACCACGCTAAATCTCCATCCTAACTTTGCCTGGAAGGAATTGCTTATCTGGTAGTTTTTTACGTGTAGTTTTACCAATATTTATTTTTAATTTAGTTCAAAAAATGTAATAGTCTATTTGGGAAATTATGTTTGCAATATTGTCTCGTTTATTTAATACACACAGTTTCATTTAAAGCAATAAGTAAATAAATAAATAAATAAATAAATATATAAGAAATAAATAAATAAGACAAATGTATCAGTCTGGATCGGAGTTTATTAGTATCGACCTAGGCGTGACAAGTTGTTTTTGCTTATTGCGAAATATCAGCTAGATTTAGCAACAGAGTAAGTACGCTGGTTCATGATGGGTGTGCATGAGTTTTCTATACGATCTTTCAGTCAACAATCACATCCAATGCAACTTCTCTTATTTTTTTGTACAGAAAACGGTTTTAGTGCACACAGTTGTTCGTGCTATAGTGGTTGTTCTAGTAGTCAGTGTGGTGGTTGGCAATGGTTGTAGTGGGCTCTGTTGTGGTAGTTAAGGTGACAGCATAGTTGTTGACAACCTTATCCAGTGATTGGTCATCATACGCAATATCATTAAGAATGGACTGAACATGTTTTCTGGACCTTGTAAAAGAAAATCAAGAAAGAAAAGGCGACGATAGAGAAACTGATACTAATCAATATTATGTCATGTAAAATTGTGAAAATAAACTGAAAGGAGAAGTTTCTTCTAGAATTCTGCAATTTCATGGCTTATAAATGAAGATGCTGGTGCATCATTTGTAAATGTGTGTGTGTGTGGGGGTGTCTGTGTGTGTGTGTGTTTGGGGTTTGTTTGTTGTTTTTCTGTTTGTTTATTGAGTGTTTCGTTTTTGGGGGTGTTATAGATCTAATATCTAAGAATAAAAGCACTGCACGATGATGCTTACCCCGTGCGGCGTTCCCTGGCATGGGGAATGATCCAACACTTTCAAAAGGGTTCCACTGCAACCCGTTGATGTCTGGCACAGAATTCCCCTGTAACACATATCATCTCCCTGGAGATTGAAATTTCGTGAAATTATTCAATGCAAAACTATATATCTTCTGTATCTTCTTTATTACATTTCATTATTGTAGTTCTTTGTATTCGCATGCGTTGTAATATATCTACATTTTCCTCGCTTACAGGGTTATTGATCAGTATGGTTCTCACTAAACAATATTAGAAATAATTCAATACTTTTAGAAAACAGGTAATCTAGTCTTGCACACTGATAAGGTACAAATATAATTTCATCAACACAGATTTAACATATACCAGCATTAGGAAGTAATGAAAATGGTGTACTTAGGTGAATAAATAAAATTGCTCTGTATCGAACGTGTTATGATAATTCAGTCGTTTGTCCTTTAAAACTGCTAGTGCTAAATTATATCCAATAGGTAAGGGCACTCTTGGGCGTAGACAAAACGTGTTACAATACACACCTCTCCAATAATGTGTGAAAACACAGCCTATCGCTATATTGGACTTCTACAAATCAACAATAAGAAACTGATTTTTTCTCCAAACAGGTGTCTCCTGGATTGACTCTTGGCAGCACATTATTGAGTTGACATAATGTAGCTGACCATTAATTGCCAGTAGTTTTTGCGGATATTACTGTTTCCTTATTACATTAGACTAATTTACCTTAAGACTCGTTCTATGCTAGAAACAGCTATAATGATTCAGCATTACGCAGATGGCATCGTGAACAACATATTGCCTGTAAAAGCTCTTTGATCCTGAGCAGCCTTGTTTCAGCTGTTTTGTAGGGTCACCTTGTAGTCACAGTTTGAAGACAGGTGAACATATAAAGAATTACATGGTTTTATAGATGCTAATTCAAGCGCCAAAACGTTTGATACATGTAGTTAATTTGGAAAATGTTTAGAAAGCACAATAAAATCAAGAAGAAACAAAAAAAAAAGAAAGAAGTACCTTCAGTCCCTTTATTCTAAACGAAGGTTTAGCGTCATCGTGAGAATAGTTTGTGTCACAGATGTATGACCAAATTATCCGTCAAAAATCAAGAAATAGTATCTCTGTGCTTTTAACAGCTATCGCTGTTTACGCTAATCAATTATTTCCATAATTTCTCTTGCCATATCAACAAGGAAGGGAATATGAACCTAAATCTGACACTGAATGCATAAACCTTTCAAGATTGAAACGGAAAAATTGTCGAAGCAGGTGTTGGTGATACATGCATTATTTTTCATTTCCAGCGAACTTAATCCTATATAATACATTTTACAATATTTTAATATGCTGAACCTTTACTAGCAATAGTTGACTTTGAGTTAAAATGTGAGTCTTGTACTTAATTGTTTTATAAAGTATATGTCGCTTATAAATTGTTACAAAATACTATATATGCATAAAAATTGCTACACAGTTTGATGTATGTGCTTGATGGTGTAATTATATCAATTAGACACGTCTTACTTTCCCATATAAGGACGAGCGGTATCATATGGTAGAAGACGTTCTTGTCCAAACGTACTGAGCACAAAATTTATATTTCTTGATAATAATAAGGACTGGTAGAGACCTTCCCCCACCTTGCTTGGTCAATGGGGGAAGTCATCATCATCAGCAGCAGTGCTACCATCATCATCATTACATCATTATCACCAAGCAGAAAAAAAAACTCAAGAAGAAAAACGGAAAAGTACCAAAACTAGAAAAGTAATGAGTAACAAAATAAAGAAAAGGAGCTTATTACTCGAAGGACTAAAGACTTAAAAAGACAGAAAGTAAATGAGAGTAACGGTAACAATATCTGAGAGAAGCACAGCAGAACGTAAGACGAAGGAGTAAAGAAACGAATAAAAGAAAACGGACTTACAGTGTAACATGCATACGATGCAGATCCAAAGTACAGTTGACATTGTTGATTCAAACTGAACACTTCATCACCATTAGGCTGTGATTTGTAGGCCGTATACTCCGTATCGGTGAAATTATGCTGACGTGTACATCTTTTTGACCTAGAAAAGTCCCAGAGTTATGACTATTTACATCTTTTCTTCTTATGTATGCGTGCGTGCAGATTGGATAGGATCTATAAATAGATGTTACCAAATTCTAATAATAAGAATCTGTTGACAATATGGTGTAATCTCTCATTGGCTGTTGGGGTCAGGTTTGTTCTTAGAAGAATTATTTTCCGTTGGATGGATTAGACCATGTGAACAGGTATTGTAAATGATTAGACTGAGTAGTAGTAACATCTGTTACGTGGGGGTACATTGTGATATTTAGTCCTAATAGACTATTGAAGGTGTGTATAAGGAGAGAACTAAGTAATCAAATTCATTCCTATTTTGGATTCATTACTATTTCGGATTTTTGTTTCATATGTTGAAATCAGTCTGCAGATGTGTTTAATGGTGTGTTTAGATAATTTGAGAGGAGACATTTGTGTGACTATTAATTAGAATTGCAGAGTGTTCAGTGAACTAGAATATTATTCTGATACTATTGTGAATTATCCAAAGGTGTTCTGGACAGTGCCATTGTGATACGTATATTCGAGGATCTGAAATTCATTCGGATCTTTCGATTCATTTGGACTTCAATAGAACGTTTTAGAAACATTTTTGATTCACTTCATACTGTAAATTCCTATTACTTTTGCATTTTAAAGCTTTGATAATTAAATTATTTGTTCATTTTTACAAGACTTGTTGGGTTTTGCCTCTTTTTGCTTCTTTCTGTTACTTAGATTAGGACCACAGAGTCCTAACTATATATAGTTAGGACTCTGTGGTCTTATATACAACATGAATTTAGAGTGTTGCTATAAAGCAATTGGATATGCCAATACTCAAATTGTCAGCCGCTCATGGTGCGTTAAGATGCATTTATAGCCATTGTTTCAACTGTATGCTATCAATTCTTTAGATCAATGATGAATTTCTACCAATTAATCATTGGTTACGTAGAATCAAAGCAAGAAAAAAATATTAATAATCCCAATTTAAGCACTTTCCTTTATGCTCTCTCTCTCTCTCTCTCTCTCTCTCTCTCTCTCGTGCATAAAGTATCAAATACACAGAAACAGAAATCTGGAGTGAGCGACACAAATAATTTGGGCTTGATGAAACCCTTAAAACATATCTTACCTACAAGTTCTTTTAGCGGTATGTATACACTTTCCTTGGAATTTATCTATGGTGTTCTTGGTGTCAGTGATATAAAAATACAATAGCCTGTCGACGCTATACTGTATATTTTCATTTCTTTTCTTTTGTTTATTGGGTTGTTTGTTGGTTTTTCTTGTCACAAGGCACATATATATTGTAACCTATTTAATGCTTGCGCTATTTTTTTCGTAAACTTATTTTTACCCGGTGCTATCTCAACTTTAAAGCTGCTACTGCGCGCTCACGCACACACACACACACACACACACACACTCCTGAAGGGAAGTTGTATAGCGTATGAACCAGATGAACTCTAGCTTTCACAGTTTCTCTTTGGCAATATTCCGTAATCAGATTTGTTTTAATTTTTATCTTTGTCATCATCATTATTATCATTATTATTATTGTTATTATTGTTATTATTATTATTGTTATTATTATTATTATTATTTTAAAATAAACTCGGCTTGACGAGAAAATGTGGAAATTTTTAACAGTCTGAATGTTTTTCTTGTAAGGTATCTCGTGTGAAGAAGCCCCACCTATCTTAGAAGTTTTATGATGCATTTATTTCAATAACTGTGAAATTTTTATTATGATTTATCTGAATGGAAACCATGTTAACCTGCAAAGAATACTATGAACGTCGTTTACTCAGATCTAGAGTCGCACGATTCACTGACGGACTTTTCCCCATCATATGCATTAAGTAATAGTAAATGTGTTTTACAAGAGAAAATTCCTTTTTTGTAATAAAACACGTAACACGTTTCTTTGCGAATACATACCAATCATCATACGTTTGGAGAACTACTACTAAATCTAGCCCTCCCATATAACACTATAAACTAAAAGGAACTTAAAGTTATTGCTCACCAAGGTGGCAGTCGGGCAGAGTGATTTCCCGTGATATAGGCATTGGCGGCAACACCTTTCAATATCTCGATTCATACTGGAAACAAAGGCACGTTCTCTATATGGATGTAACTGTGGGAGGCTGGGAGGTCTTATTTATGTTCTGAATGGGTAAGTATTCGAAAAGTAACATATTTTACTAGAAAAATAGTTTTTTTTTCTTTAAATACGTTACCCAATCATAATACCATAGGAGAATAGGTAAGAGGTACATCTCCTTACACGGGGATACCATCTCTGTTCCACTAAGGTTTGCGAGACAGTTTCTAGGTAACCAGACTGGGTAAAACTCATCTGTTGGGAAGTGGACTCGATGAATGAACAATGTCCCTCCTGCAAATCCAGCGGACGTCGTGAAGCCAAGTGTTATGAAGCTGTCGAACGACCTGGAAAGGTGACCTGTTGAGCCACGGCTATAGGTTCAATCAGATCGAGTTAAGCCTTTTGGAAAAAGATATCTGTGAACTCAGCTCTCCATCACGCGGCATGGATAATATCAGTCATAGAACAATTCTGATCAAAGGTGATGATGTGGCAACTGGTCTCACATCGTTAGCCGAAATGAGTAACAAATTCATCTGAGCTGGAGGTTTTCCTCGATATGCAGAGCGAACAACCCACTCATTCCAGGACTATAGGGTCTGTGCTGTAATATCCTCCTGTCCCAATTTGAGATGTAGAAACATGCGTGATCTCCGTAGACGCGACGGCTTTTTAAGATACCACTTCAAAGTTCGTATTGGAACTTGTAGGTGGCCTCTGGTGGAAGTATCCAAAGTAAACAATGATTTAATTACAAAGGTCTGGTTATCCATGGACGGAAATCTGTTCCTGGCGATGAAAGAGGGAACCGTCATGAGTGAAGCTGATCCATGTTGTTGGAACTGCATGTAACTTGGGTCCTCTTATAGGGCATGTATTTTGTTGATTATGACTGCCGTCGCTAATTTGATGACGAAGCATGTCTTGTCTGAAAGGCGAGTTAACGATGCCCTTGAAAATTGTTTAAATAGCTGTTTGGTTCACAAAGTTAGTACCCATGATAGGTTCCGTTTTGTGCACAGAGTCAACGTTTATGAAGGTGTGTAGTCAAAGTTGGAGAGGAGGTAGGATAAATCTTTATTTTGTCCTATATCCTCGATTCAATGAAGAAGAAATGCGTCAGCGATCGTGGAGGTTAACCTTTGATTGTGCTTGGTGCTTTCTTTTTCTCGTCAAGAGTCAGAGGAGGAAGTTTGTTATTTCAAGTATTGATCCCTGTTGTGATATAAGGTATTTTTGTGTATACCACTGTGTAAAATGTTTTCATTTGCCGTCGTAAGTTTTCAGAGTGGAAGGCCTTCTTGTTTGAGCGATCGTCTCCGCGACCGGTTGTGAGAACCGTTTATTTATAAGGGCCAATTAATATAGTGCACACATGCGGGTTCGGTAGCTCTGGGTTGTGGTGAAACAACTGCCCCCGTTGTTGTTTGAGTACATGAGTAAAATTGTCTTTTTCCTTGGAATTTCTGTTGTAAGATTGAGTTCGTTGATCCAGAATTCTTCCATCTGAGTGACGCAATGAGGATTATGCGACACTCCGATTCCCTTGCTTTTTTAATCAACTTTGGAATCAAAAGTTTTGGAGGGTAGGCGTATGCTTTTAGGCCGTCACATTATATGAATAGAGCGTCGACTGCCAAGGCTTTGTGATCCGGGATTGGCGAGGCAAAGGTTGGGACTTTGGTATTCTACCTTGTGGCAAATAGGTCCATCAATGTTCGGTCCCATCGGGTACATATCTGAGTGAAACCTAAGGGTAGGATAAACATTTCAGTCTGTATAAAAGTTAATTTTTCCCAGACTTAGAATCTGCTATTACATTTAGAGGTCCAGGAATATGACGAATATGGACATAGATTTGTTGTTGACAACACCACTTTAGAATATCCTACTCTAGTATGAAAAGTTCTGGGGACTTGGTTCCTCTTTGCTGTTTGAGATAAGTCAACATCGTAGAGGTCCCGGGTAGATTGAGGACCCTCTTTCAAGTCAAACAAATCCTGCCACTATTAAAAGACTTTCACACTGGCTTACATCTTTAGGATATTTATTTGTAGATGGCGGTGCTGGTGAGACCACACTCCAATGGCTTTCCGGAAAGACGGTAGTAGGTGTCCAACCACCCACTCACGCCTTATTGTAGCTGCATCCGTACAGACTGTGATCTCTGGCGGTTGTACTTGCAGAAGTATACCTGCTGTAAGTCAAGTTAGGTCGCTCAAAGTCTGAAGATGGTACCTCATATTTATGCAAATAGAGATATGTTAGTCAAGTCGACAAACGTTTGGCCTCCATTGGGACAAAATAATCATTTGTAACGATCGGATATAAAGGCGACCTACGATGATGAGATCCGCTGCCACGTTTAACAAGCCTAGAAGTTTAAAGAATTCCCGTGCAGAAATAGTAACGAAGCTACCATGTTCCTGACATATTCAATGCGTGTTCCTGAGAGAGGTGTACTTTTTTTTACCTGTGTGTTAAATTGCATACCTAGATGAAAAATCTGTTGAGATTGTATGAGGCCGGATCTGTCCTTGTTGTCGAGGAAACCCGGATTTGTAAGCAGTGTAACAAGGGTTTTCATATCGTGTTCTAATATACAACTCGCCTGATGTTTATTCAGAATGTCGTCGTGGAACTAAATGTCACCGCCTTGGAGATGGTCCGGATATGATCCATAAGACGGTTCATCAGACGATTGAAGACCCAGGGACTAATGTTGAGTCCAAATGAGAGCGCTCTGTATTGATAAATGATGTCTCTTGCAGGCAAATCGCAGGAACTTCCTGGAAGCCTTGTAAATGGGAACAAGAAACTGTGTGTCTTTTTAGTCCACATTGATTCTTAAGTCTCCCTCTTGAACGGTATTAAAAACACAACTTGGTTTTTCCATCGAGAACCAAGGATTATGATGAATTGAGTGAGGGAACTTAAGGTGAAGACAGGGCGCAAAGTAACGTCTGCCTTTGGGACCAAGAAAAGTTTGGAATAAAATATAGGGACATTTATATTTCTAACGGTTTCTACCGCAAGATTTGTTTTTGGTGTAAGGTGGTGGATTTTAATGGTTCTGTTGGAATGTTTGTAACTGATGGGAGGAGGTGTTTTGAAATAGATGCAAAGTCCTTTGGAAACCACTTGTATGGTCCATTGATCGTCGTGGAATATCTGGTCCCTGTTGAAGCCTTCTTCACTGGACCTGTGGTAAGGGTCGTGTGGAGATGATATCATGTTTTGAGAGATTGGTCGTGTGCAGAACCTTTGATGTAAACGATCGGTACTTCTGTATTTTGTCCATATTGATTCCCTAGATCCGCGGTTTTCGATGAGAAGAACTACAATAGGACATCTTGTCAGAAGTTTGCATTCGAGTCGCGTCCCTTGTTTCCTTTTGATGATTCCCAGATATAACTATGTATCGGTGTTGCGATTGAGAGGCTGGAATATGTGTCTCCTTAGTGGCTTGTTTGCATACTTCATTGATCTGGCCACTAAAACTGGATTAGAAGATAACGGTTGTGATCGTAGCTTGGCCTTACGATGATCCTTACGTAAAGCGTAGATAGATTACAGAGCATCGCGTTCTGACAACTACAATATTGCACCTGCTGTGATGGCATCGGCTAAAGTATGTTGAGCAGCTCTGTTCAAGACCCGGACCATTCTGGAGATAGACTCCCATGCATGTACTGTGGAACTGGTAGGAAGAAAAGATGAACTCTCTTCCGCCTGTTGGAAGATAGACATAGCCATCGATACCAATTTCAAAATAGAGCCCACTGCCACTTTATTGTGGACTAATTGATAAGTGTCACTGAAAGATGTTCGATCCATACGAATGGATGGCTGTAGAGTGGAACACTAAGGAGGCAAGACCTAAAGGTATCGCCAACAATTAAGAGTCCTGTGGTTGTGCTTTAAGTACCAAGGGTGTCTCTGATCGTGTAGATTTCCAGCGATTTGTAGCTGGAGAGACTTTTGTTAATTTATCCCCAAAATTTCCGCACTGAGGACATGTCATCATGTAGGCTTATGGTGTTTTCATCCTATCCTTAGTTGTGGGTTCCTGTGCTATGCACATGGTCTAATCGGTAAGACAAATAGAGCAGAACGTATAATCATGTTGTAGCTCTGCACTTGTCTCTTATAATTGAACACAGAGTTGGTGCAAAGCCATGCCATATAGTTTTACCTGGAAAATAGCAGACTAATTTAAAAAAAAACTATGAAGCGCTCAGGTGAAAACCAAACTAATTCACCACACTACTTGTGAAAGGTTCAATGACAACCAGTAGAACAATGAAGCGTGGCCTGTATGTAGCTAGCAGTTGTATTATTATATTAAGAGTTTTATATAGGTATGAGGGACTTGTGCGAACTTATAGTAAAATGTACAGGCTGAATTTATTGTGAAGTCGCTCAGGCTCCCCGGGCAAGTACCTAAGTGCATTTAAATAATTAAAGACGACAAAGTGTGGTTTAAGGCAGGATTTTGTCCACATAGAATGAAAGAAAGGTTGGAAATATAGATGGAGTATACTTTCCTTGGAAATGATAATTCTTCCAACTGGTATCAACGTTGATTCTGGCATTTGCGAGGTCTCTCGTCGTGAAAGCGTGTTTCTTGGCACGAGCAATACCAGTAACGGAGATATTCATGGGCTTTGCCGCCAATCCCTATATCAAGGGGAGATCACTCTACCCGACCGCCACGGAGGAGGGGGCAGATAACTTTTGGCTCTTTTCAGCAAAGAAATATTTTCTCGGAGGGCTGGATTTGCGAGGTAGTAGTAGATCTCCTAAAGTGTGATGACTGGGTAACTTGTGTAAACAATAAAATAACTGTACATCTACTGTACTTTACCGGAATTTTAAGAAACACCACAAACTGAATTAAATCGTACATTCAGAAGTGATGGCTGAACTAATGAGTGTTGATCCTTGAGACATCAGACGTTATATACCATCAGCAAATTTTTAAAAAAAGAACATTTAAAAAAATATATCAACTTTCTCTGATTAATATCGCAAATAATCATTTTATCATCTTGTCTTCACGGTAACACAGTATTATATATTCATCGAAAACTCAAAACGTGCAATTATATTAGGAACACCGTATATACTTTACAAGCAAATCTGCAACACGTTTTAGTTCAAAACGATACATTACCCCAGGTAAAACAGGAAGTTTCTCATGGATGTTATGCTGCATGAGGAAAACGTGTGTTGGATTCTTGCCGTTGTTGCATTAGCTGTATAAGGAGATGTGATCATGACGTGCCCCTTCGAACAGGAACCAGTTTTAGGATCATGATTTGCCGCAAGACTGAAATATATAAATAAACAAACATATAAATATATTAAAATAAATAAATAAATATTTTCTATACGACCTGAAATATTCGAACAAATGAATTTGGCAACAAAAGATTTAAAATTCAAAGCATTGAAAAGTTTTAAAATTCTACGTCAATTCTACTAAATAATTTCTTTTAAAATATAATCCTTCTCGTAGGTTTTGTGTAAAACTTTATGTTCATTTTTGGTGGGACATGCTAAAATAATAATCATGCATTTTGCTGTGTAAATGTTTGCCTAAGCGCTACAGAAAGAATTTAACCCGCTGATTCGATATTAAGGTTCAAAGTTTTCTCTCGCACCATGGCAAATGTTTGTAGAAAGCAAACTATACATGATCCCTATCTTCAGAATTACAGTCCTTTCATGAATCGTTAAGGGTGTTATCTGCTGTAAAATCACGGTTTCCTGCGCAACTTTTAAGACAAGAGCAGAACTCATAATATGTCGTCAATGTGGCCTCACTTTTGAGCTCATTGTTCATTAGCACCATCTAGTGCTTAAGAGATTGGATCAAAGATGACGTGGCTATACCTTGAGAATTTCATTAAATAGTCAAGGCTAAAAACTTTATATTTATAGTCTTTTCATAATCGCAATAAAAGAAAGAAAATCAGTATAAATCAGTGAAATGTATAGAGCATCTTGGAAAATCATTATCTATTTAGGGACTGCCATAAATCAACCAGACAAGAACTCTGCTACTGAGTTATTAAGGGATCAAAATAATGTTGTCTTAATTGACACATTCACACCTGCATTCGTCTTTCTCGATATTTTGTTAACGTCAAGATACGGTGTTCAAATGTTGCAAAATACTTGCTCGGCTATTACGTTATACAAAATTGGTTTTGGGATCTGATTCTTACTGTTTTCACTGTAATATATGTAGAATGGTGTGGCGCAAAAAAATTACTGCCAACCCAGATTTTGTTTTAAGAATTGTATTGCCTAGACCCTTTAATTTGAAAAAAATTATCCCCTTCCAAAATGAGTTCACCCTCCAGCATTTTGCCTGAGATCATCCTCAGAATATAATCCCATCTTTCCATGTTGATTCTTAATGGCCCATATATTCTCGAAGTCTTATGTCTCTTTTTGATCTTGAATGTCGAAAATATGGGTTTAGTTCTGATGTAAAAGAGGACTGAGAAAAGAGACACGCGCTTCAATATTCGTCTGACAGAAATAAACCACTATATAATATAGATTAGTACTTTTTGTTAAACAACAGCAACAAAAACAAACTAAAAACCAATAACAACTGCAACATCAACACCAGAACAAACATTACATCAGAAAGGCGCTAATACTTCAAAACCTATGCAACGAGCCCGAAAAGATGCTTACAAATGACCCAGCTCGTGAACGGCAGTCAGAACGAGACGGCTACCTCTGTCTTCAATAATAGAAGCATGATAATAGGAATCCGAGAAGCACGCGGCGGAAAACCAGGTTCTCCCTGCAAAGCAAGCGTTACCACTTAATATAAGGATATATGAAGTATGTCTAAGCTTACTATACGATATAAATATGACTCAAAGCAAAAGCTTTAATTAATGTTTCGTTCTGCTGATTCAACTAGTAATGACTGAACCCGTCCAGCAATCAAAGTTATTTAACATTCTCTCGCTTTTAAAACTTTTGTGGCACATGTACAGCCAATGGTCCAAAGTAGCTAACTATACCCGTGTTATTATCATCATGATATCGTATACACTTCGTAGACTGGGCGATGGCCAATAGCTTACTGGATAAGTTAACCGACGAATCGCTTGATTGGTGTTGGATAGCACGTTAATAAATGATAGATTACATCGTGATGTTGCAACGGCCGTTATTGGAAAAGATCTTTATCAATCACTGTGTTTATATCCAGTTATTGTCTGAGGACACAACGAGGCCTCAGAGCCGTCCTGGTTTGAACAGAATTCTAACCTGCACCTTCTAGTCGGCAGTCCAGTACACTAACCACTTAGCCACAGAGGCTGATTGTAATTACACACTTATGATTACATTTTAACATGGTCAAAAAATAATGGATATAGAGAGTGGAGGGAGTGTTTAGAAAAGAAACTAAACAATCAATGCTTGTATAATTTATTTGTTTATTTGAGAGCAAACTGTCTACATAGTTCAGATATATCATTCGTCTTACTGTTACAAATGCGTTATACTTTTGCTTTAAAATTCAAACACTTCCATATGAACCTAATATATATATATATATATATATATATTATACGAACCCACAGCAGTTCCTTGAAACTTCTTCCTGCAAAGACAGAGAGGAAAATAATGTGCCTGATATGTATTTTCAATATTTAAGTCAGACTACGCCAAACACTGCCAAAGTCATACGTAAAAAGAACATGTTACCATTGTTAGCCCAACAATGACACTTTTATCTCCATCGAAGATGTAAATTGTGACATTATTAAGATATCAGTCTTTGGGCATATTTAGAATTCTAAGCCAACATTTTAAATTAGGTTTATATCTTATATTCTGCATGCTAATTTTTCCTGGTTCATTATACACGAATGCATACGAAGCAGACTTAGATACACCAAGAATATATTTGCAAAATGAAAAATGAACTTGTTCAGTATCGTTGGCCTCATATAACACACAAAACTCAGCAACATAACTAAGAGTCTAACACACGAATCAATCCATTACAGGCATTTTGCCATGTTTTGAAAGACATTGCTTCAATATATACATAGCCTTAAATGATTACAAAAATATAGTTTTCTGGCTCATATACTGGGCCTTTATTTAATAAAAATATGCATACTAGATAATTGTAATAGGATTCAATTTGTATCTCTGTAGGGCCTGATTACCACTTTTCATAACTTTTGAGATAGCAGCCTTTGCGAAATGCAAGACATCATGTTTTGTTTTTGTTGGAGGTTTTCTGTTTTTTATGTTCACTTTTAATTATCAATTTAAACAAAACCTATGCTGTCTATTGAGCGTATTTTGCAACTAGTTGGCAGTGTAACAAAGACAATTATATAGACTGCATACAACAGTATCAATACTAGTAGCAATACTTCAAAGGTTTTACCGAACCGTCCCTGTTTCCGTCCGCTAATAAGGGTTTTGGTCCGTTCAAACATAAAGGAAAGAGTAAAGGCGATAAAACACAACCTTACCATACGCCCCACATGAGAATTAAATGCATCGGCAATAAAATTGTTTGACATACCACATGTTTATACAACATCATAAAGTGTCTTAATAATTCTATTAAAAAAATCACTAATAGTTTCACGAACTAGCTTTTAGTATGGCAAACTTCTCTTTGAGAAGCCCTTTCATATTCTATAAATACTGCATAGAATATTCCCATATGTTTGATAAAAGATGTAAAGATTACAGTATATAATATGAACATATTATCTACTGTTGAATTACTCACTTAAAATCTTGCCTGATCCTCGCTAACTAATTCACTGTCGTCCACCCGTTCATTTATCCTGTTATTTAGCATCGATAAAACTTATTTGCTTAGTACAGGTAGTAAACGAATGCCTCTGTGGTTGGAAAGTTCATTTGCATTAAACTTCTTCAGACTTGTAATACGATTCCATTGTCTTAAAACAAGCAATGGAGAAGAGTGAGAAGCAACAAATTTAACAAATATTTTTCCAAAAGAATACAAAGTAAAAATCTAAAACATGGGAACTTTCGGTATTACGAATTAAATCCCCAATAATTATAAACTTACAAGCAGAAGTCCTAATGATTAAAGTTCTGAATAAATTTTAGTAGAAATCTAAATTAAATCAGACGATTGAAGTGTTGATATGCCTGTCGTGGCCCGTATAGTGGCGATATGCCAACAGTCTTTTGTTGGATCACAATAATATAATCCAAGAATATATCCTTTTTTTTGAAATTTCACTATAAATTCAAGTCTCTAATTCCAATATGATACAGTTCAGATCTTAAAGCACAAATGAATAATTTCAAGAAAAAAGCAAGATTATATGGTCCTCTACTTGATCTCAGGTCACAATTAACATTCTAAACAAACTATTACTGAATGGAAAATAACCTTATTGAAGGTTTCTAATGTTTGCTCGATATAATAATTATAATAACGCATAGTATACATAATGCCTTGACTCAGGCTAAGATAATAATTCTAATAGATAACCCATTCAGTTAAAAATGTTTTAGCTGTGTATTAGATGTTTAAAGATTTTTTTATATCAGTGATTCAGGTCAAGTAGAAAATTAACTTGAATTTGGACAAGATCAAATCCGACACCCAATGTTACATTATCAGTAGCATATAATGAAATATGCTTGCTTATAAAGACCGCAACTAACAAACAATGCAAATTAAATATGCATAACGATAGGTATAATGATATCCGGTGACCTATACTCTAGATAATATCCAGTACCTAATGGTTTATTCAATAATATTGTTAATATTGGTGAAATTATGTTGCTCGTACATTTAAAGAAATCGCTTAAAAAAAAAACACATCTAATCACCCAGGTTTTTCATGTTTCAATTTACTCAGTGATAGGCACATTCCTCTCCAGTGTTTATTCTTTCTATAATATCATGAGCTATTTCAACGTTTAGCAAGTTCCTGTAAGAGATCAAATGAACTGGAAAAATTAAGGAGTTCTGTAAAATGTTCATGCTAAGGTGTAGATTGATATTGCTTTGTGCACAAGTACTCGGAGTCTTTTGAACGCGTAAGAAATGTTGTTTAATTTAAAACATAATGCAGATAAAAGACTGTTTTGACATTTTTGTTATCATGCTGATTTTCCTTGTTTCTTGTAAGAGCAATACAGATATTTCCATAGAACTTATGATCTTTTAGAGGCTATAAAATATCTGTAACACCAAGTAGTAGTAGTGTGTGATTAGAATTTTTAACGTAGCTTTAACAATTTTGCAGTCATATCGCTACCATGTCTGCAGTGTGGCAGTTCAATGTAATGTTTAGCACTGGGGCATCATGCCGCAGACATGTAGCATGATGTCCCACCCAGTCACATTATCCTGCCGCCAGGCCGACCAGTCCTAACACTAACATCTTAATGCTGAGCGAGTAGCGAGGCAGCTGTTAGTACCATTTTTGTAAGTCTTTGGATTGACTCGGCTGGGGTTTGAACCCACGACCTCCCTCTTCCGAGGCGGACGCTCTAACCACTAGGCCACCGGAGCGGTCGAGTAGTATTAATAATAATAATAATAATAATTATAAAGACGTTCTACTCATCTCTGTGGCATAATAAACGGAACCTGTATCTGTGTTAATTCGAACGATTTCAGTAATATATTCGTCCAGTATTCCGTCAAGCGATTTAGCATCATCGTCAAGAATGTTCTTCAGGTAGATACATTATTATACCTTTCAATGTAATTGTTAAGCAAATATCGACATCATTGTTATGTCAGTCACATTATTGTTAAGAGGGAGAGTTATAAGCAACTTCCATACATGGTGTGTATAATTTGTAAACAGGAATTAAATTAACTTAGGTCAGCGTTATATGCTTGGCTCTTGTTTTCCACCAATCAAATTAATCGATATCGTTATTTATTACTTAGTTGTTTATAAAGCACATGAAACGCAACAGAGAGCAGTTTAAATACTCACTTTGTGATTGCCATGGCATGGTCGTACTGGAGGTTGTTAGTAATACTAGAGTTCTTTTGAAAAGCTGAAAATTCGTTTAAAGCTTCAGATGAATTGAGGTTTCCGCTGGAATCTTCGGCTTTGTATGACCACGGTGCACTAACGGCATCCTGAGAAATAGAAGCGCAGTATTTGTATCATCCTCTTTACGTCTTTACGTTGCACAATAATTCAGCAAGGTGTGTTGTAAGAATGGTACGGGACAGTTTGTAAATCAGCGTCATGATAGGCACAGCAATGAATGAAAATAAATCATCTTTATGATAGACAGAGCAATGAATGAAAATTACTCATCGTTATGATACAATTATTAAAATAACGAAAATTACCATTATAAAAATGCAACTTTGGCAGTTTTCTCGTAATGTACAATATGTTACATTGTGTATATTTTGTTGCAAATACACATACATACATATATATATATATATATATATATATATATATATATATATATATATATATATATATATATATAATTTTTGGATATGACTTAATTTTAGGATATTATTTAGCCACAGAAATCCGCCATGTATATTTCTAACCTGCAGAAAACAGATGCATAAACATCATCCTATATATATATATATATATATATATATATATATATATATATATATATATATATATATATATATATATATATATATGAAACAAGAGGAAAGCTTATAAACAATTAAACTCAATCAATATTGACACAAAGAAGAACAGCGGGGAAAAATTCACAAAGACTGTGCAGACTCAGAATATACAAATGGAGACAGGCAGAATGGCTTACCAAAGCTACGTTAACTCCTTTTAAGTATAATCCAATGTCGATTCCAGTGATATTTGTATATTTCACTTGTTGATATTCAAGATCCATCTTGTTACGCCATCACAACAGAGGGGAGAAAAAAAAAATAAAGAAAAAAAAATATATATATTTTATATATATATATATATATATATATATATATATATATATATATATATATATATATATATATATCCGAAAATATGATAAAAATCATAAATTTGCTAAATAGAGTTATGTATCGCATATTAATGATACATTTGCTACATCATATATCACTGATACAACTGTATTTCATGATGATACATTTGCTACATCATATATCACTGATACAACTGTATTTCATGAATCAAGGAATACGTCAAAATACCTGACAATGAAGGTGTAAAACAATAACCGATAGGAAGAGAGCATTTAATTTGACAGTAAAAGTGACTTTAAACAGCAAACAGGAAGAGAGGCAACAGGTGAAAATACAAGTGTAAGACAAATGCAGACAGGAAGAGAGGCAAACGTAAATAATATAGTAGGTCCAATCAGTTTTTAAATAGTAGTAAAAGTATAGAGAATTTACTCAAAATCGTGCTTTTTTCAAATGTCAGAAAATTTCCCATCCTCAGCGCAAGTATTGAGATGAAATTTTGGAAAATAGTTCTACGTCACTGTGACGTTTGTTCGGCACGATCATAACTCACCTTTTAAAAAGTCCTATCTTAATAATTCAATTCTTAAAATGACGTTGATATCAGTTAACAATTTGGTAAATTTTGTATATTTTTGCGAGAAACATATTAGTTACCCATACCAAATACTTCAATGATGATGTTTGTTTTCAATACATGATTTCGGATGTTAAAAATTGGTAGTGCCATCACCAACTTTTAGTGTAACTTTTCTCACCCTTGCGACAGAGAAATCTAGCTGTTTTGCTAAACTCACTTTTCTTATCTCAGTCTAGTAATCTCAGACCAGTCGTCACAGTCAAGGTGCCCACGCGCTCAAAACTACTTTAAAAAAAGAAACTCTTGTTGTCTTCTGCTGTGCCTGACGTAGTTGCTTTAAAATCAAACAACAACAACAACAACAAATATATAACAAAAACATTGGAACTTAAGGTCAATCCATCTCTGAGAACACACCATACAAAGACATTTCGATATAGACAAAGACACACAAGCATGATATGTCGAGCTTTTTGGTATTATGCTAGTTCGTTCCACACTGCGTGGTCAGTTTTATCCTATATGCAGGCCTAGCTCAGTACATTTTCAGGTCAGCGTCATTAAATGTATACAAAGCTACCTGACTAATTTTAAATACTTCGTGTGAAACAAATTATATACTGTTAGCAATATTTAATGACGCTGACCTTAAAATATAATGTTCTACAGATAGGATAAAGTTCACAATGCTGTGTGAAATGAACTTTGATAGAAAACACTGATCCATGCACATATACTATAGATCTATACACTTCATAGCCTCCCAATTCTCATAACAACTACGGAAAACTTGCTTTATTCTAATTTTGTTAAGCTTCTTCATTGTGACCCAGCTGAACCAAAAATATACCTACAATATATGATGACAAATAATGCACTTACCAGCCAGAAGTAATCATTTATCCATCAACACGTTAATCCATAAACCAATTTCTCAGTAGCATTTGCCATATTTCCAAGACGGAAAAAATGTTCAGTGAATCCGTGAACTTGAAAGTGTAGCACATGGTTATACGCTAGGGTCCGTATTTGGAGGGTCTTTTATACACGGGGATAATTTTATCAATCAATACTAAGGAAAGCACAAGTATGTCACAAAGAGTTTCACCTCCTCCAAAGAAAAGGAGAGATATATACGATAGTGACACAGATCACTAATAACCCATGAATAATCCAATGCAACATGTTACCCTTCGTTACAGCTTGTACTAAGTATAACTACAGTATATCTGAATACCCGGTATCGTTTCGTTATTTCCAATATCCCTTTTCATAATTGGAGCTGATACAAATGAAACAGTTTCTTGTAATAAATATGAATTATTTCAGTTTTATATAACATCCATTTAATAAAAATGTGATAATACCTCATAACTATGCCAAATTTTATGATGTTATTTTTCTTTGCTCACGCGTATAATCTGTGTACTTCCGATGAAACAGTCGCACCACAGCCCTCATTAACAAATTTGTATTAATATGCCGCATGTAAACATTTGCACGTGAACAATATTATACTAGAGAAGAGTTCTTTTACTTTAAAGGAAAATGTTGGGTGATAAACATAATCTACGTTGGGGTTTGGACCGATGCAAGGAAATTCCAGTCGCGGGGTTACATTATATATCTCCCCACTAATCAAGCATCGTGTGACTACAGTTAATGTAACCCCTTGACTGG
Source organism: Sinohyriopsis cumingii (assembly GCA_028554795.2). Taxonomy (NCBI): domain Eukaryota; kingdom Metazoa; phylum Mollusca; class Bivalvia; order Unionida; family Unionidae; genus Sinohyriopsis; species Sinohyriopsis cumingii. The sequence goes on along the minus strand of CM068842.1, from coordinate 52,978,035 downwards.
GATTACCTTGTCTCGGTCCAAACCCCAACATAGATTCTATATACCTCATTACAGATTAATCCGTAGTACTGCTGGATCATCGCCAAGGCTGTAGCCATGCTGCCATACAAAGCTAGAAAACTAGAAATTATGATGAGAGTGCATTTATGTATCACAAGGATCCTTCAGTATGATTACAGGCAGCATATAAGTAACCGCCATTTTGGTCTACCAGTCATTAAAAGGCCACCAGATTCCAAGCAAATCCTAAATTTCCCATTGTGAATCCTTCCACACAAATTACATTGTTAATAACACTCTAATTATGATTCTACAATTGTATTATTATTATTATTATTATTATTATTATTATTATTATTATTATTATCATCATCGTCATCATCATCATCATGATTATTATTATTATTATTATTATTATTATTATTATTATTATTATTATTGTCGTTATTGTTATTACTGTTATTAATATTATTAAAATCATCATGGTGAATATAATTAACCAAATAATTCATTAATTAATGCTAAAATTATTATAAGTAGTAGTAGTTTTAGCGGTAGTATCAACACATATAATTTTCAATATTGTTGCTATTTTCTCTAAATTTAACTAATGAAGACTAACATAGTTAAAGAACTATCTGGTATAGGAGGCATTGTACATTGTAATACCTTTGGTAGATTGATTCATCCGTGTATATATAAAGTTCAATTATGTCTACACCAGCTGGTATCTCTCGCTTCACTCGACCAGGTTTGTCGTCAGTACGGAAATTTATGTTCTGGTTTCCAAATTTTGGACCCGATGACTGTAGGTCTGAATAATAATAATAATAATAATAATGTTTGGTTTGTAGCATAGGCATTGACCCAATTTACATGCATGTATTAAAAATATTGTACTACCATAAAACATAACGATTCTAGGATTAACACATTGATTCTCTCCCTTTTACAGATTTTACAAGATAAATAGCAAAATTATGAAGAATAATAATAAATTTATTTTTTTTTTGGGGGGGGGAAGGGGCAAAGTTATAAAACTTGGTGTTATTTGCATAACAATGAACGTACGAAAATACATATGCCTGTCTCAAAATATCAAACATGGGACATTTAGCAGCACAGTGAAACTCATCCTCTGTATCTATCCCAAACGACAAAACTTTCAACATAGTTTTATACCTATATTTGCCGTTATGGGGAAAGCACCCATTTCTGAACGTGCATAGCAAGTTGACATTTTAGGAAGAGTTCAAATAATCTATATAGTATTGAGAACTCACATTGTTTCTGATCTTATTATAAAATCGTAATTTATCCATTGAATTTAACTTTCCATTTAGTTCGTGCTGAACAATATCTTTACAAAGTTCTTTAAATATAATGAAAAAGAGTTTCTCATCACTCAGACCTGCTTAACCCAAACTTCTCCAATTCCGTATGAAAATAATAGATTCTTAACTTTATTGACCCTAGAGTCACAAAGTTTGACCCAAGTCAATTGTAGGTCATAGCCATGTTTTGGGAATCTGTCTCCAATAATGTTTAATAATTGAACCAGAACTTAGGAATTCTCATATATCTTACTAATTGTATTGGCATCCTATCTAACTCATTAGCCTATAGATAAAATCGTTTGGTGTGTGTGTTTTGTAATGCCAAAAATATAGTTTCTTAATGACGTATGTAAAGGTTCTTGTCAATTACTTTGTGGAAACCCCAAACTTCTTATTTAGGAAAGATATATCAAGATGATAATTTCTTTTATACCTAGTTGATCTTTTATTATTTAGGAATACTTTTTACAGCAAGTTGATCTTTATCAATAATTCATGTGATGCTTTCAGAACAGATTTATATACCTATTTTTAATTTAACTAACTTCACAAATTGTCTTTCAGTGCACGAAGCCAAATACATGATTTGGTTGTCAAAATGGATCATTCCTATTTTGGGTTATTGTAGTGAATTTAGTCATAATAATGTTGTTGATCGAGTTCGTTTGGAGTTTTTAAAATCGTTATTGGGGCTTAAAAAATAACATAAACTAAAATGACTTTGGGTATGGGAATTGGGCACAACGTCTCTGATATCAAGGTTTTATGTTCAAAGTGTCAAATATAAAATAAAATCATTGCAGCCTTATGAAAATAAATGTGTGCAACTTGTATAAATATCGTTATTAAATCGTTAAAATTTATTCGAAATTAAAGTTGGAGACCTTGATATGGAATATTTCATCTGCTCCTGGTTTTTACGAGGTATGACCAGACCAAAGCGGATTATTCTGTCTAACACTTCTGACACAAAACAATAATGACCATTTATTCAAAATTGTCATAGTTGACTTGAAAATTCCAGTACAGCATCATCTTATAAATTCATTTATATTTTTTTTAATTCGGCCTTATCTAACTATAACACTATACACAGGTAATACATGCTGTTCATAATTTATCCGAATGCATTGGACAAAGTAGTTTTTGTTTACTCTATCACATCCAGCAGATTCAAAAGATCGTTTATTTTATAATATAACGTTTCATTGTTTTTATCACCTTTTCTCTAAACTGGGTTTAATAGTCCATTAGGACTAATGCTATTCGTAAGACTTCTTCTCAGGCTAAGGGTAGGTGTAATGCATAAATGAGGGCGCACTGCATGTACTTAACAAATGAAGGTAGCAGACTTACTTATTTTTTTTTAAGATATCTTGTGCACATACAACAGGCAATTCAAACCGCTCTGGTGGCCTAGTGGTTAAAGCATCCGCCTCGGAAGCGGGAAGTCGCGGGTTCGAATCACGGCAGAGTCATATCAAAGACTTATAAAAATGCTACTACAAGCTGCCTCGCTTGGAGCTCAGCCTTCAGAGGTTAGTGTTAGGAATAGTCGGCCTGGTGTCAGGATAATGCGACTGGGTGGGACTTGATGCTACATGTCTTCTGCATGATGCCCCAGTGCTAAACATCACTATAAACTGTCACAATGCAGACATCGTAGCGATATGAAACAATTGTTTAAGTTACGTTAAAACTCCGAAAGACACACATTTAAAATATGCAACAATTTATATGTCCATATAAGCAAATATATCTTCGAAAGCACTTAATTAAATGTGCTGGTTGCACAATATTGTAAAGCAGAATTTCAAACAGAACATTAGGAAAAGAAGGACAGAAAAAGAGAGTAGTTATTTATGTATATGAATATATTTCAAATCAAATGTCAGTGTTAGAGAAGAACGCTGATAGAGAAGAAGATATAATATTGATGAGAGTACCAGGTATTTGTTGTGAATCTCCGTGCATGTCGGTGTCTCCATTATCTCGACGTATTTCAGTCACAATGTGTGTTGCTTCCAAGAGTTCGCCGGTTGGCTCAAGCCGATATTTTTTGCCGTTTAGCATAAATGTACCAACCTAAAGTACAAATATCATAGCACGTCAACAAGAAGAATATATAATAAGATGTGTCATGCTGTAATATGGCATATATTGACAATCATAATGGAAAGCACCCTTACAACGCTAATCAGTCCTGAAATGAAAGGCGCAGGTCTTGAGTGACAACGGTCAGTTTTATGCACTCGCATTCTCTTTGCATACATACATACATACATACATACATACATACATATATACATACATACATACAAACACACATACATACATACACACATACATACATACATACATACAACATACATACATACATACATACAATGATACATACATACATACATACATACATACATACATACATACATACATACATACGTAGGTACGTACATACATACATACATACAAACGTACATACATACATACATACATACATACATTAGTGTATGCTTGAAAACGACCCTGACATAAAGTTATAAGTTCAAACACCAAAACTACAACGTTTCTTGAATTTCTTATAAGAAGCCATTTTAGTCCAAGCTAAAACACAAAGTTTTATCGGTTTATCAATCTTTTTCTCATCACTTTTGATATAAAAATACCGGTTGACATATCCATCCCAGCGTTTTACATTTCACCATCACCGCAGCTTTTGTCTTCGTATCTTGGTAGTAACCGTACATCTGCAAGATAAATATGTTCATCAGTAAATATAATCGACTCAACGCGTATTGTTTTATCGCATTTACCCGCATATAATTCGACCAGTATTAACCAGGTGTGGAACTTACAGTGCCAACCATTGACCTGTTAGTACAGCATATGATGGCAGAACAGACATTGACTCAACGCGTATTGCTTTATCGCATTTACCCGTATATAATTCGACCAGTATTAACCAGGTGTGGAACTTACAGTGCCAACCATTGACCTGTTAGTACAGCATATGATGGCAGAACAGACACTGAGACTACTAATTTCTGAGCACGAGTTTCATATATAGATGTTGATCACATGACGTCATCACGTTTGACACTCTCAGATAATCGGTCATCTATGTGAGCAAGTTTGGTCAAATGAGTTAGTGTTGTGCGTGTATTCATCCGTTGACACAAACGATTTGTCCTAAAATATGGCAGGTCAAAGCAAAAAGGTGACACAACGGACACAAACAAAGTGGATTATATAGATACACAGGACTTGATAACCCGAGAAAAGTACACAAAAACTGGTGAAACTTTGTGGAAATTGTCCGTACAAAATACCAGCTTCAGAATGGCACATTAACGTTTCAGATTTGCTGGACATTTTGTATCCCGTCATAGTGAATAGATCGAAACTCTGCAGGACTTAAAGGTACACAAATCACTTGAATCATACAAATCTTTCCTTTATGGATGAGTTAAAGAGGTTTGACAGCGAGTTGAAAATGGACATTGTTTGGTGACCGGTTGTGTAAATACAACTGTGTTTCTTTAGATCAAAATGCCAACAGTTTGTCAGTAATTTGTTTTTTATATTGATGATTTTTCATAACTTAGAATTTGATTGCAGGATGGCCAATCATGCTAGAAACAGCAAATGCAATTGTATTCCTACCACCATAAAATGAAGGTGTAGTATAGACTTCTTTTGAGTTTAAAGTAAATTTTCAAACACCGTATGCAGTAGCTATTTATGACTAACAGTGCACATGAATAGTAATCGAAACGAAACAAAAACAAACTATGCAAGCGAATGTCACTCTCGTTTTGTTGACTAAGTATTATACTTTAATAAATAGTTAAATTAGTTGCTCCAGCTCTTATAATAGTTTGTTAGTAAAACTGGTACAGTGCATTTCTTTCAATTACTGGTTCAAGACAAGAAATTAAAGTATTGACCATTAAAGCATGTCTGGAGAAAGTAGAGGGAAAACCACAATTTAAGAAAACTCATTCATATAACTATCAAACTCAGTGCTAAATATTTATTTGTGGGAAACAATATTGTGGTTTTCTTGTCTTTCGAATAGATATAAATGTGAGGTACTATAAACAATATATAAAGCATATGGTAATACTGCGTAAAAATAACAATACAACTAATAATTTATTCACAGCATAAAGAGCTGGATAAAACAAACATAAGGATAACGCTTCAGTTTGTGTCAATCAAAATGTTTAAAGAAGAAACGCTTGTCGTCTATCAAATAAAGGTTTCACTTGGTTGTATATGTTGTTAATTATATCAATCTCTGGTTTCAATTCAATCAAAAGGCCTGTTACGAATATATGCTCTTACTATACGTAGCAGAAAAGAGTGAACACAGCAAGCTTTGTAAAATTTAACAAATAATTTATTTCCCTAGAATACAAAGTAAAAAATGAGAAAAAAGAACTTACGGTGTTACGAATTAAATCCAAAAGATAATCCAAGAAAGAAAAAAAAAAACACAGCTTCTATCAATGAAAAGTTCTAAGTGAATCTCAGTTCCAATTCCGATGAAAATCCAAGATGGAAGGCGATGACGTCTGTAACAACCTACGAAGTGCAGATGTGTCAACAGATTCTTATTGAATCACAGAACAAATTATTCCAGCTTTGAATTCCATAAAAAATTCCTGTAATAATTTGAAGAAAATTAAAATTCAACCCAAGCTGGTCACAACATAATACAAATTAACGTGTCAGATGTTAAAGCACCACTGATAGAATTCTTATCAAAACACGAGTTATACGCCTAACTAAGACACAAAACAGATTCCAAGATTGGGTTCAAAAGTTCATTCTTCTGGAAAAAATAGAAGTTTGTTTACCAATTGACACGTGGTTTATATCACGTAGTCCAGGTACGACCTTGACTCAACTTAATGATTTTTACTCTGAGACAGATAAAACAATTGAAGAAAAAAAACATTGTTTACCAAAACTGTCACTGATTTTGAAGGTCAGCAGCTAGTAACAATATTTCAAATTGTCAAATCCATTAAACAATGTTACCCTATAATAGATGTAAAGGAATAAAAAAAAATATAACAAACAAAGAATTAAATTAAATGCACATAACAAGGCCCAACAGATTCATTATGGTTTGTTAATGCACAGGATACGGTAACAATCTTGTATAATACTGGAATGTCACCACCACTACTTATGACATAGGCTATTGACAATGTACCTCAGAGTAAAGTATATATATATATATATATATATATATATATATATATATATATATATATATATATATATATATATAACGTAACTGGCCTGTATTCCTCTCAACATTTATTCTTAGATGAGCAATTTTTCTCGTTGACTCCAGTTCAAAAGGTGAAAGTTGATAATTCTTTTTTTAAAGGCAGGAATCGTGACTTCAGCACAACACAATCATACACTTTCCTTAATATCAAATCCACGGTCGGCTAAAACAACATCTCCAGGATTAAATTTGTCTAGGAAACTAGTTTTCAGTAATACATTTGTCATTTGCACAACCACCCCAAGCTTCTGACAAGAAAGTAATAATTCTATGTGGGTTAACACCAACGAGGAACTTTACCCTGTAATGGTGTTTATAATATAAACATGTTATGGCTCTAGCAAGGAGATTAGCTGGTCGTGCAATATATATCTCTAAGCTGTCTACAATTATTACATCTTTTAATCTAAATGAGTTTCGGAATGTCATATGTATAGTCTGTCGTAGCTGTTCCCTTTCTGGACAAATAATTAAACCCTTCATTCTAACGTGAAAGTGTTAACCACTGTTATGCCTCGAGGGACGTCCAAGTCGCTACTTGAAAAACAGACAAGCTCTATGTTACTCTATTATTATTGTATGGCTATGTTTGCCCATACAAATGGCGGTTGGAAGTGAACATCGCGCAAGCTTCTGAGCGATCGGAAGTATCAATAGTTTCCACTATCAGCCAATCAGCAGCGACCTTTCAAAAATAACGTCATTTGCGATCGACTGAAACAAAACCTCAGACTCAAAACTCAGACTCTAGGTTTATGACTTACAGCCATCGTACTTTCCTATTCACAGTGCGCAATAAATGAATAAACGCGACACATTCCTGAAGGTGTTATTAATCAGTCTCTTTCTGTCCAGCCTTTTCATTTCAATTTAATTAAATCAGTGTATTTATTTCAGCATTATAAAGAGAATTATGCAAAGATAAAGTGCGGTTTAAAAACAACACTTAAATTGTTAGTAGTTTTATTCGCCGTTCATCATTTTACAATATGCGAATCATTTCATGTCAAATCTGGATGTAAAAAGGCTCTAGAAAAGTACCAGAATTAATTATATCATCTAATTAATTCATCTAATCACATACACATAAATGCTAATAGTCGGTCCACTTTGCCTTTAGTGTGTTCAATTTCATGCTTTTTTTATAATATAGCATGTAAACATATAACTTTATGTGATTCTGATTGGTCCAAATAAGAATATGAAATTATTGCACAGTATTCTCTTTACAGATTGGCTGCGATCATGGGCCATTTTTGTTCGAGTCACGACAGGAATTGGCGAAAACAATGGTCTCCTCTGTCTGAATACAGCCAATTTACCACCACAATGGCTTGTTATGACATGTATAAATATCATAACATGAAAATGGTTCAAACGCTAAGACAAGAACAAAATCAGGTAAAACTAAGGTTATTGCTCAGTTCACGGTGGGGATATGGTGTTGGGGTGAGGGGACGGTAAACATGTAGCATGGAATACATCATATATAGAACAGCGTAGTTTAACTGTTAACTTAGAGGAGTAAATAAATTCGCCTATGTTCACAGAAGAATTTATACATAAACTGGTCTCCAATTTGACAGAAATTGCATATTTACGCGGTAAATATGTGATGCAATTGCAACTGATAATGAAATTTTTTCACATATTCTGTAGTCTACTATTTTAAGTCAAGTACTACAAATATTCGGTCACAAATACAATACAGTAAATATGGGGAATTTCTGCATCCAATAAACCTTTTTTCCCATGAATATTGCGACAACGTAATGTTTAGTTTTGAAACTATATGTTCGACTACGTAAACATGGATCGTCTACTACACCATAAAGAGTACTGCATCGAACAATGCGACATCACGCTCACTGGACTTTCTGTGCTGAAAAATGATTTTGTCTGTTTAAAATGTGCTGTTTATTCGGATGGACGCTTGTTCTTTGGCTTATAGTTTATAAGAAAAGTATAATCTATCTTTAACGTTAATACTAGTTTGTTTGGGACTATTTTTACCCTCAACAAATGAAAAGTGCAGCGTCTGTCAGAATGAACAAATTTATTCGTTCCTGTTTATCTAAATAATTTCCAATGGGAAAAAAACTATGTGATAAACAAATATCAAATAGGTAATGATTTAATATTAAATTTATGAAACTCGTTGAATAATGTTCAGCTTTTGCTCGCCAAGGCGAGTAAAAGAAGGACATTATTCAACTCCTTTCATAAATGCACTAATAAATCATTACTCATTTGAGATCCTCTAGTTGTCACTTCAGAAACACTTTCCTTAGTGTTGCACACTATAAGGTCAAATTACATTTGGCTGTAATAATAAAGTACTGTCTTGTACACCTCCCTTTCCAGTGCGGCCACTTCTAAATTACTGTGTGAGAAACAAAAGACAAAAAAAGGACTCCACACGGAAACGTATTCCTTACTACTGTATAAAAACAAGATACAATCAGTGAAATGACTCTTACTTTTTGTTTTAAAGAATCTCAGACTCGTGTATCTAAAATAATCGAATGCCGTTATGTTTATAAAATAACCGCATTCCTTTCGGTAAATAAACGTGACAAGAACGGTATACAAGCCAATTTGCGTTCTGAAATACTGAAGCTCATCTCAATATCTGCAATTTTCCACAGATAAACAAAACACTACAAAATATGTTGAAAAATAAGTTACCACGTAAGAGTTAAGATTGACTACAGGCAACTGCGTATTGAGCGAGTAATTGAACTCTTCGAATCCGTGATAAGTTGTTTCTGTTCTTCTCTGAGCGTCTATTTCAATTCATAGTGATTAAATAAATATAAGACACACGTATGATTCAAACATGAAGGGTGGTTTATATGAAGAAGGTATAGCACTACAAACATTCCATGGTTAGCTTTTTGAATATTTAGATTTTTTAACCATTCACTTAATAGCGAGTATATTTAAACGAGTGGGAAATATAATCTAAATGACGAATCAGCAAGCAGTAATTCAAACTTTTGAATGTATTTACAGTTCATCTAAGTTATTATTATGCTTTAAGTAACATTGCACATTGCTTCCGACCATACAATTTTTTATATCCCTCATCTATATTTGTTCCCTTTCCATTGGTCTGTTTGAATGTATAATTTAACATCATTTATAAGTCCAGAGATATCGTCACATGACATGGCTAAAATTTGCTACGGTCGTTTTTGCACGAATTGTCACCCGTATTTTCCTATTATATTCCATCCATCCATCCATCCATCCATATCTCTCTCTCTCTCTCTCTCTCTCTCTCTCTCTCTCTCTCTCTCATACATAAGGGACAAAATTCAGGGACATCTGTGGAGTAATAGAGGAAAATAATTTCAGAAAGAGAGAGAGACAGAGAGATGTGGGGTGGGTGGAGAAGAGATTTACAATGAAGGCATTTTTTTGTGTCTATCCCTGTGTTTCTTTTCTTGGTCGAGACAGATATAAGGGGATACAGAAGGATTTTAATGAAATTGTGTACCATGATATTTCATTATTAATATTTTTCTCATTATTTCCTTGTGTCTCTTTTGATTAATCAACGCAAATTCGTCACTGATCTAGAGAGTATAGAACCAATAGTCTACTGTTGAAACAATGTTTATGTATGCGTATTGATGTGCCATTGGCGGATCACAATTTGATATACAACAGTATTTCTTTATACCAACCCTTTAAAGCTATGTTATCAATATGTCACATTGCAACATTGCAACTTTAACATTTTAACATTTTAGATTTTAGGACAGTTCTAAATACACTTTTTGCTCTAAGCCTCGCATGTAAAAACATGAATTGCACATGTTGCATGTTCATTGTTTCATAAAGCGTGCATGATAATTACGTGGTTCGTTGAATCTCACAATCATTCTTATATGATAATTACGTAATTAAGATAAAATGTTCAGTTATAATTAGTGTGTGTGTGTGTGTGTGTGTTTGTTGTGTGTGTGTGTGTGTGTGTAATTTGGATTTTTAACGTCGCTTTAACAATTTTTCCATCATATTCATACTATGTCTCTAGTGTGGCAGTTTATAATGATGTCTGTCACTGAGGCATCATGCCGCAGACATTCAACAACATGTCCCACAGTCACATTATCCAGACACCAAGTCGACTAGTCCTAATACTAACCTCTTAATACTGAGCGCCAAGCGAGGAAGAAAGCTGTTAGTATAATTTTTTTTATATAAGTTTGGTATGACTCGGCCGCGGTTTGGACGCTCTAACCACTTAGGCCACCGGAGCTGTGATTGTTTGTAACTGTGATGTAACAAAGTCGACCGATTGTGTTAAAACAATTCTGGTTTCCTTTTCCTCTCTTCCCACACTCAATTTATTTTCTATTACATGAACTCACCTCTTCGTCTTCTTTGGATATTTCCATCAGCTTTGTCACACCGTTTTCGGTCACATATACATTTACATCATCCTTGATAAGGCTGTTCAGCTGAAGGTCAAGTTCAACCTCTTCTCCGTTTAGTTTAAATATAAATCGTTTCTTTGCAGGCATCAGAGGGTCTCCAGTCAACCTGTGTCTATGCTCCTCGACAGACACTTCTCTTACTGTTACTAATGTAGTGAATAATAATAATAATAATAATAATAATAATAATAATAATTATAACATACACACAAAGGGTCTCATTCCGTGTGAATCAAACACCTGCGTGAGCGTGACTTGATAGTCCATATTTTTCTCCTATTTCCAAGGACCTATAGGCAACAATTGAAAGGATCTTAAACGAGCAAATACTACAGTAATATTTTTCTAAGTACTTAATAACCACACATCGCGAAAATTTAATTTCACCCATGCAGAGTTTTTTTCTCACTTGTTTCACATTTGTAGGACTTATAAGTAAACCTTTTCCAAACGCGAAACAAACACCTAATACAAAAGAATTAGTCATAAATCCAATTATTAAACATGCATACCTAAAATTATCCAGAGATTTCGGTATGTTAAGAAATCAGAAGACATTTTAACAAAACATTATCCATGCTGTCATCGAGTCTCCTGAATACTGTACGCGATGACGTAAGCTGCCTGAAATTGGTTAATTTCTCTGATTGAGAAATATCTTCCCAACACCGACTTTCCATACTAAACAAATAATCGCTAAACTCTAACAAAACTATATAAGAAAATTAGGTAAAATGGTATACTTAAGGTACTACCCCCACCCTCGCTTGGAGAAATGAAATCGTTGGAGAAGTCAAATGCTACCAATATTTATGGCGACCATTGTAGTACATAACCCTTCTATTGTGGCTGATGAAATGCAATTAATGTAGTGCAATTAGATAGATAGATAGACAGATAGACAGACAGACAGACAAACAGATAGATAAATAGATAGATAGATAGATAACAAGTGTGGTCTAAACATGAGTTACAACTCACCCGCAGTCCTTGAATTCGTGTCTGGTTCTTTGAACGGTAGGGATAATACCAATGACATCGCTAAAGTAACAACCGGCATTCTGGTTAGGACCATCATGACGCATATAGAGAAAGCCTGAAAAAGTAATTATAGGTTACTGCATTTGTATGGGAAAATATGAACGAGTTTTTCGAATGGAAATACTGCACTATAACAACATTATTAATACGCATTCATTCACAACATGAATCAAATTTCTATTTTAAGTAGACCAAAACGTAATTTTCTTTCAAAATTTATGTCTAGCGCGCCATTAAGTTCAAATTTATTTGGGCGGAGTAATGTGCGCATTAAAAGTTATGTGGGCATGGTCATACTAACAGCTGCCTCACTAGGCACTCAGCATTAAGAGGTTAGTGTTAGGACTGGTTGGCCTGGTGTCAGGATAATGTGACTGGGTGAGACATGATGCTACATGTCTGTGGCATGATGCCCCAGTTCTAGACATCACTATAAACTGCTACACTGCAGACATTGTAGCGATATGACTGAAAAAATTGTTAAAGCTACGTTAAAAATCCAAATCGCACCCCCCCCCCCCCACACACAGATTTCGCTGTTATGTGCTTTTGCCTTTAAAACTGCATTTGGTTTTCCAGTAGATCTATTTCTATAAGATTTCATCATATTTCTACAACTGAGGTGGACTTGGGGCGTTGCTAAAAAAAAAATGAGCTGCTCTGAATGACACTCGAATTAACTCATCGGATGACATCAGAAATGATTCGGATAATGGAGGATTCGCATAAAAGAATCTGCATTGATCTATTTTATGAATACCTGGAAGACATGTTGTTTCGGATAAAGAACAGTATCGAAATATAAAGGAATTTAGAAGAAAAAAAGAGTACAAGTAGAAAATGTATTAAATTTTACAGCGATTAAATGCAATTTTTATTCAGAAGAAAAGACCAGCTTACCTGATTATTAAAACCTGATAGATTCTGATCTTCAACTGGTTTCTCATTAATCCGCTGAAAATTGTTCATAAATTAAACTGCATCCATGACCGAGAGCTTTTATATTCTAGAATATCGGTCATATATTGCGGTTCATTACACAAATATGTGTACATGGCGGCCTTTCAAAGCGTTTTGATGTGTCACCAGAAGCATTTTCAAACACATAAAGGTGCATTTCTTGAATAAATAGCTTTAGGTTTCGGTTTTATGACCTGATAATGGGAGGTGGTGATACACCTATATTTGTATTTACTACTTCGCGGACAACAAAAATTCTTATCAAATAATAATTATTTCCTATCAGTGTTTTCCATAAAACATAAATCATCCTAAAACAACACAGTGAAGATAATCGGTGTGGAAGTGCCCCCTGGTTGCTTTTCTATTGAAGTAGTAATACTGCGAAGTTAATAAGAGATGTATTTCTCCACAGTATATGACGACTTATTTTACTAGTTTTTTAATCCCCTTACGTTTGAAAACCTAACATAATATACCTGCCACCGTATCAAAACCACCTATCGCTCAGAAATATAAATACAAATTGTCCATTGAAACATTCCAAGAATTGCTTCATATTTACTGCTACTACTACTACTACTTCTAATAATAATAATAGTAATAATAATAATAATAATGATAATAATAAATTAACTATTTTATTGTATTATTATCACCCCAATCGTGATCAGTTTGAGATCAGTCAACGTTATGCAGCCTTCGACGCCATGCATCTTTATTGCACCAAGGGCTCTCTTTATTTATTATTTCTTATTTGTTTGTTAGGTGTTTAACGTTGCTACAATACGTATTGTGTTGAGTCAGTTGTAGTAATGGGTCGTACCCAGAGAGACATCCTGGCTACTGACCGAGCCTTGTCGGGACAGGATAAGGTTTCACGCCTTTAGTAGTACGAAAGTGTCATTTTTGCCTCATTCCATACCCTATGGGTACCCAGACAAGCTTTCTCGCCTTTAACTCCCATGACAAGATATCCCCACGCGATCCGTACATGTTTGGTTACTGTTTTGTCGACCGGATGGTAGAGGTGAAAATACACACGTGACGCGAGTGTGTCAGTCATGGGGGTTAGAGTCTCGTACGTTTGCCAGTAACCCCATAGGGTATCGAATAAGGTCAATCAGCACTTTCGTACTACTGTTGTCTGCAGTGATTGTGGAATGTTGCTATTGATCAGACAGGGAGGCAAATATTTATGGTCGTGATTGATGAACACCCACTGTCAAGCGGGCTATATTAATGAATGTAATATTTTCTTTTGGTGTGTGCTGATTTGTCATTACAGTGTGTTATCTAGCTTCCGTATGTATAGTGCTTATGCTGGTGAAAGAGGAAAATAAAGCCGTGCTGTGAATATTATTTGGTAGTAAATGTTAGGAACGGCTTATATAGAAAATGTTGAGTTAGAGTCAGGTAATCGATTGCCAGAGCATTATGAACGAGTTTATTGGTGTCGCTAGCAATGGCGTAATTCTGCCAAAAGATCAGAAGATCAGAGATGTAACAGAAAAAAAAACTGAAATCGCTGCATCGTTTTAATGCGTCATACAAGTTCATTACGGAGGCAAAAAAGTGCTGTGCGAATTTTCCGAAACAAATTTTCAGCACAGTGATAAGTTTATTGAATTTGACAATGACTTTAGAAATAGAACAAAACAAACCTGGGTATATTTTTGAGGCGAACTAAAGTAAAGAGAAACTGTATAATATCGTACGTGAAAGAGCACACCCTCAAAAGAAACATGATAACTCGCCGATTGTGTCTGACGTTTTCGATGAGGTCAGTGACGAAGACGCTTCAAAGCAGGTTAATTAAACGGGTACTTTAGAGCCATAAGTATAAGAATGACATTCCAACTCAATTTGTTTTACAGAGCACGTATGTAAGTTTCATGGCACTGGAATGCACAAGCCCCATGTCATTGGGACGCAACAAATGCAGAGCAACTTACTCTGGAAAATATGAACCTGTGGCAGACCATGACATTACTAGTACTGCAGAGCTCACACACAAATATTACGTTAAGGATTAGGGACACGACCTTGCCTGAAACGTTGCATCAGGGTCAAATCACGAAACCAACTTTGCCAGCTTTGTTGATCTGTCTGGGATTATTATAAATTGCGCAGACAAAAACCAAAACCACAGACGCATGTGGCTGTCTAAGTGCAAGCACAATAAAACCGCCCTCAAAACAAATCCAAATTAGACGCTTCGCCCTAGCCTTATTATTTGTATTCCTACAGTATCACAGCTAAGATAGCTCGCACGATTGCATCGTATACATATATATATATATATATATATATATATATATATATATATATATATATATATATATATATATATATATATATATGCATATACATACCAAGTCGCATGAGAAAAGAAGTCATACTTGAATTATTGAGACCATCTTTGCTCTGAATCTGCAACTATTATCACCATCGCCACCGGTTGCCACAGTTACAACAACTGAAGCAGTCAAACAACGATAGAACAACTAAGACAATATGTGCGCGAGCACAATATCAGAATACAAAGTGGCACAAGAAAAGTCGAGATCCTTCCGATAGTGGACTTGTATAAACAAGGCCTTCTTCGTGCTGAAAAAGAATAAAAGCGTCGTCTCACCTCTGCTATTGCCAAGCAATGTGTAAAAACACAACAATCACATGAGTAGTGAAGGGGGATACTTTACGTACAATGGAAATTAGCATTACAGACCCCCTTGGGAACATATACGTACAATGGAAATTTAACATGGCGAAAAATCGTGGGAACATATACGTACAAGGGAAATTTAACATGGGAATAAATCGTGGGATACTATACGTACAAGGGGAATTTAACATGGGAATAAATCGTGGGATACTATACGTACAAGGGGAATTTAACATGGGAATAAATCGTGGGTCACTTTACGTACAAGGGGAATTTAACATGGGATTTTTTTTTTAAATTTAAAAAAGGGGTAGGCAATGGAAAGGCTATCTCTTTTCGAGAAATATGGCTGGCCCTGAAAAGGGCCTTTGGGTTTTCTTCTTCTTCTGCTTCTAATTTCTTCTTTTCCTCCACCAACTTCTTATTTTATCTCCAACACTCTTTCTCTTCTTTTCTTTCTTTTTTTTCTCCTCCTCTTCTTTCTTCTTCTCTTCCTCCTCTTCTTTCTTCCTCTTTTCATTTCTTCTTCTTTTTCAATTTTTTCGTTCCATTTGCTTATTCTTATTCTTTCCTCTTCATCCTCCTTCTCCTCCTTTATCTCTTTCATAACGCAACTAATCTTGTCCTTTGCTTTTCTTAAGTTATTAATTTCCATCTTTACACGATGGGGACTATAGGAATAATGGTCTTCAACCAGTCTTAT
The DNA here is from genome assembly GCA_028554795.2 of Sinohyriopsis cumingii. Taxonomy (NCBI): domain Eukaryota; kingdom Metazoa; phylum Mollusca; class Bivalvia; order Unionida; family Unionidae; genus Sinohyriopsis; species Sinohyriopsis cumingii. Next base: position 52,961,573 of record CM068842.1, on the reverse strand, counting down.
TAGCATCTGTTCCATTATTCCTAAGTTGTCTAAAACGTCTTGCAAGGTTTGTATTTTGTCCATTTGGTTTGACGCCATCTTCTTTTTATTCTTTGCAGAATGGTTTGAACGACGAACACTGTGGGTTCTTATAGTGAAAGCGCGGACGTGAAGGAAAACATCCCCCTACTTTCTCATTTCATATAATATAACCCTAACTATACTCTCTACATACACTAAGAATCAATAAATAAACCCTTAATCTACTATTCACACAAACTTACTTCAGCATTTACAAACACCAACACAAACACACAAACTTACTTCAGCATTTACAAACACAAACACACAAACACATACACTTCCACTATTAATAAAGAGTTAGTGTTTATATTTACACTACTCTACCTACACACATTGGCAAATCGATCGTTATTTCTTTTCTAGAGTATTGGGGTAGCCCTGAAAAGGGCTGTTGGTTTTTTTTTGAACTCCTGATGCACCTATCTAATGGTTGCACCGTCCTGGCCTGGCGCCACACACGCATCTTCTTCCCCAGTCTTCTTTCACCTTTCTTCTGGGGAGCGCAGAGGGAGGATGATTCGCTTCAACACCCCAATCCTCTGTCTCGGGAATATTGAACGACATCCTCTCTTCTCTTTTCTTTTCCTCTTCTTCCCTCTCTCTTCTCTCCTCCTCTTCTTTCTTCATTCTTGCTTCTTCTATGATAGCCTCCGCTGATAGTTCGTTTACTATGCGCCTGGCATATTCCAGGTGCATCTGGAGTTCTAACAGTTTCACTATTCTGCTATTCATTCTTCTGGCTGTGTTGATCAATCAACAAGGGTAGCTAGACTGCCCAGCGAGTTTCAATTTATAGTGAAAGCGCGGTCGTGATGGAAAACATCCCCCTAATAACATAAAATTGATCTTACCTAGATCATGACCCAAAACAACGCGCGGACCTAAAAGAAACACTCACTCACTTTTTTATGCTACCCATCACTATTTTAAAATTTTATAAATCACTTCAATAGACTATCCACATACGCAAAGCAATCCAATCTAACCCAAAATATACACCTCTAACAGCCAAACAAACATCATTTTAATCTGCTATCCATACCAACATACTTAACCACTTACTAACACAAACACACAAACACATACACTTTCACTATTAATAAAGAGTTAGTGTTTATTTTCACACTACTCAACCTACACACATTGGCAAATGGATCGTTATTTCTTTTCTAGAGTATTGGGTAGCCCTGAAAAGGGCTGTTTTTTTGTTTGCTATGGCATTCTTTTTTAGTTTCTAAGAATGCGATGTCCTCTGAGGATAGACTTTCTGGCGATAGGTCTGCTTCTTCGAAAAGAGAAGAAGAACTCTTTAGTGTCGATACGACAATCGACAAAGCCTCTGTCAGCTTCAGGTTGCTGCTGCTGCTGTTGTTGCTGCTGTTGCTGCTGTCTCTGAAGTCTGTACTTCTCTGTCCATTCTTCTTTTTCCCTGTTCATTTCTTCTCTGAAGAGCTCTTCTATCAGGTCTTCAGTGATTTTTAACATTCTCACATTCTCTATTTCTTCTGGCTTCGGTATCAGACTGTGTCTGACCCTATGCAAATTCACGTAGGCTTCGTTGAGCTTAGCTAGTTTGGAGCACATCTTCGTAGGAGGATGAGTCGACAATGGATGGTTAGACTGGGAACAAACCGGTTCTTAAAGTCAAAGCGCGGACGTGAAGGAAAACATCCCCCACACGGTTTTTTCGAGCCGCAACGTTCATGAGAGGGATAGTAAGAAATGAAAGAGCATCAATCCAACATTCTTATAGCTAAACAAAAGACAAAAGCATTTTTTCAAAACACAACATTTTTTATTCAAAAATCACTTAACACTAACCAACAACAACTCTAACATTTTTAACAATAATCCAACACTATAACATCAAACAATTTTTTTCAAATCACAAACATTTTTTCTCAATTCACAATCTACTTTAAACAGGGCTGACAATGTTGTGAATGAAATTGTGATTTCCACTGTTGGAAATCATTAGGCCATTGATGGACACTACGTTTCCTAGCTTGAGACAAAAGATAAGCATAATGGTCACAAAACCATCGATCTACTTTCACATCGTTTCTAGAAGAAGAACGAGGATCGAAATGAGTCACTAAATGTTCTAAGGAATAGCCCAGGCTGCGATGATGCAGAAAATACACACAGTACTGTCCACACACCAAGGAATCTGTGCCTTGTAATTTCACATTATTGAATCGGGTGGTTTGAGCATTTCTTCTCATAAAGTCAATGATATCGTCTTCCAAAGGGGGCAATCCATACGAATCGAAATATTCCACACATCCTTCTTGAGGAAAGTAGACGGCTACCCAGTGGGTTCCTGGGAGATGACTGTCGTCCGTGTTGATCACATAAGCTTGATGGTCTTTAGGTTTGCGATGAGGGAGTTCATCTTTAGCACAGACGACAGGATTCCAAGAAGACGTATACGAACTGTGGTTCAAAAGGTAATAAAGTTCCCAGGTATCCATTGTTTTGTGTTTTTTCTTCACAGGTAATAATAAGTTGTCAATTCGATCCTGACTTTTTGCTTGAAAATGTCTGACGAATAAACGGTTATTCGTTCTGTTTCTTCACTCTGATTCAGGAGAGCTTCGATACGATGGATCTCTTGAGTGGTTAATGGTGGACAAGAATGTTCACGCAAGTCTTTATACCACTGGTACAACACGTCTTTGTTCGAGATGAGGCTCCAAGCTTCGTCCAGATACTCGTCCAATTTTTCTTCTTGACTTAACATCAGGCATTTATCGTGTTGAATTTGACTGGGATGATCGTTTTGACATCCATAGCAATTTTTCTTGATCAATTCCGTCATTTTGTCGACCAAGTGTTTGGCAAAACAGGAGACTAAATGGGCTTCTTGTTCTGGCCATCTCGACTTCATCATGATCACTTCTTCTTTTTCCACAGTCTCCTCATATTTCATGTCCAAAGTTTCTCCACTAGGTAAAGAGGGATAACAGTCTTCCATGGTTTCTAGTAATCTAGAATGACTTCTCTCAAACTGTTGATTTCTATGGTATTGTCGAATTCTGCATACAGGATGACGTTCACCGTTACATCAGGGGTTCGGTTTGCAAACTGAATTTCCACACGAATCTGGCCAGATTTTATAGGGTGGAAATGTCCCTCGTCGCTGCCTTGGTCTGGAGTGAAATCGAAAGCCCACAAAGCATAGCCTCCTGCGTAATCTTTGTACGTAATACCGTGACTGGTGTTGGTTCCTAACTGGCCGGTGGCTTCGTACAGGGACAAGTACGATCTCAAGTAATTCTTCTGGGCAAAGTCGGGTTCGAAAGGTCGGGTACACAAGGTCTTGCCATCGCGATTGACTTCGATCTTGGACACGCCAAAGTGATGAAAGCTAAAAGGATTTTTACCTAAATCTCCGTTGAAGGCTGTATTCTCGACGATACCAATGATCAAACGTTTGGGTAACTGTCCTTGGAACAAATGATCTTCGATCATGGATCGCTGTCCCTTGGGAATGGTGAACGTTTTCACTTCCACGCGTCGTATGGGATACTTGGCGGTCGTTCTGCTCAATGTTTGACTGATGTCGTTACCCACTTTAGGTAACACTTCCACGCGTCGTACGTAGAGCCTGGCTTCCTCGATGTCAGTTTTGCAAGCGTCATTACCTATCAAATGGAAAGCGGCACTGCTACGATTCAGTCTCAGGCGGACATCCACCCCGTTCAGCAAATATTTCTCTTGCAACCACATGTCCAAATGCAAACGATCCATCAGTTCTAAACTTTTGTTTTCTATTATTCTGTCTCTTCGTTCTGTAAATCCCTCATTGTATGATTTAGTTTTATCCTTTGTATCAATTTCGAATGTTTCAAACTCGTTAGCATCGTCAGCTTCCCATACCACACAGGCATCGAGATGAGTGTTCTTGGCGTCTATTCAGTACGTCAAGAGATTTTCCAGGTACGCTCGATAAGGGTAAGTATCCATGCTGATGCTGACCAGTTTGTTGTTCAAGTACAAGTCCACTCCGCTAAACAAGGAATGCATGAAATTGTTGACGGGAGCTATTACATCAGTACTTTCTAGGGGCGAATTGTCATTTTCGATAACTTTGACTTTCAAGTACAAGTAACTGCTATTCAGATCGATGTAATCTTCGGGCTGTCCTTTGATTTCAAACTCGATGGGAGCTGAGGCTGTCAATGAGGAGACGGGATGAAATTCCACCCACTGGGATTCTTGCATCGTCATCATGGTGGGGGGCATGGCAAACAGATCCAGTTCCGTCTTGGAACAAGCGCAAGACTCTCGGTGCATCATTTTTTGTTCTGTTCTTTCTCAATAATCGAAAACGTCTAAGTCTCGAACGGTTCTTCTTTTCTTGGCCTTTCTCGCTTGAAGTCTGGTGAAAGGGTGTTTTCTTCTTCGTCGTCTCTTTCTGCCTTGTCCTTGCTGAATGCCTGACTCGGTAGCGTGCAGGGCATTTATAGGTGTGTCTCGTCGGCCTAAAATGTCTTTGCCCGTTTGCAGCAAGACATTTTTGCCTGCCCTCATGAAGGCTTCTTTAGGGTTTTGTTTGTCGATGATGACATTTTGGAGAAATTCTTTGCCTTGCGTCAGTGCCGCATCTTTCAAGGCGTGCAATCCGCGTGTCACCATCGGTTTCAACACCGGGGCCACCGAACGAAAGGCCGATTTTAACATGTCTCCTAAGCCGTGTCCTCGCTGCTGAGCCACCCCTCGGTACACTGGATACATGACTTACTTACGAGTCGTGAGAGAACCGTTTTCGAAAATGGAGTTTCACCGTGACTTTTCCTTTGGTGAATGGAATATTTTGTCCCAAATCTCCTTTTATAGTAATGTTGACCGTGTCCAAATACGACTTGCTGACCGGTAAATAGTGAGGATGGACAAATTCGCGGTGGACGTGGTAAGTGTTTCCACCTTCCTGGTCACTGGTTGTGGTACTATCCACTTTGAAAGGAATGACACGCAGTAACGGCACATAGGTGTGTCCCACTACGTTGTACTCCACCACATCGGAGTACACAAACATTAAATTCAGTCCTTGGTTCAGTTCTACCGGTTTTCCAAAAGCTTTGTAAAAATCCATATTACTGTTGATCCTGGGGCTCCAATTGTTTGCGACCATTGTTGAATATCCACCCAAAATTTCAAACAAACTACCATTGAACCTGAAGGACACCAGTTGAGTATCCTGAAATTTCATCAGTAAGCGACGAGTCACTTTATGGTACTCCAGGGTGACACGTTTAGTAGGTTTGTTCAGGGTTTTGCCAAAGGCGAACTCGAACCTGTCCACAATAGTGTCCACCAAATGTTGGCCACTAAAATAAAACCCTGCCGGAATTTTGAAGGTGTAGATTTTGAAGGGTGGATTGCTGGCTGGTCTTGTGCCCCCTGAAAACTCGATGTCATTCATGGTCTTTTGTAATTGTTCGTTCAGGATTTCCACCTCAAAAGTGTTTTGCTTTTCGGTGATGTTTTGGATTTGTGTAGGGTGAATCATTTCTACCAAAGCCACTTCCCAATGGGCTTCGTGATCTAACTGGATGGCTTGAGGTAATTTGGCCGTGTAACAGCACAACGTGTTATTGGGAAACACCTCCATGGAACTGTCACTGGGTAAGGTTAAGTAAAATTGGTTTTCGTGACTCATAATTCCAGAGTTCTGTGGCTGTCCGAGGGGATATTACTGGACGTCAGAGGCGTGTCTCCGCCCAAAATGGGGTTCTGGTTGTGGTTGATGGAGTGGTGACTGGCACTGGCACTGGACACAACGTTCCCGTTCGAGGAGAATTTCAGGGAGGGATTGGGAAGCAGGTAACCGATGCAACTGCTCAATAAAATGGTCCACAATTGTTTGTCTCCTTGTTGCAAACTCAAATTGGCAATGGCTGCCCCGATGACACAATACACCACGAAGATTTGGCAGAAAAAGACGATTTGCGTTTTAGGCACACGTTCTCCACACCACACCCACAAGGGTTGTTTTTGTAAATCTTGCACAGAAGAACTAGGTGAAGAAGGAGTGGTCGACGTAGCTGCGTCTGCTGTGTGAAAGGGCATGATGGTCACTTCTTCTTTTTATAGTCGATGACTTGTGAAGCGTCGATCCAAGAATCGAAACTGGTTGGATATCCTTTCCAACGTACTTTGACTTCTTTGACACGTCGTTTGCCCACTTTACGGGTTCTGCGTTCGAGAATGCTTTCGATGTCGTACACGTCGTCTTCTTTTTTGGTGACACGTTGTAACTCGGGCAAATAAAACGTTCCTTTGAGCACTTCTCCGTTCATGTCTTCCAATTTATAGACGGCAGGATGACGGCCATGCACTCGTCCAGTGACGCGAAACAATTCGGTCGTCCAGTTAGGTAAGTAACCTTTGTCGAAAGTGCGTTTGGTTTTGCCAATGCGCACCCAATCTCCTACGGTCAACTCTCCACTTTTCTTGGGGACAGCCCTCGTCGGGGACGTACCAAACAGGCGCTCAAACACCAACACTTCGTTGTCGGGAGTCACGTCCTGCGGGGCACGTCCGATGCTTCGATGGTAAGATTGGTTGTACGCTTGCACCAAGTGCGGTAAGATGTCGATGTACTTCAGAGTGTGGTGATGCGTAAAATATTCCACATGCGTTCTTTCAAAGTGCATTGAAAACGTTCCACGATGCTGGCTTTGGTTTCGGGATTCTCGGTGGTAAAAAAATGAATGTCACGTTTCTTTAATTCTTTTTGGAAAGCTTGGTTCAGAAATTCGGTGCCTTTGTCCGTTTGCCATCGAAGAGGGTGACGACCGCTTTGTTTCAACACCCGTTGCAGGGCTCGCACTAACTCGCTGCTCGATTTGGAAGTCAAAGGCACGACCCAGGCAAATTTGGAAAAGACGTCGATGACACAAAACAAATATTTGTAGCCACGATTGTAGCTGGCCAAATGAGAGACATCGGCTAAATCGGCTTGCCATTGATGATCGATGCCTTCCACTCGGGTGCGACTTCTGGCAAACTTGCGTCGAATGGGTTTGTGTAAAGTGTAGGTAGCTTGTTCTTGTAACCATCGTTGTACTTGAGGTAAACGGAGACTTTTCAGTCGCGTTTTGGCAGCACGATACAATTTTTGAACTCCTGCGTAACCTGCAGGATGCGAGGGATCGTAGTAAATGCTAGCTAAGACTTTTTCCATTTTTTTGTGTTGATTGGTGTCTTAATAAGGCACCCACTCTTGGAAGAGGCTACTCTTTTTCTCTTGGGGTATTTTCTTGGATTGCAATGCTTTGCGTGTGCGGCCAGCAATAGGTGTTGAAGAGGAGGAGGAGGATGTCTGAGCGGGGAATATCGGTTCTTGTTTCACTTCTGTCTTCACTTCTGTCTTCACTTTCTTTTTCTCTTGTGATGAAGAAGGGGTGGCCATCATCTTTTTAATCCATCCAATTCTGGAGGTAGGTGGTGTTGTTAACTTGCGTACTTTTTCTGGTGGAGTTTGAAACCCTTCTTCTTCTTCTTCTTTTCCTTTTTCTGTCTTGGTCACTGGTACTGGTGGTACTGGTACTGGTGATGGTGCTGGACTTTTCATCAAGGTCTTAAAATCTTTCAAAGTGGGTAGAGCTGTTTCGTCTAAAGCTTTCTGGTGAAAGAGTTGTAGTCGTTGCAAGAGTTGACCGTACTTTTGCGATTTTTCTGTTTCGGACAAATCTTGGCGATCCATCAAGGACTGCAATTCGTGTTGTAACTGGGACGTCTCGCTCAAATTGGGATTGGAAGGCAAATGCGGGGTGCGTTGTTCTTGCCACCGATGGTATTCCATCCATCGTTTGTAAGGCACTAAAGCTAGTTTTCGTCCTTCCATGGGGTTGTCAGGGGTCGATTCTGAGATCTTGGGACTTCCGAGGGCCTTTTTATCTTGCTCCCACTAGTCCTCCCAACATGGTTCCCAAGACTCCTTTCAGTATGGGGCCTAACAAGAGAGGTAAAATGCCTCCACGTTGGACCAACATCTTCTTTTCTTGACGAATGGGAATTTTTTTTCGAACCATTTGGCGAAGAACGTGACGATGTTTGCTTAAGCATTGTTTCTCGTGTTTGGACAAAGGGATCGTGCCTTTCAAAACGTTCAAACAACATTCGCACACGGTATCGATGACCTCTTTGGAGGCCGTTTGAATGAGTTTTTTTCGTAGGGGTGGAGAAGCTTTGGACAGGACAGATAACAGGTCCCCATGTTTGGCTAAACGTGGTGGCAGTCCTTTCCTTTTCTTTCCTTGGGGTTTTCTGGAGGGTGACATCTTTGAGTCTTTAGGAGCACCTAAAAACACTGATACCCTACTCGGTCACAGGACTTTTTTATACTGGAACGCGTCGCCACTGATTGTCTTTACGTCGTATTAGTTTGAGGACAGGCATGACACGTCGTGCAGGGGTACGTAACGGACTAAATCGAGCCAGTTCTTGCTTGGACAAATCCAGTAAACTTTGTAACATGCCCGATCTTTCATGGACTTTGATTTTGGGAGAAGGTACTTTGTGAGCAGCAGCCACTGCCACTAAATTGGAAGGTCCTACCACTGGGGAAGTTCTTTTGGGGGTCATCAACGGAGAAGTTCTTGGTGTGATCAACGTCTCCAAGTACTCTTCAGTTCCTGGTGACATCAACGGAGAAGTGGATAAACGTGAGGCTGCCGGAGACGCAGTCACCGCTGTGGCAGGTCGTGGTTTGCGAGTGTAAGGTTGCGTCCTGGCCGAAGTGCCTCTCTTGCGACTAGTTTTCTTCTGTGGACTTTTCTTTTTCTGAGGACTTTTTTTCTGTTTCTTTTTCTGGGGGCTTCTTTTCTTTTTCCGGGGTGGTGTCTGGTAAGAGGAGGGTCCTGCCACTGGAGAAGTTATTCTTCTTGGGGACCTGGTCTTTTTCTTTTTCTTCTTGGGGTTTCGTTGGACTTTTGTCTTGGGGATAACTTTGGGGGGCATTAGGATCCCATCTTAAGAGTGAGCGAATGATGACCCCTCCTAGAGTACCGCTCCCTCCAGGTTTCAAAATGATTTGTTTTTTGGTTTGAGTGTCGATGCGGGGATCGGCCAGTTGGACCAAAGCAACTTTGTTTCGATCGAAAAGCGTTGGGTTTGATGAGGAATCTGAATGATTCCTTGGAGTAATTGACGTGCCGTCACCGTGAACCATCGTAAGACTTCTTTGAGACTAGCTTCTAAGACACGAGCTCGTGTTTGTGGATCTTTTTCTCGACTGATGCCATACAAGGCACGAATCAATTTGACGGGAAGATGCGACTGAAGGGACGTCATGTTCACACTGAGAGTGAGACAGACGAAAAAGGGTCTGAGGTTTTTATAGATTTTTTTTTATGGGAAGTGAAATGAAGTCGAGGACGGAGACGTGTACAGGACAGGCCCTCCGTCGTGGCACCAGTGGTGAAACAAGTGGGTACGAAATCACACATCCTCGGGGGTCGTAGGTTTCAAATCGACGATTAAACGGCGTGTGGCGTTTGAGTGGCATCGTCGTAGGCCTGAGTCAGCCAAGGCGTTCCTAACTGTTTGGCTAAGACTTGCACTTGCGATTTATCTCGAGGGCTTTTAAACAAGACCACGTAATGCGCATTGAGACTGATGGTGCGATGGGCTTTACTTTGTTGAAACAAATTTTGGGTGGTGTAAACGACACTGGCATTACGGTGATGCCCTTTGCGCGTAAACCACAGTTTAATTTCTTCTTCGTCTTCTCCTAACATGTCGTCGAAAATGACCAAATGGGTTTGACGGGAGTCAGAGACGATGCCGTCGTCTTCTTTAGGAATGCCTTCCACAAACACGATGGAATCGCCTTGACTTTCTCGCAAGAGGCTGTACGCCGATTGCCACTCTTTGTAACACCACACGATCCGTTGAGGGGGTCGATCGATCAAATGATGTTTATGTTCGATCAAACGTTTGACGAATTCGGTTTTGCCTGAACCACTAGGTCCAGCAATGAGCATGTTAAAGGGATGGCGAAGATACAAAGCCTCCCAACTGGCACGATCTAAGTGTTCGTCGATGACTTTAACAGTAGAGGAAGAGGGATCAGAGACAGCAGAGGTAGCCATGGTGTGAGAAATGTCACTTGTGACACGAAAAACAAACAAGACAAGAGTTTATATACTTTTTCAGAACACGTTTATTGAATGTTTTTTTTTTCAAACATGAATACGAAAGACAAAAATACATAAAAGCCAAAGGCTTAAGTACAAGGATAAAAGGCACATGATAACGATGAACGTGGAATAAACACAAGTGTCTGTACAACAACCACATGTTTTGGGTAATGTTCTAACCAGTTCTATAGTAGGGGGTAAGGTCACACAAGTGTCCTCCCGAAAGGGTCTTTCAGGTCTGTCCACGACAGTCCTGTCCTGGGTGACGGGTTCTTCTGGCACCGTCACTAACACGGGTTGAAAAGTAACTTTTTTCCTTGAACAACTCTCGTGCATACTGGGCCACTTCTTGGGTCCAAGCCTCAAAACCCCATTCTTTCCAGGCACGGACATCTGTCCAATGGGGATGTAAGTCACAAGCTACACACACACATCGTCATACACGTCTTGGGTAGCTAAAAGTTGACGAATCTTTTTTTCCTGTTGAGGTCGAGAAGTATCCAGATGAAAACGCAAGGCTTTGAGCAAAAGGAGTTTTTCGTGACCATTTAAGGCCATGGAGGTGGTAAGTACTGATCGTAAAGAGTCCACAAAGAATCGGCTGGTAAAAGAAATCCCAGAAAACAAGTCACTAAGACACACACCACTTGTCGTCTCAAATTGAATGGATACAGTTCTTGTAATAATCGATGGTAATGATCCACGGTTTGAATATGGTCAATGAGTTCCTTCCACGGAATCTGTTGAATGACATGTGACATAAACCGTGGCATGGCAGCCTGTTTTTATATTCTCTTTTTTTCGGATGCAATACACGTACTTTCTAGCCAGAGATCTTCGTTCTCCAGTAGGGAATCTAAATCTTGCATACTGTAACCGAAACGTCAGAGTTCGTTTAGAAGTTTCCTCTTCCGCTAAGTAGATTCCACGTAACAAATGTTGGTAATCCTTTAACTTGTCTTCCTCAATGCGTTGCACTAGGTGAATCTCGAAGTAACCATAATTATGAACATGTCGATCATTAGCGACCTCAAAGTTTTGAACAATGTCTGACCATTGAAAGAATTTCTGACGAATCAGTTCTCTTATACCATTCAGGTACCAGTGGTTAAAGATCTCGTGACGTAACGGATGCAATTGTTCTTTACGTTTGACTTGTATTTTGACCAGCTCTCGGTAAATGCATTCTCTCAATTCCACAGGCAAAGCACGAATGTTCTCTAGCAAAGTATCCATGAATAGGTCATACTAAATCCTCTTTGGTCTGACACAAGAAATGTACTGTTTGCACAAACATGGTTTTAATTCATTGTCGAATCTAAATCGTTTCACCACTAATCTACACATTACAATTCGTTCAGAAGTTTCCTCTTTCACCAAGTTGACATTGCGTGAAAGATGTTGGTAATTCGTTAACTCTTCCTCTGGAATTCGATGCAGTACGTTTACAATGTAGTAGATAGAATCGTCAATACCAAACCATTCCTTTTTATAACCAGGAGGTCGTTGATCAATGTCTGTCCAATGGAACATTTTCAACTCAATCAGTCCTTGTATAGCCTTCAGGTACCAGTGGTTCAAACACCGGTGACGTAACGGATGCAATTGTTCTTTACGTTTCACTTGTATTTTGACCAGCTCTCGGTAAATCCTTTCTCTCAACTTCACAGGCAAAGCACGAATGTTCTCTTGTAAAGTATTCATGAATAGGTCAGTCCGTACAATTCACAAAAGTAATCCACATAGTGAGTAATTTCTGACCACTGCCATTCAGGGTAACGTCCAAGAATGTCACTGAACTCTTTTGATGTAAACGGTCTAGAGTGATATAATAGGACGAATGCACACTTCACCCAAGGAAATCTAACACACTGGTTGACTTTTTTCACTTTCCTCTTATGAATTTCTCGACACAAAAGTTCTACAGTGACCCATTGAGATTTCACTCTGGCAAACCCCTGCCAAGCTTCCTTGTAAATCTTCTCTTGCAGTTCTTTAGGTAATGATTCAATATCGTTTTTGAAATGAAGTTTAAATACTGGTCTCGGTGATGTCCAACATTTGACTCCTAGCCAATCTGGTTTCTTCTTCGTCAACGACATGGTAAGTTACTTCAATGTCTCGGTCCCACTAAGGGTAAGTAATGACAATTCGGTGACCATCGAGCATGTTCTACGTAGGCCGAATCTTGCGGTTCCCAGTGGTGAAGTGACACACTGCAACTGAAGCACTTGACTTTATCTCCTTCGCCCAAGTAGAAAAATCCGGCTCTGGCTAATTCTTCGGGGGTCGGTCCTCCCAGATACTTAGGCCATTTTCCTTTGAACGATTGAAGACGATTTTCAAAGTCGCAGTATTCCGACAAACGCACAGGAAACGAATATTCGTCTTTCACAGGTTCGTTTCGATGAGGGTTGGGTGACAGGAACAGGAGTTTGCTCAGGGCTGGATGACATCCGTAGGGGGGTAGACGTGAAGGTGAACATTCCCCTTTAAAACTAAACCCAGTAAAATGTCCAAGAGGACGAGCGGCATCACTTTCGCATCCCTCAGGTTTGACACGTACAGCATCACTTTCCATGATAGGGGTAGGGACACTAAAGTTCCCATGATGCTTTACGGTATCGCTCAGGTCACAACGTACAGCATCGTACCCATCGCAAGGCTCACAATCGCACTCGTCTGCAAACTCCGTTACGCAATTACAATGGTAATCACATGGACAATCGCAGTTTCCTTCCGGACATTTTCCGTCGCAATGCATGGGTCTTATCCATCCAATATTAGTCACACTAGAGGAAGACACAACTTTTTTACAATCCCCAAACTGGAACGATGTCTCTTTCAAAGTATTCATCTTGTTCGCTCGGTCTTGGTAGTCCCAATGAACTATCGATCTTGCCTAGGGTTCCATTTTTATATACAGACCAATACCGACGTGACCGTACGGTAAGGTGAAATGATTGGGAAGTCGAACTCGCTTCTGGTATACAATTTGATAGATTTTTTCCAAGGGTCGACTGACGATGAGGTAAGTGGGTAAACGTACAATTTTGTTCGGTTGGTAGGTGGTCACTTTAAAGTTTCCATCCTCTCCCGATTGCAAGGCTTCTTTCAATACCCCAAAGTTAACCACTCGACTGGTACGATAATTCAGAGTCAGTCCTTTCACTTTGCACGTCGTGTGCACTTCTCCTTGTTTGTCACGGTATTCGTAGCCGTAATTTTTGGGACCGCCACTGACGAAACTTAGAATCTTGTCGTCGGGATGCTCGTCTGTCCAGGCTCCTAAACGGTCTCCTTCGATGTTAGGGTGATGTTGAATCGGGTGATGGATGTAAATGCAACTGTCCGTGTCAAAGTACAGGACGCGTTCCCCTAACAGTTCTAAAGCTTCGTACAATTTTAAGCGAGCATGGGCTGTCACGTAAGCCGCAATGATGACATTTCCAAAAGGGTCGTCTTGTACAAAGTCCAGATCTTCTTCGTAATTGACCAAGATCAAATTCTCTCGAACGACGTCCACGTGTTTCATGTATTTGGTTTTGTCGTGAATCATCTGGAAGTAGCGGGAAGGTTGTGTCAAATATTCCGTCTTGGGTAAACACGGTCGTTTGCCATTTTACCCCACAAGCAATTTAACATCACTTTGGCAAACGATCGCCTGCCTTCGTTTTTCTCGATGTGGTCTAAAGTGATGCCTTCTTGTTCGTAGTATTTCTCTTTGAATTGTATTTGGTCTTCGGGAGTGTGACACCAGGAAGGATAGCCGCTGGCTTCTTGCTTCAGTTTCAAAAAGGCATCCACGTAGTCTGCGAAAATGCCTTTCTGCGTGGAGTCACCCTTGTGGTATTGTTGTGTCTTGGGAAAGTGACAAATTTCGTACACTTCTAACAGTTGGTATCCCATGTCCAGAGCTTTGAACAATTCCACGCTGACCCAGGTTCCCGTCAAGGCACGTTCTTCCTGGCTGTGATGGCAAGGTTGGTCTTGGTTGCACGTTTCGGCACAAGTACGGCACAAGGGAAACATCAGTTTGCCTTGACAATGGTGAGGTAAGACGGGATGGTATAGGTTCGTGGGAGGCAAAACTTTGCACTTGATCAAGCCTTCGTATTGTCGAATGTTGACCAGGTCGATGTGTTCCGTCAGCAATTGCGGGTGCCCTACAGGAAAGCGACAATATTTGCACACGTAGGGATACAGCGAACACACGTCCAAGTATTTGATTTCTTCTCCTTTCTCTTCGTCGGCTTGGTACAGCAAACAGGTGGCATTGGTCCTTCCTCCGTACAAACTATCCCTCGGGTTCAGCGGGTCCATGAACTGGTAACTTTCCACGAGGCGTTTAAACTCGGGATCGGTTTTCATACGGTGATCGTACTCGTGTTCCCACATTTCCACCACTTGGTATCCTTGCTGTTCTAACTTTAGGCGCCGCTGACAAGTGTCCTGGTACAAGTCTTCCATGGTTCGTTGCAAAAACTGATTTTTAGTGCCACGGTCAGGGTAACAGATGGGACATCCGTGAAATAAGCAACCGTTAAACTCGTACACGATCTTGGGGTTTTCTAAGTCCCAGCCATCGACCGAATACGTTCCGATGCTCTTTTCGCCCCCTCCGTTGCGGGCATGCTGAATCCACTTGTCTTCCTTATCGCACAAGTAATGTAACCAACGTAGGGCTCTGACCGAGTATTGACGTTTGACATAGTTGGTCGTTTGAGGACTGATGACAGCCACGGTGTTTTCAGGCATGAATCGTTGTCGATACACTAAGGAACACGCTTTGGCAATGGTGCAAGCTTCTTTCAAAGGATCGACCCCTCCGTGTTCCATGAACAGTTCTCGAAATTTTCCACAGCAACGCCGTAAAATGTCCACGTCGGAACGACAATACTTTAGCATTTCTTCCTGAAAGTCGAAAGGGTCCGAAGCGTGAGCCTGGTACCAAGCGTAGAAAGCTTCTCGTTGTTCGGTACGCATGTTGTCGGGGTCGTAATAGTGAGCCTCGGGCAAATGGGGTAGAACGGCGTGTTGATTGGCTTCCGTATTGAAAAAGTGTGGAAAGTACCCTTTAGCCATTTCTGTCATTCCAAACGTTTTAGGCATTCGACTCAAAGGCATGGCCAAATAGCTCATCGAATCTTTAAACTGCACTTGTCCCACTTGCATGAAAATGATTTTGGCTCCGTTCAAAGTCACTTTAGGACGCTCGGTGCCATGTTCCGTATAGTACCTCAAAAGAAACTGTCCATCGTATCCGGAAAAATTGTGAGCCATCACCGTGGCATGACGATGACAATCTCCGTAACGTTCGATGTCCTCTTGGCTCCACGTCTTGTCGACGGGGTCTAATAAGACCCATTGGGCAAAATCGGCTAACGTGTTTGGTCCCCGAAAGATTTTTTCACGTCCTCCAGGAATCTTGCTGCAGTGAGGGCAATGACTGAAGATAGGTTCTTGAATGCACTTCTCGCACGCTCGATGAGCCACGCAGAAATTAGGAATGTGAATGCCAGTCTCTTGCATGCATTCGAAATCGAAAAAGATGAAATTGCCTTTCTTCTTGTGACCGTCCTCTTTCTCTGGTTGGGGTTGGTATTTTTGCACGTAACATTCATGTTCCAAGTCCACGATGTGGTGACAAATGTGACATTTTTTCTTTCCTGAACATACGTGTGCCTTGGTATTATTGGTACGTATGACTTGTTCACACGTAGAGCACAATCTCAGGAGTTGACAAGCACATTTTTTCTGTGAACCTTGCGTCTTCAAATGTTGTTGGTAACAGGTAGGGCTGACAAACGTGCGCAGACAAGTCGAACAAGGCACTGGTTCTTCGCTCAGACAGGGTGAAGAGGCCAAACATCCTGTGCATTTCGATCCACAATGCTTGTGTTGCTCTCGATTGTTATAACCATGGTCACATTTCTCACAGTAATAACCGTATCCCAGGAATCCGGTGATACTGGTAATGGTATCGAAATGGTCATCGTGATGATAAACATGAATGTATTTTCCGTCCTTAAAATCTTGGCCTCGAAACAATAGAGACCCGCGCATTTCTTGAGGGTGCACTTTCAAGGTGTATCGTGGAGCTAGGACATCTTGCAATTTTTGCATCTCAGGAATGCCACAGGGTGTGTCTTTGGACAGTCAGGCTTGTTGTAACAGGAGTTCTGCTTCGTTTCGTTGTTTGGCTCGGTCGGAACGTTGAATAGTGTTCCAGGTTCTTTTCCATTCTACCGTGTCGTTCTTGTTGGCATAGGTTCGTCCCACCACGATGGCACGAGCTAAACACATCTGGTCATGAGGGTTGTTAATTCGGACGAGACTCTTTTTGGTGTTGCGAAGGTCGTCCACCAATAACATCTTTTTGCGTCCAGTCCCTTGAGGAGGAGAGACGTGGGTCATGTCCATTGTGGCTTTACCATCGGTGATGTCAAACTGATCATTAGATTGTTGTACGTGTTGAATCTTGTCCATGACTTTGGAAGCAGTCAATTCTGCAGGGGTGCTAAACTCGATCCAAACAGGGGATTTCAAACCGTCGTGTTGTATGGAAAGTCTCAAGCGATCGTCTTCTTTGGGTTGACATTGTCGCTTGAGTGCAGTGAGCAAAGAATCCCACACCTCGGTAATGAACACTTCTGCTTTCTCTAACGGCACTTCAGCCTTGAAATCTTTAAACTTCACTGTGTATTTGTAAGCCGTGGTTCTAAATTTTCTAGAGGAGCGCTTTTCCGTCTCTCGAATGGAATAGTACTTTTCAGGGTTGACTAAGGGTGGTGAACTTGGTTTAGAGGGTTCGGATTCTGGTTCACTCATGTCCTCTTCAAAATCACTGGCATGAATTTGTGCCAAGATTTCAGCCCTGGTACGAGGCGATAGATCACGTTTCTGCCTCTTACTTTCTTCTTCTTCTTTCTTCTCGAATGAATTAGATCGTTTCATCTTGAAAGCAAAAAGTCAAATGACTCAAGTTCAAACACCATGAGCTACTTTATAGTCATAGCAGACCAGCGTATATAAAAGGGTGTGTGTCTTGTCCTTTCACTATTCATTTCACTCTCAAGCCGAGCACAACGATGGAAGAGACTAACCAGATGGAACGTTTCGTCAGAGCTTTGCGAGGAGTCATTAGAAAATTCTCTTCAGACCAGCCTACGGACTACTCTCCTTCCTTTCGAGATAAAAGTCAAGATACTTGCTATATCTGTCAGAAGAAAGGGCATTGGTCTTCAGAGTGTCCAGACCGTCAAAAAAGGACAAAAACAGGGACTAAAAAAGACAAAAGTCAAGATACCTGTTATTATTGTAAAGAAAAAGGACATTGGTCTCCAGATTGCCCAAAAAAGAAACAAGAGGAGTCAGAAGAAAAGAGGGATTCTTCAGAAGAAGAGAGGGATTCTTCGGAAGAAGAGAGGGATTCTTCAGAGGAAGAAGAGGAAGAAAAAAGACAATTCTATTTACAAGAGGCAAAGAAACAGGAGAAGAAGAAAAGATGAAGGGAAGAAAATGAGGAAAAGACGGTGAAGAAATTCAAAAAACAGAGAGACTAAACAAGGAGAAAGGAGAAGTGAATGAACTTTTCTTTAAAGTGTTGTGTTGTGAATTGTGAATTGGATTGTAAAAAAAATGGATAAAAGAATAAATGAATGATATAAGGTAAGAGTCTTTGAGTTTTGATTTTAAAATAAGAACGTACACTCACGCACTCATACACAGACACGTACTATAAGGGTAAAATGGGTGGGGTTTTTTTTGAGTTATTGGCAAATTGAAATTGTATTTCTTTTCGAGAAATGTGGGTGGCCCTGAAAAGGGCCTTTTTTCTCTTTATGGTGTAGGGGTGAGTTTAAGCAATCAACTTTAACTGCCTTAAGCCTTTGCCACGGCCAAGGCCTACTTCTGAACTGCGTAATGTTGATGATGATTGGGTTGAAATCACTAAGGGTGGTACGGTAGGTTTAGTCACAGGGTTGACGTGTTTAGCTCGGGAAGGTCGTATTCTCTTCGGTCGTAATAAAGAAGTCTGATACATTTGTTTCAGACTTCTTAACTCCGCTAAAATGTCCAACAGTACCGTGACCGTTTGATTTTCACCCTCTTGTTTCTTTGCTGCTACTTCTTCTTCTTGCTGTTGTTGCTGTTGTTTTTTTCTTACCTCTTCTTCTTGCTGCTGTAGGAGAAAAGCTTGTTCCGCTTCCTTTTGTCGTTGTATAAATTTCTCCAATTCTTCTTTCTGTCTCTGTCTAAAATTCTCCACTTGCGGTAATGAAGAAGGTAACGAAGGTTCCGGAACAAATTCTTGCGAGGAGAGAAAATCCACAAAATCCCAATTCACCTCTTCTGAAAGTAAGTCCGGGTTCCCTTGGGTGGTCTCCCCTGTTGGTGCACCCCATTGGATCGTTTTCTGAGTTTCCGTCATGTTGAATCACTGTCGCATAGATTGACTACACACAAGCGCTAGCGAATCTATATAGACTACGTGACGTCACAGACTGCTCTCTTCGGATTGGATGCGGGCTGACTGAATTTTGTAACGCGTGTTCGGATTGGTGAATGAACTCAATCCGTTTCAATCCTACCTCTGCCTATAAATAAGCGCAGTTCAGTGCATTGATTCACCTGTTCTCGTCGCTTCAAGATGTGGACCACAGTTGAGTCATCCACCCTTGTGTCTTCCATGATGTTTCGGACAGACTTGCTCATGTATGTCCGATCCAAGTGGACCGTTGTCCACAGGACAAACACCAGCCTGTGGATACGTAGGATCTACGTGGAAAGACAAGGATGCTTGAAAAGAGTGCTAATTTACGGGCCAACAGTGAGACGCAGCCTAAGGACAAGAACAAGACCAATGCGGTGCCATTTATGTTAATGAATACATTAACATAAACACAAAGGCCCTTTTCAGGGCCAGCCATATTTCTCGAAAAGAGATAGCCTTTCCATTGCCTACCCCTTTTTTTAAATTTAAAAAAAAAAAATCCCATGTTAAATTCCCCTTGTACGTAAAGTGACCCACGATTTATTCCCATGTTAAATTCCCCTTGTACGTATAGTATCCCACGATTTATTCCCATGTTAAATTCCCCTTGTACGTATAGTATCCCACGATTTATTCCCATGTTAAATTCCCCTTGTACGTATATGTTCCCACGATTTTTCGCCATGTTAAATTTCCATTGTACGTATATGTTCCCAAGGGGGTCTGTAATGCTAATTTCCATTGTACGTAAAGTATCCCCCTTCACTACTCACATGTGTCCGAATTCAAATTTCAGAAACCTAGTGGTGAGTCTGAGAATCACGTGGTCATTATCCCGCCCACCTATTCACCAGGCAAATACGCCCGATAACTATTGAAAAATCTTATTCCCGGAATCGTAGTGGTGTTACAAAACGTCGGTCACGTTGGTGTCAAAGCAGACATTGTCCTAAGCGCTCAGCTGGTTATGCCGCTTAGTCGTGACAAGGATGGATTCAAAATTACTACTCTGTAGATTCACAGTGGTGCCAGGGTAACACTGAACGGCAAAATACTTCTTTGAAGTCGACATGGAATATCCCGAACACTTACATGAGGGTCACAATGACTATCCGCTGGTCCCAGTTTCACTTCCAGTGCCTAACTTGTGTTGTCCGCGTATCAGTGCTCGATCGTTGATGAGTGCGGACACAAATACCCTGAATGCATCAAACTCAACCAGAGTCACATGACCAAAACTAATTATGTGCTGCACGTGCTAAATCTGCAGTTGTACTTGCGACTTGTTATGCGTTTGACCAAGACCTATCGAGTATTCAAATATCGTCAGTACTTGTCTTGAAATTAGCGAGCAGAACAGTCTTCGAAGGCTCATTGCAGACCCGGCTTTTGAGTCCAGAAAAATCTTTGATGTTGGGCTTGTTGCCGTTCACAGTAAACAAAAATGTACTCAGACTCGTGAAACCAATCTATACGGGATCGTCGGTGATGGACTTGTCTTAGCCGTCCATGTACAATTATTAATGTGGCTTTACCAGGATCGGGTTAACATGCCGTACACCAACACTGACTCGTTGCTAATGCACATCACCACCGATGGAACAGCCAGGTTTGGTCAACGAACATGATACCAGTAAGTATCCGAAAGAACATTCGTTGCTTCGTAACGTCAACAAAATAGTAGTTGGCTAGTTCATATACGAATGCTAGAATAAACAGATAAAAACGTATGTGCAACTACGACCCAAAATGTAGTCGATTGTGGTCGGACCCAAACACATTCAAGAGGCCAAAGGTGTTCCACTGATGACTGTGTAGAAAGATCTCAAAGACGAGCTGTACCAGTAATGTCTTAGAGATCGTCGTGAGGTCGCACACACGGCAGATATGATCCAATTGAAGAACCATATCTTGGGTGTATACCGATGAACCAAGTCGAGTTTGTAATTCGCTGGATACCAAGAAATGGAAACTTCCCCATGGAATCGCCGCTTAGGCGTTTCATCATCGTGCTATTCCGACTGATGCTGGTTAATGATATGTCAACACAAATCATAGCGGCAGGTCCATATATGCTGGTATGACATGCTTTTCCTCTCAAACAAATGTACGTCTGGGAACTATTGCCCCTCTCGGGAACAGTCCGAAACGGTAATGGGTTCTTTGTCTTGGAGTATCGATCTATTTCGAATTGTTGAACACCTGGCTGGACCACACTGGGTCAGTGACAGGGCGTTGTGACCTTCCTTCCAATTCTTCTGTTACACACAAATACCTAACAAACTTGTTTCGGTGTGGTTGTAACGGTGCCGACTATGAGTAAGCGTGTTTGATTTGTGTTGAATTGCATTGGCAGGTTGTAATCCTGTCGTGCGTGTGACTTAATTGTTCAAAGCTGTTATGACGATTGGAGGTCGAGTTACCCATTCCTGAGAGCATCCTAGCTTCTTCAGCATTTCTTGTGCGTACTGATGGCCGAATAACCGTACTGCAAAAGTGAGGTTGAATCTTCCCACAATAGCTTGGTTTCGAGGTGCACTAACATGTCCAACACGTAATCTCAAACGGTGTTTGATTAGCAATGAAACCATGGATTCGAGAAATTCTTTGCCAGGAGCCATGTGAATGATCATCGTGCATAACTACGCTCGACTGCATCTGCGACACTGGCTTAATCTTGGGACGTCAACAGCTCTGGTGCATTGTATCGACTGGCCAAGTCTAAAGGGTGAGCACGTATGTGTAGGTGCGTAATTGACACGATTTGGAAGAAATAACAAAGCAACGTAGTGGATCTCATTCGGTATTTTGAGATTGAATCAACCGAGTGAAATCCAGGCGAGTACCAGCTCCATCGTAATTCTGACGAGAAAGACGCTTTTCGCCTGGATATTTACTCCAAGGTTTTCTTGGTACCTTTGTTAATGCAGCCATGATATAACCGCCGCCAGTGACTTTTATTTTAATGGGATCGATACAAACGTGAACTTCTTTGCTCCACAATGAGCGTAAGTTCCTGTAACCGCTAATCGTCCATTACATCTCACGCAATATGAAGACATGCTCAAAGTTTAACATCAGTCAAATGTTTAATAGTATTACGCAAAAGAAAATTCGAAAATGAGTTTTGGTCATCGTTTTCTAGGCACAAGCAACTAGTAAACCAGCCAAGAATGGTGATGGATCCGCGCTTCCATACTACGTTTCGGAACTGGTCATTGAGCCTGCTTAACACAAATGTTGTTGAATATGGTTTTAGATGGCTAACCTGGGATCGGTTGTACGTGATTGCGCAATTGGAAGATGATCAACCGTGTTATAATATGAACAAAGCGCTACGCAAAAGAAAATTCGCAATGGTTAACCTGGGATCGGTTGTACGTGATTGTTCTATCAGTAGATGATCAACCGTATTATAATGTGCACAAATATATTCAAAAAGCGTTAAGCGATACCAGTCATTGATGCATAACTCAAAAAATATTTTAATGAAGAAGGTCGCCAGTGGATGAACAGAGACCCCTTTTGTGCAGGTCTTAAAATGTCCAAGCTGGAGAGATTGAGTGATCAAAGTAACATCTAAGGACATAATAAGATTTTGGTCAAGTTGATATACAAGCTACTTACTGGAGCTATGAAAAGACTTTTGGCAAGGTATTTAATTATTTTTGAAAAATAGACTTGTTTTGATGAAATCTGCAAACAGTGATGAAGCATTTCAAGAGATGAAAAATTTGATTACGCTACTTCACACAAATAAGGAACGCATCAGCCAGCCTAAAAATCTACCATGACAGAAGAATTTTCGGATCTGACAGTAGTTGCTCCTGAAATCGAGGCAGAATAATAATCCTATCAAGCAGCCGCGCCTCAATCAAAGCGTAAGAAGCCTCCACCTGTAACGCAAAGAAAACATGCACATCAGAATGGATTTGACGAACAGGCACTAAAGTTGGCAGAGCAACCAATACCAAGACGTACACCCACAAAGGATCAAAGACCTCTTCCAAAAAGGAGAGGGAACTAGGGTGTTTGCACTCCGTGAACTGTGCGACCCTAATGATCCTGCGGATCGATTGAAAATACTAGTGGTATTAGTTCGTGTGGAAAAAGTATGCCCCTAAATTATTAATTTAGCCACATCGATTTGTGAGCGACTGCTCACTAATAATCGTATGGACAAAGACACATATCGTTCGCTGATGCATAAATTGTTGAAGATATTGATGATTTATACAACATCGATGATGAGTTCTGATGAAACAGATGGTGCGTATTGAGACGCTTCGTGTGCAAAGTGAAGTTTATGTTTCAGTGTTACAGGTGACTGTAAATACAATTTAGATGACCTCGATGATCAACATCTTTTCCACAAAACAAGAACTCATAGTGACTTTATCTGTATCCGTGGACGCTGGAGACTCACGTACACTGGAGATCGCACTAACATCGTTAAGAAAATATTATAGTTTGCCTGATGTCCAATTCCAACCGTATGGTCATCTGCCCGCTAACAATTCATTTGTGTTTTCATCAGATATAGGTACCACGTGGCAACTATTGATCTTCTCTCTGAGGCTTACGATATGATCTCACTCAGTGAAGAGGTTCAACAAAGAATTTTGCTCTTCACTAGAAAGGACTCCAAAATTTGTAATCGCGAACACGGCCTCCGTTTTTGCCATCGAATCTTCACAATACCTGGTTAACATTGGACAGTCACTGTAGAGCACTGTGCTTGGTTTTCTTTAAGATCATATTGAAAGTATACACATTGTGCATGCAGGACTGAAAGAGACTCGATATCTTACCGGGTCTGACGCTGTGAAAATTATTTCAGCGACGCAAGTCAAGTTTTACATGTGATGCATTCAGTGGCAGTTACTAAAGTTGGTCTGACACGACATACGTTTATGTACAGGGACATTTTTTGTTTGGGTGTTCCACCACCGTGGAACCAGGTGATATGATCTTGATTATGCCCACAGCAGCTGTATATCTGCCATACATTAATTACCAATATTCGTTTTTCCCTGGTGGATCGTGATGGATATGCGATTTAAAATATTGACAATATAGCTGAACATTAGAAATCGACCTGACATTTAACAGCAACAGCAATGACAGTCGTACGTGGACGTGTGAAACCTGCTGATATAATAACGCTAGAAAACCCATGTTTATGACCTTTTACGGAACTGCGATTAGTAAAGTTGTTCTTAAATTATTTTCAGGCGCACCGAAGGTGCTCGGAGCTCTGAACTCACTCAACATAGTAATGATTACAGTTGAATAACTGGCTCAACCATGATGTTGATCAAGGATGTAACTGAGCATGAAGATCATAAACCGCTTAAATTTCAGCAAATTGTGCGGTATTCTGTTGTGGTCCCATCATCTGCTAGTATAGATCCTAGACCTGGTGAAGTTGCCCTTTTGGTGAGTGGTTCCAACCCAAATATTAACCTTGGCCTTGCACAGTGCCAATCACAACTCATTGCTGATTCACGTAGGTTTTCTTTCGCCATTCCTTCAATAACATCTTTGGGCTTTGCAGAGATGCTCACAAGGTGATATTTGGTGCTAAACACACGATTACTTTGTTTAGTAAAAACAACTCCAACGATGGAATTTGTGTGTTGCGGGTGTTGCAGCTGCCAAGATTGTATTAGATAGCTTAACAGTGTGGATGCTATGCTATCCGCTTCATTGAGCACAGGGTCATACTTGTTGTTTATACAGTCCGGAACTGCGTCAACGTTATAGTTTCTCGCACATACAGACGCACAGCCAAACACTGTTATTGTAAGACAGTTTACCTAATAAATAAGTACCCAGCATGGAATTACTGTACCAAAGCACGTTTTTTGCCGTCTCAACCTACAGCGCCAGACGATGACGAAACACAGAATAAAATGATATTTGAAAACTTAGATATGAGCGATGTCTCTGCAGTTAAAGGTCAATCAAGAAGCTTCTGAAGAAATTCAGCTTAACTATGCAGATGCCACTCCTCATATTGCTCAAGCAAATCACAATCTGTGGTCGTACATGATCTGCAGATTTCTCAACAAGACTTTCACACGCTGTAACCGATTTATTAATTCTCAGTGGAACACCTTGCGTTTGTTTCAAGCAGTTTGTCGTTGACGTGTATTTTCTTGCACGTATCGGTAACGTAAAAGGTGGTTATCGATGCTATTATTTCTGACAAGACGTGTTGTTGGAAAGTGCTGGTGGAATTAGAATGATCAATGCGCCTGTGGAAAACTCATAATTAAACGTGTTTCTTATTTGGATAATAATGTTTTATCACGAAGTGAAAGTCGATCGTATTGAAAGTCATCTTGGAAAACTCAAACACGCAGTCAAAAAACAATTGTGTTGCCAATCCGAAACTGACTGGAGCAAAGATTTCCATGTCTTGCAGCAATTTCAGCATTGTTGGCAACAGCGACTATTGTGGTTGCAAAAGGTGCAGCGGTAGAGGCAGTCGTAACTGCATCGGGTATGGCTTTGAAAAATGTGATCGGTGGAAACATGAAACGGAAGAGGCTTTTAAACGAGATGCACGAGTCGTTGAATTTCCTGGGGCAGATTTGGTCGCCGAAGATCGTGCGCTGACCAGTCTTGATTTACTCGCAATTTAAAAATCGATGAAATAGTTCGTGGTGCTTTTATGGGAGATGAGTTTGCAGAGATGATGCCACCCACACGTAAAATGGCACCGTAAACAACATTCATTGGCACTCACGTGGTCGGGTATGCGACAACATCTCAACATAGTTTGTATTTTGACTTGTATGCACTTGCACCACCAGCTGAGCTTGTTAATTATTTCTCCCAGGTAAATGGTTGACGACATAGCCGTGAACCTCTGTTTCATTCGGCTATGCCAGTACAAACACGGTTGGTCAATATGCGGTCATATCGTTGAGCGTTGCGTATACTGGAATGCTCACCGACCCCGCAAGCATTTATCGATTTCACATTTAAGAATGTTTCTATCAATATTTACTGTCGTTAATTCGCTCGACGACACGGTGCTGGTGCAGATCTAAGCCGATTTGACACTAAGGCGGGCTTGACTGAGTTTGCTGGTCATGTTGTTGTTGGCGTTGATTTTTGAAAATAAATCTGACAAGCTGAAAACGTAAAACCTGGACATTCAAGATATTATTAGCAATCTGAGAGGCACTACAGCAAAGGACCCAGCTGAGCTCTTTGAACGTGGTGGAACCAGAGACAGCGGCGCATCAGTTGCATTTATCGAGGAATATGTCAATACTGGGAATAACAATAGTGCAATGAGACAATATGTAATTAAATCGCTATCTTTCCCACACCACCACGCGTGGAAACTTCATGGAGTCATATTCAAGGAAAATTAGTCAAAAAATGAGAAGAAATCACTGACGTCATGGCCTGGTCGACTTAATTTTGCTACTCTTATTGAAAATGGGTTCGATAGCTCGAAACGTTACATCTGAAAGGTGCGTGGGTCCGGATCATAGTTATTTTTCCTAACCGGAACATAATGGTACGTGGGGTCGAATGGGAATATAAGTAAAGGATTAGCAAAATTTTGTTCGTACTTTTTTACTAGTAATCTCATAAATTCCCAAGCCGGACAGTGATGTTGTTAAACCTTACACATTTGAATTATCAGCCTCATTAGCAACCGAAGACAAAATTTAGTTCGAAGCACTCAACGTTTACCGTCAGAGGTACGTAAACGTCTTTGGGGTTTAGGATTCGATTTTATCATTATTATATACATAATGGAATCTGACCGCAGTGATGAAGTTTCAGCATTTACCGATGGTATTTTTAAGAAAATAATCAATACATTCATAAATAAGTAAAGAAAGTTTGATCAAAAATGTATGCCAGATTGTGTACAAATAGGCATTAGTATAGAAGGGAGAGATATATAATATGGCATATATATATATGCCCTAAGTTGGTTTTATTTAATGTAAAATTTGAGGTTTTGGAGCTGAATATTGCAACTGCAAGAGCTGCGTTGGTGGTTGAAATCGTTTCTCCTTTTAAGGAAGATGGTTACTATACCCTATTTATTCATAAAATTTTCAGCATCATGCTTTCTAAGTTCAATTATTATGACTACTATTCTATACTATAATTTACTCACAATACTAAACGTAATAAGATAGGATGTGTGTGTGTGTGTGTGTGTGTGTGTGTATATATATATATATATATATATATATATATATATATATATATATATATATATATATATATATATATATATATATATATATATATATATATATATATATATATATATTTGCCATTCCATGGTCATAAAGTAGGTAACCAAACAAGTGCGAAAAACATGAAGAAAAAGATAATATTGTGAATTGCATCCCAAATAGCCCTGAAAGTCCTATCACAAACATTGAGAATTGCAAAGGAATTACAGTGGTGCTACAAACGATTTCCGTGATTGAATGTGATAATGTGCTAACAGTCATGATGTATCACAATTATTTGATCCAAAATGTTCTTGAATGAATTTGCAATGATCTCAAAATGGTGATGTAGGCCTAAAGTCAAAGAGCAATTTGTGATTCCAGTGAATGATTGAAATAAATCCCCTAAAATTAAAAGTTGAACGGAACAAAGAGGATTGATTCCACGTCGGATGGTAAGACAGAAATAAGTAATTATAATATAATCAATATTAATATAACAGTATAAAACATAATTTTGTGAACCAGGGTTAATACAAATTACATGGAATCAGACATGTAGGCCTAACACTTACCCTCAATTATGGATAAAGGTCGATCACACAATACAAATTAAATATACATAACACACTCCCTCATAAAGAGAAAGACAATTTTATACAATAAACCTTTCTTTTATTTCTTAATCAATTACGCGTAAGGCAATATAGTATTTCTATATACTGAAATTGCGTCAGCGATTATAATTTCTTTTTCATTGATGTACCTAATGTTAGTATTATATTCCTGAAACATCAAACTCCACATCAGTAATCTCTAATTTATGTTTCTATTTCGTTCATGAAAGTAAGTGGGTTGTGATTGTTCCCGCTAAAATATCTGGAAACATGTGCTCATACTCACATGCAATCTGTGTTAGTTCAATCTTTTCTTGTGGATGTATATTTCTGAACTAGATTAATCAAAACCTCCAAATTACGAGGAACAGATATATGAAAAACACTTGATTCGATTCCATGTCATAATTTAAATTACAGCTAAATTGAAAGAACGATTATCATGGTAACTCTATCAAGAGACATTCTTAACATATTTATATGGCAAATATTGTTTCAGTTTTCGTCTTCCATAATATTTAATGATGTAATTTAAATCACTAACTTTCTTTTCAACTGTAAAGGACCATAATACCTAGACTGAGGACGATTTTGATGTATGGGCATTACAGCAAGAATTCTATCACCAGGCTGAAAACTACTTTCTTGTGAATATCTATAATACTTTACTTTAATCTCATTTTCGACTGAGTAGAGTGACGACGTACTTCTCGCTAGTTCACAATCATTAATAACATATTGCTGAAATCAATGACAAAGTCAAGAAGATTAATTTCTGAATTGAAAGAAGTTTTTCATTGAATAACTTTAGTAGTCCACGGATAGTTTATCCAAAAACTAGTTTAACGGACTAAAACCCAATAATTCTTGAACTGATTTCCTAACAGCAAACGACAGTAAATGAACGCATTCGTCCCAATTGTTCCCTGTATCAAAACGATATGATTTAATCATATTTTTCAAAATTCTCAGTACCATTGACTTTGTGGGTGATTGGCGGAAGACATTATCTGATGCATGCTTAATTCATGCTGGAAAATTCCAGAAATAAAATTTGACTCCTGATAAATTGGATAGATTTTGGAAGGCCAAAAGGTGTAAAACTTTTAGTAAATCTTTTGCTATGATTTAGTTTCATATTCGTTATACGAATTGCCTATATAAATATTGTGGACTCGAACTTAAGTATTGGTTTCCTGAATTGTTCTAAGTTAAAGGACCGGCAGTCTATCATTATTCTACTAAATGCGTACGTTTCTGATCGAAGGCGAATGATTGTCTTTTGTCATCCTGGTTTGAATAGAGAGAAAAACTAGTAAACAGAGGATCGCTGTGCTCAATACCTTTTATATTTATATCTGAATCTAAAACATTCCTATAATTTCACTAAACCGCATGTTTCCCAAATGCTACTACTAAATCTGCTACTTTAATATTAATCCCGAATGGGTCCCCCGCCAATTTCCAATTGGTATGATTTCTGTTTTAGCATACATTCCTTATTTAAATGATTAATATGAAAACCCGTCTTTGATAATAAGTTTTACACTTATCAACGTGTTTAACTATGTCATGACTTAAAATTGGTATATTAATACCCTGTATGTCTTTGCTGTTATTATGTTTAGTACATAGTATTTCCATACACATCAGATATGATAGCCTAGACAGGGAACATCCCTGTCTAACTGATCGATCACTTTTAAAGTTTTTTGGGCTTTGCTCCATTTACTTGTACTAACAAGTAAATATCTGTATATAAGAATTTGACCCACTGGAAAAATTAACATCCAAACCCATATTTCTGTATAATTTCATCGCAAAGTCTACTTAAGCCTTTTCCTGGTCATGCAGTATCAATGCTCATTTCACCCCTTTGCTCTCGATAATTATAGGTTACTGCATTTGTATGGGAAAATATGAACGAGTGTTTTGGCTGGAATACTGCACGACCTTAGGAGTGCAGTATATCCTTCCGAAAAAAACGCGTTCATATTTTCCGATACAAAAGCAGTAACCTTTTTATTATATGCTCATTTTTATTATATGTTAATTTGTTTAACTACCTAAGGCTTAATAATAAAATGCTTTACAAGAAACGATGTATTTGATTTATTCTTTATTACAAAATAAATTCACAACCGTAGATTCTTCCATACAGAATAACAGCATTCATGCGCACATAGCTCCGCCCACCGACCATTTAACTTCATATTGTACCTGTACGCTCAGTTACTCATTTGAAAAATAAATCCCATTTTTGCTCTATCTGAAATTAAAATTTAAAGTCATATTATGAATGACTGCGCTATTGAAAAAAGTTCCCAGCTGGTCAGGAATGGAGGAATTGAGTTGTTCTGTCAATCCGGCTAAATTCTGATTATCTCCTTTTGTGTGTTTTCCGCACGATGTACTGGTACATGTGACTTGAGGGACTGGTGTTGACAACAAGCTGCACAACTGTTTCTGTTCTGCCATGGATAATTTGGAATCGTAAGCCGGAAAAATATGAAAGTTTTTAAATCTAAATTCTCAGCAAGATGCTTGATTCAACATTGTATTTTTAGAGAGCAACAAATTCTTTTCGCTTTGGAGTGCAGTACAGTCTACTTTGTAATGATATTTCAATTTCAAAAATGTAGTCTGGATTATAGGCCTACATATTACAGTACATTTCCGCGACGTGGATCAGTATTTGTCAACCACGTAATTCTTATTACCAGAAAGAGACTACAAAATACATTTTGAGGAGATTAAAGATGCAAAAAGGCAAGTAGATTTATTCTCATTATTATTACCAGTTATAGATGACATATTTTATGCCCAGTCACTTATATGATCTTTGTTGGAGGGACACCAGCTTTCGACAGGGTTGTTTCAGCAGTCTTCCTTACTGAATGGTTGGTAATTCTCACCTGGATTTCTGCCCTTTCTGCGGCTCGTTTCATCAAACTCCCAAGATGATTAACCCCATTGGTCTCGGATAATATCTGCAATTTGTAATATTTTGTCCAGTAAAATATATTTTTTATATTGTTTAAATTTACACGTTCATAAAAATCTATTTTCTTATATTTCGCAAGGTTTGGTATTCGCAGAGTACAAAATTATTCCATATTTTTCCGATATTTTGTGTTTACATTCATGTAATTTTATTTTCATTTATTCATTTTATTGTCGTAAATGTTTTTACGAACATTATTTTCTGTATTAATATTTTTATTTTAAATAAGGGCATTAATTGAATCTTTAGAAATATAATTGCCATATCTGGGAAGTTTCTGTCAATTTCTGAATTGGAATTGTTGTCAAATAAAAGGGGCTGTGGGCATCCATCATTTCCAAGGGCCTTCGTTTCAAATATTGTTGGTAAAGATGAACTGGGTCTCGCTCCGGTGTTGTTCCAGTAGAAAAAAAATGCGAGGTATTGTTGATCATAGTCATCCTTCCCAGTACAATCAAAGGTTTTGCTATCCCTCTCAGCATATTGAAGATAATTTGTACCGGCCGAATCGGTGAAAACTGATACATCTCCAAAATTTAATTTTCTTTGCTCGTCTCAGCCTCTAAATCCAAACATTTTTCCAAAAAAGTAGAATAGCGAAAATTGCAGTACAGCTGGCGTGAGAGAGCCCATTTCATCGGCCGAAAATAAAGCTTCTTCGTCATTTTGGCTTATCGGCTCTGATGCTCTTGCTTTTCTTCCAAAACCAGCTTTTTTCAGTTGCATTTTATTTAGAATTTAGTGCTTCGGTTGATTTCTGAAACTGACGGTTTCTAATAGAGACCTGATACCCTTTAGCCTTAAGATGTCGTTCTAAGCTGTTTCTTATGGAATCTAAAGAGCATGGCTCATACTCAGAACCATTGACTTTGCGAATCGTTATAAACATTTCGGCTAAATGTTTAAATGATCCGGAACGATATTTTCAATGCAGCTTGTCTCACGTTTGTTATCTTACAGCCATCGCTGCACATTTCTGATATCACGATCAGTCGCCTGCTTTGTTGAAAGTTTCTTTTGTGATTTTATGAATTCATCCACATTTTCAATTTTGACATCTCTGCTCTCAAATGGCTCAAACAACTGGTTTACTTCATCCACTGAAAAATTAAATAAATCAAAAGTGCTGGCGTCTGCGTCTATTGTTTGTTTACAATATAAAGTAGTTCCTTTATGTACGTGAATGCTATATGTGTATTGTCGCGCGCGTTCAGTACCGGGAATACTGAACGATTCTAACAATGTAAAGTTAACGGGGGAAAAATGATCATATAATAAAATCAGTCACTGTTGGTATTGTAAATGTATTATTTTTTATTTTCCTCCCCTCTTCCCCACATATCTAGTTACTAGTTATTACTTTTACACATGCATGTTTAAAATCTATTTGCTAAAATCGTACTCATTATTTTGCCGTCAGTGTTTAAACGTGAAATGGGACAACAATTTTGGGGTTCTTCTTTTCCTTCTCAACCCCCCCACCCCCCCGGTCACATATGAATCGGATGACCCTTTGTTTCATTTGCTTGGTTAGTTCCTTGTTTAAAAAGATGTTATTGTAAATGAACTCTAAAATTGGGATCAATTATGATGAAAATTAAGTTAATGTCATATTTTAACGGTGATTCTCTTGTATTGTGAGGAAAATTATCTTTTCAGAGTATATCATACTTTTCATAGAATCCAGAAGAGTAAAAGGGGATATATGCTGATAATTCATATCTTTTTAAAGTTGGCAAAAGTGATATGCTTCAGTACCTTCCTTCAAAGCAAGAGTATAATTGAACTGAATTGTCAAAGGTGCTGAACTCCAATATTACCCTTCTACCTGAAACAATGTGTTCTACTCAGGTGATTTTCAAGTGGTTATCTCGGTGTGTCTTTGATCTCTGGCTAAGCTAAATAGTTTAGATATGACAGTATAATGCCTTTGTCTAGTACACTGGATGCATCAAAGACACGGAATAGCATGTTTAAGTATTAGAATCTAAATTCCTCTTTATATATAAGCAACTGTACTTACTATATCAAGCAATCGTAAAATTATTTCTACCAATGTATATTGAGCAACTTTCGATAGGATATTTTGTACTATTCACCGCCTTAGCAAATAACCTTTGATTTAGTGTAATAGATTGTCTTGAATAAAATAAGTTTTACCATCTAAAATATTAGAATTCAATTAAATGTTGAAGAGTCACAATTCTATAAATTAAGTTGTGCTTTGTTTGTTCAATGATCAAGCTTCATTCTCGCCTGTAGAGGGATCATGAGGCAAAATAACAAAATGACTGATCCAGTTATATAGATACATGTTTGAGTTTGTATTTAAGATGAAATAGAAGTTAGTATGCTTGCAGATAATAATATATATATATATAAAAAAAACAACTGGCATAAGATGCAATCCATACAGAACATCACACACACAAAAACGTTCAGATTCCAATACAGGAAACAAATGCCATTGATCCCGGGAACAAACATTTGAAGACACTAAAAACCATTGTTATTGAGAAGACTCAAGGCCACCATCATTGTGCAATTGACATGGATACTGAATTAGAAATTGATACTTCTCTAGCAGCATTAAAGCTAAAGCTTCAAAGAACATATAGAAAGAATTATAACACTAATTCAGACTCAATCGTTTTTAGCAGGACAGAAATGTAAAGAACAAACACTAGTAATCGACTGAAAAAATAGATGAAAATGATATCAAGCAGAATTAACAACACTTGAGTGTAAATGATGTTATAGAACATTTGAACATTATTGCCGCTTTTGTCAAAGTGCAGTAGCACATATCAACTTGTATATATTGAGCAAAATGGCAATTTAAATAATGTTATTGATGATCTAGAAGAGGCATGTTTAATACGAACTCTACATCAGCCCTGAAGCTGGTGAAAGTTCAGTAACTATAGTAACATTGATTTAAATATAACAACAAAAGTGGTTGATTCTTCAGTTACTGATTTTGAACCGATATTGTCGATAGACCAAAAACATCTAGATATTCTGATTGAAATTTAGGCACTGAAAGAGAAGAAAATACAAGTTAGCAAAATCAAAGCTCTTTTAGTTCAGTTGTTCCTTGTGTAACTCTGAAAATGTATCATGCCTCTGAAGTGTAAAATAACACATAAGCAAAGGCAAATACAAGCAAAGATAGTTACAATGACTACACACCATGAAAGTGTAATCTTCCTGCTACCAGTTCAAGTACAAATAAGCAAAGTAACAGCGAAGATATCCATCAAATGAATAGATTTACTCTTCTTACACAGATGACTATACACTAAATATTATGATGTAAAATGGAAATTACTTGGAAAGAGACGAAATAAAAGGCAGGACTCGAACATCGGAGATAGAAACTTCAAAAGGCGACGAATAAATTAAAAGACAACCAATAAACAATGTTCAACAGAAAACACTTCAAAATGCAGCAGAACAAATATATCAACAGAAGGTACAACCTTTACTTCTGAAAATATTCAGTCAGTGACTGGCCAACGAAAGGAAATTTCAGACTTGCTAGAGTTTAGTTCATAATAATAAGCAGATAAGTTTTATTTGTCCGCATGTCGAGCGGACACAATCCAAAGGAGTTTCAGAGAGGAGAAGAAAGATGTCTCAATCATTTTACACAATTGTCGGTCAGGACAAATTTCGTGTGCGAATACTTGTTTCCTGAGGATATTGGCCAATAAACTGTAGAATATGCAATGACGATCAAAGTAAATGAAATTCTCATTGGTATAGATTATAGGGGCTTACACCTTCCACACAATAAAACACCATACACTGATTTTCAGTATGTTCATGATCACATTAATAGTTTCGCTCCAGTTGATCCGAACTGCACAAGAAAGACTCAAAAAGGATATACCTTTCACATGACTTAAATATTAGAGGAATGAACTAACTTTATGTAGAAAAACGCAACAAATTGATTAGAAAAAAGTGTACAGAAACATTTTCTGCAAAGAGTACAATTTTTCTTGTTTCTGTACCAAGAAAGACCAGTGTCCGATTTGCAGTCGCCACGGACACCTTAGAACAGAAAGAAAATTGGAAGAAAAAAAAACAGAAAAAGAAAATAGTGACCATCAAACTAAAATACAAATGTCCCGACGTAATATAAGAAAGATAAGGAAAGGGCCAAATCTGATGCAACTTCAAATCTTTGTCCTGACAACCCCTTGGTGCTTAGTATGAAACTTGTATTATAAGAGAAAACGTTACTGCAACAAATTAACATTCTATTCATTCAGAGATGGTAATGCATCTTGCTTCATGTAGGATTAGGCATAAGGAGGTAGACGCTCTTGCGAAATTT
This sequence comes from Sinohyriopsis cumingii, assembly GCA_028554795.2. Classification (NCBI taxonomy): domain Eukaryota; kingdom Metazoa; phylum Mollusca; class Bivalvia; order Unionida; family Unionidae; genus Sinohyriopsis; species Sinohyriopsis cumingii. The sequence goes on along the minus strand of CM068842.1, from coordinate 52,926,677 downwards.
GGACCTGTCTTATATTGCATCTTTTAGGTTTTATCTCTTACTAACAGGACTTCAAACATCAAGAAAGTCAAGTACATGTGGAGGGCAAAACCAAAATCAACTTGTATCATGTGCATTACTACATCGCATTCAAAAGGTTGAAAGCAATCTGCATTAATCAGAAAGTCTTAGCAAATGGACAGGGTGATTCAATTCATGTCATCATTATGAACGCAACGAAAGTCGAAAAGATGCAAGTATGTTCCTTCGCAGTAGAAAAATGTGATATCACTTGCATGTAAGGTTAAGCTCTTTATTGTAATCCCGTTTAAAGACTTCACAGATTTAAGCAAATTAAAAAAAGAAACTGTGCGAAATGTAGACACAACAGGAAAAAGAGAAAACCGGTACAAGATAAAATGGATTCAGGTCAGGAAGGAAACACTAAACAGCCTTTATGGTGAACAGCACGTTTAATGAGAAAGATTTCAAAATGTTGATTGTGACATCAGATATAACCAGAGGCAAACCAAACTCCATCAGTACCATAACTTTCGCTCATAGGTACCGCATAAACTTTGCAATTTGGACTGCTAAGGAAGTGGATCTGGTGTATCTGAGCTTCATGGACAATACCAGAGGAATACCATGAGTTCCATCAGTCCCTTTCGTCCCATAAATCTGTGAAAGACAACCTTATATCTCACAATCCAAGGATGACAATGATCAGGATTAAGTTCCATTTGTACCAAAATCGGCCATTTGTTTTTAATACTACTATATATTGTTACTCGCTTTTATATAGTTGTGGGAAGCATAAACATTTTTGAAAATACAGCATAGTCTTTCCTCCACTGAAACCATACTGGCGAAAGCATATTTTGGAATTTTAGTTTCATATTTCTGTGAACATATATCAAAATAAGATCTTATGGTAAAATATGGAATAAGGAAGTGCACGTTATGTTTTCCAAGGAACCATTGAAAACAAATTACCATTCTGACAATATTACTGGAAAATTTAACAATGGAGAAAATTCGTATCTAATATTGCACATTTTATATAATTTGATACGTTTATAGGCAGTAAAACAATTATTGATATGACAGTAAGTACGGTTTCACGTTTATAGTCAGTAAAACAATTATTGATATGACAGTAAGTACGGTTTCATGTTTATAGACAGTAAAACAATTATTGATATGACAGTAAGTACGGTTTCACGTTTATAGTCAGTAAAACAATTATTGATATGACAGTAAGTACGGTTTCATGTTTATAGACAGTAAAACAATTATTGATATGACAGTAAGTACGGTTTCATGTTTATAGACAGTAAAACAATTATTGATATGACAGTAAGTACGGTTTCACGTTTATAGTCAGTAAAACAATTATTGATATGACAGTAAGTACGGTTTCATGTTTATAGTCAGTAAAACAATTATTGATATGACAGTAAGTACGGTTTCATGTTTATAGACAGTAAAACAATTATTGATATGACAGTAAGTACGGTTTCACGTTTATAGTCAGTAAAACAATTATTGATATGACAGTAAGTACGGTTTCATGTTTATAGACAGTAAAACAATTATTGATATGACAGTAAGTACGGTTTCACGTTTATAGTCAGTAAAACAATTATTGATATGACAGTAAGTACGGTTTCATGTTTATAGTCAGTAAAACAATTATTGATATGACAGTAAGTACGGTTTCCTTTAAAAGTTCCTAAATATGTTGACGCTTAGTTTCATGTTAACATGCAAAATGACCATAACGCAGTGTGTTTAGTTTAGGTTCTAGTAAAAATATGTGACGTTTGTTTGCCTAATTCTCTGTAACAGTAGATTTTGCCACTTAGAGTTCTAGCAAAAGATGCTAAAAACAGTTTTACCATTTAGCTTCTGACAATTAAAGTTACTAACTCATGATATCTCCTTTTACCAGCAAAGAATGAATTTTTTACAATCGATCTAAAACTTTAGTACTGAATATTGCAACGTGTAGTTGGCACCTTTTACCGTTCTGCTCTCGAATTGGTCATGCAATATGTAAAAGTCAGACCATAAACCGCTTGTGACTGCTTTTCTTTAATTGTCCGATTGTTAGAATTCCACGTTTTACCAATAGTTTTTTATACTTGTGCCATTGTCTTATCGTATTGAGTTATTTGTTATTTGTAGTAACTATGTACTTTCCTCACTATATCTTCCCACCCAGTGTATACAGTGTAATTCTTTGTTAAACGTTATCATATTCTCATATTTCTCATTTTCTAGTTATATATGTTTCTATACCTCTTGCTTTTCCTTTTAATTTTTCCCATTCTTTTAGTATGTCTTTGCTCTCCGTGTCTATGAAGTTCTGTCAAGTTAGTGATATTTCCCTCCTGCAGGCCTCTTCCTCTACAATAGAGTTATTAAGTTTCCAAAACCCATTCCCCAATTTTCATCTATTTTCTCTTTGTATCATAATGTTCAACGTATTTTGGTCTGAAATGTTTACATGCAGTACTTTGCACGACGAAGTCTATTTTATTCACGTTTGAGATACTTTACACGACGAAGTCCATTTTATTCACGTTTGAGATACTTTACACGACGAAGTCCATTTTATTCAAGTTTGAGATACATAATATTTCTCTAGACCACTGCCTTTGTTATTTATGTGCTTGTGCTTAAGTTCTATTTTAAAGCCCGTTCAATTCCCTATGTGTTTCTCAACCCATTCTTCTCTTTAAACAATTTTACTTGATTTTCAAAGCCGGCTCACACCAACTGAAACCCCTACACCTGTCTGTTTCCTCATCTATCCAGTTACAATCCCCACCCCAAAATGAATTGTTCTATGGAATAGAGTTACGTGTAATCTGTCGGGTTTTTCATAAATTCGGTCTTCCTCATATTGTAACCAGACAGACTCATTATGTGGCAAGCATTAATTTCAGGTATAATAGTCTAACACTGAAGACCTTTTTGGTTGATATCACTTCCCATATTAGATTTAAGGATACATTTCTTAATATAATTGCTACCCCTCACCCTTCTTTCGTCGCTATTAATAATACTGGTGGTCATAATTGCATTAGTTTTTCCTCAATTTGTTAAATCATCTTCCTATCAACTGAGTGTATTCATTTGTTATATCATATACTTTATTTAGGATCCCTTTGATATTGAATGACATGACAAGGAAATTTAGTCACTCTATGGTGTCCTTGAAGATGCTGATAGAAGTTCTAGATTGTTAAATGACTTTTTTCCGTCTGAAAGTATGTTTTTATTTGCTTCTTTGTTTTCTTCTGGAGGCATTTTCTATGGTTCGTTTTTGCATGTTGGTGTAATAATTCTCGGCAGAAATGATCCCCTCGCTCTGAGGGGCGATCTTTTTTTTGCATGAGAATTTTTTCCTGGATGGACATTCTGCCGATATTTTATTCCGTATGTCTCCTTTTTGCATTGGTGTTGATGAGGATGTTCCCTAAATAATTTATGACTGTTCTTCAACTAGGGTTAAGTGTATGCTTTGTTCCTCTATTTCACTATTTGGAGTATCCTCTACCGAAATAGCTCTCTTCTGCTCTTCCTCCTTATCTGAAGTGTCTGATGATACTACCGGTCCCTGAAAGGTAAGATCTTCCAGTCTGTAGTAAGTGGCTACATCATGTTTAACTAACACTGCCGGAGTTTTCTTGTTTCTTTCCTCCTCACTCACAGATTTCTCATGGTACTTCATTTTTATTTGCGATGTCTTTCCATTCGAGGGTTATATTTTTCCCGTTTCCTGGGGTTCCGTCTGTTGAATGTTTACTCCTCTTTAAGTGTCCGGGTCTAGAATTGCGTCCATTTCCCTTTTCTGACATTATATCAGGTGCCATAACGGCATAGGTTATCTACGTTTCTCGTGGCTACCTATTCAATGAATTTTTTCAGTCTTTTGGTGCGTGTCCCGAAACGTGGCACCTTGTACTGCAACGGTTGTGCATACATACCTTATACCATGACTTTACCGGCAGAAGAAAAAAAACTTACATAGAAGAAGGTATGGAGCTTCTTCGCATACTCTAAATTTCATTGCAACAATTATATCCCCTTTTGTTAGCTTTGTGTATCTCCAAACACTTTTCTCTTACTCTGCAACACCTTCCTTTTTGTCTAATTTTCCTTTAAGATTTCTGATCGGTATCTCCGTGGGAAGTCCGGAGAAGTGAGCATATTTGACGACCACTACCCTTTCTACTTAGGAAAGACTCACAGTTATTTTTTCCCCTTCACTTCTAAGCCTTTTCCAATCAAGATGATTAATGTTTTTCCATTTGCGTGTAAGTACTACCTACCCCTCCTTCCATTGTGTAGACAATCTATGTCTCCAACTGTAGTCCCCTTGCCCACAAGGGACTAGAGTCCTTTCGCTGGCCGGCCATGTCTGCTTCCGTTAATTTGTAACAATCAAGGAGTTGGTACCATATTTTCCGAAGGGGCAGGAGGACCCATTCATCCCACGCCGTTTACATCGCTGTGCACCTATAAGTTTTTCCCTTCTATTTGAAAGGTAGAGTTGGTATTGAAAATGAATTTACAGCCAAACTCTAATATGATAATGCAGGCGAAAATGCTGAAAAAAGTCTATTAAACGGAAGAAAGGACGGTAATAAATTGATGCAAATATCTATATTTATATGCAGAACTAACAGAGCAGTAACAATGGTGGAACAAACTGCACAAAATTGGAACTTATTTTAATAATAATGAAATTATTAATGTATATAAATTGTTACCTCCTTCGCCAAGGATTGTTGTTGAAAACGAAAGGGGCTATAAATGCTCTGGTAGATTTCAAATATGTAGATGATTGCAATAGTTAGCATAGGTCTCATTGCAACCTTTCTCCGAATGATGCTACAATGCTATCTTGGTCTTCTTATCACCTTTGCTCCCACTTGCTTGCTTTGTCGACAATGTACCGAAAACTCACAAACCAGGGATATAGAAAACTCATGATAGCTTCAACGTACAAGGAATTCACGTATATCACGGTGTATGGTGAAAAATAACCAAGAGTGTATTATATCCAGGTTAACAATATAACCATATTTCCAAATAAAAATCATTATTAAATACATTCACTGTGAGAGCTAATCACAATATATATGATAGCACATATTCATAACAATTCTTAAAGACTATGCTGTGGATGCTATTATACCCTGCAAAATCTTATACCCGTTTGCATCAATTATGATAAGAAAGGGAAAACATAGACGATTGGATGGTGAAAAACAAACCTGTTAGATAGAAATATACACGTTTTCCAGCTTGGGCTATGAAATACAAATGTTATTTTATTTACAAAGCAAGTCAATCCCGGAAGCCGATTTTTGATTATGTTAAGTATGTAGATTTCTTTAAGGTACAAAGTATGTTGACCTTGGTTTCTTTTTACTAGTATTCACAGGAAGTCGTTAAATTGTTGAGGAACTGTAATTGACACTCTGCACATACGTTCTGTGAAAGCTATTAGAGCATATGGTTTTAACTGTGATACATGATAACAGGAAGTTCAAATAACTGTCAACTGAATATTCGACTTGTTGGAACAGAGCACTCAGGACTCGATCAAAGGGTTGAGAAAATAAAGTGAGTACTGCCACTTCAAGCTTAGGACTTTGCGCTGGCAGATAACTAAGGTACTATTATTTAGAACTTAGACCTGTGTTATGTATATTTAATTTGGTTTTGTGACCTCGTCAAAACTAAAATTATTATCTATCTAACCAGTAGCTTTTTTGGCAAACAAATAAAACATTGCTAATATGTTCCTATGAGTGTTGTTTAAATAGTATGATCATTCTCATTGTAAACAAGTTTACCTTAATCTGAGTGCAGGGCATTGGCATTCCCCATGGAGACAAAAAAAAAAAAGAACATGTTCTACCTGTTTCCCATGATCTGTATTATGCTTTACATTAGCACATTCAAGACTACATCGCTGTATCTTAATTAGGACGTCACTGTAATTTAATAAGGACTATTTTCACTAAGACTGGTGACAGAACCTTCTGGACCAATTGGGATTTAATTCGCAAAACTGTAAGCTTTTTTAAATCTAAACTTTGTATTCGAAGGAAATTAAATTAAATTATTTGATGATTATAAAATTTGGTTTTCGATTTTCTCCATTACTAAGGTTAAGATTATGGAACTGTAATAGAAATTGGCGGCTCATGTACAGGATCCGTATTTTGCTAAAATATTTCAGAAAACATTGTTTTTGAAATTTAAAATCACTTTGTTTCAGAATCTTCTAAATTCTAGGCATTATTTTACATATTTGAGAAATCAAACGTGTAACCAACAATCTTTCACAATGGAGAACTTTTTTAAAATCCTACCCAGGAAAGGTTAGAGTCCTTGAAAATGTGTCAACTACTCCAGCTTGCGAGGTAATATAATCTTTCTGAGTCGAAGGCTTTTGTAACGAAGCAAGAAATTTAAAAAAATTGTTCCAATTTGATAGGAAAGAATTTATTTGATAAAAGTGCTTTAGGTTTGATTAGTAAGCCTCTACTTGGTACTGACATAAGAGTAACGGAATCGAAATTCAAACACAAGACGGAAATAGAGTTAAGAAAGTTTCAGCTTCAGAAAAAGAAAGAAGAGAGGCAAATGCACTTAGAGATAAAGGAGAGAGATACAAATGCAGCTATGGAAATAAGAAACCGAATTGCAGTTGCAGAAAGAGAAACGAGAGAAACAAATGGAAATACAATTGGAGAAAGAGGAAACAGAGAGACAAGTGCAGTTGCAGGAAGAAGAAAGACATGTATTTCCTAAAGAGAAAAGAAAGAGAGAGAGAGAATGAGATGAAACGCTAATGCAAGTGCAGATACAAAAATAAAGGAAGAAACGGAATTTCAGTTGAGATTAAAGGAATTAGAACTGACAAGTGGAAAGCAATGCCCCACTTTATATACAGGTTTAGGTTTTGATGTTGCCAAACGTATTAGGTTAGTGCCCATTTTTTAAGAAAAAGAAGTAGATAAATATGTTCCTATTTTGAGAAAAAAATCCTGAAAATTTGAAATGAGCAAAGAAGAGTTAGACTTTATTATCTGATGAGATTGTTTGATCATACAGGATGTCAGATTTAACGCCCACCTATGATGCGTGATCATCCATGATGTCAGATTTAACACACACATATGCTGTGTGATCATACAGGATGTCAGATTTAACACATACATATGCTGTGTGATCATACAGGATGTCAGATTTAACACACACCGATGCTGTGTGAGTATACAGGACGTCAGATTTAAGACACACCTATTCTGTGTGGGCATACATGATGTCTGATTTAGCACACACATATGCTGATGAGATTATGTGATCATACAGGATGTCAGATTTAACACACACCTATGCTGATGAGATTGTGTGATCATACAGGATGTCAGATTTAACACACACATATGCTGATGAGATTATGTGATCATACAGGATGTCAGATTTAATACACACCTATGCTGATGAAATTGTATAGTCACCCCGTATTCAGATTTCACTCGTACCTAGATGATGCGATTGTGCGATCATGCAGAATATTAGATTTCACATTCTCCTAAATGAATGGATTGTGTTATCGTGCAATATGTCATATTTCACGCACACCTAGATGATGAGATTGTGTAATCATGCAGGATGTCAGCTGATAAAGATGCTCTAAAAAGATGATGTCGAACAGACTTTACAAATAACAAATATGGTCTTGCTCAACAAAACTTCAGTTATTTTAATAACAGGAAATTTTAATTGTAATTGACATCCATTGAAGATTATGAAACTATGTTTTGTTTTGCCAATTTTGGGACTGACGTTGTAAACTTGCCACACCAAGCAATTGCATATTTGGCGTCCATTATTTTGACTGACTTATCAGATGATTATGTGAAATGATCCAAGAAGAACAAAATGTTTCCTCAGAAGAAATGTAAAACCGTCAATATGTATTTTATTAATGCTGATGTAGAGAAATGTAAAACCGCCCATATGTATGTTTTTTATTAGATACATCAGCTATAGATAACCCTACTTACAAAACATAAAATAGCTGACTTACGTGTGCTCTGATAAATATGCTAATCTGAGGCTTTGCGGGAAAAATGTTGAATGACGACTCTGAGTGTGCCTGAATGTCAAGTCCCACATTCTTAAACCTTCTCAACCCAAATTCTTATGTAAATATATAATCGATATTCGGTTAACTTTCATATGATCACTGTAATAAATGCATTGTTAAAAAGGACACATATATAACATTCTATAAAAATAGTTAGCATGGCAAATTGAAGTTTATTCTTTACTCAGGCTTAAATTGTTTATTGCAAATGGCAGCAAGTACAACATATAGGGGAACCCCTTTATGACATCATGATTGGTGCCGTGTAAGACTATTCTTTACAGTGTAGCTAAACCGCGTCATATTCATACATTAATATATATTACGATGCATTTACAAGTCGCAACCCTATCATTTTACTTCCACGTGTTATAAAGTGATACCACTGTGTGACAAAAAATGATTTCACCATATGCTTCTCATTCCATTGTGTCTGAATAATTTTTTTCAGTTCATTACTTTCAATAGAAAATGTCATACAAAATAAGAATAACAGAAGATATATGCCATACACTTCTATTTATTTAGAAAGGCGGATCGGTATGATATATAATACAATAAAAAAAGAATTTGTATATGATTAACTCATATTTACAGACATTGTAGCAACTTGGTAGTATGTTACCTTGCTACATCGTTTTTCTTCAGTTTAGACCTTGATCTATAATAATAAATGTACTGGAACTGTTTACTCTGCAAGTAACCTTGATGTAATGAAACAGAAACGTATAAATATGTTAGAAACAGTGTAAAATGAACAAAACAGTACAATACATGTATATAGCCCCTACTCTATAACATTTGATTGAATATTCCTAAATTGTGCATAACTGTGCATCAAGCCATCAGCATGTAGGTTATTAATGCATATTTACATAATTTTACAAATTAGACATAAACATCCATCATTAAAGAACGTGTAATGGCTGATATGTCACATTTCCATCCAGTAACTTGCGGCTTCATAGGAAACGGGTCGTGGGTTGCTGTTGGTTGTTTCCAAACCTTAAATATTTTCAACATGTTTTCTGTTTTCTAATTTCATGGTGTTTATTTTTTGTAATCACATCATTATATATGTTTTTAGGTGTTGTCTAATGTTGTGAAGCGCTTAGAGCTTAACAGATTAGGCGCTATACAAAGTCCTCATTATTATTATTATCTACTTTCTATTATTATCAATATTCACTTGGAAAGTCGTTATTTACTCTCCCTGAGAAATTCAATGTTAAAGCAATATATAGTTTTGGACAAGGCCAGCCTAAAGATCTCATCGAGTACAAACCGGGCTTTTGTTGAGCGCCGTGTTGTGACAGTGAAAGTTATACATCTTGAAAAAAATCGTACTAGATTACTTTTTTATTATTAGTTCCGATGTGCTCTTTTCTTTATCCAGTTTAGTACCTGACCTCCAATGTAAAACTCGTCTGGATGTTTCTTGGTGATATTTAAGGTACAGCTAATTCAATAATCAGGACTGAATTGACTTTGGTTAAACTATATTGGTGTTAAATTTTATAACAAAAATTTATATTTAATTTAAGGTGAGGAAATGTGCCTACATAACGACGTTGACATACACTAAATACAGGGTCGATTAAAATAGTATTCACACTTAACCTCAGATACATAGCATCGCAAAAAATGCTCCACGAGACAAAAATATGCATCGAATATATGTTGGCGAAGTAATTTACCAAAACATACAATTTGTTTGACCGAAATGTCTCTGCAAAAAAGCAAACTTCATCCATTCGGACCACATGAGTCATTTCTAAATTGGACTTAGTGTAGGATTGACTGAAAAATTGCCAATGAAAGAGACAAAAACAGTTCAATGCATTCCATCTCTCTGTCAGTCTTTGTTTCGTAATAACCGAAATGACAGCTATCAATATACATTGAAAATATAGTCCATAGAAAGAATTTCACTTAGTTCAAATTACAGTAAAGACATATATTTTTGACCGTAGCAAGTGATCACAACAAATTAAAGTAAAAATACCAAGTCTTTTAAACTATTTTCTTAGACTCTTAACAGGCAAACGTGTCTGCAGACTGGTCAGCATTGGGATAATATCCAAAACAAGATAACAAATGGACAAATAGCAAATATGCTTACCTAGTGGCGATGTCAAGTGTTGCCTGACCTTCAGAATGAAGAGTAATTGAGTGGAGGACGGTCAAGGAAGCAGATTACGGGACCCTCAGCAATGATTTTGTTACATCTACGCGCGGCATCAGCAGTCATTACAAACGGATAGAAATGAACGGTTCATCACCTGACAATGACCTGCCAACCAAAGCAGTAACACGTGTGGATTATGCATGTAAATGTGTGTGATAGATTTCCTGACCATGAGACTTTTAATACATTCACTGTGTTTGAACCTGACAGTTTGATCTGAAATGTTAGTGAAATGCCACTGTTTGGAAATATCACACATACAATTATGGATCTGTGGAAATATCACACAGACAATTATGGATCTGTGGAAATATCATACAGACAATTATGGATATGTGGCAATATCACCAAGACAATTATGGATATGTGGCAATATCACACAGACAATTATGGATCTGTGGAAATATCACACAGACAATTATGGATCTGTGGAAATATCACACATACAGTTATGGATATGTGGAAATATCACACAGACAATTATGGATATGTGGAAATATCACACAGACAATTATGGATATGTGAAAATATCACACAGACAATTACGGATCTGTGGAAATATCACACAGACAATAATGGATATGTGGAAATATCACACAGACAATTATGGATCTGTGGAAATATACAGACAATTATAGATCTGTGGAAATATCACACAGTCAATTATGAATCTGTGGAAATATCACACAATTATGGATATGTGGAAATATCACACAGACAATTATGGATTTGTGGAAATATCACACAGACAATTATGGATCTGTGGAAATATCACACAGACAATTATGGATCTGTGGAAATATCACACAGACAATTATGGATCACTCATTACTGTCGAACAAGTCAGAACAGTGACGCTGTAGCCATTGCTGATGAAACAAAGACAGAGTGAGGGAATCTGTAGCACTGTGTGTAAAACAAATATAGAGGACTGTCAACAGCTCCATTACTGAGAAAACTAGTTTCAGTGGAAGGACATTACTAGAATTTGATTTATTTAATGCAGATTTCACATTTACAGAATTTTACAGACGAGAATTTGACCAAAACCAAAGCAATAATTCAAAAGTGAGTATCTCCACTCTTGAAGAACTTATGAGAATAACTCTTATTGGCGTTGATATGAAAGACCCTGATCCAATGCCTGCAGCGAGGAAGTGGAGCTAAAATTGAATCAGGCATCTGTATCAACAAAACAAAGAGAATGCGTTCACAAAACTGAAGAAAAAAATGAAAAGAATTTTAAGTGAGCGAATTTAGCATAATGCAAATGCAACAACATCGTTCGTTATAGGAACACTGTAATTACATTTTGTTTAAAACAAACTGTTCTAGAGAAATCCATAGCAATCAAATGAATAATCCCATTTTTGCATGTCCATATTTCTTGTTACCCTTGGTACATAATTTTGTCTAATGTTTGTAATTTGTATTCATGGCTATAAATTGTAGTGATTATCTTTTAGCTGAAATTGTGCACGTGCATAGGTTTTATTTTAAAATGTTAAAATTGCATAGCATTTATCAATAGATGCTTAATTTCGTGTTGACAATTATTAATAATAGAACTATTATTGAATGTGTTTGCAAGATTCTGCGGGGGGGGGGGGGGGCTAATTAAAAAAATCAAGACACAATACATTGACCAGGATGTTGGTGACAAGTTCGTTTCCAGAATATTTTACGTTTGTAATCGAGGCTAGACCTTGAACTACAACATCAGGAAACAGCTTATTTATAACTCAAAAACATGATAAAAATGAGATTTGTCAAGTAGGCCAACCCTGTACCCTCTACACTTAATTAAAGACAAAGGTCAAAAGCACAATACAAAGTTAATATATATATATATATATATATATATATATATATATATATATATATATATATATATATATATATATATATATATATATAAGGACTGTAGCATATTCAATGTATTGAACGTAGTTTATGTAGCTTTACACCATTACTATCGTATAACATCAATAATTGCAAAGATTCTACAAGTCTCAACTCAGATATAAACAAATACCTTTTCTCTTTCTCTCTCATGGAAGTAAATATTACCACTTTTGGAACAACAACAAACTATTCATAAAGGAAGATGTGCATCCTAAACTTGCGAAAACGGACTAAAACGTATAGTCTGAACATCGTTCTCTCTCACAGACATACACACAATTACACACACACACACACACACACACACACGGAAAATATATGAACAATGTATGGATCATTTAGAAAACAGTTTGAAATTGTCCAGATTCAAATATGAAACAATGTAGCCACAAATTGAAACAAAATACCGCGAAATGTCTTTTCAGGTTTGGTAGTAAAGAAAATATCGCAGAAATGCAAATTGAAGTACATTATGCTACAGTATAGTTTTAAATAAATACATAATAAATTTTCCACGACAAAAATATTTATAGTATTTTTATTGCGGCAATAAATAAAAAGCATTATATTTAAACGGTCATTATGAGAATATCTAGCTAATTGCATGTACACAACAACGGGAGTTGTGAGATAAAAGATTAGAATAGATATGGATTATTTCCTAAGGCAAATGTATCAGTGAAGCGTGCGTGTCCTTTCATTAACAGTTGAACTACATTAGCAGTGCGTGTGACTTTTCTACACTAGATGTGCAGAGGGAAACATAAAATAAAAATATAGAAGAATGAACATATTTGGACCATTTCTGTGCTAAATGTCTGAAGTTAATTTGTCACAAAATTTTCTTAGACCCACACACGCTTAATGAAATTGAAAACATATAGCCTATGTTGAATTATGATTACTATTGAAAGCTAAGCGACTGCATTACTTCTAACAACTAAGAAAGTGCATACTGAAGGTAAGTCATCTTTAATAACAACTAAACATTTGGAACTTAATGCTTTAATAGGAATAATTTGAATGTAGGAATTAGGGCAATTGAAGAAAGCAAAGCAACTAGGCGTAGGCTTTGTGGAATGTTCCATCAAAAACTCACTTCAAACTCTACAAAATAGCAATTAAACGACAACAGCATCATCAATCTTATCTCCAGCATGCCATGCTTGTCCTATAGCAAATATGCTTGAACAGAGGCCTACTATATATATATATATATATATATATATATATATATATATATATATATATATATATATATATATATATATATTAGTTTTCAGCAAGCAGACTTGCCTTTGTATTTTATTCTACTCTGACCTCCAAAATCTCAGTCCAGATATCCCTTCCAAATATGAATGAAGATCCAAATCGATTGTTGGGGGGGGGGGGGCGCTCTCTCTCTCTCTCTCTCTCTTACTGCCTGAGAAAGTTTATATGATACAGTCCATTTATCAGATACAGTACATCTAGCATAATTTACATGATACAGTACATTTAACATAATTTACATGATACAGTACATTTAACATAGTTAATATGATACAGTACATTTAACACAGTTTATATGATACAGTACATTTACCATAATTTACATGATACAGTATATTTAACATAATTTACATGATACAGTACATTTAACATAGATAATATGATACAGTACATTTAACATAGCTTATATGATACAGTACATTTAATATAGTTTATATGGTACAGTACATTTAACATAGTTAATATGATAGAGTACATTTAACACAGTTAATATGATGCAGTACATTTAACATAGTTAATATGATACAGTACATTTAACATAGTTTATATGATACAGTACATTTAACACAGTTTATATGAATGATTACATTTAACATAGTTTATATGATGCAGTACATTTAGCATAATTTACATGATACAGTACATTTAACATAGTTAATATGATACAGTACATTTAACACAGTTAATATGATGCAGTACATTTAACACAGTTAATATGATGCAGTACATTTAACATAGTTAACATGATACAATACATTTAACACAGTTAATATGATGCAGTACATTTAACATAGTTAATATGATACAGTACATTTAACATAGTTTATATGATACAGCACATTTAACATAGTTTATATGGTGCAGTACATTTAACATAGTCAATATGGTACAGTACATTTAACATAGTTAATATGATACAGTACATTTAACATAGTTTATATGACAGTACATTTAGCACAGTTTATATGATACAGTACATTTATTATAGTTTATATAATACAGTACATTTAACACAGTTTATATGAATGAGTACATTTAACATAGTTTATATGGTACAGTACATTTAGCATAATTTACATGATACAGTACATTTAATACAGTTTATATGATACAGTACATTTAACACAGTTCATGTGATACAGTACATTTAACACAGTTTTCAATGATCCAGTACATTTATCAGATACAGTACATTTAACACAGTTTATATGATACAGTACATTTAACATAGTTAATATGATACAGTACATTTAACATAGATAATATGATACAGTACATTTAACATAGTTTATATGATACAGTACTTTTAATATAGTTTATATGGTACAGTACATTTAACATAGTTAATATGATACAGTACATTTAACACAGTTAATATGATGCAGTACATTTAACATAGTTAATATGATACAGTACATTTAACATAGTCAATATGATACAGTTTAACATAATTTACATTATACAGTACATTTAACATAATTTACATGAGACAGTACATTTGACACAGTTTATATGATACAGTACATTTAACACAGTTTATATGATACAGTACATTTATTATAGTTTATATGATACAGTACATTTAACACAGTTTATATGAATGAGTACATTTAACATTGTTTATATGGTACAGTACATTTAGCATAATTTACATGATACAGTACATTTAACACAGTTTATATGATACAGTACATTTAACACAGTTCATATGATACAGTACATTTAACACAGTTTATATGATCCAGTACATTTATCAGATACAGTACATTTAACACAGTTTATATGATACAGTACATTTAACATAGTTAATATGATACAGTACATTTAACATAGATAATATGATACAGTACATTTAACATAGTTAATATGATACAGTATATTTAATATAGTTTATATGGTACAGTACATTTAACATAGTTAATATGATACAGTACATTTAACACAGTTAATATGATGCAGTACATTTAACATAGTTAATATGATACAGTACATTTAACATAGTTAATATGATACAGTACATTTAACATAGTTAATATGATACAGTTTAACATAATTTACATTATACAGTACATTTAACACAGTTTATATGATACAGTAAATTTAACATAGTTTATATGATACAGTACATTTAACATAGTTTATATGATACAGTACATTTAACATAGCTTATATGATACAGTATATTTAACATAGCTTATATGATACAGTACATTTAACATAGTTTATATGGTACAGTACATTTAACATAGTTAATATGATACAGTACATTTAACATAGTTAATATGATACAGTACATTTAACATAGTTAATATGATACAGTACATTTAACATAGTTTATATGACACAGTACATTTAACACAGTTTATATGATACAGTACATTTAACACAGTTTATATGATACATTACATTTATCATAGTTTATATAATACAGTACATTTAACACAGTTTATATGAATGAGTACATTTAGCATAGCTTATATGATGCAGTACATTGAGCATAATTTACATGATACAGTACATTGAACACAGTTTATATGAATGAGTACATTTAACATATTTTATATGATACAGTACATTGAGCATAATTTACATGATACAATACATTTAACACAGTTTATATGATACGGTACTTTTAACACAGTTTATATGATACAGTATATTTATCAGATACAGTACATTTAACACAGTTTATATGATACAGTACATTTAACATAGTTAATATGATACAGTACATTTAACATAGTTAATATGATATAGCACATTTAACATAGTTTATATGACACAGTACATTTAACACAGTTTATGTGATACAGTACATTTAACACAGTTTATATGATACGGTACATTTAACATCGTTAATATGATGCAGTACATTTATCATAGTTAATATGATACAGTACATTTAACATAATTTACATGATACAGTACATTTAACATAATTTACATGATACAGTACATTTAACACAGTTTATATGATACAGTACATTTAACATAGTTTATCTGATACAGTACATTTAACATAGCTTATATGATACAGTATATTTAACATAGCTTATATGATACAGTACATTTAACATAGCTTATATGATACAGTATATTTAACAAAGTTTATATGATACAGTACATTTAACATAGCTTTAGAATACAGCCACAACTGCAAGAATGTATTTATCTCAAATTATTTTCACCCATGTAAATTATTCACAGACCCTGGTAAAAGGGATGATAAACTTATTTTGGTTAACTGAAATAATGATCGTGACGTTGCTACCAATTTTGCATACTCTGATTTTATCTCTCCAGCTGACAATATTCGTAATTGATTGGTACCATGTCTTTATCTCTCCAGCTGACAGTATTTGTAAATGATTGGTACCATGACTTTATGTCTCCAGCTGACAGTATTTGTAAATGATTGGTACCAAATTTGCATACTCTGACCTTATCTCTCCAGCTGACAGTATTTGTAAATGATTGGTACCAAATTTGCATACTCTCACCTTATCTCTCCAGCTGACAGTATTTGTAAATGATTGGTAGCATGACTTTATGTCTACAGCTGACAGTATTTGTAAATGATTGGTACCATGACTTTATGTCTCCAGCTGACAGTATTTGTAAATGATTGGTACCATGACTTTATGTCTCCATCTGACAATATTTGTAAATGATTGGTACCATGACTTTATATCTCCAGCTGACAGTATTTGTAAATGATTGGTACCATGACTTTATCTCTATCTGACAGTATTTGTAAATGATTGGTACCAAATGAAAAAAATAATTGATATTGTGCTTGAAAAAATTAGTAAAAATTCCCAACCCCACCCCTAATTGTGCGCAATTGCTGTTACTGGAAAGGCTTGAATCATGACATTCCTTACATTTAGAGGCAGTTTGCGGGACGGACATTTTGATTTTGTACTTTAAGGAAAATTGAACATATTTCTATAATTGTAACTTTTTTCAGTACCCCAAACAACGGACCTTTCGGACGGTTTCATGGTCTTAACAGACAAAGTAGCTGCTCCTCTTCTAAGACTGTGAAAAACCAGTGTCCAGGACATCTCTCTCTCTCTCTCTCATATTTATAACATATCCAAACAATGCAAGCTTTTAAAGTGATGTAGTTATTAACGCACAGTTAATAACTACATTACTTTAAAAACTTGCATTATTGGAAATGTTATAAATATATCGTCGGGCAAAACAAAGCCAAGGATATTAGTACTCGAAGGATTAATAGATTCATTGAAAGTTAATAGTCACAAAAACGACAACTCACCTACTTTTCAAAAGATGGTCCCATGGCTTGAGGCAAACAATAATACTTTATAACTCCAAAACACTGATACGCAGTCCTTGATCATAGATAAAGGTGAAATAAATATGCTATATGAAATGCCATGCAGCCTTGTAAGCAAGCGAGAGAGGGAATTTTTTTTATCAAAACCAGGTCATCCATGCATCATCATCATTGACACACAATTGTCGAAAAGATATGAATTCACCAGTTGAGATTTTGTGGACATGGTCAAGAAAATAGAATTCTTCTGATTTTGGGAAGAAATGCCATTTTGCGATGCATTATTATGCGTGATGTAAAGAATAGTTGGACATAAGAATGATACAAAGTCGCCTTGCCTTGACTGAGCCAATATTAAACCAGACTTTGATTTCATCCGACGTGAGAAATCTACTATTTGTATCATGGAGCAGCAGGGGGGGCGAATCGGACATTTTGTCCAATCGTTATTTTGCTTAATTATTACTTCTGCACTCAGCGGATCCGGTGTAATCAGCGCTGGTAAAAAAAAAACGACGTCGGTCCATCCTACACGATGGTGACGTCATTTGGTTTAATTAACACCTTCTGCGCGTCGATCCCCAGCGTCGTCAGCGTCCGGTAAGCACATCGACGACCGCGTCGATGTCATCGCCCCCCCTGCTGCTTACAATGATCTTACAAACAGAGTGATCACTAACTCCTCCTCCTGTAGATCAATTAGGTTATTTGACTGATCGGTGAGTTTAAAATTAATTCTCGTTAAAAACCGATCATGGCATCGCATATAGACCGGATTAATCGGATTCTCAACGATTAAGTATCCGGGAGGGGCTGTTGGTGAAAACGAATAAAGGATATATCCCTGTTGAGCTTGATTTGATTGCTTGGTATCTACTTGGTAACTTCCTTCGATAACATCGCACACTAGATTGATTGCTATCACCGATGCGATATTTACGTTGTACGGGGCAATATGCCTACCATCATCTCCGTTATCGTGTCTGAGGATATGAGTTGATGGGGGGGGGGGGGCGTCCGCGGGTGGATTCTTAGGCCATCCTAGTATGGTTCTTATTGAACTGTTATAAATATCAACCATATACCCCGGTGTGCTTATTTCAATCGTCGACGATAACGTCGGTTCATGAACCGTAATAGCGATTTTTGATTCCTTTCCTGTGATCGATTTTATCCTGCGTTGAAATTCTTTATTGATTTGCTCTATTTGGTATGACCCAGTTGGTATTGTAACCTCCTTCCAGTCTGGGGTCCCATCGGGTTTATTTGTCCATGCAAAAACCAGCGAGTTATTAGGTTCTTGTCCGTTAAATGCGTCCGCTCGGATATTAGGCCAACTGTGATATGCTCGCAATTTTGCCAGCGCTATTTCCTTCACTGGAACCGGCGATGGGAAGTTTACACTGAATTCGGGTTTCGTTGACGTTATTGATATCATATTTGTTTGTACCTGAGTGGTGTTCTCCGCGATCCGCTGAAGTAATTGAAACCCTTCGGGGTTCAGCGACATTATTATTATTCGTTGTCTTTAGTGTCTAATTTCAACAACCAGGTGGTTTCGGCTTCCAGTTGAAAATCCTCGATTTTTGACATCGCGGAGCTATACAACTGGACCATCGTGGAGAATTCAACATCGGATACGAACAAATTATCAATCGATAACGAGATCAACCCGGATAATTTCGAGTATGCGTCGGATACTATTTGATGTTTTACTGTATACTCGTTGAGTTTTTTCTGAAAACACGATGATATCTTTCTAGTGATTGCGTTGGCGACTCCAGCAACTGTTGTCATCGCGGAGACAGCGATCGGGGCTATCGTGGTTACCGTGGATAAAATAACACCAGCGCCAGCTACTATACCCGACACCGAGTACACGACCGCGTCGATGGCGGTTATTTTACGACGGTATTTTTTAATTTTTGCACGGTATTGTTCGGAAAGCGTTTTTAAGTTCGCGGAGAATTCTTTTGCGGTATCGAATCGATATTGATGTGACGTCGGTGATACCTCTGATTTAATTACCCCGGTGGTCATTTTTATTTTAAAAGAGCTAGTGTTTTTAATTACTTAGATTCGCTACAAATTCCACATACCATGTAATGTTTGCCCCGGTTAGATTTCTATCAACGGCATAAATTGTAAACAGTTCAGTTGCGTTCTTGTCTATAATTGTTGATATTGTATTGTTAAACCCGGATGAACTCGACGATAATATATTAAACTGCATCATTGAAACCAGTGTCAGTCGATAAATGCCCTTAACAGTTGCGGTGATATTTACTGTATTCTGTGTAGGAGTCCAATCGAATGATCCATGCCGAATTGTGTATACTGTGTTGATGATGTTCTCATGAGGAGTTTTTATTTTTTCGAATTGCTCTGCTACTCTCGGTAGTCTGTCTTTAATCGCTTCAACATCAGTTTTGATCGCTGCATTATTAGCAGCGAGTTTAACTATTTCCCTCCAATGCCCGCTCATACCTCTTTCGTTCGCTTCAACATAGGTTTTGAGCGTTATTATTTCCCCTCCATACGCGTCTATACTAGTTTTGACCGCTGCAACATCAGTTCTGAGCGTTATTATTTCCCCTGTATGCGCGTCTACATTATTTATGATCGTTGCAACATTAGTTTTGATTGTTTCTATTTCCCGTGTATTCTCGGTCATACTTTTTTTGTTCGCTGCAACATCAAGTTTGATTGTTCCTATTTCATATGTATGTACGTCTATACCTTTTTTGTTCGCTGCAACATCAGTTTTAATTAATCCTATTCCCCGCCAATACGCGTCTACATTTTTTTTGTTCGCTTCAATATCAGTTTTGATTGTTTCTATTTCCTGTGTATACGCGTCTACACTCTTTTTGTTCGCTTCAATATCAGTTTTGATTATTCCTATTTCCTGTGTATGCGCGTCCATATTATTTATGATCGTTGTAACATCAGTTTTGATTGTTTCTATTTTCCGTCCATGCGAGTCTACATTATTTATGATCGTTGCAACATTAGCGCCGATTATTTCTATTTCCCGTTCATGCGCGTCTACACTCCTTTTGTTTGTTGCAACATCAGTTTTGATTGTTTTTATTTCCTGTCCATACGCAGTGATATCATTTATAGTTATTGTAATCTCATCCGGCTTGGTATTTTTTTTACCAAAGAATTTATCAAAGTTGTCATCGATCCTGTTAACATTTTTTCGCAACGGGGGTAAATTGGCCGACATCGCCATAAGCTCCGAAATAGCAATTTTTATTATTACAAGATTTGGTTCGTCTGCCGTCGGGGGTCCCCGAAAAAAACTATCGACAATGTGTTGCACATCGGCGAAATGCGTTAGCGTCAACCTGAACCGTTCTTCATGCAAGTTAAATTCACTACGTAAACCTTTTAACGAATTTGACATGGTTATATAATTGTCGCCAAGTGTACTTATTTTTCCATTTATCGTCAAGATGGATTCACCCGGTTTGAGTCGTCCGTCGCTGGTATACAGCGCGATAGTGTCCTCGGCGGCATCACGCTGTCGTATTAAAACGTCATCCAGCGACACATTACTGGATTTCAATTTACCCTGGCGGTCTTGAAATACAACTATTTGGCCCGGGTCAACACTTGTTAGATTCAACATATCAGCGATTTCATCCTCAATTAGTTTTTTATGTCGGCGGCGGCCGTTTCCGTGGATTCTTTCAGCGCCGAAACCGGTCGCCCCCAGATATCAATCATTATTATTGTAAATGTTATTCTCTAAAATCCGTTGAGCTTCTACGACCCCACTAGTGTATTCGTTTACAACCACATGAGGTGGTTTTCGCGATGATGAAATCGCCGCGAGTACGTTCAATACCTCGCGGCCACATATCGGTGGGTCACTTAATTGCTGTGTTGGCAGCGTGGAATAAAAAGCCCGGGCTGAACACGCCCGGGCTGAACACGCCCGGATATACCGCATGAACTCTTTCGGCGGGGCTAACCCGTATGAATCAAAATAGACGATCGCACGCGGATCAATCGCGTACGCAACCCAATGAGTTCCCGCTCCGGAGGACCCATCGAGGTTAATTATGCCGGTTTCAATATTCCTTGGTGCCGCCGGTAATTGATCCCTCATAAAAACACCTCTGAAGTTTTTTATCGCTAGCGCGTTTGCGGCGTCTATTAAATCAAAATTAGACATTGGAGTCATAGACTCTTGAGTTAATAAACGGTTCCCGGTAGTCTTAGACCCTTTCCTGAGTACCATGAATACGGGGTTCCTGGTAGTCTTAGACCCTTTCCGGCCACGGGTCGTTTTTTTTTGTAGCCTTTCCCGGTTGCCTTCTTTAATGCCATTCCCGCCGCGGTACCAACGGCTCCTAACGCCGCCGCCTTAGCCACTGCTGGTGCGGCCGCGGCAATCAATGCCGGAATCGCAGCTAACAGCGGAAATATCCCACCGGTCTTTTCCATGTTTTTAATTGCTGCGGCTGAAAAATCTATTTGAACACCCTTTTTATTCTTCATCGCATCATTGAAATGTTTTATTTGACGCGCCGTCAACGATATCTTATGATTACCACCCGCCATCTGCGACGGCTTCAGCGTTATTGTGGTCCCGCATTGTTTAGCCGACTTTGATCGTAATTTCTTGACTTGACCATCAGTCAACTCTACACTGACGACACTATACGACATTTATTGTAAACGCGTTTTGTGCTTTCAATTACATGTTTTCCACTGGCGCATCAACGATTCTCATTCGTCCACCAACACCTTCTAGCAGCATTGATTTATTGCTGAGAATGACAGCAACCGCTCTATAATTAACACCACCCGGGGATATACGAGCTCGGAAGTGTATATCAACGACGGATTGTCTCGTTAAATCAAGATGTTCCAGCGAAAAATAATAAATCGGATACAGGTTTTTAAAATCAAGTTGTGATATTTGCAAACCAGTGTCGACGTTTTGATCACGACCCATATACGACAGCAATCGATGATACACACGTGCGATATGGTTGTCGCCGTAATTAAGCTGTATATCCTCGGATGGTTCCTGTTGTCCGTTTATTCTCAGCGAAACATCCCTGACTCCTAATTGATCAAATATCATATGGCTGCGTTCTTGACTGCCCAATCGTTCCCTATTCTGTAGCGCTATGAATATATGACGCGGGGCTGAAACACCCTGTTTTGATGCCAAGTGCCATGTAAACATATCGGCGACGTTATCCTCTTTAGCATCAGTTGTTACCGCTAGCCAACTCAACAGCGATTTTCCTCCCTGTTCCATAAATGCTAACAATCGTGCTTCCGTGGTAACTGATGGAGTCAGCACCGGCATCCACAATGCCATTTTAGTTAAAATGACTTTACCGGCAGCGACGCCAGCAGCATGCCATATTGCATTGTTATCATCGCCCCTTCGCGTCAGGGCAATTGTATGCTTAGCCCCATAGATGACTTTTCTAACATTTCTGCAGAATCCAAATATGTGATGGAGTGGAATCGCGCATGAAAACTGTCGGCGTGGTCCTTGCAACATCCCTACTCGTGTTGCGAATCCCATATTGTAATTATCGTTAAGACTTTTTGTAACAGTGAAATCAGCGTCCGGTTTTGCTCTGCGGTCTGGATTGGCTGCTTCAGCCTGATCACCTGCGATATCTTTTTTCGCCAGCACGTTGATGTACTGAAGATGATCAGCGCTATTAGCGGTGTCCTTCGCAAACATCATAGATGGGCCCGCCGATCTTGTATAATCATCCGAGTATCTCGCTAACCCAATTATCGTCGTTGCAACATCAACCTCGCGTTCTATTGATTCAATTTTTCGCCCGTCAATAAGATATCTGGCGCTCTCAAATAACGCCATGATACCGTTGTTGACGAAGCCAACTCGAACACGATGGTCATCTGCGTATGGTGCATTATCGGCGGCATTTGTCACGAGTTCTCCCTCGATTTCGATAAACGCTTCACACGGCAGAAAGTATTTACTGGTATCTTGGACCTGAAGTTCAATTCGCGATCGTAGGTCAGGTTGCGCTGCATAATAAGAATAAAATTGATAATCACGGACAGAATCATCCCTGCGCACTGGGGCGTCCATATCAAACGCGGGATCAGCGGTACGCGCAAACATTCTATTATTTATCATGTTGGTGTTTTCAATTGCGATTTTTTCGTCGTAGACCACTTCCCGCTATCGCGATCATGATCGCGTTGGTTGCCGCATCGGCGGATGGCGAAGTCGCCAACGACGGAGTCGTCGCCGCCAACGACTCTAATTTTTCTTCCACGGCGTTATTTATTACTTTACTGACATTTGCAGGCATCACTATCGTTGATGGCATCTGTTTTCTTTTTGAGAATCTCTTGGATTTCACCAATGACATTAGTTTGTCCCGCGCGGCTGAAAGCGTCTTTCCGGCAACATCTCCAATGGCACTAATACCCTTATCACGAATAACATCAATAGCCTTCATCCCTAATTGTTTGGCTAACGGCGCTACTTTTGGAGCCATTCTTGTAAATAACCCCGCAATGGTGCTACCGAGACCATCTCCATAGTACGCGCGGTAAACAGGCAATCGCGAGTTTACCACGTAGACGAGTACTGGTTTATCATGGTTGTAGTGTATGATCATCCTTATTAAAAACACCAGTTTTCCAATTAATCATCCACGAGCTCGTCTATGAGCGTTCGATATGCATTAATGTCCATGATACCGCCTGCAAATAAACGCTTGCAAATATCAGCGGCCTCATTGATTATTTCCGTAGAGTTATTTCCGGCTCGTTTTCCTCCAATTAGTACCTCTAGCCGTGATATATCACTGAGAACACTACCAGGACAGGTAACACTAGCGTTTTCAACTAGACCACTACCACTTGGATACCCCTCTCCGCTTGTTTTTTTAGAATCAGCTTTTTTTTGACGTTTTTCTCGGACTTCTCCTTTTTGCTGTTGTAGTATTTCTTGTTGTTGTTGTTGTATATCATAATCATCAATTCCTTTTCTAAATTCTTTATATCCCAATTCTTTTGTATGCAAGCGATCAACCCCTTTATTCGTTTTATACAACCAATTAACCCAGTCATCTCGTTTTATATTACTGTTTTTATACTCGTCTTTTAAAAAGTCATTTCTTGAATAATAGCTTTGAGCGGCAAAATTACCAAAAATCCTATAATCGTCGGATTTCAGTAATTGAGGTCGTTTTATTTGTGTTATAGCCTCTTCAGTGAGTTTATCTATAAAGGGAACCCCTTTTTGAGTGGAAATTTTTTGAAGTTCACCAACATCACCCTGTTCAGAATCATCAATATCAACTAATCGTTCATACTCTCGTTGGGTTTTTATATCACTGGAAAGTTGTTTTATCCGTTGCTGTGTTTGTTCTGTCTCTGCTGCTATCTTTTCAAGTACAGGAAGAAGAGGCGCCTCTTTCCGTTCGCCCTCCTTAGGAATATCTCCATATATTGCTCGTTCTGTTGCCGCTGTAACATCCTTAGTCGCTTTAGTTACCGGGGCAAATAACTGTTCACTTCCAACAGCAAAATCAGTTTGCATTTGTTGCCGCGTTTGAAGTTTCTCTCTCACTCTATCTCGTAACGGTATAAACTTTATAAGCGCTGCTAGCCGATCTCTGGCTAGCCGAGTAGTAAGTGATTCACCTACCATTATTGTAAATTGATCCGCAATTTCAAATAAAATTTTCCGCTGGGTCTTTCCATACATCACATATATATAATGTTACATTTGTATGCCGACTTCGTCGCGCGACGTGGGAACAGGTAACTTCAAGCTGAGGCTCCCCACAGGGGTTTCGTCTATGATCCTCCTAATGTTTTTAATCTTACTAGAGATCTCGCGGCGTTTTTCATAAAGCTGCCCGAGTTTTTTTCGTATTGTTTCAACGGCAGTGAATAACCCAATGAATACGCTTACGTCATTGCCATACAGGTTCTCATTAATTGTATGTTGTAATCGTTTTATAAAAGAATACTCGCGGGCTAGCGTAAAACGCCCTCGCTTCGATTGTTCGTTTATAGCCTCATAAGCGGATAATATTTCCTCGCTGTTGAGCCTATCAGATAATACAATTCCTTGATTTTTTAATTTTGAAATCTCAGTTAATATATTATTGATGTCTTGGGAATCCATATTCTTATAAACATCTTATTTCTAATATCAAAAATTTTAATAAAATTTAAGTTTAAAGTTTAATAAAATTATTGGGGGTCATTTTTGACCCCGTTTTTTATATGGACAATACAATGCCGTAAATCTCCACTCGAGTGTTGTGGCAGATTGCAGGCATACATGGACAGTACAATGCCGTAAATCTCCACTCGAGTGTTGTGGCAGATTGCAGGCATATACATATACTTAATTAAGGACATTCACATCTTGGAACCCCTTGGGTGCCTTCGCATCCATCTGAGCCCAAGGGAACCCCAAAACATACATCTCCGGGAGGGAGGCCTAGGGTGACAAACGTCATCGTAGACCGCCCAGAAGATATGCTTGGGGGGACATCACTACATGTACTTAATTAAGGATGAATATATTTACAATGAAATGATTGATGGATGATGGGACGGCACAAGACAGCACAAACATAAAACGGCGGGGCGGAACTCTACGGCCAATTCAACCAATCAAAAGCAACCCAATTAAATTAACCCGGTTGCATGATTGTGAACAAAAGACAACCACACGCCCGGGTCAAGAGCGTGGGTTAGTTTTGATTAGTTGAATTGGCTTTCGAAAACCCGAGGCTTATAACGAGTCATCTTATATATAAAGTGACTAATACAGCGGCGTCAGTCACAAGGTGTGTGTTAATTTGAATTCCCTTGAATCGTTGAATCCTTAAATACTTATTAATGGTGTTTCACGGCATTTAAATGAAACCAAATACTCAAATAAAACATTAAAAAAAAGAATACAGCTGTTAGATAACAGCGTGTATTTCAATAGTTTTCATCGTAAAATGATTAATTAATCGCAACATTAATTGGACTTCAAGGGACGTAACTCTTGTCATGCGACGCTATCACAAAACGAGTTATCTCCCTTTGATGTTATATATGAAAATCGAATTCTGTGACCCGTCTTTTTTGAGATCGCTGTTTTAGTTATATTCTCCGCAACATCTCGAACTGATTTACTACAAATATCGAAGTATTTACCAGCCGCATTCATAGAGCGAAATATTTTTTCTTCGTGCGTTATTGTATCAAATGACTTTACGGGTTTTGCCTTTCTCATCCCTCCTGTTTTTCCAAATTTGGAATTTTGACTCGGTGTAACAGCTCTTAGATTACACAGTCTGTTATTTTGAGGACATCCATCAATGTGATCAATAACGAGACCGTCGTTGATCAGTCCGTTAAACGCTTCATACACCATCCTGTGAATAAGACAGATTTTTTTCCCAGCATTAAATCGCAAGTATCCGTGATTATTTACGGTACCAACCGGCTTCTTCAGTCTACAATTTCTAACAACGCCGTCGCGAGATGCCTCGTAATTAACAAACACAGGGTGAGGTCTGAACTCTTGGTCCATTTGTATAATAATACTACTTGTCTAATTCATTATTTGGCTTAATTATAAACCTTTCAATGTAGTCTTGAGGAGTTTTGATGACGGAGTCAGCGGTGGGGTCAATGACGGCGTTTTTAATTCGTTTGTCATAATAGCGTTTTAGTTCCCTGTATCGCTTTCCGCCACAATTAATACACAACTGCGATTTTCCTCTTACACCAACGTGGCAAACCAAGCACGGGAGAGGGCCAAGAGAACCATTACGAACGCTTTGTAAATGATACCCGCAGAATTCACCTCTACATGATTTATTGCACGGGGTTATCGACCCAATCATCAACCATTTGCATTTATTCATTATACTATATTCTTTTATTTAAATACTTGTTTTAATTATATGGATGAGTTTGAGAGATTAGCAGCAATTAAGCCCTGGAAAAATATTAAATTCAATCTCGATAGAGTCCTCAAGGACACACCAAAAGCGTTAATAAACGATAGAACCCTGTTAAATAAAATACGCGATTGTATCGATGAATTCAAGCGTGATGGTGCATCTCATAGTTGGTCAACATTTCGAATTGATGGTGTTGTTGATGCTACCATGAACGACAACCGCGCAGCAACGATAATATCACAACTTGACCGTAAAAGGTATTTCTTCAGAGTAAAATTCATTGTCCGGGTGGAATCAGGCGATTGGATCATACGTGATAAATTTGAACCAGTTCTAAGCGACAAGAAAACAGTCACTGTCAGCCGCGACTCCAAGCCGGGGTTGTTAACCGGAATTGACAGACCATACTATGAACGAGCGTATCCTGAAACAGCAGTTGTTTATGGAATATACCCGTTAAATAAGAAACCTGATATCGGAAAACTGAAACCGATGAAACAGTCAACGGGGATAAATTGTGTAGCAGAACGAATAATAGAGCATTTTACAAATGCATGTCGAGGAAACAAATTGACTGATTTACGACGTAGCAAAATCAACCAGTGGGAACTAACCGTAAAAGAGCGTGGAGCGACCATCAGCGACATAGCGAGATTAGAAACGTCGTTGAGATTTCCAATAACCGTTACAACGATAACCGGTGAAGTATTATACGAATCGAAGTATAAATCGAAGGGAGCCCCAATCAAAATTATTGATCATAACGAACACGCATGGACGCCCGCGATCACAATATTTCCACGGGATAGAACAGTAAAGTATATACCCGAAGAATTCTCCCGGGATGGTTTTCTCGCGGAGAGGAAACTATTTGATGCTATTGCCTACTTGTGTAAAAACGACCCTGTATCAGTGTGGTTACTTCGCAGCGCTGAAAACGATGCGGATACCTTTGATCAGTTTGTAAGACCAAACGGCGAATTATATCGCACTGAAGCATTTCACAACAGGATGAAAAAAACCGCCATGGAATTTGAAGAGCATGATGAACAACTGCTAACAAATTGTTTTACGATTCCATCGGTTGTAGCTCATGTTGCAGCAAGGAAAAATGCGTGGAGACCAACGCGCAAGGAATTTCTGCCGGATGTACAATCCAGTTGTTTGGAATACTATCACGGTGGACTATGGAACACTGAATACAGCCGCGACGCTATGATCTCGGTTGATATGGTTGCCTGTTATCCAGCGAGTTTTCTCGGGTATGGATCCGCCGCTGAGTACTTTAGACGATTTGGACACCCCAGTCATGAAATGACTCGTGTTGCTATTAATGGACCACTGCCTGATTTTGATTTAACCGGATTCGCTCGCATAGTATCATTTGAATTCGCGGCAGGACTCCATCGCTGTTGCTATATTTGGATCGGTAGACACATGGCTGAAAAGAAGTGGCTGCCAATAGCGCTGCTACGGTATATGATTGATTGTAGCATGCTAGTTTCGTTGATTGTCAGTGACGCGATTATATCATACCGGGCACAGACTGAAGTCTGGTTACCAGAACCGGAGCGTCTAGATAGCATAATTGACGAGTCCAGAAAAAACATTGATGCCGACGAGGAATATATCATCGAATGGTCCAGGAGGATATTTAACCAACGAAACCGCGAGGCAAAAGATCTCGGTAGAAGAATAATTGGTAAGTTCACACAAGGTGGAAAAAACCACGACTACAAACGATATTGCTCACGGCTGATTATAGATGACGCAGAATATGATTTCGTAATCAAGGACGCAGTGGCAAAAAATAGATACGTGAACTGCAAAACAGCTTTCTTGTCCAATGGAACGAGGTTGGGTACAGTTGTTACCTACAGCGATGGAGACAGCCCGGCGTATCCACATTTGAGGGCGTCTATGCTGGGTTATGCCGCTATCAATTTATTCTCGATGATAAATAGATTTCCCGATACCGCGGTTAGAGTAGCCGTTGATTCGTTTTATGTTGACGTAAAGTACAAGGAAAACGTAGCCGAGTTTACTAGTCCGGACGAGAGTTGGGGTATATGGAGAATTAAAAATGAAATACGACGCGATTATTCCCCGTCAGCAGATGTCACCGTTGAGAACAACTACTTACGCGGTGATAAATTGTCAGAATGGTCTAATGCACCATCGTGTTCTGATCCAATTTGTAGACATAAAACAGTTTATTTAAGCGGCTGTGGCGGGTCAGGAAAGACGACTCGGGCAATTGAATTATTTCGAACGCGGGCAAGTATAATCGTGCTTACACCGACCCATAGACTAGCGCGAGAGATAAAACAACGAAATGTTGACGCCGTTACTTATCACAGCTTTTTTCGATACAGCGGCGGTGAGTGGACTCCTGATCGAATGGGTGAAAAATTTATTCCTGAGGTTATCATCTGGGATGAGATATGTACTGTTTCGTTAGATACTTTACAAATGTTTCTTGAGTGGTTGCTGCGCGCGAATACAGCGGTGATCATGTGTGGCGACCATGGCCAACCACCACCATTTGTCGGCGAGGGTCCACATGATTGGTTAAGGGGTTTTGTGGACTATTATGAAGAAACCGATACTGATTACCGAGCACTTGATGAACAACTGCGCGAGGTTAAGAAATTAATCAGATTACAGCCGGATAGAATTCAATGTGAAATAATCCGCGAGGTGATTCCGGAAACGCCGTTAAATGAATTCTGGGAAACATGGAAACCAAACGATTTGATTGTAGCGAGTAGAAAGATAGTCAGAGACACACTTCAGCGGAAGTTGTTTGCGTTGCATAAGGAAAAGTTTCCAACGCGTCCAGTGCCGTTGTGTTATAGACCCGCGGACACACGGCGGCAGAACACTGAAGTTGAGATTCCAGACCGGACAGAAAAACAAATTCTCGTGCTGAATGATATTGTGCTCGTTGATATCAGCGTCGTCGAGGACGCGCTACGTGCTGATAAATCCCCGTGGACGCTAGGATACGCAACAACAATACATTCCTCGCAGGGACTAACCATCACGGACACAATTGTTTGGATGGTTGATAATCGCATCGAATGGTCAAATCTAGTCTATCTTGCAGTGTCCAGAGTACGAAGGATAAATCAGCTTCGAAGAATTGTTATTGACGAAGCCAGTGACAAAGCCAGTGACGGAGTCATCGATGCAAGCGTCATTGATAGAAAACTCTCGGGTTACCGCCAACAGGATAAAAAAAAACAGCGGCGTTTTGATATTGATGCCGAATTAATAATTGCGTTACGACAACAACAGAATAATCACTGCGCAAGTTGTAATTGTGTAATGCGCTGGCGTTATTTGGATAAAGACGCTCGCCAATTTACCGTGGACAGAATCGATAACAGTCTCGGTCATGTTAAAAACAATGTGAGGTTGACCTGTCTTGAGTGCAATAGACGCAACGGCGCTAGTTAAGACCACGCGGGGGTAATTGAGTATCGTCAGGTATCACTTGTAGTTGCTCGCGAGTAAATCCGCGCTGAGGAGCAGTTGAATCCAGTCTGTAGATCGGTGGTCTACTAGTTGATCGTGTTATCGTTGATATGTTATGTGTGGTAACACTCCAAATAGGATCGGTAGCCCTTTTTTTACCGCCTTCAAGCTCTCCTGGTTCATATAGATATCTCACGGTGACATTGCCGAGAATCGGCTTGGAAACGCTATTTATTTTTGATTTTCCGGGTATATACTCGTATTTAATCGCGTCGCTGGGCTTCATGTTGATTGCTCGGGTAATCTCGTTATTTAACGCTGCAATTACGCCTGGCAACCTTTTGACCCATTCACGAGATCGTTTTTCTTGGATGAATTCCTTCGCGTATTGATATCCAAATAACCGTTCAGCGAGAGTCCGATTGAATCGTTCAACAATTGCCTGATCACGATGTAGCGCAGTATGACCTCGTCGTACCGCGACGCTATGATGTTTCAGCGTTGATAAAACAGCGCCGCGAAATTCACTACCGGGATCAACTTGTAATAGATTTGGCCAGCGCAGAGAACCTCTTTGATAAATTCTTTCAAACGCAGCGGCTACTTCAGTTGCTGACTTTGTTTTTAACGGCTCCGCTTGTTTGTATCGACTCGCAACATCAACTACGGTTAGCACGTATTTGTAACCGTTGTCAAGCGGCAAAAATAGTATATCAGCCTGATGAACTTCATTAGGTACGCTGACATCAAAGCGCGAGAAGTTGATTTGTTTAGGCGGTGGTAGATAAATTTGCCATATAGCCTGTTTGGATAACCAATTAGCCGCAGTGGCCTTTGTTACCTTTGCAGCGCTTGCAAGCTTACCAATTGCGGCCTTCCCCTTCCAGTATCCTCTCGGAGAATAATAGATGGATTCCATGTTGTTATTAATTACCAGCGCCCATCATTAATTTACCTTTCATAGCCGATTTTACCAACCATGAGGCCAATTTTTCTTTGACGGATTTATCAGGAATAGCATTTAACGCGTGAATTAATTTTACGTCCGCGATATGACGCTGTTGCAGATCGCTACTTTTGTAAGCAACATCATGAGCATGACACGCCTTATCGATAGCGTTTATTGGATACTCACCGGGTTTGGGCTGATTTTGATCATCGAGTCTGATATCTAATCGTGTTCCGGGGCCACAGTAGCTATATCCTGGGAGGTGCTTTTCTCCTGGATACTTTGCCCACGGTGTTCCCGGGAGTTTTGATAACCTGGCTGCAATATCACCTCCTCGCTTTTTTTTAAAACATCCCCGGGTTTAATAGAAATAAATCTAAATTTCTTTGTACCGCATTGTGCACACTTACCAGTAAGGGCCGATCTGTTATTTCTTGTTGTAGCGGTTGTCATATCATTTGTGCCAGTACGTACTCTACACTTCACACAATATAGATCCATAATTTATGTATAGAGATATGAATATAATTGATTTTTCGGCGACTAAAACAAGAGAACCAGTTAAGCATGTTGCAGCGTTACCAAACTCGATCCGGATGATTATCATCGGACCATCTGGATCCGGCAAGACGCAATTGTTACTCAATTTAATAATGAGATGGATGAAGTGGGATAAGTTGTATTTGGTTGCTCCTAGCGTAGATGATCAACGATGCTACGAGGTGTTGAAAGATTTCAACGAGAATGCATCAGCGATCGCTAAAAAAAATGTTATTGAGTTTATTACAGATATCAATGATGCACCAGGTATTGATGATATTGATGGCGACGTTAACAATCTAGTCGTGTACGATGATGTTATGTTAGACAATCAAAAAAACCCAGCTAGGATATTTTCCAGAGGCAGGCATAAAAACACTGACGTGATATATGTCACTCAACGGTATACTCAGATTTCAAAAGTAATCAGAGATAACTGTAATATTCTTGCTGTATTCAACGGCGTTGATACACACACGCTACGAAATATTTGGCAGACATGGTGCGGCGGTGACATGGACTTCAATGTTTTTCGAAACTTTTTTAGTCATGCTCAGTCGACCCCACATGGATTCGTAACGATAAATTTACATGATCCTCGGACACGATATCGTATCGGACTTGACCAAATATTCGGTTAGTTGTAAATAATTTTCATTGTAAGCAGCAGGGGGGGCGATGACATCGACGCGGTCGTCGATGTGCTTACGGGACGCTGACGACGCTGGGGATCGACGCGCAGAAGGTGTTAATTAAACCAAATGACGTCACCATCGTGTAGGATGGACCGACGTCGTTTTTTTTTTACCAGCGCTGATTACACCGGATCCGCTGAGTGCAGAAGTAATAATTAAGCAAAATAACGATTGGACAAAATGTCCGATTCGCCCCCCCCCCCTGCTGCTCATGGTACATTAAACTAAGTGGAACCGACCAGCTGATGCAAAAATCCAGCATATCTTTGGACCCTCTAATAGCCTAAATTTCATCAAACATATTTCATTTAACATGATACATAGCGAAAGAGCTCTAGAATATTTTCAACCGCTCCGGTAGCCAAATGGTTACAGCGTCCGAATCGGATGCGGCAGGTCGTAGGTCCGATCCCTGGCCGAGTCATACCAAAGACTTACAAAAAAGGTACTAACATCCGCCTCTCTTGGCGCTCAGCATTAAGAGGTTAGTGTTATGACTGGTCGGCCTGATGTCAAGATAATGTGACTGGGTGGGACATCATGCTACATGTCTGCGGCATGATGCCCCAGTGCTAGACATAACTATAAACTGCCACGCTGCAGACATCGTATCTATATGACTGAAAAATTGTCAAAAGCTACATTAAAAATCCAAGTCACACACACTAGAATATTTTATATATCTCATAATTAGAATCAAATTATTGCAGGTACAAGGTAAGCAGTCTGTTCTGTTAAAACAACAATTTGTCCAGCTGAATTTAGAAGCCAGATTATTACACTGCCGCTTATACTAGTCAATGTAGCATTTTTTGTTGTTGTGGTGGTTTTTGTGGATTCTGGGGGTTTATTTCTTTTTTTATTTTTCTTCTCCTAAGCTTACTAAACCAAATACAAACATTTTTTCAAGACTTCAATGAATTTATTTATAGTGCATCCATGTCCGGGACTAGTTAAGAGAGTCGACTTCTGTAACTAGCTATTAGGGGCCACCTGTTCAACTAATCAAATAATTTGCTACCGATAAAGCTAGAGTTTAGCTATAAAACAAACATGGCACCAATTGTTTCATCTTTTCCCTCAAACAGTTTCTTTAACATGTTACCTAATGGCGACTTCTCTTTAATTTTGATAGAATGGTATTAAGGTTCTCTCTAAATTGTTTCTCATATCTGATAAATTATCAACTATTTATACTCTTTTATTTTCAGTATTTTAATAGTACTTGTAATTTTCAAAAATTTTATATTGATATATAATAACAACAATACTGTATTCACTGATTTAGTCCACCAGTCCATAGTACAAAATACAACTCAAGTAAATATGATGTGCGCCATGGTTTAAAGAAGTTACAAAAATATAATCAATATCTTCTGAGATAAATACACCTCTGTTGCATTTGAACTTCAATTGTGTAATCGAATCATTATTAAAAAAGGAAACATGATAGAGCTTGAAACACAACCTTACCTTGTACCTAATGTACATTCAAAATAAGTAGTTAAACCTTTGGGTGTTCGAACACAGCTTTTTAGATTTCTATTCATATCTATTAAAATGTTTACTATTTTAACATTTCATACCCTTACGTTTGATTGACTACCATAATATATCATGCTGTACTTAACAAAAGCGTAGTGTACGAATAAGAGAAATATCTCTGTTAATTGTTTGGATCGTTCTTGTCACTGCACTTATATATAATATAGGACAGATAATACTTTTCTCCAACTGTTTAGGAAAATAACCAAATTCAAAGATTTAGTTGAATAGTGTGTAATGGTATGTAAGGAATGGTAAGATTGTTGTTGTAGGGTTTAACGCCATTTTTCGGCACACGATAGCGGCCAGTATTAATGGTGGAGGAAGAACCCTGGAAAACCCCGAGAAGAACCACCGACCCACGAGAAGCTACTGGCAAGTTTTCTTACATACCCACATTGGCCGAATCTTAGACTCAAACGCACGCAGACAGAGGGCAGATGGCAGTGATCCGTAACGGAGAGCGCTTTAGACCACTCGACCACTCGGAGCCCCTGTTCGTGCAATGATAAAAGCGAGTAAGTATCATATCAGGTCCAGAGGTTTTGTTTTTTATTTTAAGTAAACGTCTCATAATTTCTTCTTTTTTAATTTGATTATTAAAGTCATCAAACTGTAAATGAGGTAGTTCTTCACTAACAATATTGTCAGAGTCATCTAATTTGCACACAGGCTTTTCAATAAAGATTTATAGTAGTCATACCAATTTTTGGAGGAGATATATTCTACTTCTTGTTGAGAATAATGCGTTTCTCGTTTCAAAATATGCCAGAATTGTTGAGGGGTTTTACTCGCTTGAGTTAATTCGTTCATCTGGATTTCTCTAGTGCATCTTTTCTTGAGTTGTTTTATTGATCTGTTTCTTGTGAAGTTTTATTTTTATATTTCTACATCAGTCTGGTTACAGTGATGATAATACATGTACCTCAGTCAAATATAGCTATCATGTTCTTGGTGAAATTTGTTGATTGTCTTGCTATCCAAAGTGCTAGGTCGTATTGTACATATCGATTGTCTTACTATTCAAAGTGCTAGGTCGTATTGTACATGTCGGTTGTCTTACTATCCAAAGTGCTAGGTCGTATTGTACATGTCGATTGTCTTACTATCCAAAGTGCTAGATCGTATTGTACATGTCGATTGTCTTACTATCTAAAGTGCTAATTCGTACTGTACATGTCAAGAGTATATGCTTTTCAAATTAGTAACGGAAAAGAGAGAAAAACAACAAGCTTTTTATATTCAACAAATAATGTATTTCCCTAGAACACAGAGTGAAATTGGAAACAACGAACGTATAGTATTGCGAATGAAATCCCAAAATAATCCTAGAATTACAAACAAAATGTCATAATAATGTCTGAATAAATTTTAGTGGAAATCCAATTAGTTCCAAAGCTGAAAGTGTTGATGTGCATGTGATCGCTTGTAAAGTGTTAATGTGCCAACATTCTTTTGTTGGATCACATAAATACAATACAAGAATTAAATCCTTATTTGAAATTTCAGTATAAATTCAAGTCTCTATTTCCAAGAATGTTATACGAGCAACTTTGTATTTCCAGACAAGAAATAATTTAGTTAATTCAAAATCAAATACTGTACACAAGAATGATTACTTGATTCTGCTCAGATGTTAAAGCGCAAATAATAAACTTTCAGAAGAAAAAACCCAAAAGCATCAGTTACATAACAAACTAAGACTCAAAACAAAACCCTCGGTGAGGATCAAAAGTTCATTGTTCAAGAAGGAATAGAACGTTTGTTACCATAAGGCACGTGACGGAAATCACGTGGTTCAAGTAAAATTATACAAAAATACAGTTGCCTTGGCTCAGCTTAATAATGTATTCCTTACTATGAGAAATAAAATTAGTTTATCAAACTTTTCACTCATTTTGGGAAGTGTCAGCCACAAGATATAATGTTTAATTACCCATATCACATAATGAAATAATTAAAAAAGTAACAACAAGTATACATAACAAATTTCTCATCATCTAGCACCAAAATAAATAATAAATCTGTCCTCGATTCTAAAATGACTGAGGAAAACGTACATATTTTAATTTGAAAAAGAAAGGTAACAACCTGAATGCAAGACACGTTGTATACAAAAATCGATGAACTAAGATTTACGATACAAAATGAATCCAACCTTGCTGTAATTGGACTATGCGAAACGTTACTATATTTTAATTTTCCTGATGTGTACTATTTAAAATAACAACGTTTCATTGTAAAGGCGAGATCGACGCCAAATAATTGGAGGAGGGATAGTTATGTACGTTTCAAATAACGTAGCATTCAAGAGAAACACTTATATGAAAAAATATCAACTGCAGAATCAATATGGATCAAATTAAGTTCCCTCAACAGTAAATCTATTCATATCTTCTCAGCTTGCTGACCTATAAACCTCCTCTCATCATGTACTGACCAATCTGAATACGAGCTAGAGGTTTTTATCTTTCAACAAGTGAAGTAATTATCATGAGAGGCTTTAATTTTGAGTTCCTCTCTGATACCAATACTAAATGGATATATATGACACAGCTACACGACCTTACACAGGTAATCAATGCCCCAAGAGCAACAGTCTTCTACCTTGATCGACCACATCTACACTACCCATCCTGACTATCTCTACGAGATAAATTTACAGTTTCCCTATCAGTGATCACTGTCCCATATGTGCAACTCTTAAGTAAAGAGCGCAAAGAAAAACAAGTTACCCTCCTATATGCAAAACAATTGCTGAAAATGAATTCCTCTCTTAACTATCACAAAATATTAGCTCATTAACATTCTTTAATATAGACCCGGACTATGACTAATCTATCTGGAACCATTGTTTCCACACCCACCCACTCACAAAAAACAATAAAGCAACAAACAAACAAACAAAAAACAAGCATTCCTTTTTCAAAGAAGCCATCACCTCAAACTCATATAACAGATCCATCTGGAATCACTCGCGAGAACTAACTTCAACGAAACCTGCACTTCTACTTCCATGTAAAATTATAGTTAATGACACTAGTTATATTGACGAGTGTATATTACAAACCAAATTAACATCTTTTTTTACTCATATACCCCAACACTTGAAAGGTTCAATTTTACTGAGCCTAACATAAAATATCTTAATGTATTCGTGTATGAAAGTGTACCGGATCATGTTAGTTTCAATATCCCTCGAATAACAATAACCAATACTATCGAAATTATCAATAAAAGAGACATTACCAAATCGGCGGGTCTAGATGGAATTCATCCCAAAATTCTGAAAATGTCGGCTTTATCACTCTCTGAGCCATTGAAATGAGTAATTAACTGTAGTATCACATCCTGTAAATTGCCGGAGTCGTTGAAATTAGCAAAAGTATTCCTAATTCATTAGTGAAATGAAATGAATGTCTCTGCCAACTATATACCCTTATTTGTTCCATCTGTACTCTAAAAAACTATTGAAAAACATGTCAGCAAAGATATTTTTGGATATCTTAAAACTCCTCCATAAAACAATTCATAGAAACATTTTGAAACTATAATGTGGAAGATTTTTCACAAGTCTGTGAGCAAGAAGAATAGAAACAGGAATCTGAAAATAATATTGTAAATTGAGAAAAATGTTACGATTCTAGGCTTTTTAACTAAGTAACAAAAAGGATCAAAAACCAACAAGTTTAGTAAAATTCAACAAAAAAGTATTTTCCCAGAATAGTAAGTGAAAATTTTAAAAGAACTTACAGTATGATAAATTAAATCCCAAATAGTCAGTAAGTTCTATCCCAGTTCAAAAGTATAGAGTATTAGGAATTCGTTCCATTGGTGCTAGTAATGAATTGCAGTCTTGAACGTACTGATTTGCCAATAGCCTGGAACAGTGTTTATGTTCTAACAGTCTTGATGTAACACAATTATATAATCCAAAATGTCTCTAAATGAATTCACATATAGAATTATCTAATCCCAAATAATGATGTGGATTTTGTAATTCCAAAGAATAATTTAAATAAATAAATAAATAAATCCTATCAAATTAAAACTGAACACTACTAAAAGACTGATTCCTCTTTAAATGTTAATTCAGGAAAGAGTAATTTTTTATGTAAAGAACTTTATATACCCCACCACCAGACCTATGTCACAAAAATAATTTCCTGAAAATACTCTGTCATCTTAATGGAATTTTCCATCAAATAAGTATACAAGGTAAGGTTTGTTTATATTAAATTTTAGCAGGCTATTCGGTAAAAGTAACTACCTCTATCTGTATTAAGTACATGATTTATTACACACATTCATTTGAGGAAAGCAAGAGAAATTTCTGAGAGAGAGAAAGAGAGAGTTACTAAACCTATTCCGTGTGTACTGAATATCATGTAATATACGCATCTTTTCTATCAACTGCTGGTGTCACTATTAATATTTATATATGCCGTATGGTAACAAAATGGCAGTAAAAGAACAGGAGAAACATATTAATAATAAGCAAGCGAGTTTTGTAAGTCAGCTAATAGTGAAACAGAACATGATTAAGTAAGTCTACAGAAATTCTTAGTGAATTCGCTGACAAGTTCAAACAAAAATTAAAACTTTAAGTGGTACATATGTAGAAGTGACTTGGAAAAGCAATATGATTTATTATTCCTCTACCTTTTTTACTGGGTACAACTTTACAAGGGTTTGTTCCTAAACTCTCAAGTACAACATGCTATACAAGGAGGTTTAAAAACGGGATGAGATTGTAACCTCTGGTAGAATGAAGTTAAATAGTAATAGTGATATTGTCAGTAAGCGATACAAAAATCCATTTGTTAACAGAAATTAAATGAATATCAAACTTACTACATAGAATTGATTTTAAAGTTGCATATTATAATATTTTCAGTTATATTATAACATTTTCAGTTATCAGAACACCCCACCATAAAACAGACAACATATTCTAGTACATTAACGAATAGAATGAAGCAACGGCCGTTTTCATTCCAGATCTCGAAATGTATATAAAAAGTCACAGATTGAATAGCTGCTAATAACGATAATGAAACAAGAACAAATATTGAATAATTAAACATATCCAAACGTATAAATTAATAATAATCACACGTCATATACAACAAACTACAAATCTAATTTTAATAGACGGATATATATATATATATATATATATATATATATATATATATATATATATATATATATATATATAGACAAGTACTGAATCTTATATAGCTTGTGGTTTTTGTTAGACATAACAATTCATACATTTTGCAATACCAGGTAAATCATTAAATTACTTTGATGGTAGAACCCTTTTAATCTAGAGTTATTACCAGTCGAAAACGTCTATTTTTTAGGTGAATGTTTCATAGAATTTTCATAGAAATTATAAGCAACTGTAAACATATACCACAAACAGATCATATATTAGGATTACAGATGAAAGTAATGTGTTTCCACAGAATACATGTAACGTATTGTTTTCACATTAAGTAAACAGCAGAGAGAACATGTTCAGAATAATGGAAATATCCTTAAGCGGTCCGAGCGACATTAGACTTGGCAGTACAGAGATAAGCGAATCATCCCGGCAAAATATTCGTCACTATAGTCAGTCATCAACAAAGAGAGAAACAAACGTAAACAGCATTTTTATTAATGTAGTTGACCTTGTAAGAGCAATTGTATGTTTGTGTAAAAAAACGAGTTCATAAAAAATACGTGATAATTTTACGGTTAATAGTTTTAGAAATAGAAAGCCATGATAAGAAGAAGCTGAGATTACATTAACAAATGCCTGCTGATAAGAATATAATAGAAAAGAAAATCCAATATTTCTCAGACGTTTAGAAACAAACGAACAATCACACATGGAAGATGTAAGACGCGTAAGATATTTTGTTACCAGAAGATTAATGAATATTTCCAGTGCTTTACGCCCTTTAGAAACTGCCAAAGACCTGTATAAATGCTAAACATGCATCAATATTTGCAACCAAAAGAACAAAGGGTAAATGATATGCCAGTCTTAGAGACTAACAAAGAGGACGTTTAAAAGCTTCTTAAAAATTATAAAACTTCTTTATCTTAACTTCAACCATTCTAGGAATAATTAACGATGAGAAGAAGCAGAAATTTAAAGTTGCTGAAAAGTATAAAGCTGGTGTGATAAACCTGGAGACGAATTAGTTGTTAATGCTAATACTTCGTCGCAGTAACAAACATAAAGGTGGAAAGAGAAACGATTTAACAGAAAACGATCGATGAAAAGAAAAACAAAATAAAAAGCGCGAGTGATTAGATTTATTACACACACACATACATGCACACACAAATGCATACATACATACATACATACATGCATGCATGCATGCATGCATGCATGCACACACACACTCACTCACACACATACACATACACGTGCATACATACATGCATACATACACACACACTCACACACACACATACACATGCATACATACATGCATACATACACACACACGCGCGCACACGCACACACATACATACATATACACACACATACATACATACATACATGCATACACACATACATACACACATGCATACATACACACACACTCACATACACACACACGCACACGCGCACACACACACACACACACACACACATATATATATATATATATATATATATATATATATATATATATATATATATATATATATATATATATATATATACAATAACTGTAATTTATTTTTAGATGTTATCGCAACACAACATATTTTGCCGCGCGCGGTCGGTGTGACACGTAACAATTAATTGACTAATGGATTAGGTACCTTATTATTAGTAAATGGGGATACCGTAGGGCAAAGGAGAACATATAAGGAAAACAGACCGTGAACGTAAAGGGACAAGGGGAATTTAACATGGGGAGTTTTAACATGGGTGCGACTATATGGGTATAAAAAGTATTGGGGCAGTATAGGTACATTAGGAATGGAACAGGGGAGGTTACATCACGATACTATTACCAACAATGTAGCAAGGGGCTGACCTCAATCGGACCAAAGAGCGGGATACAACCTATAACGTTTGGCGGGACAGAAACATAGATAACACATAAAACAGAAAACAGACAAACACAAACAACTATACAACCGATTAAATATAAATTGGGCAAGAAAGTAAATCTTTTCGATGCATAAGAGTGGCTCTGAAAAGGACCTTTGGGTTTATGTTAACATAATTCCGGTAACATAGAGGGCAACGCATGTCTTCTTTTGTTCCTCAAACATTTTCTGACTTCTGTGCCGTAGATGAGAACTCGCTTCATACAGCCTTGTCTCTCCACATAAATTCTTCTTTTCCTAACGTTCTTATCGGTGATCCGGATAATTGTCCATGACGATTTCACATATATGGGTAAGTCCGTACGGAACAGAATTTTCGATACGAGAGTAGATGATTCTACGTTTGTCCACATCTTGTGACGAGAACATGTGGAGGGAATGCAGTGAACATATATTTATAGTGGAGGAGCGGATCGAAAGGGATTGAGTTTATTCACGAATCCTAACATGCGTTACAAAATTCAGTCACATTGTGGAGTCTGTCTTCCAATCCGAAGAGAGCTACCTGTGACGTCACATTCCCTATATAGATGCGCTAGCGTCTGTGCGCAGTCAATCCATGCGACAGTTTTCAAACATGACGGAGACTAAGACGACGATGAATTGGGGCGCACCAGCTGTGGGGACGAGAATCGATGGCATAGCAGCGGTACCAAAGTTAACACATACCTACTTCCAGAAGAGGTCGATTTTAATTGGGATTTAGTCGATTTTCTTTCTTCTTCTCAAGAATTTGTTCCGGTACCAGTACCTTCGCCACCTTCTTCTTTACCACACGTCGAGGATTTTAAACAGAGACATAAAGAAGAATTTGAGAAATTTTTACAACAGCAGAAAGAAGAAGAACAAGTTGTGGGTTTTTTTCAACAGCAACAGCGAGAAGAAGAAAGGGCAAGAAGGAAATGACAGGGAGAAGTAGCAGAGGAGAAACAAGGTCTAAGAGAGAAGGAGAATATTGAAAGCCAAACCGTACCGGTACTCTTAGACATTTTAGCAGAGTCAAGGAGTCGGAAAAAATGTATCAGACCTCTTTATTACGACCCAAGCGAAAAAGTTCTTCCCCAGCCAAACAACCCAGCCCTGTTACAACGCCTGCGATACCACCCCTAGTGATTTCTACCAAGTTATCATCGACAGGAGCCAGTCCAGAAGTAGGCCGTGGCCGTGGCAAAGGTTTATGGCAGTTAAATGTCATAACGTTCCGTTTCTAAGTTTTTTTTTTTTAAACAAACAAGTACCCAACGGTCCTTTTCAGGACCACCCACTTTTCTCTAAAAGTGATAGTATTTCAATCGCCAAAATCAATTAAACTCAAAACCCTTTTATACCCATGATGTACGTGTGTGAGTGAGTGAGTGAGTGCGTGAGTGTAGGTCTATATTCAAACAAATCAAAACCAAGAGATACATATGTTTTATGCCTGGTCTATTCTGGTACAAATTTTACAATTGAATTCATAACACAACACTTCAAAATTTTCATAGACATGCTCTGTGTCTTTGTTCACTTTCTCCGTTTTTTAAATTTCTTCACTTTCACAGTTTTTTCCGTTTTCTTTGTTCTCACATTCTCTTCGTCTTCTTTTCTGTTCTTATTTCTCTTTCTGCACGTGTCTGAGTTCTTCCTTTGGGGAGGTTACCTCTTCTTCCTCTTTCT
The DNA here is from genome assembly GCA_028554795.2 of Sinohyriopsis cumingii. Lineage (NCBI taxonomy): Eukaryota > Metazoa > Mollusca > Bivalvia > Unionida > Unionidae > Sinohyriopsis > Sinohyriopsis cumingii. Next base: position 52,882,899 of record CM068842.1, on the reverse strand, counting down.
CTTGTTGTTTCTTATGGCATTCCGATGACCAATGTTCTTTTTCTTGACAATGATAACAGGTATCTTGACTTTTGTCTCTTCTGACACCTATTTTCTTTTTTGACGGTCTGGACATTCTGAAGTCCAATGCCTTTTATTCTTACAGATATACCAAGTATATTGACTTATATCTCGAAAGAAGGGGGGTTGGTCCGTCGGATTGGCTGAAGAAAACTTTCTTATGACACCTCGCAACGCTCTATCAGAAGTTCGATCTGTGTGGGCTCTTCCATCGTTCTTATTGGCTTGAGAGTGAATGAATGCTGAAAGGTAAGACAGGAACCCTTTATATATACACTGGTCTAACATGGATAGACCCATTGCGTTTAGAATGTAGCCATTTGACTTTTGCAGTCAAGATATCACGGAGAAAGGAGAAGAAAGTAAGAGGCAGAAACGTGATTTGTCGCCTCGTACAGTAGCTGAAGTCTTGGCACAAATTCATGCCAGTGATGTTGAAGATACATGAGTGAGACATAATCCAGACCCAGAGAGTCTACACTTAACGAAAGTTAACTAAAATTAACTCCTGAAAAGTACTTCCACATTCTAAAGACGGAAAAGCGCTCCTCTAGAAAATTTAGAGCCACGGCTTACACGTACACTGTGAAGATTAAATATGTCAAGGCCGAACTACCATTGGAGAAGGCAGAGGGGTTCATCACCGAGGTATGGGCTTCTTTGATAACCACACTGAAGCGAAAATGTCAAGCCAAAGAAGACGATCGCTCGAGACTTTCATTCATCATGACAGTTTAAAGTCCCCCGTTTGGATCGAGTTTAGAAGCCCATCAGAATTAACACCTTCCAAAATCATCGACAAGATTCAACACATGCAACAATCCAATGACAAGTTTCACATCACCGAAGGAAAAGCCACAATGTACATGACCGACGTATCTCTTCCTCAAGGGACCGGACGCAAAAAGGTGTTATTGGTGGACAACCTTCGTAGCATCAAGCGTAGCCTTGTCCAAATTAACAACTCTCAAGACCAGATGTGTTTAGCCCGTGCCATCGTGGTGGGACGAACGTAAGTAGTGAATGGGGATACCCTACGGACAATGGGAATTAGCATTAAAAACACCCTTGGGACACTCTAATGGAAATGGAAATTTAACATGGCGAAAAATCGTGGGACACTCTACGGACAAGGGGAATTTAACATGGGAATAAATCGTGGGACACTCTACGGACAAGGGGAATTGAACATGGGATTTTTTTTTTTTAAAAAAGGGGTAGGCAATGGAAAGGCTATCTCTTTTCGAGAAATATGGCTGGCCCTGAAAAGGGCCTTTGGTTTATGTTAATATGCCCTTAACATAAAGGGCATTTGCGACATCTTCTTGTCCTCAAACTTCGTCTTACAGCAGGGCCATACATCAGAGTCCTCTTGAGGCAACCTTGTCTCTCTATATAGACTCTTCTTATCCACAGGCTGCTGTTGGTCCTGTGGACAACGGTCCACTTGGATCGGACATACATGAGCATGTCCGTCCTGAACATCATTGTTGACACAAGGGTTGAAGATTCAACGTCTGTCCACATGTTGAGGCTCCGAGAATAGGTGAATCAATGCAGTGAACGGCGCTTATTTATAGGGACAGGAAGGATTGAAACGGATTGAGTTCATTCACCAATCCGAACACGCGTTACAGAATTCAGTCAGCCCGCATCCAATCCGAAGAGTGCAGTCTGTGACGTCACGTAGTCTATATAGATTCGCTAGCGCTTGTGTGCAGTCAATCTATGCGACAGTGATTCAACATGACGGAAACTCAGAAAACGATCCATTGGGGTGCACCAGCAGGGGAGACCGCCCAAGGGAACTCGGACTTACTTTCAGAAGAGGTGAATTGGGATTTTGTGGATTTTCTCTCCTCGCAAGAATTTGTTCCGGAACCTTCGTTACCTTCTTCATTACCGCAAGTGGAGAATTTTAGACAGAGACAGAAAGAAGAATTGGAGAAATTTATACAACGACAAAAGGAAGCGGAACAGGCTTTACTCCTACAGCAACAGCAACAAGAAGAAGAGGTAAGAAAAAAACAACAGCAACAACAGCAAGAAGAAGTAGCAGCAAAGAAACAAGAGGGTGAAAATCAAACGGTCACGGTACTGTTGGACATTTTAGCGGAGTTAAGAAGTCTGAAACAAATGTATCAGACTTCTTTATCACGACCGAAGAGAATACGACCTTCCCGAGCTAAACACGTCAACCCTGTGACTAAGCCTACCGTACCACCCTTAGTGATTTCAACCCAATCATCATCAACATTACGCAGTCCAGAAGTAGGCCTTGGCCGTGGCAAAGGCATAAGGCAGTTAAAGTTGATTGCTTAAACTCACCCCTACACCAATAAAAGGCCCTTTTCAGGGCCACCCACATTTCTCGAAAAGAAATACAATTTCAATTTGCCAATAACTCAAAAAAAAAAAAAACCCACCCATTTTACCCTTATAGTACGTGTCTGTGTATGAGTGCGTGAGTGTAGCTTCTTATTTTAAAATCACAACTCAAAGACACTTACCTTTTATCATTCATTTATTCTTTTCTCCATTTTTTACAATCCAATTCACAGCACAACACTTTAATAAAAAGTTCATTGACTTCTTCTTTCTCCTTGTTTACTCTCTCTGTTTTTTAAATTTCTTCACCGTCTTTTCCTCATTTTCTTCCCTTCTTCTTTTCTTCTCCTGTTTCTTTGCCTCTTGTAAATAGAATTGTCTTTTTTCCTCAGAAGAATCCCTCTCTTCCTCTGAAGAATCCGTCTCTTCTTCTTCTGAAGAATTCCTCTTTTCTTCTGACTCCTCTTGTTTCTTTTTTGGGCAATCTGGAGACCAATGTCCTTTTTCTTTACAATAATAACAGGTATCTTGACTTTTGTCTTTTTTAGTCCCTGTTTTTGTCCTTTTTTGACGGTCTGGACACTCTGAAGACCAATGCCCTTTCTTCGTTGTGCTCGGCTTGAGAGTGAAATGAATAGTGAAAGGACAAGACACACACCCTTTTATATACGCTGGTCTGCTATGACTATAAAGTAGTTTATGGTGTTTGAACTTGAGTCATTTGACTTTTTGCTTTCAAGATGAAACGATCCCATTCATTCGAGAAGAAACAAGAAGAAAGTAAGAGGCAGAAACGTGATCTATCGCCTCGTACCAGGGCTGAAATCTTGGCACAAATTCATGCCAGTGATTTTGAAGAGGACATGAGTGAACCAGAATCCGAACCCTCTAAACCAAGTCCACCACCCTTTGTCAACCCTGAAAAGTACTATTCCATTCGAGAGACGGAAAAGCGCTCCTCTAGAAAATTTAGAACCACGGCTTACAAATACACGGTGAAGTTTAAAGATTTCAAGGCTGAAGTGCCGTTAGAGAAAGCAGAAGTGTTCATCACCGAGGTGTGGGATTCTTTGCTCACTGCACTCAAGCGACAATGTCAACCCAAAGAAGACGATCGCTTGAGACTTTCCATACAACACGACGGTTTGAAATCCCCTGTTTGGATCGAGTTTAGCACCCCTGCAGAATTGACTGCTTCCAAAGTCATGGACAAGATTCAACACGTACAACAATCTAATGATCAGTTTGACATCACCGATGGTAAAGCCACACTGGACATGACCCACGTCTCTCCTCCTCAAGGGACAGGACGCAAAAAGATGTTATTGGTGGACGACCTTCGCAACACCAAAACGAGTCTCGTCCGAATTAACAACCCTCATGACCAGATGTGTTTAGCCCGTGCCATCGTGGTGGGACGAACCTATGCCAACAAGAACGACACGGTAGAATGGAAAAGAACCTGGGACACTATTCAACGTTCCGACCGAGCCAAACAACGAAACGAAGCAGAACTCCTGTTACAACAAGCCGGACTGTCCAAAGACACACCCTGTGGCATTCCTGAGATGCAAAAATTGCAAGATGTCCTAGCTCCACGATACACCTTGAAAGTGCACCCTCAAGAAATGCGCGGGCCTCTATTGTTTCGAGGCCAAGATTTTAAGGACGGAAAATACATTCATGTTTATCATCACGATGACCATTTCGATACCATTACCAGTATCACCGGATTCCTAGTATACGGTTATTACTGTGAGAAATGTGACCATGGTTATAACAATCGAGAGCAACACAAGCATTGTGGATCGAAATGCACAGGATGTTTGGCCTCTTCACCCTGTCTGAGCGAAGAACCAGTGCCTTGTTCCACTTGTCTGCGCACGTTTGTCAGCCCTACCTGTTACCAACAACATTTGAAGACGCAAGGTTCACAGAAAAAATGCGCTTGTCAACTCCTGAGATTGTGCCCTACGTGTGAACAAGTCATACGTACCAATAGTACCAAGGCACACGTATGTCGAGGAAAGAAAAAATGTCACATTTGTCACCACATCGTGGACTTGGAACACCAATGTTACGTGCAAAAATACCAACCCCCACCAGAGAAAGAGGACGGTCACAGGAAGAAAGGCAATTTCATCTTTTTCGATTTCGAATGCATGCAAGAGACTGGCATTCACATTCCTAATTTCTGCGTGGCTCATCGAGCGTGCGAGAAGTGCATTCAAGAACCTATCTTCAGTCATTGCCCTCACTGTAGCAAGATTCCCGGAGGGCGTGAAAAAATCTTTCGGGGACCAAACACGTTAGCCGATTTTGCCCAATGGGTCTTAGACCCCGTCGACAAGACGTGGAGCCAAGAGGACATCGAACGTTACGGAGATTGTCATCGTCATGCCACGGTGATGGCTCACAATTTCTCCGGATACGATGGACAGTTTCTTTTGAGGTACTATACGGAACAAGGCACCGAACGTCCTAAAGTGACTTTGAACGGAGCCAAAATCATTTTCATGCAAGTGGGACAAGTACAGTTTAAAGATTCGATGAGCTATTTGGCCATGCCTTTGAGTCGAATGCCTAAAACGTTTGGAATGACAGAAATGGCTAAAGGGTACTTTCCACACTTTTTCAATACGGAAGCCAATCAACATGCCGTTCTACCCCATTTACCAGAGGCTCACTATTACGACCCCGACAACATGCGTACCGAACAACGAGAAGCTTTCTACGCTTGGTACCAGATTCACGCCTCGGACCCTTTCGACTTTCAGGAAGAAATGCTAAAGTATTGTCGTTCCGACGTGGACATTTTACGGCGTTGCTGTGGAAAATTTCGAGAACTGTTCATGGAACACGGAGGGGTCGATCCTTTGAAAGAAGCTTGCACCATTGCCAAAGCGTGTTCCTTAGTGTATCGACAACGATTCATGCCTGAAAAGACCGTGGCTGTCATCAGTCCTCAAACGACCCACTTTGTCAAACGTCAGTACTCGGTCAAAGCCCTACGTTGGTTACATTACTTGTGCGACAAGGAAGACAAGTGGATTCAGCATGCTCGCAACGGAGGGGGCGCAAAGACCATCGGAACGTATTCGGTCGATGGCTGGGACTTAGAAAACCCCAAGATCGTGTACGAGTTTAACGGTTGCTTATTTCACGGATGTCCTGTTTGTTACCCTGACCGTGGCACTAAAAATCAGTTTTTGCAACGAACCATGGAAAACTTGTACCAGGACACTTGTCAGCGACGCCTAAAGTTAGAACAGCAAGGATACCAAGTGGTGGAAATGTGGGAACACGAGTACGATCACCGTATGAAAACCGATCCCGAGTTTAAACGTGCCGTGGAAAGTTACCAGTTCATGGACCCGCTGAACCCGAGGGATAGTTTGTACGGAGGAAGGACCAATGCCACCTGTTTGCTGTACCAAGCCGACGAAGAGAAAGGAGAAGAAATCAAATACTTGGACGTGTGTTCGCTGTATCCCTACGTGTGCAAATATTGTCGCTTTCCTGTAGGGCACCCGCAATTGTTCACGGAACACATCGACCTGAAAAACATTCGACAATACGAAGGCTTGATCAAGTGTAAAGTTTTGCCTCCCACGAACCTATACCATCCCGTCTTACCTCACCATTGTCAAGGCAAACTGATGTGTTCCTTGTGCCGTACTTGTGCCGAAACGTGCAACCAAGACCAGCCTTGTCAGCACACCCAGGAAGAACGGGCCTTGACGGGAACCTGGGTCAGCGTAGAATTGTTCAAAGCTCTGGACATGGGATACCAACTGTTAGAAGTATACGAAATTTGCCACTTTCCTAAGACACAACAGTACCACAAGGGTGACCCTACTCAGAAAGGCATTTTCGCCGACTACGTGGATGCCTTTTTGAAACTGAAGCAAGAAGCCAGCGGCTATCCTTCCTGGTGTCACACTCCCGAAGACCAAATAAAATTCAAAGAGAAATATTACGAACAAGAAGGCATCACTTTAGACCACATTGAGAAAAACGAAGGCAGGCGATCGTTTGCCAAAGTGATGTTAAATTGCTTGTGGGGTAAAATGGCACAACGGCCGTGTTTACCCAAGACGGAATATTTGACAGAACCTTCCCGCTACTTCCAGATGATTCACGACAAAACCAAATACATGAAACACGTGGACGTCGTTCGAGAGAATTTAATCTTGGTCAATTACGAAGAAGATCTGGACTTTGTACAAGACGACCCTTTTGGAAATGTCATCATTGCGGCTTACGTGACAGCCCATGCTCGCTTAAAATTGTACGAAGCTTTAGAACTGTTAGAAGAACGCGTCCTGTACTTTGACACGGACAGTTGCATTTACATCCATCACCCGATTCAACATCACCCTAACATCGAAGGAGACCGTTTAGGAGCCTGGACAGACGAGCATCCCGACGACAAGATTCTAAGTTTCGTCAGTGGCGGTCCCAAAAATTACGGCTACGAATACCGGGACAAACAAGGAGAAGTGCACACGACGTGCAAAGTGAAAGGACTGACTCTGAATTATCGTACCAGTAGAGTGGTCAACTTTGGGGTATTGAAAGAAGCCTTGCAATCGGGAGAGGATGGAAACTTTAAAGTGACCACCTATCAACCGAACAAGATTGTACGTTTACCCACTCACCACATCGTCAGTTGACCCTTGGAAAAAGTCTATCAAATCGTGTACCAGAAGCGAGTGCGACTTCCCAATCATTTCACCTTACCGTACGGTCACGTTGGTATTGGTCTGTATATAAAAAGGAACCCTAGGCAAGATCGATAGTTCATTGGGACTACCAAGACCGAGCGAACAAGATGAATACTTTGAAAAAGACATCGTTTCAGTTTGGGGATTGTAAAAAAGTTGTATCTTCCTCTAGTGTGACTAATATTGGATGGATAAGACCCATGCATTGCGACGGAAAATGTCCGGAAGGAAACTGCGATTGTCCATGTGGTTACCATTGTAACTGCGTAACGGAGTTTGCAGACGAGTGCGATTGTGAGCCTTGCGATGGGACCGATGCTGTACGTTGTGACCTGAGCGATGCCGTAAAGCATCATGGGAACTTTGTTCTCACTGCCCCTGTCATGGAAAGTGATGCTGTGCGTGTCAAACCTGAGGGATGTGAAAGCGATGCCGCTCGTCCTCTTAGACATTTTACCGGGTTTAAAGGGGAATGTCGACCTTCACGTTTACCTCCCTACGGATGTCATCCAGCCCTGAGCAAACTCCTGTTCCTGTCACCTAACCCTCATCGAAACGAACCTGTGAAAGACGAATATTCGTTCCCTGTGCGTTTGTCGGAATACTGCGACTTTGAAAATCGTCTTCAATCGTTCAAAGGAAAATGGCCAAAGTATCTGGGAGGACCGACCCCTGAAGAATTAGCCAGAGCCGGATTTTTCTACTTGGGCGAAGGAGATAAAGTCAAGTGCTTCAGTTGCGGTGTGTCACTGCACCACTGGGAACCGCAAGATTCGGCCTACGTAGAACATGCTCGATGGTCACCGAATTGTCATTACTTACCCTTAGTGGGACCGAGACATTAAAGTAACTTCTTACCATAATAATCTGTTCATGGATACTTTACAAGAGAACATTTGTGCTTTGCCTGTGGAGTTGAGAGAACGCATTTATCGAGAACTGGTCAAAATACAAGTGAAACGTAAAGAACAATTGCATCCGTTACGTCACCGGTGTTTGAACCACTGGTACCTGAAAGCTATACAAGGATTGATTCAATTGAAAGTGTTCCATCGGACAGACATTGATCAACGATCCTCTAGTTTTAAAAAGGATTGGTTTGGTATGGACGATTGTAGTTACATCATTGTAAACGTACTGCATCGAATTCCAGAGGAAGAGTTAACGAATTACCAACATCTTGAACACAATGTCAACTTAGTGAAAGAGGAAACTTCTGAACGAATTGTAATGTGTAGATTAGTGACTCAACGATTTAAATTCGACACTGAAGTGAAACCATGTTTGTGCAAAGAGTACATTTCTTGTGTCAGACCAAAGAGGATTTAGTATGACCTATTCATGGATACTTTGCAAGAGAACATTCGTGCTTTGCCTGTGGAGTTGAGAGAACGCATTTACCGAGAGCTGGTCAAAATACAAGTGAAACGTAAAGAACAATTGCATCCGTTACGTCACCAGATCTTTAACCACTGGTACCTGAAGGGTATAAGAGAACTGATTCGTCAGAAATTGTTTCCGTGGTCAGACCTTGTTCAATACTTCCAGGCCCCCGATGATTCACGTGTTGATCATTTTGGTTACTTCGAGATTCACCTAGAGCAACCCATTGAGGAAGACGAGGTAAAGGATTACCAACATATTTTCCGTGGAATCTACTTAGCGGAAGAGGAAACTTCTAATCGAACTCTGACGTTTCGGTTACAGTATGCAAGATTTACATTCCCAGCTGGAAAACGAACATCACTGGCTAGAAAGTACGTGTATTCTTTTCGAAACAAAGAGACTATAAAAACAGGCAGCTATGCCACGACTTATGTCGTATGTAATCCAACAGATTCCGTGGAAGGAACTCAATGACCATATTCAAACCGTGGATCATTACCATCGATTATTACAAGAACTGTGTCCATTCAATTTGGGACGACAAGTGGTGTGTGTCTTAGTGACTTGTTTTCTGGGATTTCGTTTACCAGCCGATTCTTTGTGGACTCTTTACGATCAGTACTTACCACCTCCATGGCCTTAAATGGTCACGAAAAACTCCTTTTGCTCAAAGCCTTGCGGTTTCATCTGGATACTTCTCGACCTCAACAGGAAAAAAAGATTCGTCAACTTTTAGCTACCCAAGACGTGTATGACGATGTGTGTGTAGCTTGTGACTTACACCCTCATTGGACAGATGTTCGTGACTGGAAAAAGGGGGGTTTTGAGGCTTGGACCCAAGAAGTCGCCCAGTATGCACAAGAGTTGTTCAAGGAAAAAAGTTACTTTTCAACCTGTGTTAGTGACGGTGCCAGAAGAACCCGTCACCGAGAACAACCACTCGCTTCAAGACAGGACTGTCATGGACATTCCTGAAAGGTCATTCCGGGAGGACACTTGTGTGACAATACCTCATGTAGAGACTGTAAGAACATTACACACTGTCCCTAGGACATCTTGGTTACCCAAAACATGTTGTACAGACACTTGTTTATATTCCACTTTGATCGCTTTGCTGTGTTTTATATTCCTGTACATCACTATTTGGGTTGTATGTATTTTTGTCTTTCGTGTTCATATTTGAAACATTCAATAAACGTGTTCTGAAAAAAGTAAATAAACTCTTGTCTTGTTTGTTTTTCGTGTCACAAGTGACATTTCTCACACCATGGCTACCTCTGCTGTCTCTGCTCCCTCTTCCTCTACTGTCAAAGTCATCGACGAACACTTAGATCGTGCCAGTTGGGAGGCTTTGTATCTTCGCCATCCCTTTAACATGCTCATTGCTGGACCTAGCGGTTCTGGCAAAACCGAATTCGTCAAACGTTTGATCGAACATAAACATCATTTGATCGATCGGCCACCTCAACGGATCGTGTGGTGTTACAAAGAGTGGCAATCGGCGTACAGCCTTTTGCGAGAAAGTCAAGGCGATTCTATCGTGTTTGTGGAAGGCATTCCTAAAGAAGACGACGGCATCGTCTCTGACTCCCGTCTAACCCATTTGGTCATTTTCGACGACATGTTAGGAGAAGACGAAGAAGAAATTAAATTGTGGTTCACGCGCAAAGGGCATCACCGTAATGCCAGTGTCGTTTACGTCACCCAAAATTTGTTTCAACAAAGTAAAGCCCATCGCACCATCAGTCTCAATGCACATTACGTGGTCTTGTTTAAAAGCCCTCGAGATAAATCGCAAGTGCAAGTCTTAGCCAAACAGTTAGGAACGCCTTGGCTGACTCAGGCGTACGACGATGCCACTCAAACGCCACACGCCTATTTACTCGTCGATTTGAAACCTACCACTCCCGAGGATTTGTGATTTCGTACCCACTTGTTTCACCACTGGTGCCAAGACGGAGGGCCTGTCCTGTACACGTCTCCGTCCTCGACTTCATTTCACTCCCCATCAAAAAATCTATAAAAACCTCAGAACCTTTTTCGTCTGTCTCACACACAGTTTGAACATGACGTCCCTTCAGTCGCATCTTCCCGTCAAATTGATTCGTGCCTTGTATGGCATCAGTCGAGAAAAAGATCCACAAACACGAGCTCGTGTCTTAGAAGCTAGTCTCAAAGAAGTCTTACGATGGTTCACGGTGACGGCACGTCAATTACTCCAAGGAATCATTCAGATTCCTCATCAAACCAAACGCTTTTTCGATCGAAACAAAGTCGCTTTGGTCCAACTGGCCGATCCCCGCATCGACACTCAAACCAAAAAACAAATCATTTTGAAACCTGGAGGGAGCGGTACTCTAGGAGGGGTCATCATTCGCTCACTCTTAAGATGGGATCCTAATGCCCCCAAAGTTATCCCTAAGACAAAAGTTCAACGAAGCCCCAAGAAGAAAAAGACCAGGTCCCCAAAGAGAAGAACTTCTCCAGTGGCGGGACCCTCCTCTTACCAGACACCACCCCGAAAAAAGAAAAGAAGCCCCCAGAAAAAGAAACAGAGAAAAAGTCCCCAGAAAAAGAAAAGTCCACAGAAGAAAACTAGTCGCAAGAGAGGCACTGCGGCCAGGACGCAGCCTTACACTCGCAAACCACGACCTGCCACATCGGTGACTGTGTCTCCGACAGCCTCACGTTTATCCACTTCTCCGTTGATGTCACCAGGAACTGAAGAGTACTTGGAGACGTTAATCACACCAAGAACTTCTCCGTTGATGACCCCCAAAAGAACTTCCCCAGTGGCAGGACCTTCCAATTTAGCGGCAGTGGCTGCTGCTCACAAATTACCTTCTCCCAAAATCAAAGTCCATGAAAGATCGGGCATGTTACAAAGTTTACTGGATTTGTCCAAGCAAGAACTGGCTCGATTTAGTCCGTTACGTACCCCTGCACGACGTGTCATGCCTGTCATGAAGTTGATACGCCGTAAAGACAATCAGTGGCGACGCGTTCCAGTATAAAAAAGGCCTGTGACCAAGTAGGGTATCAGTGTTCTTTTGGTGCTCCTAAAGATTCAAAGATGTCACCCTTCAGAAAACCCCAAGGAAAGAAAAGGAAAGGACTGCCACCACGTTTAGCCAAACATGGGGACCTGTTATCTGTCCTGTCCAAAGCTTCTCCACCCCTACGAAAAAAACTCATTCAAACGGCCTCCAAAAAGGTCATCGATACCGTCTGCGAATGTTGTTTGAACGTTTTGAAAGGCACAATCCCTTTGTCCAAACACCAGAAACAATGCTTAGGCAAACATCGTCAAATGGTTCAAAAGAAAATTCCCATTCGTCAAAAAAAGAAGATGTTGGTTCAACGCGGAGGCATTTTACCCCTCTTGTTAGGCCCCATACTGAAAGGAGTCTTGGGAACCATGTTGGGAGGACTGATGGGAGCAAGATAGAAAGGCCTTCGAAAGTCCCAAGATCTCAGAATCGACCCCTGACAACCCCATGGAAGGACGAAAACTAGCTTTAGTGCCTTACAAACGATGGATGGAATACCATCGGTGGCAAGAACAACGCACCCCGCATTTACCTCCCAATCCCAATTTGAGCGAGATGTCCCAGTTACAACACGAATTGCAGTCCTTGATGGATCGCCAAGATTTGTCCGAAACAGAAAAATCGCAAAAGTACGGTCAACTCTTGCAACGACTGCAACTCTTTCACCAGAAAGCTTTAGACGAAACAGCTTTACCCACTCTAAAAGATTTTAAGACCTTGATGAAAAGTCCAGCACCATCATCATCATTACCACCACCACTACCATCCCCAAGGGTCACCAGAGATGCCACCCCACAAAGACCTGAGGAAGAAGAGATGCGCGAAGTGTTTCAAACACCGCCAGCAGCTCCCATTTCGAGTAAGATTGCAGCATCCTTATTGACCCCGTCCCCCACACCCCAACGAGAAGAAATGAAAGCTTGGGTTAAAAAGATGATGTCCACGCCTCCTTCGACAGAAGTGAAAAAGAAAGAAGGGAAACCAGAAGCGAAAAAAGAAAAGAAAACCAAAGCCATTCCATTGCCACCTCCACCTCCACCACCACTACCTTCGACTTCTACTCCCGTAGAACATCGGACACGTAAATCCGTTTCCAAACCACCCTTTCGACCCACCCAAAGTAGCATCACCGAAGAGTGGGTGACTTATTAACACACCAACACAAAATAAAAAATGGAAAAAGTCTTAGCCAGCATTTACTACGATCCCTCCCATCCTGCAGGTTACGCAGGAGTTCAAAAATTGTATCGTGTTGCCAAAACGCGACTGAAAAGTCTCCGTTTACCTCAAGTGCAACGATGGTTACAAGAACAAGCTACCTACACTTTGCACAAACCCATTCGACGCAAGTTTGCCAGAAGTCGCACCCGAGTGGAAGCCATCGATCATCAATGGCAAGCCGATTTAGCCGATGTCTCTCATTTGGCCAGCTACAATCGTGGCTACAAATATTTGTTTTGTGTCATCGACGTCTTTTCCAAATTTGCCTGGGTCGTGCCCTTAACTTCCAAATCGAGCAGCGAGTTAGTGCGAGCCCTGCAACGGGTGTTGAAACAAAGCGGTCGTCGCCCTCTTCGATGGCAAACGGACAAAGGCACCGAATTTCTGAACCAAGCTTTCCAAAAAGAATTAAAGAAACGTGACATTCATTTTTTTACCACCGAGAATCCCGAAACCAAAGCCAGCATCGTGGAACGTTTTCAACGTACTTTGAAAGAACGCATGTGGAAATATTTTACGCATCACCACACTCTGAAGTACATCGACATCTTACCGCACCTGGTGCAAGCGTACAACCAATCTTACCTTCGAAGCATCGGACGTGCCCCGCAAGACGTGACTCCCGACAACGAAGTGCTGGTGTTCGAGCGCCTGTTCGGTACGTCCCCGACGAGGGCTGTCCCCAAGAAAAGTGGAGAGTTGACCGTAGGAGATTGGGTACGCATTGGCAAAACCAAACGCACTTTCGACAAAGGTTACTTACCTAACTGGACGACCGAATTGTTTCGCGTCACTGGACGAGTACATGGTCGTCATCCTGCCGTCTATAAATTGGAAGACATGAACGGAGAAGTACTCAAAGGAACGTTTTATTTGCCCGAGTTACAACGTGTCACCAAAAAAGAAGACGACGTGTACGACATCGAAAGCATTCTCGAACGCAGAACCCGTAAAGTGGGCAAACGACGTGTCAAAGAAGTCAAAGTACGTTGGAAAGGATATCCACCCAGTTTCGATTCTTGGATCGACGCTTCGCAAGTCATCGACTATAAAAAGAAGAAGTGACCATCATGCCCTTTCACACATCAGACGCAGCTACGTCGACCACTCCTTCTTCCCCTAGTTCTTCTGTGCAAGATTTACAAAAACAACCCTTGTGGGTGTGGTGTGGAGAACGTGTGCCTAAAACGCAAATCGTCTTTTTCTGCCAAATCTTCGTGGTGTATTGTATCATCGGGGCAGCCATCGCCAATTTGAGTTTGCAACAAGGAGACAAACAATTGTGGACCATTTTATTGAGCAGTTGCATCGGTTACCTGCTTCCCAATCCCTCCCTGAAATTCTCCTCGAACGGGAACGTTGTGTCCAGTGCCAGTGCCAGTCACCACTCCAACAACCACAACCAGAACCCCATTTTGGGCGGAGACACGCCTCTGACATCCAGTAATAACCCCTCGGACAGCCACAGAACTCTGGAATTATGAGTCACGAAAACCAATTTTACTTAACCTTACCCAGTGACAGTTCCATGGAGGTGTTTCCCCACAACACGTTGTGCTGTTACACGGCCAAATTACCTCAAGCCATCCCCTTAGATCACGAAGCCCATTGGGAAGTGGCTTTAGTAGAAATGATTCACCCTACACAAATCAAAAACATCACTGAAACGCAAAACACTTTTGAGGTCGAAATCCTGAACCAACAATTACAAGATGCCATGACTGACATCGGGTTTTCAGGGGACATAAGACCAGCCAGCAATCCACCCTTCAGTATCTACACCTTGAAAATTCCAGCAGGGTTCTATTTTAGTGGCCAACATTTGGTGGACACCATTACTTCCAGGTTCGAGTTCGCCTTTGGCAAAGCCCTGAACAGAGCCAAAAAAAGTGTCACCCTGGAGTACCATAAAGTGGCTCGTCGCTTCCTGATGAAATTTCAGGACACCCAAACGTTGTCCATCAGTTTTAATCGTGACTTGTTTGATATTTTAGGTGGAGACACAAACATGGCTCCAAATTTTAAACCGAAGATCAACAGCAATACGGAATTTTACAAGTTCTTTCGATTCCCTGTAGAACTGAACCAAGGACTGAATTTGATGTTCGTGTACTCAGATGTGGTGGAGTATAACGTGGTGGGACACACCTCCGTGCCATTACTGCGTGTCATTCCTTTCAAAGTGGATAGTACCACGACCAATGACCAGGAAGGTGGAAACACTTACCACGTCCACCGGGAATTTGTCCATCCTCACTATTTGCCTGTCAGCAAGTTGTATTTGGACACGGTCAACATTGCTATAAAAGGAGATTTGGGACAAAATATTCCATTCACCAAAGGAAAAGTCACGGTGAAACTCCATTTTCGAAAACGGTTTTCTCACGACTCGTAAGTAAGTAAGTCATGTATCCAGTGTACCGAGGGGTTGCTCAACAGCGAGGACACGGTTTAGGAGACATGTTAAAATCGGCCTTTCGTTCGGTGGCCCCGGTGTTGAAACCGATGGTGACACGCGGATTGCACGCCTTGAAAGATGCGGCACTGACGCAAGGCAAAGAATTTCTCTAAAATGTCATCATCGACAAACAAAACCCTAAAGAAGCCTTCATGAGGGCAGGCAAAAATGTCTTGCTGAAACGGGCAAAGACATTTTGGGTCGCCGAGAAACACCTATAAATGCTCTGCACGCTACCGAGTCAGGCATTCAGCAAGGACAAGGCAGAAAGAGACGACGAAGAAAACACCCTTTCACCAGACTTCAAGCTAGAAAGGCCAAGAAAAGAAGAACCGTTCGAGACTTAGACGTTTTCGATTATTGAGAAAGAACAGAACAAAAAATGATGCACCGAGAGTCTTGCGCTTGTTCCAAGACGGAACTGGATCTGTTTGCCATGCCCCCCACCATGATGACGATGCAAGAATCCCAGTGGGTGGAATTTCATCCCGTCTCCTCATTGACAGCCTCAGCTCCCATCGAGTTTGAAATCAAAGGACAGCCCGAAGATTACATCGATCTGAATAGCAGTTACTTGTACTTGAAAGTCAAAGTTGTCGAAGAGGATAATTCGCCCCTAGAAAGTACTGATGTAATAGCTCCAGTCAACAATTTCATGCATTCCTTGTTCAGCTCAGTGGACTTGTACGTGAATAACAAACTGGTCAGCAGCAGCATGGATACTTACCCTTATCGAGCGTACCTGGAAAATCTCTTGACGTACGGAATAGACGCCAAGAACACTCATCTCGATGCCTGTGTGGTATGGGAAGCTGACGATGCTAACGAGTTTGAAACAACCGAAACTGATACAAAGGATAAAACTAAATCATACAATGAGGGATTTACAGAACGAAGAAACAGAATCATAGAAAACAAAAGTTTAGAACTGATGGATCGTTTGCATTTGGACATGTGGTTACAAGAGAAATATTTGCTGAACGGGGTGGATGTTCGCCTGAGACTGAATCGTAGCAGTGCCGCTTTCCATTTGATAGGTAATGACGCTTGCAAAACTGACATCGAGGTAGCCAGGCTCTACGTACGACGCGTGGAAGTGTTACCTAAAGTGGGTAACGACATCAGTCAAACATTGAGCAGAACAACCGCTAAGTATCCCATACGACGCGTGGAAGTGAAAACGTTCACCATTCCCAAGGGACAGCGATCCATGATCCAAGATCATTTGTTCCAAGGACAGCTACCCAAACGTTTGATCGTTGGTATCGTCGAAAATGAAGCCTTCAACGGAAATTTGAAAAAAAAATCCTTTCTACTTTCAACACTTTGGCGTGACCAAGATCGAAGTCAGTCGCGATGGCAAGACCTTGTGTACCCGACCTTTCGAACCTAAATTTGGTGACGGGAATTACTTGAGATCGTACTTGTCCCTGTACGAAGCTACCGGTCAGTTAGGAACCAACACCAGTCACGGCATTACGTACAAAGATTATGCAGGAGGCTATGCTTTGTGGGCTTTCGATTTCACTCCAGACCAAGGCAGCGACGAGGGACATTTCCACCCTATAAAATCCGGCCAGATTCGTGTGGAAATTCAGTTTGCAAGCCAAACAGACCCCGCTACTGCTAATCCAACGTTGAACGTCATCCTGTATGCCGAATTCGACAATACCATAGAAATCAACAGTTTGAGAGAAGTCATTCTAGATTACTAGAAGTCATGGAAGACTGTTATCCCTCTTTACCTAGTGGAGAAACTTTGGACATGAAATGTGAGGAGACTGTGGAAGAAGAAGAAGTGATCATAATGAAGTCGAGATGGCCAGAACAAGAAGCCCATTTAGTCTCCTGTTTTGCCAAACACTTGGTCGATAAAATGACGGAATTGATCAAGAAAAATTGCTATGGATGTCAAAACGATCATCCCAGTCAAATTCAACACGATAAATGCCTGATGTTGAGTCAAGAAGAAAAATTGGACGAGTATCTGGACGAAGCTTGGAGTCTCATCTCGAACAAAGACGTGTTGCACCAGTGGTATAAAGACTTGCGTGAACATTCTTGTCCACCATTAACCACTCAAGAGATCCATCGTATCGAAGCTCTCCTGAATCAGAGTGAGGAAACAGAACGAATAACCGTTTATTCGTCAGACATTTTCAAGCAAAAAGTCAGGATCGAATTGACGACTTATTATTACCTGTGAAGAAGAAAACACAAAACAATGGATACCTGGGAACTTTATTACCTTTTGAACCACAGTTCGTATACGGCTTCTTGGAATCCCGTCGTCTGTGCTAAAGATGAACTCCCTCATCGCAAACCTAAAGACCATCAAGCTTACGTGATCAACACGGACGACAGTCATCTCCCAGGAACCCACTGGGTAGCCGTCTACTTTCCTCAAGAAGGATGTGTGGAATATTTCGATTCGTACGGATTGCCCCCTTTGGAAGACGATATCATTGACTTTATGAGAAGAAATGCTCAAACCACCCGATTCAATAATGTGAAATTACAAGGCACAGATTCCTTGGTGTGTGGACAGTACTGTGTGTATTTTCTGCATCATCGCAGCCTGGGCTATTCCTTAGAACATTTAGTGACTCATTTCGATCCTCGTTCTTCTGCTAGAAACGATGTGAAAGTAGATCGATGGTTTTGTGACCATTATGCTTATCTTTTGTCTCAAGCTAGGAAACGTAGTGTCCATCAATGGCCTAATGATTTCCAACAGTGGAAATCACAATTTCATTCACAACGTTGTCAGCCCTGTTCAAAGTAAACTGTAGATTGAGAAAAAAATGTTTGTGATTTGAAAAAAAATTGTTTGATGTTATAGTGTTGGATTATTGTTAAAAAAATGTTAGAGTTGTTGTTGTTTAGTGTTAAGTGATTTTTGAATAAAAATGTTGTGTTTGGAAAAAAAAATGCCTTTGTGGTTTGTTTAGCTATAAGACTGTTGGATTGATGCTCTTTCATTTCTTACTATCCCTCTCATGACATTCACTGAACGTTGCGGATCGAAAACCGTGTGGGGGATGTTTTCCTTCACGTCCGCGCTTTGACTTTAAGAACCGGGGTTGTTCCCAGTCTAACCATCCATTATCGACTCATCCTCCTAAGAAGATGTGCTCCAAACTAGCTAAGCTCAACGAAGCCTACGTGAATTTGCATAGGGTCAGACACAGTCTGATACCGAAGCCAGAAGAAATAGAGAATGTGAGAATGTTAAAAATCACTGAAGACCTGATAGAAGAGCTCTTCAGAGAAGAAATGAACAGGGAGAAAGAAGAATGGACAGAGAAGTACAGACTTCAGAGACAGCAGCAACAGCAGCAACAACAACAACAGCAGCAGCAACCTGAAGCTGACAGAGGCTTTGTCGATTGTCGTATCGACACCAAAGAGTTCTTCTTCTCTTTCCGAAGAAGCAGACCTATCGCCAGAAAGTCTATCCTCAGAGGACATCGCATTCTTAGAAACTAAAAAAGAATGCCATAGCAAAAAAAAAAAAACAGCCCTTTTCAGGGCTACCCAATACTCTAGAAAAGAAATAACGATCGATTTGCCAATGTGTGAAGATAGAGTAGTGTGAAAATAAACACTAACTCTTTTTCAAAAAATGTGAGGGTATGTGTTTGTGTATAGGATTGTGTGTTTGTGTGTTTGTAAGTGATAAAGTAGGTTGGTGTGGATAGTAGATTAAAATGATGTTTGTTTTTTTGGCTGTTAGAGGTGTATATTTGGAGTTAGATTGGATTGCTTTGCGCATGTGGATAGTCTATTGAAGTGATTTATAAAAAATTTTACAATAGTGATGGGTAGCATAAAAAAGTGAGTGAGTGTTTCTTTTAGGTCCGCGCGTTGTTGTTTTATTTTGGTCATGATCTAGGTAAGATGAATTTTATGTTATTAGGGGGATGTTTTCCATCACGTCCGCGCTTTCACTATAAATTGAAACTCTCTGGGCAGTCTAGCTACCCTTGTTGATTGATGAACACAGCCAGAAGAATGAATAGCAGAATAGTGAAACTGTTAGAACTCCAGATGCACCTGGAATATGCCAGGCGCATAGTAAACGAACTATCAGCGGAGGCTATAGTAGAAGAAGCAAGAATGAAGAAGGAAGAGGAGGAGAGAAGAGAGAGGGAAGAAGAGGAAAAGAAAAGAGAAGAGAGGATGTCGTTCAATATTCCCGAAACAGAGGATTGGGGTGTTGAAGCGAATCATCCTCCCTCTGCGCTCCCCAGAAGAAAGGTGAAAGAAGACTGGGGAAGAAGATGCGTGTGCGGCGCCAGGCCAGGAAGGTGCAACCATTAGATAGGTGCATCAGGAGTTCATAAAAACAGCCCTTTTCAGGGCTACCCAATACTCTAGAAAAGAAATAACTTTAATTTGCCAATGTGTGTAGGTAGAGTAGTGTGAATATAAACACTAACTCTTTTTAAAAAATGTGAGGGTATGTGTTTGTGTGTTTGTGTGTTTGTGTTTGTAAGAGCTCAGGTATGTTAGTGTGAATAGTAGATTATGGGTTTCTTAGCGTATGTGAAGAGTATAGTTAGGGTTTTATTATATGAAAAAAGTAGGGGGGATGTTTTCCTTCACGTACGCGCGTTGTTGGGTCATGATCTAGGTAAGATTAATTTTATGTTTTCAGGGGATGTTTTCCATCACGTCCGCGCTTTCACTATAATAACCCACCACCTTCGTCGTTCGAACCATTCTACGGAATAATAAAAACGAAGGTGGTGGTTCCAAGTGACTTGTTCAACAATTTGGTACATATATACAACTGGATAATAGATGGTATCTATGTAGTGGAGAGACTGGAAAAAGAATGGAAGATAGCAGAGTACCTGGACTACGCTAAATGTCTAAACATAGCAAAAGAAGTGATAGCAGGAATGATTGAAGAGGAGGAAAAAAGATTGAGAGGTATGATAAATCCCACCTATGTCAGAGTGGGAAGCCTAAAGGAAGCACTTGACAATGCAAGCAAAGTCAGGTGCTTTCTTGAAAAAATGTCACATGGGACAGAGTGCTCTTATGTGGAGAGAGGCCAGGAAAGACTGAGGAAAGGAGAGGAGTTGATGAGAAAAGTGATGGAGGTAGAAGTCAAGAAGATTAAAGAGAGATGGTATAAAGAAAGAAAAGAAGAAGAAAATAGAAAAAAAGGGATGAATTTGAAAAACTGAACACAAACTGGATGAAAATCCAAGAGAAGTTCCGGGCCATGGGCCACCCGGACTGGCTGCCGGAAACAGAAAAGAAAAAGAAGAAAGGAATGATGGACAAGATAAGAGGATGGTGGAAGAAGTTAAGAAGTTAAAAGAAGAAGAAGAAAAAACCCAAAGGCCCTTTTCAGGGCCCCCATATTTCTCGAAAAGAGATAGCCTTTCCATTGCCTACCCCTTTTTTTAAAAAATAAAAAAATCCCATGTTCAATTCCCCTTGTCCGTAGAGTGTCCCACGATTTATTCCCATGTTAAATTCCCCTTGTCCGTAGAGTGTCCCACGATTTTTCGCCATGTTAAATTTCCATTGTCCGTAGAGTGTCCCAAGGGTGTTTTTAATGCTAATTCCCATTGTCCGTAGGGTATCCCCATTCACTACTAACGTAGGCTGACAAGAGTATGTGAGAACATTCAAAAATCGGACCGAACCAGAAAACGAAGTGAAGCAGAACTCTTGTTACAGCAAGCGGGGCTATCCAAAGACACACTCTTGCCGATTTCGCCCAATGGATCTTATATTTCATCGAAAAGACGTAACGGAGATTGTCATCGCCTTGCCACAGTGATAGCTCACAATTTCTCGGGAGATGATGGGCAGTTTCTTCTCAGATACTATCCGGAACAAAGTACCGAACGTCCGAAATTGACTTTGAACGGAGCTAAATTTAATAAAATGCAAGTGAGACAAGTGCTGTTTAAAGATTCGATGAGTTACTTGGCCATGCTTTGAGCCAAATGCTTAAAACGTTTAGAATGACAGGAATGGCCAAAGGCTATTTACAGCACTTTTTCAATACCTAAGCTTATCAACACCATCTCACGACTACGACCCCGACAACGTGCGTATCGACAACATACGTAAGCTTGGTACCAGACTCACGCCTCGGACACCTTCGACTTTCGGAAGAAATATTAAAGTATTGTCGTTCCGACGTGGACATTTTACGGCGTTGCTGTGGAAAATTTCGAGATCTGTTCATGGAACATGGTGGGATCGATCCTTTGAAAGAAGCCTGCACCATTACCAAAGCGTGTTCCTTAGTGTATCGCCAACTATTCATGCTCGAAAACACGCTGACTGTCATCAGCCCTCAAACAATATACATTGTCAAACGTCAGGACTCGGTCAAAGACATGCGCTGGCTACATTATTTGTGCGACAAGGAAGACAAATGGATAAAATAAAAAACTAAACGGGGGAGGCGAAAAGACAATCGGAACTTAGAACAGTAGATGGTTGGGACTTAGAAAAACTTCAGATCGTGTACGAGTTTAACGGTTGCTTATTTCACGGATGTCCCCTTCGCTACCCTAAACATGACACTTAAAATCAGTTTTTACAACCGACTATGGAAGACTTGTACCAGGCCACTTGTCAGCAGCGCTTGAAGTTAGAACAGCAAGGATACCAGGTGGTGGCAATGTGGTAACATGATTATGATAGTTGTTTGAAAACCGATCCTGAGTCTAAACGTATCGTTAAAAGTTATAAGTTGGTGGACCCACTGAACCCGTGAGACAGTTTGTGCGGAGGACGGACGAATACCACATGTTTTTTGTACCACGCTGTCGATGAGGAAGGAGAAGAAATCAAATACTTGGACGTTTGTTTGCTGTATCAATACCTGTGCAAATATTGTCGCTTTCCTAGAGAGCACCCGCAATTACTGACGAAACACATTGATCTGGACAACATTCGACAATACGAGGGATGGATCAAGTGCAAAGTCTTGCCTCCCACGGACTTTTTCCACCCCGTTTTACCTCACCATTGTCAAGAAAAACTGATGTTTCCCTTGTGCCTTACTTGTGCCGAAACGTGTTGCCAAGACCGACTTTCTCAACACACCGAGGTAAAACGTGCCTTGACGGGAACGTGGGTCAACATGGAATTGCTTAAAGCTCTGGACCTCGGATACCAACTGTTAGAAGTGTACGAAATCTATCACTTTCCCATGACAGAAAAATAATGCAAGGGTGACGAGACCCAGAAATGCATTTTCGCAGACTCCGTGGATGCCTTTTTGAAACTGAAACAAGAAGCCAGTGGCTAAACTTCCTGGTGCCGAACTCCCGAAGACCAAATGAAATTCAAAGAAAAATCCCGGGAGCAGGACGGCATCACTTTAGAAAAGGTGGAGAAAAACGAAGGTAGGCGATCGTTTGACAAAGGCATGTTAAAATGCATGTGGGGCAAAATGGCACAACGACCGTGTGTACCCAAAACGGCGCATTCGACAGTACCTTCCCGCCACTTCCAGATGATTCACGGCAAAACCAAATACATGAAACACGTCTACGTCGTTCGTGAGGATTTGATCTTAGTCAATTACGAAAATAAACTGGACTTTGTAGAAGCCCACGAATTTGGAAATGTCATCTTAGCGGCCTACGTGACAGCCCATGGTCGTTTAAAATTGTACAAGGCTTTAGAACTGTTAGGTGATCGTGTCCTGAACTTTGGCACGAACAGTTGCAACTACATTGACCGCCTGGGTCAAGGTCACCGTGACATAGAAGGAGATATTTAGGAGTCTGGACAGACAACTAGATTCTTCTAAGTTTTGCTGGTGGCGGACCGAAACATTACGGCTACAAATAACGGGACAAAGAAGCAGAAGTGCACACGGAGTGTAAAGTAAAAGGATTGACTCTCAATTATCGCAACAGTCAAGTGGTGAACTTTGGCGTCTTGAAAAGAAGCCTTACAGTCTGGACAGGGTGGAAAATTTAAAGTAATCACCTATGAACCGCACAAGATTGTACGTTTACCCACATACCAAATTGTAAGTCGGCCTTTTGAAAAACTGTATCAAATCGTGTACCAGAAGCGAGTGAGGCTTCCCAGCTACTTCACTTTGCCGTACGGTCATGTTGATTTTGACCATCATATAAAAAGGTACAACGTCCAAGACAGATAGTTCATTGTAACTACCAACGTCAAGACAGGAAGATGAATCCTTTAAAAAGGACATCATTCAAGTTTGGAGATTCTGAAGTGGAGTTTGATGCAGTTCCTTGCGATGAGAGCGATGCAGTAAGTTGTGGCCACAGCGATGCAGTACCACATCATGGGAACATTGTTATAACTACTACTACTACCACTACACCTACCATGGAAAGGGATGATGTGCGTGTCAAACCTGAGAGATGCGAAAGCCATGCCACTCGTTATCGCGGAATCTTTGCTGGTTTTCACTGTCAATGTCAACCGTCAGGCGAGACCATGCGTCTACCACCCTACGAATGTCATCCAAAACTGAGCGAACTCATTCACCCTGCTCTCATCTAAATGCGCCTGTGAAAGACAAATATTCGTTCCCTGTGCGTTGCCTGAATACGACGACATTGGAAGATGTCCTAAATATCTGTGAGGACCTACCCCCGAAGAATTAGCCGGAGATGGATTTTTCTACTTGGGTGAAGGGGATAAAGTCAAGTGCTTCAGTTGTAGTGTGTCGCTTCACCGGTGGGAGCAGAAAGATTCGGCTTGCATGGAACATGCTCGATGGTCTCCGAATTGTCACTTCCTTTAGTGGGACCCTTTAGTGGGACCCTAGCCATCGTTTTGGAACCAGCTTGGCTAGGAGTGAAACGTTGGACAACACCAAGACAAGTATTTAAATCTCATTTAAAAAATAATATTCAAGGATTACCAAACCAACTGCAAGAGAAGATCTACACGAAAGTTTGGCAGGGACTTGCCAGAGCAAAATCTCAATGGGTGATTGTAGAACATTTGTGTCGAGAATTTCGCAAGAGGAAAGTGAAACAAACGGGTCAGATTTCTCTGGATCAAGTGTGCGTTCATCCTATTTTTCCGCTTTAGACCGTTTACATCGGAAGATTTTATTGACATTCTTGACTGTTACCCTGAATGACAGTGGTAAGAAATTACTCACTATATTCATTACTTTCGCTCTAAGGGAAGATTTTAAATAAAGTAAAACTAAATTACACGATCATAAATACTTTACAAGAGAATATTCGTGGTTTGCCTGTGGAGTTGAGAAAACGCATTTACCGAGAGCTGATCAAAATACAAGTTCAAAGAACAATTGCATACGTTGCGTCACCGATGTTTAAACCACTGGTACCTGAATGATATAAGAGGTTTGATTCAGGAGAAAGTGTTTCAGTGGTCAGACATTGATCAAATTCAGACTGGCACAAATGATTGTTTTGTTACTGCTGACTCTATTTTCTACAAGGTAGACTTACTGCAACGAATTCCAGAAGAAGAGTTAGAGGGTTACCAAAATCTTTCAAACGAAGTGTGACGTGCAAGATAGTGACTAAATAATTTATATTCGTCACTGGGTCATCTCTGACATACGATCATCTCAATGCAGAAAAAACACTTAAGAGGGTATACAACGTGCTACCATACCACAACCTTTATCAAATTCCGTGGAAGGAAATCAATGTCACTATTCAGACAATGGAGGATTACCAACACTTATTACAGGAACTGTGTCCAGTGAATTGGGGTCGACATGTGGTGTGTGTCTTGATGACTTTTTCTGGGATTTCGTTTAGCAGCCGATTCCTTGTGGACACTTTACGAACAGTACTTGCCACCAAATAAAACAAGAAAGTGGTCCCTTTAAATGTCCACGAGAGACTCATTTTGTTAAAAGCCTTGCGTTTTCATCCGTATACCTCTACAGGGAATAAAGATTAGTAACTTTTTAGGTACCGAAGATGTGTAAGACTTTGTGTGTGTAGCTTGTGACTTACACCCTCACTGGACAGATGTAAGTGACTGGAACAAATAGGTTTTTGAGACTTGGACCAAAGAAGTGGCCAGTTATGCCCAAGAGTTGTGATCCTCAATTCAAACGTCCAAGGAAAAGAATAACTTTTAAACCTGTGTTAGTGACAGTGCTAGAAGACGAACCGGTCCCTGAGATCAACGACTCCCTTCAGGGAAGACACCTGTGCGACATTAACCAATGTAGCGACTGTAAGAACTTTACAACCTGTCCCTAGGACACCTTGGTTACCACAAACGTGTTGTACAGTGACTTGTTCCTTTTCAACTTTGATCGTTTTGATGTTTTTTTTTATTGTTGTACTTTTTGTACCATTTGGCTTTTATGAATTTTTGTCTTTCGTGTTGTTCCATTTTAACTTGCAAAAAAACGTGTCATGAAAAAGTTTAAAAACTCTTGTCTTGTCTGTCTTCGTGTCATTCCTTGCATTATGGCTATATCTGCTGTCTCTGCACCCTCTTCCTCCACTTTCAAAGTCATCGAAAAACACTTAGATCATGCCAGTTGGAAGGCTTTGTATCTTCGACTTCCATTTAACATGTTAATTGCTGGACCTACTGGTTCAGGCAAAACCGAATTTGTCAAATGTTGTCAAAACATAAACATCATTTGATCGATCGTTCACCTCAAACGGTCGTGTAGTGTTACAAAGAGTGGCAATCCGCGTACAGCCTCTTGCGAGAACGTCAAGGCGATTCCATCGTGTTTGTGGAAGGCATTCCTAGCGGACGGAATCGTGTCTGACCCCAATCAAACCCATCTGTTCATTTTCGATGACATGTTAGGAGAAGACGAAGAAGAAATTAAACTGTGGTTTACCCGCGAAAGGTATCATCGTAATCCAAGGGTCATTTGCAATCTAGAATTTGTTTCAACAAAGTAAAACCCATTGCACCATCAGTCTCAATGCTCATTACGTTGTCTTGTTTAAAAGCCCTAGAGATAAATCTTAAGTGCAAGTCTTAGCCAAACAGTTAGGAAATCCTTGGCTGACCCATGCGTACGACGATGCCACTCAAACCCCACACGCATATTTACTCGTGGATTTTAAACCCACCATCCCAGATTGTTTGCGATTTTGTACCTATCTGTTTCACTACTGGTGCAAAGACGGGGGTCCTGTCGTGTACACGTCCTCGTCGTCGACATAACGAAAAAAATCTATGAAAACCTCTGACACTTTGGATCTGTCTCACACAAAGTCAACATGACGTTCCTTCAGTCTCATCTTCCAGTCAAAATGATTCGAGTCTTGTACGGCAACAGTCGCGAAAAAAATCCACAGTACGTGCTCGTGTCTTAGAAGCCAGTCTCAAAGAAGTCTTACGATGGTTTACGGTGACAGCACGTCAATTACTGCAAGGCATCATTCACATTCCTCATCAAAACAAACGCTTTTTGAGAGAAACAAAGTAGCCTTGACGCAACTGGCTGATCTTCGCATCGACACTCAAACCAAAAAGCAAATCATTTTGAAACCTAGATGTAGCTGTTCTTTAGGAGGTGTCGTCAGTTGCTCTCTCTTAAAATAGGATCCTAATACCTCCATAGTTCTCCCAAAGAAAAAAGAAGCCACTCCCAAAAAACCCAAACGAAGCCCAAAGAAGAAAAGGACCAGTGGCGTCAAGACCAGGTCACAACCCAAGGAAAAAAAAAACCCACAGAAAAAGAAAAAGAAAAGTCCCCCATCAAAGAAAAGACCTCAGAAAACAGCTTCTATTCGCAAGAGAGACACTTCGGCTATGACGGAACCTTACATTCGCAAACCACAACCTGTAGCGACGGTGATCGCGTCTACAGTAGACTCAGGTTCTTCTACGTCTCCGTTTTTGGTGATGCCTGCCAAAACCTTCTCCTTCAGCTGTACCACACTCCTCCTCTTTAGCTGCAGTGGTAGCTGCTCACAAACTACCCAAAATTTAAGTCCAAGAGAGATCGGGAATGTTACAGAGTTTACTGGATTTGTCCAAGCAAGACGCTTGATGCCTGTCATCAAGTTTATATGACGTAAAGACAATCAGTGGCGACGCGTTCCAGTATAACAAAATGCCTGAGGAAAAGAATGAGAATCAGTGTTTTTCTGAAAAGGAAATGACTGCCTCCTCGTTTAGTCAAACATAGGGACATATTGTCCGTCTTGTTCAATGATTCTCCACCGATGCGAACAAAACTCGTTCAAACTTCCTCCAAAGATAGCATCAATACCGTGTGCGAATGTTGTTTGAACGTCTTGAAAAGCACGATGCCTTTGTCTAACACCAGAAAAAATGCTTAGCCAAACATCTTCACGTTCTTCGCCAAATGATTCAAAAAAATATCACCATTCGTCAAATAATGATGTTGCTGCACCGCGGAGGATTTTGCCACATTGTTGGGATCCTTGCTGAAAGGAGTATTGGGAACAATGCTGGAGGACTCATGGGAGCAAGATAAAAGTACCAAGAAGGCAAAAGGGACCTCTTGAGACAAAACATCTCAGATGTGACTGTTGAAATCGAATGGAATGACGAAAACTGTCTTTAGTGTCTTACAAACGATGGATGGAATATCATCGTTGGCAAGGACAACGAACTCCGCATTTGCCTCACAATCTGAATTTGACCGAGATGTCCCAGTTAAAACACGAATTGCAATTGTCCGAAAGAGAAAAATAGGAAAGTACGGTCAACACTCACAACGACTACAAGTCTTTCACTAGAATGCTTTAAACAAAACAGCTCTGGTCAATCTGAAAGATTTTAAGGCCTTGATGAAAAGTCTATCACCATCACCACCCCTGATGACTAAGACAGAAAAGGAGAAGAAGAAGAGTCCACCAGAGAATGTACGCAAGTTAACAACACCACCTACATCCATAATTGGATGGATTAAAACTATGATGCCACCCATTCTTCATCAGAAGAAAAAATTAATGCGAAGACAGAAGTGAAACAAGAACCGATTATCCCTGTTCATACATCCTCCTCTTCGTCGACACCTATCACTCGCCGGACACGCAATGCATTACAAACCAAGAAAATACCACACACAAAAACGAGTATCATCAGCGAAGAGTGAGTGGCTTATTAACAAAAATGGAGAAAGTGTTAGGCAGCAATCCCATCCTGCGGGATACAGAGGAGTTCAGAAATTGTATCGTGCTGCCAAGTTTCCGTTTACCTCAAGTGCAACGAAGGTTGCAAGAAAAAACCACATACACAAACCACGTGCATAAACCAATTCGACGAAAATTTCCATAAGTCTCATCCGAATGATCACCAATGACAAGCAGATTTAGCCGATGTCTTTCAATTGGCCACCTACAATCGTGGCAACAAATATTTGTTTTGTGTCTTTTCTAAATTTGCCTGGTTCCAAACCGAGCAGTGAATTAGTGCGAGCCCTCAAACTGGTGTTGAAACAAAGCGGTCGTCACCCTCTTCGATTTCAAACTGAAAAAGGCACCGAATTTCTGAACCACGCTTTCCAAAATGAAATTAAAGAAACGTGACATTCATTTTTTCACCACCGAGAATCCCGAATACAAAGCCAGCATCGTGGAACGTTTTCAACGCACCTTGAAAGAACGCATGTGAAAATATTTTACGCATCACCACACTCTCAAATACATTGACGTCTTACCCCACTTGATCCAAACGTACAACCAATCTTACCATCGTAGCATTGGACATGCCGCCCAAGAAGTGACTCCCGACAACGATGTGACCGTTTTTGAGCGCCTGTTTGGTACGTCACCGACGGTGGCTATCCCCAAGAAAGGTGGAGTGTTGGCTGTAGGAGATTACGTGCGCATTCACAAACCAAATGCACTTCCGACAAAGGTTACTTCCCTAACTAGACTACCGAATTGTTTCATGTTACTGGACGAGTGCGTGGCCATGATTCTGCTGTCTATAAATTGGAAGACGTGAACAGGGAAGTGTTAAACGGAACGTTTTACTTGTCCGAGTTACAACGCGTCAAAGTGCGTTGGAAAGGGTATTCTCCCAGTTTTGATTCTTGGATCGACGCTTCGCAAGTCATCGACTATACAAATAAGTGACCATATTGCCCTTCCACACAGCCTCAGCTGCCGATACCACCGCAGTGACCACTCCTTCACCCAGTTCGTCTCTGCAAGATCTAAAATAGCACCCATGTGGGTGTGGTGTGGAGAACGTGTGGCTAAAATGCAAACCGTCTTTTTCTGCCAAATCTTTGTAGTGTATTGTGTCATCGGCTCGTCCATTGCCAATCTGTGTTTGCAGCTAGGAGACAAACAATTGTGGCTTTTTTTTACTGAGCAGTTGCATCGGTTACCGTCTTCCCAATCCTTCCCTGAAATACTCCTCGATTGGAACAACGGGAATCTTGTGTCGAGCGTCAGTCACCACCTCAACAATAACATCATTTTGGACGGAGACATCCTCTGACTTCCAGTTACCCCTAGGACAGCCACAGAACTCTGGAATTATGAACGATAACAACCAATTGTACTTAACCTTACCCAGTGACAGTTCCATGGAGGTGTTTCCCAATAACACTTTGTGTTGTTACACGGCCAAATTCCCTAAGGCCATCCAATTAGATCCTGAAACCCATTGGGAAGTGGCATTGGTGCAAATGATTTACTCTACACAAATCAAAAACATCACTGAAAAGCAAAACACTTTCCAGGTCTAAATCCTGAACGTCCACTTGCTAGAAGAAATAAAAAAATCGGGTTTTCAGGTGACACAAAGTCAGCTTGCAATCCATCATTTAGCATCTACACGTTGAAAATTTGATCAGGCTATTATTTTCGAGATGAATATTTGGTGGACACCATTTCTGACAGGTTCGAGTTAGCATTTAGCAAAGCCCTGAACAGAGCCAAAATAAGGTTTAAGACTGAGTATCATAAAGTGGATCGTCGCCTACTGATAAAATTTCAGGACACCGACACGTTGTCCAACAGGTTTAGTGGTAGTTTATTTGAAATTTTGGGTGGACATACACACATGGTAGCACAGAATCTGGGCCAAAATATCAACAGTAATGTGGATTTTTCAGGGCTTTTGGATTCCCGGTAGAACTAAACGAAGGACACAATTTGATCTTTGTGTATTCCGATGTGGTGGAGTACAACGTGTTGGGACACACGTCCGTACCGATACAGCGTGTCGTTTCTTTCAAAGTGGATTCGACCAAGATCAATGACCAGGAAGGTGGGAATATCTATCACGTTAACCGCGAATTTGTACATCGTTACTATTTACCCGTCAGTAAGTCGTATTTCGACACTGTCAACATTGCTATAAAAGGAGATCTGGAACAAAATATTTCATTCTCCAAAGGAAAAGTCACCGTGAAACTCCATTTTCGAAAACGATTCTCAAACGAATTGTAAGTCATGTATCCAGTGTACTGAGGAGTTCTTCGACAGCGAGGACATGGTTTAATAAATAAATCTTTCGTTTGGTGACTCCCATGATGAAACTGATGGTGACACGAGGATTGCACGCCTTGAAAGATGCCGCAATGACGCACAGTAAACAATTTCTCCAAAATGTCATCATAGACAAACAAAACCCCATAGAAGCTTTCCTGAGAGCAGACAAAAATGTCTTACTTCAAACAGGCAAGGACATTTTGGGCCGACTAGAAACTCCTATAAATACCCTGGGCTCTACTGAGTCAGGCATTTCCGCTTCCATGACGTCACAGGAAGGACAAGGCAGAAAGATATGACTAAGATATCCCTTCAGAAGACTTCACACTGATAAAGCTAGAAAAACTATTAAAAAATAACTGCTCGAGACTTAAACGTCACAGAAACAAAAAATGATGCACCGAGATTCTTGCTCCTGTTCCAAGACGGAACTGGATCTGTTTGCCATGCCTCCCACTATAATGATGATGCAAGAATCCCATGGGTCGAATTTCATTCCATCTCTTCTTTGACGGCCTCAGCTCCCATCGAGTTGGAAATCAAAGGACTTCTCGAAAATTCATTGATCTGAATAGTAGTTACTTGTATTTGAAAGTCGAAGTGAACTATTCGGATGATAGCGATCTAGATGCCGATAAGCACTAGCTCCCGTCAACAATTTCATGCATTCCTTGTTCAGAGAAGTAGACTTGTACTTGAATAACAAACTGGTTAGCAGCAGCAGTGTTACTTACCCTTATCGAGCGTACTTGGAAAATGTCCTGACGTACGGAAAAGAAGCCAAAAAACCCCCATCTGGATGTTTGCGTGGTATGGAAACTTGACACAGTTTGATGAGGTGGCAGAAAAAGATTTCACCAATAAGGGATTTGATGCACGTCAAATAAAATACTGGAAGCCGAAGTTTAGAACTGATGGACGGTTTGCATTTGGACATGTGGTTACAAGAGAAGTATTTGCTGAACGACGTGGATGTTCACCTGAGACTGAATCTCAACCGTACCACTTTCCATTTGATGGCTGGTGCTGCCGATTACAAAACCTATATCGAGGAAGCCAGATTCTACGTGCGACGTGTGGAAGTTTTAATTAAAGTGAGAAACGACATCAGTCACACTTTGAGCAGAACGACCGCCAACTATCCGATACGATCCGTGGAAGTGAAAATTTTCATTATTGCCACTGGTCTGCGATCCAAGGTCTAAGATCATCTGTTCCAAGGACAGTTACCCAAGCGATTAATTGTTGGTATCGTGAGGAATGCAGCCTTCAACTGAGCCCACAGTCTAAATCCATTCGAGTTTCAACATTACGACGTGTCCTAGATGGAAGTCAGTTGCAGTGGCTAGACCTTGTGTACCAGACCCTTCAAACCTGACTTTAGTGTCAAGATGAATTACTTGTTGTCGTACTTATCCCTGTAATAAGGGAGATAACAGGAATTCTTCTTCCTATTCTACGCCGGCCAACTTTGAAACAACGTTTTTTCTTTCGCTTCTGTTTACATTTAGGTAATGATGAATGTAGTCCCAGTTCGTTTAGTCTGGAGCACTGTGTAGTGTGGACAGCCAAGGAGTGAACATTTAAAGCAATTAATGAGGATCCATCATAGCACAAACGGGTTGACTGGCGAGTATCACGTGATGGCGGTTTCTTCAAAAACAGTGGAGCAAGACAGATGGGAAAAAGTCTAATTATTCTCGTTTCCAAAACAAGGAGATGAAGAAACACATACGAATTTAACAGCCAATACATAATGAACACAATAACGAAGATGAAAACAGGCAACAAGCACAAATATCATGAAAACGGCACTACAAAAACGGAACAACTGCTTCGAGCCGGTTAAGCGATAGCGGCCATCTTGTTGTCAGGATAGTGGAGAATCTATGGAAATGGTATGGAAGGATTCCTTGGAAGCAGAACCCCAAGACAAAGACGAAAAGGACGTAGTGATGAAGTCCAGATGGCCAGCACAATAACAATATTTAGTCTCCTGTTTTGCCAAACACCTGGCAGAATTCGGAATTGATCAAGAAAGATTGTTATGGATGTCAAAATGATCATCCCAGTCAAATTCAACACGATGAATGTCTGATGCTGAGTCAAGAAGAAAAATTGGACGAGTATATGGACGAAGAAGAAGACGTGTTGCATCAGTGGTATGAAGACTTGCGTGATCATTCTTCTCCTCCATTCATGACTCTAGAGATCCATCACATCGAAGCTCTCTTGGCACAGAGTGTAGAGAGGAAACGAAGAAACAGTTACTTGTCAGACATTTTCAAGCAAAAGGTCAGATTGAATTGATGACTTATTATTAACTGTGAAGAAAAACAAGAAGTGAAAACTTCACAAAATTGGATACCTGGGAACTTTATTATCTTTTGAACCACAGTTCGTACACTCCTTCTAGGAATCCTGTCGTGTATGCTAAAGATGAACTACGTCATCGCAAACCTCAAGACCATCAAGCTAATGTCATCAACGCGGACGAAAGTCATCTCCCAGGAACCAACTGGGTTGCCGTCTACTTTCCTAAAGAAGGTTGTGTGGAGTATTTTGCTTCGTATGGATTGCCACCTTTGGAAGACGATATCATCGACTTTTTGAGAAGAAATGCCCAGAAGACACGATTCAATAATGTGAAATTACAAGGCACAGATTCCATGGTGTGTGGACAATATTGTGTGCATTTTCCTCATCAACGCAGTCTTGGATATTCTTTAGAACATTTAGTGACAAGTTTTGATCGTCTCTTTTCTAGAAACGATGACAAAATAGATCGATGGTTTTGTGACCATTATGGTTATCTTTTGTCTCTAGCTACGAAACGTAGTGTAAATCAATGGCCCAATGAGTTCCAAAGTGGAAGTCTAGCTTAACTTCACAACGTTGTCATCCTTGTCCAAAGTACATTGTTATTAGAACATAAAGTTTGTTAGTTTATTTGATTGTTTGAAAAAAATGCTGTATGGTTGATTGTTAATTGTTGTTTGTTAGTTATTTGAATAAAAATGTTGTATTTTGAAGAAAAAAATATGTCGTTTGTTTGCCATTTTTATGATAAACCATACTCTTTGACTTCTCTCTATCCCGCACCCTCAAATCAGGGGCCCCGAGTGGCCGAGTGGTCTAAAGCGCTCTCCGTTACGGATCACTGCCATCTCACCTCTGTCTGCGTGAGTTCGAGTCTAGGATTCGGCTAATGAGGGTATGTGAGAAAGCTTGCCAGTAGCTTCTCGTGGGTCGGTGGTTCTTCCCGGGGTTTTCCTGGGTTCTTCCTCCACCATTAATACTGGCCGCCATGTATAGCCTATCGTGTGCTGAAAAATGGCGTTAAACCCCACAACAACAACAACAACAACCCTCAGATCAAACTATCCTTGCGTTCAGACTCTAAAAAGTGTAGGGATGTTTTCTATCGCGTCAGCAATTGGTAGTCTCTAGTCTGACCAACCATTGTTGACTCATCCTCCTATGAAGATGTGCTCAAGACTAGAAAAGCTTAACGAAGCTTACGTGAATTTACATCGTGTCAGGCAAAGCCTGATACCGAAGCCATCAGAGACAGAGAACGTCAGAATGTTGAAAGTGACCGAAGACCAGATAGAAGAGCTCTTCAGAGAGGCAATCAAAAAAGAAAAGGAAGAATGGACGGAAAAGTACACACTTTAGAAACAGCAGAGACAGCAGTAGCAGCAGGAACCAGAGGACGCAATTTTAGACAATAAAAGATTGGCATAACTCCTCGACCACAAAAACAGCCCTTTTCAGGGCTACACAATATTCTAGTAAAGAGATACTAATTGAATTGTCAATTGTATATTAGTAAATTAAACAATAGAAGTGTGTATGTAAGCACTGCATATGTTTGACTTTGGCAGAAGTGTGTCTATAAGCACTTCGTTTATCTAGCTTGTCGAATAGTCAGTGAGTTTTTTTAAACAGTAGTTAGGGTTTGTAAGTAAAAAGTGATTGAGTGTTTCTTTTATGTCCGCGCGATCATTGGGGTAATGATATGGGCAATATAAGGTTTGGTGACAAGGGATGTTTTCCTTCACGTCCATGCTTTACAAATATAATGGAAATGCTCGTCAGTCTAGCTACCATTCAGTCTGCAACGAGCGTAGTAGAAGCAACACATAATGAAAAACAGCGCTAGCGATGGATCTTATCTCCGCCGCTGCAAGAGATGCCTTGCGAAGTCTGGGACTTAGATTGGCCACAGGATGGAGCTTACGTGCCCAAGCTAAATGAACGACACTATTGCTCATATGGGAGAAAAGAAACGACATATAGAGAAGAAGATAGTTATAACTCAAACAGGCGAAATAGATACGGCAAGGATAGATATTGTAATAGATATCCACAACAACATGATCGAACGTTTTCACGCAAGCCAACACGGCAAAGACAGGACCCCCCTAGAAGAGTTGATCAAAGACGTGACCCCCACCCCAGAAGAGATGAGCACCTACAGCCTTAACCGCACCACAAAGGTGACGTGAAAAAACAATGAGATGAGGGAAAGAATTCCATCTATACCACCTCCCCCACCTCCACAATCACCACCAGAACCACCACCACCACCAGTTCCACATGTTGGCAGAAAAGAGATACCGGCCCAAAGTGAATCACCAGCTCCCCAGTCACATGAGGAAGCAGTCGAGCTCTTAGCAGAGACTGTATCTGAGGACGAAGATACATGGAGTCTTGGAGAATTAATTGAACTGGATCTCAGCAAAAAAAATAAAAATTTAAAAAACATGCTGATGAAATGGGGCTTGAATAACTGTTTCTTGACAAACACGAGGGCATCAAACATCTGACGGACCATAACATAGTCTTTAATGCGAGAAACTATGAGCCGCACCCCAATATACCGCTACCCAGCAAAGCGGTCTTAGGGAAGGCCCGTAAAGCCATTCGAATTAGAGGGGTACAATATACCAACTGTTCAGTCATGCTTGCTCTCATGATTGCCCACCATATTGTATTCATCCATGACCTTCCAGACCCAGTATTCTGGTTACTGACTGTGAGCGGAAGATTTATACACAGCAGTGTAGCAGATATGATCAACCCAGGTGCCGATGGAATCCATGTTGCAACCCAGCAAGTGGAATTCCCGGCCCACTTAAAGCAAGGAGTCAGAAATTGGTATGGGAAACCATCGGTGCTGTCCAGTGTGGAAACAGATTATATGCCTTGAGGTTTTCTATTTGGCTTGAAAACAATTTCTAAAAAAACACTCCATTTACACAAACATGATCCATTGGATTGCCACGTCAAATCTCAAAAGCTTTCTATTACCTGATAGTGACCCAACATTTAAAATGTCGCTTGGACATATCAGTTAAACAAGACAAATAGAGCATTTTTCTTATGTACACTTAGATAGATTTGATAAGAAGTATGAAAATTTTATGACTTGTTGTATTTGATTTAATTGCACAGGTGGCTAACACATTATTGGTAGTTTTTACTGTCCATTAGAAAAACTGGACTAAATTTGAAATAAGTAAGGGCTGGCGTTTTTGGGAGTACACAACATCATGGCTGGCTTTCCGAGTACCTTTCCTCCTGACCTATCTCGGACTTCGTACCATGACGGAATGTGGAACCATTTCCACCCGTCATAAAACCAGGTGTCCTAATGTGATGTCATCGCTGCCAACCAATCGTAGCGGATATTACATACTGCTTGGGTTGAAACCTGGTGCGTTCAATCGCAACTGAATTTCAATCCCTTTTTAATGAGTGCGTGTTGGATTCATTCCCACTCATGACGGCCCTACATTCAGGTCGTTATGGAATAATTAGTCCAACGATCTGATGGCCAAATTAATCAGTATTCCTTGAACATATAAATACCTCGGGGATGAGGCTCTAATTCCTTCCCCAGGAGTAATTAAACATTCAGTTTTGCTGAAATAAATCGTCGAGCATGCCCTAACAGGCGAAATCGACGTAAATTCAATTATAGATAGATAGTCTGGCTACCCACTGTTGATTTATCAACTGTGAAGAATGAGCAGCAGACTCGCAAAACTGATGCAACTCCATATGCACCTGGAATGTGCCAGACGTATGCCTCGAAAAGATTTGCTTTCTTGCCTTAATTTTTTTTAGTCAGTTGTATAGTTGTTTGTGTTTGTCTGTTGTCTGTTGTATATGTTATCAATGTCTCTGTAACCCAAACGTTCTATTTTTCCCCGATCTTTGGTCCGATTGTGATCAGTCCCTTGCTGCATTATTGCTAATAGTCAGTACCGTGATGTCACATCTCCTGTTCCATTCCTATTGTCCCTTCACAGTCCCAATAATTTGTGTCCCTATATAGTCGCACCCATGTTAAAATTCCCCATGTCAAATATTCCTTGTTCCTATACGTTCCCAGGGTGTTTTTCCTAATATGTTCTCATTTACCATACTGTATCCATTATTACTATTATTAAATCTTTAGACCGCAATGGATTTAACTTCTTTCGTTTTGGGCGTGATTGATTTTTAATTGGGATAACCGGCAGACATTTGGACCAGGCAATGTGAATTAGGATTTAAGTAACGGAAATAAATGACAAGGTGGAGACATTCCAGGGACAATTTTGTGCCGTTTGATCTGAGTGCCATAAAGGGAAATATTCCAGCAATTAGTTTATTTAATAAAGGCGGAACTATTATTCTAACTTCGCTGGTTATGTGTACATTTTCGACGGTTAGATCTATTTAATTCTGACTGGTTAAGCTAAATAAGGGAGGGGGTTGTGTTTCCCACACGGGATTTTGTGTTTGAAGCATTTTCCCTCGCGAAATTAGTCCAAGTTTTATTTTTCTGCGGAAGTGGAAGGTCTTGACTCTGAGAAAGGTAGGAAGTAATATTTTATAACAGAAGTGCTCTAATAAATATCGGCAATTGTACGCTTAGCAAACACACGTTAACACACTTTAATTGAAAGAATTGTGCTTAGTTTAAGATTAGTTCCATGAGATGTAGTAGACTGATTTTAACAAAAACGTGTTTGGAACTAATTACGTGTCCTCAGAGATGGGTCCAAGTCGGCGTAGGGATAATGTCCACAATTGGAATCAGGTCACAATTAGTACTTCCAGTTAAGTAATGTAGTTCTAGTCTATTTTTGGAACATTTTTTCCTCTCTCATTTTGTTGGTGATAGAAGAGTTTTATTTATGAATTTAAAGGTAATTGTTTATTCTTGATAATATGAGCTCAGGGTGTTGTTGTCTGTGTGTAATTTGGCGACAGTGCACAGTGAGTAATAAGGCCTTGGTGATGATTCGGAAGTGAAATCTGTGTTATATTTACATGCTGCTCTGTTGACAGCCCAGCATCTCAAAAAAGAACAGGTCAACCTTTGACAAGAACTTCACCATGAAGTCATCTTTGAAGGTATTTTAAATTAACATATGATTTGCATTGATTGTCACACAGTGGAAAGGTCAGTACTGAGAAACAAATGTAGAGAACATATAGTAAAATTAATTGTGCTCTATGTCCAATTGAGTAGTACTTAGCAACTATGGCACAGAGTGGTGTCGTTGTTACATGCATTCTTGTCATACGCATTTAATTACGATATGGGACTAGTCTAGCATCAGTCCAGGCCGGTTCCCTAATTAATTAGTTTAGTTCCATGTTTCGTATGCTCACTGAGTTGCACTCGTTATGGTGGCGCTCTATAGTTTCATATTTTGCATAGTTAGAATTTTAAAGAAAAAGAATTTCCCCTGCTATCATCACTGGTCATACTGTCTATTTAAAATAGACTTCGAATATTTTAGGTGTAATTCAAAGAACCTTTAATTTCCTTTATTTTGGTGTTTGATTGTTGGGTGTAATATGGGTTATACAGTATACAGCTTGGCCTTACTCCAGATGTGCATCTTTCACAAACAGGTCTAGATCCACTTGATCATTTTAACTTCCTGAACTTCAGAAGTAAATTGTATTTTAAAAAGAGCCGATATTTTTTTATACATTTGGTAATTCATTCATTGCACTTTCAGAGGCTCGTAGTGTCTAGTCTGGAAAAATTCATTTCCCCTATTTTAATAGCTGCTACGGATAGTGTACATTAGACTAATTCAGCTGATTATTATTTTTTTAGCACAAGGGGACAGTCATTTTAGATAACAGTTTGTTAAGATCATGTACAATTTTAAAAAGTACAATATCCAAAGAAATTTCGCCACATTACGTTAAAGTAGCATATAGGTAAGCTAACATTCTCTCCACGGTGCATGTTTTAGATGCAAAGAACTTCACCTTATATACGTCACTCTCTCCAAAGTACATAATAACTGGTGAGCGCCCCCTATACGAATGGCCGATTGCAACGGAAGGCATTTACAACTCAGGGAACCAGACTAGACCTATGCAAACGAAAACTGGAATTATTGCCATTTATTTTTGAGAAAAGAAATTATATTTAGTTAAATTGTTCAATTTAAATTTAGCTCGTTTATCGTTCAATGACAATTAAACTGATAATAATCAACCACAAAATATAATGGTCTGGTTTTGTACTTCTGTTTTAGTATAAAGTTAAGGCTGAAAAGGTTTCTGATATTAGATCCAGACTACATCCAGCATATTAAACAAGATGGCCTCGCGACTGGGAGCATTTACCCTCGGTTTGCGGAGATACGCCACCGCAGTAGCCGGTGGATCACATCATGAAAGTATGAAAGCAGAATATCGTTTCTAATAGCTATACTAATGTTTTGTTTAAGTAGATTATTATAATATTCGTTACATATATCTTTACTGCTATATTGTTTGTAACGCAGTCGACCTTCACTGCAGCGGTCAAATTGGTTTCCTCTGACACTTTACAGGTATACCTTACACCCAGTTTTACAAAACTACGGTAATCGTGCTGATATTATGGAATGAAAGGCAATTACACATAAATGAACTGGTATGGTTGCCGTTCACAATTCCCCATTAACACGAGCCAGTCTCAGGGTTTTAATGATTAACTGGCCTGTATTGCTGTAGGAAAATGAAGCACAAATCAGGCCAACTATCAACAAAGGAGGCGTCGAACGTTCAGGCTTACCATTGTTCAGCCAAAACACAAAACTAAAGTAGATTGATGATGATCTTAGTTGATTATAATAAGAATTTTATCCTTTATTATTACCACGCTTCGTGAACATGTAAGTTACGCTGGTTATGTGCCTTGTACATTTAAACATGCGTTCATTTTCTTAAATATTACCTCAGTTTGTATGAGCACTTATATCATTGAAAATGAGTAACTTGTGAGCGCATGATTGAGCATAAATGAAACAGTTATTATGGACTAGCTGAAATGTTATCTGGAAGTACGCAATTTGGTCAAAACAATGAATAAAGCAAATTCTGCATATAATGTTTGGGAATAAAAAAGGATTTAAGTGACTATGCATGCTTTGCACTATGTAAGTGCAGCCTGGTCACCTGTTAATCTCAACCGGCCAATGAATTTATAGTCAATATTTACCTTTATTTAATTTTGTGTTGGAGAAATCAGACAATATGCTCATGCAAAATAATAGCAAAATCAATCATAGTGTTTTATAACAGTTCAATAAGTGTCGGGACACCGAAACTGATTTTTTTACATGCATATGTCTTAGGACACTGAAAAACAATTATTTTTTCGGGTCCCAAGATTTACAGCCATTACAGTAGTCAACAAAAAGACTTAAAAACTGTCAAGCTTAGACATTGGCCCATGGACAAACCAACACACACCCCTTCTTCCAGGGCTTTATTTTTTTCCTAAATTATTTGACTTATACGTAAGTATATATGGTAATGAACCATATTTTGTTTAGAAACTACAGTTGTTACTCATAACTTGGACACCAAATCCCAACGAAGACTGCAAATGATCTATAGATATTCAAGTAAATTAAAATAAAACATTACAAGAGATGTTGAAAAATCCATAATTTCATAAAAAAATGTAAATAGAAGCAAAATAAATAAATGGGTGGAGAGAAAATAGATGAGATAATTAAGATAATGAAGTTTTATGTCTTAGTTATTTGCATTACCAAAAACGATAGTCCTGAAGATAATGTCAAAGCAACGTAGTACTTGCTGCATTAAGGACGGATACAAAAGCCATTACTCTGTCCTAAATTAAATGCAGCTTTTATAATGCAAAACAGTAATATGGTATGTTGGTCAAAATAATGCAGCTAGCCATGTAAAGGCACTTTTACAGATTCAACCAAATGTACATAAATCTACAGAGAAAGAACATACCTTCTTCAGAAACACCGTTTCTGGCATTAAAATTACTACAACCAATAGTCTAATGTAACTGTTACCTTTGATTCAGATGAAACTTCTGCTACCTGAACAAAATTGGTGCTCCTCTGATTGTAGTCACATTTGATTTCGCATATAACGACAGATGGCAATATCTGCGTGTTTTAATGATGTAAGGAAGTTTAATGTGATGTTAAGAGAACTATTTGAGCACCACAATAAAAAGTCCCCATATGATCCAATGGATTACACGTAACATTGCAGACACAAATTTCAGACCATTGAAATTATTACTCATTGTTTCAAAATATGAATCTTTATCACGGGCTGTATCTGCATCATATAAAGGTTTTCGCATGTTTTATTATATGTGGGCTATTATTTACTTCTTGGTGTCTTAGCTGTAATTATCCAGGACAATAAATAGTGCACAGTTTGGTGGATATGACGAGTTATATGTATGACTAATATTTCCATGTCTTAAAGTTTGCAAAATTTTAAAGGTATATTTTTCTGGAATTTGATTATCTGTTATTTTGTCCGTATTAAAGTTCATAAAGATGTATTTGGATAGTCTTAACTTTCCAAAAATTACATAGAGCTGCTACAAGGATAGTGATGATGACATAGCAAAATGGCAGTATAGAAATAGACCAAAGTTTCAAATTATTTTGCTCTCGTCAGTGGTTGCAGAAATGGTGACTACCAGAAGAGAAATATTAGATAATGCATGAATTGTAATAGACCTTTTTGGTTCCATTATGGTTTACCTCCCTTGTGAAAGGTGTCTGTCATCTTTTGGGTCAGCCTGAATCTTTGACATTATTTAAAGGAATGGAATTTGTCACATACTAGCATAATGAGAAGTTCAGAACTATACATAAAGGATTTATTTTGTATATAATATTGGTTATATACTATTTTATTCCCTTTTTTTTTTTTTGCATTCACGCAGACATCTGGAAATCATTCAATTTTTGATGGAGATAATGTTTCCAATACATTTGCTAAGAAAGATGACCAAAGATATGGTAACAGTGATTTAAAGGGAAGTAATTATAAAAGTGTATGACATTATGTGCATTATCTTTTGGAAGATAAATTGAAAATTTATTATATCATAGAAAGCCTGACAAAATCGTAACAAAAAAATGTGTATTATTCTTTTAAAATTTCTGTATTCTGGTCATTTCAGACTTTTGTCATAATTTTTGAGTTCTTGTCACCTGGTACTTTGTTCTTTGGTTTGGCTTTTTTGGGGACAATTTTGGGGCTTTCAGTATAGTGTACATGTTAGACATCAGTCCATTAAGGAGACAGTTGACTCGCCTGTTGTCAGAATTGGTTGAAGATCATCCAAGTCTGCATCAAAACTATCCAATTATGTGAGAGAGTTGAAGGCAGTGAATAAGTTTGATATGTTGAAAGATGTTCCATTCCGATTTCCACTTTGATCTGTCAAGAGTCTTTTATTTTTTTTGTATTTTTTATACTTCTTTTGCCTTGGTGTTCAGGTAGTTATAACTGTTTTTGACAGCCTACAATATGGTTCTTTGTATTAAGCCATTATAACTTGGAATATTTATCCCAGTGTAACCAAATCATAATCACTATCTCAGATGAAGTTTTAGTTTATATAACCATATTTGTTAAAATATTAATGCTAACTTATTAGTCTGTAAGTATAGTAAGTTATTTTAAAATATTGTGTTCTGGTCTAATACATACACTGTAAACTTGACTTTAATATAAAAAATAATTGAAACTCAAATAGAAGTAAAGGAGAAAAATCCAGATCACAGAGAAATAAACTTATTATAGAATCAAAATTTTCAAACGTTCCTTATACTACCTCTGCGTTAATTGAGTTAAAGATAGTACACATCTACTCAGGTATTTGTGATTATTTTTGTGTGTTGTAATACATGTAGATGCGTGTTAATCAAATTAGCACTTTACTACCAGACAATGTGCATTTTATATCAACAGTAAATATTTTCCAGTATTATAAGTTTAAAAACATCTCATTCCATGTACTGCTGCTGCGTTAATTGGGTTAAACAGATATTAAGAAGGAACCAGGACTCAAAGATTTTTTCTTTTAAACATAGGCCAAGAGCTGGTGACCAAAAAAAAAATCACAAGCCCCGACTCCAATTTCCATATACCCAAAATTGCTCATTTTTTAATATCAATTGTCACCAAAGGTTGATATTGCTACAATTCAGGTATGAAAAGACAAAAACAAAATCATATTTAACTGACTTGAGTCTTTAGTTAGATCTCAAAAACTTTAATGTTTTCCTTCAGGTCCTGAGATAAGCTGTTGTCTAATTGCTCTAACAATGTCCTCCTTACTCGGTGGATCAACGGTGTTTATGTTCATTTAGCATCTGAAACTTGATTTATAGTTTATGTTTAATATGTTTAACTCGTGTTTCATTACACTAGTGTAAGCATGAGCATGGGAAGGCTGAATTATTTTTCATTAAACTTTAGCTTGAAACCACTTCAATTAAACAAGACCATAAAAATACTCAAGTGGTTTTGCAAAAATCATTTTTAGTCTGGCTTTCCTCTTTTATTCAACTCCGCCAAAGGATGTTCACTTTTTAATCAACGACTCAGAAGCAAACATAACCACCTTTTATCCCTTTATTACTTACAATACTCTAAAACTTGTGCCATTTCGCCTAAACTCTCCAGATTACACCAATAAAGTAATCAATTATCAGCTTGTGTATACATGCTAACCTAAGTTTTATAACATGGCCAAGCGTCATTCTACAGGTTGAAACAATTGCTGAAAAGTTCCAGTACTGATTTGGCTGGTATCTGGCACATAATTATCCAAAACAGTATTTTATAATCATATGTATGTTAAAGCCATTTGAACCTTAGTTATGGTAACCCAGGCAATCTGTTCTCCATTTATAAATTATGTACTTTGCTTTGAAAACAAAGTTTGCAGCTAAGTATAATAATTGGATGATCTTCATAAGGGTATGGGGCATACATGTGGATAACTATTAATAATTTACTAGTCTTTCAACATGATCCATGTTGAAAATAAATTTCTGCTTCATCAGCGCATCAGTGTTTTATCAACAAGCCCGATGAAAACATTAATTAGAATACATTA
Organism: Sinohyriopsis cumingii; assembly: GCA_028554795.2. Classification (NCBI taxonomy): domain Eukaryota; kingdom Metazoa; phylum Mollusca; class Bivalvia; order Unionida; family Unionidae; genus Sinohyriopsis; species Sinohyriopsis cumingii. The sequence goes on along the minus strand of CM068842.1, from coordinate 52,838,815 downwards.
GGGGCCCGATCCAAAATTAGAGGGGCCCCATGTGTGTGGCTTTTGGATTTTTGAGCACTGGGAATGATCAACAAGTAGGCAAAGCAAATATTTTCAAGTTCTAACATATTTATTCACAATCATTTTTTTTAATCAACAGTAAATATTTTTCCAGTAGTGTCAGTTTAAATGCAGATGTGCCATTTTGGCCATGTCTTTGTAGTGGTTGGTAGGACAGATATTTCTTGGGGACAAAACTTAATAGGGGTCAGGGCGAAACAACCTGTAGCCAAAGAAACAGTGCAATAATAAAGTTGGTTACTGTGAAAACTTTGTACTGCAGTATACCAGTATAACACTTATTATATCCTTGGTATTATTTGGAGGAAAAAAAGATTGAGATAAAGTGAAAATATTTCAGCTTGAAAGAAAATCATGGTCCCACCCCACCCCCAAACATTAAATGGCCAACCCCTTGTTGTAGATAAGTTTGCTACTCCTATGTTACTATTGTATTATGAGAAAACAGCAAACATAAAACTCTAAAATACTGAGGAAATTTAGTGGAATTAAGAAAAACAATTCAGACAGGAAACAAGTGGGCTCCTGAAAAATGTAGGATGATTCACAGCCTTACAAAGGATTACTTGTATTATATGCAGTCACATATGCTTATGACAAACATGAATTTTTTTTTATTAGATTTTTTTTTTCAATAGTTGGATTTGGCTTGAAAATATTTCTAGGCTGTGTGTGTGATCAGCAATATTGAGACCAGTAGAATTGTAGAAGAAGAAAGATTGAAAGAATATGTGAACTTTAAGTAATGAGATCGAACATGAATATTATTTCGTCTTAATCTGTCTATATCTCTCGCTTAGAAAGTCTTATATTGATCCTTTTTTTTGCAGAAGCCATTCATGTACAAACTAACTGAAGATTTAACAACTCAAAATTATGTAGGGAAATATGTGTATAATGCATTCCATACTAGAGTATCTTCTCATTGCCTAGTTTCTCTGTCTTTCTTAGGATTTAAGTGCATACAGATTTCTATCTCATTAATGATAATAATTTCAGTTTGGTTGATTATTCATGAAACACATTGCATTATAAATGCACCCTTCAAATATGACTTTGTCTGGCTTTGTGTGCCTTTATTTTGCTTTGTTGAATGGAGATGAAAGTAGACACATTATTGATAACTTATTCAGACATGATATATCTAAAAATTGTATTTTCTTTTGATAATAAGTCAAATCAGCAGTTTATAATAATAACAAACATTTTAAATATAAATTTGTTAGACTTTGTTATTATCAACATTACATTCCGAACTTTGTCACTCAAATTTTGGTCAGTTAATTCAGCATGATTATGTTGAAAACTAGTCTTTTGTTAGGTTAATTTAATCATCAATATACATGTATTTTAGAACATAAATAAACTTTTATAATTTTACTTTGCATGTCTCTAGCAGGCTTTGTGTGGCTTTGTGTCATTTTTAGATTAAAATACCAGACATTGTACACACCAAAACCAAATTTCATTCCACCTTTTGGTATACGAATTAATCTTATCCTAGAAACAACAAAAATCAGTGTTGCAAATATTAGAACATTCTGTATTCCCGAATCACTACCATGGTTACTGGGGTGGCCGAGTGGTCTAAAGCACTCTCCATTACAGATCATTGCCATCTCACCTCTGTCTGCGTGGGTTCGAGTCTCGGATTCAGCCAATGTGGCTATGTGAGAAAGCTTGCCAGGTGCTTCTCATGAGTCGGTGGTTCTATCCTGGGTTTAACCAAATTCTTCCTCCACCATTAATACTGGCCACCATGTATAGCCTGTCGTGTGCTGAAAAATGGCATTAAACCCTACAACAACAACAACTACCATGGTTATCAGAACCTCCCAAATAATATTTGGTCCTTGAAAATTCAAAAGGTTTTGAAATAATAATCATTGGTGGAGGTAGATTCAGTGAAGTCAGATCCTTATTGTGGCCCCATCTTCCTGTACACAGATGGTTTGAATGGTGGAGACATGGTTAGTTCTGCCATTGCAACATGACATGTCGCCATATTGTAAGCAGATTACCAAATAAAGACTCCTTATTTCAATAGAATTTATAGCCGTATTCATAACTTTAAACTACATTGAACCCCACCCACCCCTTCACCCCTGAAAATTTGTAAAAATCTTTTCTGATTCTCTTTTGACTCTGAAAGCCTTGCCAAACCTGAAATATGACAACCAGTTTATATACAAAATCTTGCAGAAACTCAATTTGTTCCAGTAATATGGAAAAGGTCTTTTGCATCGCTAGCTGATTAATCACATTAGTATTAAGGGTAATGAAAGAGCAGATAAAGCAGTAAAAACTGCCCTGGAGTTACATTTTTCTGAATTAAAAATGCCTGGCCAGAATGCATACATTACCTAACCATTTACCATGGAATGCAGCCTTGTTGACTGTGTCAGCTTAAAATTAAGATTTTGTTTCACTGATCCTGCAAAACTCAAAAGTCAGTTCAATTGCTAATTAAAAATTTCTTTTTCATAACATCAATTCTAAATGAGAATAACTATATTTCACAAACAAGACTCATAGAAAGTTGAAAGTTTCTATTCATTTTGTGTTAAGCCAAGTCTGTGATCTTTTTCTTGGTCCAACAGCATGCCATAGTTTGGCATCTGTTGGGTTTACGACTTTAGTACCAGTATTGGTTTACGACTTTAGTACCAGTATTGGTGCAATTTTAAGGTACAATTTATGAAAGTTTTTACACTTGTCAGAGAATCATAATGAAGTGCACTACACACTTTTGTATTTCTCTGAATAAGTGGTGCAGAAAGTGCACAATTTAACATCCTTTTCTGGGTCATACTTGAGCCATTCATGTGCATTTTACAGCATTTCTGGAATTCTTTTAGTATTTTCTTATGTTCTTGTTTATGATTGCACTATGTTCATCATCATCTTTTTCTTGATGTTTCAGTGGTGCCTGCAACTCTTTCTAAAAGTTAACTTCATTTGTCTGACCTGATCTTTAGATGTCATATAACCCTTTTTGTACATAGGCCATGAAATGCTACTACATACAGTGTACATGTACTTTCCAATTTTCACTGAACGGTGCATTGAGTGATTGTTAACAGTATAAATTTTAAAATATGCTACTGTATTCAGTATAATATTCCTTAAGTTGTCTTGTAGAAAATCTCTTCCTTATTGACCAATACTAGCCTGATACCACATACATGTATAATTTTGTATCATCCATATTGAAATCAGTGTTTAGGGCCAGTACACCAGGATACTTTCATGTGTGTGATAGGACTAATTTAACAATAATCATCCTAATTTGCTTGAACCATGGAACAACCTATTTCCACTCTGGGATTTATTGTATCTCATCAAGTACAGGATGTGGGTAGCCATTCATTTAACGCAGCACAATTAACAATGAACGGGAATGACATCTCACATTCTGTTTGATACAACTGGCACAAGGCGACATGTTAACTGTTATTATAGCAACTGGTGTATATTTTCACTGCTTCAATAGATTAGTGATGGCAGGAGTTTTAGTAATCGTGGTTCGTATGTACCACAGTTAGGTGCACATACAACTATGCTAAAAGTCTAGCAGGTTACAATAGCATATTTATATAAAATAATTGCATATAAACTAAGAAGTTTAACTATCTTTAAAATATTTAATATTTTCATTTCAAAATCAAATGCCATTATGAAATCAATGTGATGAAACTTGTATTATTTAAAATAATTATGAATAATCATTTGTGGTGCAAAAGCAGTTAAAAGAAACTTTTACCAAAATCAGTTTGTAATTATCAATTTCTGTCCATTCCGTTTTCCCACTACTGCAGAATGTATGACTGATGATGTTTATTTGAATCATTTTGACATGAAATTTCTGAGCAGTACTCAAAGGACCAACTTTTTGTGAAGTTGTTTTCATTTCTGACATTTTGCAATTCTTCCAACAACATGCTCCTTCATTGGCATATATATATATAGCGGATGATTTACCAAAATGTTTGGGGCCCCGAGTGGCCGAGTGATCTAAAGCGCTCTCAGTTACGGATCACTGCCATCTCACCTCTGTCTGCGTGGGTTCGAGTCTAGGATTCTGCCAGTGTGGGTATGTGAGAAAGCTTTCCAGTAGCTTCTCGTGGGTCGGTGGTTTTTCCTGGGTTCTTCCTCCACCATTAATACTGGCCACAATGCATAGCCTATCGTGTACTGAAAAATGGCGTTAAACCCCACAACAACAACAACAACCAAAATGTTTATCAATTATGCATGAAACATGCTAAAAAATATCTATCTTTGACATATTTAAGAATTATAACTTTTTCATGGAGTCAAGATTGATGTTATCACCATATCCTAACATTGTCATGGTTAATTATAGTGTTTCAATCATTACAGGACATCATCTGTTTTTCAGGTGGTATGAAGCGATGGAAGTTACTAACTTTCTTTGTTGCTATTCCGGGTATATCCCTTTGCTACTATAATGCCTTTATCGTTGGAGAGGAACACGCACGGCCAGATTATATTGAGTATGAGCATCTCCGAAAAAGAACCAAGGCAAGTATTCCAATAGTGATATGTGCATAATATAACTATAATTTCAGAGCACAGAACTCGACATTCAAACTCACTTTTTTGATTGTGGTGTTTGATTGTTAAGATTCCATGTTTTTAAAGTTATATAACTTCAATGTTATTGTTTTTGTAAGTTATACAAATTCTACATCAGTGGCTATATTCAACTGAAATTTTTGCTTTTTGCAACACTTTGAATCATTTCTCTAGTCGTTTGTTGGATTGATGATTTGCGGAATTAAAATCCCATTAAAGCTTTGGGATGCTGTTTACTCTTCTGTTACAAAGTACATATTTCTAATAATAAGGTCCTTCCTATTGCTCTGTTAGCCTTTTGGACTTCAAAAGTCACTTGAGCTTTATAAAGGGACATAACTCATTATCATGAAATACCATATAAGCCCCTGCAATATAATCCTATACATTAGGCGTGCATGAAGGACCCTCCCATATATTTTTCGGTTGTCACGCTGCAGTGTTCTTCATTGTTGACATTTAAGAAGATTAGTGCCTTTTCCTAGAGGAAAATGAGTAATTCAGTTTTGTAAAACATGCTAATTTCATCTTTTATATTTAAATGTATATCCTGATTGTTTTAAGACAAAAACCTCTTTGGTTGTTATACACTTTAGCTCTCTTGAGAGTTATTATTCCATACACTTGGTGTACATTGGTCAGTTATGTTTCCCTCTGTGTAAAAGGGACATTTGTAATTATTTATTTTTTGTATTGAACACGTTTCTAAGGTGAGGGTAGGTAATTGGAAGATTTGATTTTTTTCTGTATCCTTCATTTCTCTTGCAGTCCCTGTGTCTTATCTATCATAAGAGGGAAAAAATACCGGTCACACACCTCTTGCTTAGTGCATCTTTATCAGAATTCAGTTCTTTTGTAAAGATCCTACTGGTAGCTTTCCCTCTACAAGCACATTCATGTGTCAGGGACGCACGCTGGAGAAAATTGATGCACACATTTTTGTTGCCGTGCGTTGTTTTTGATGCAGAGAATTTTCATAATATGATCAGGATTTATTTAATACCCAATGCATTGGACGATGGATGGCATCGTATATACTTCGAGTATAGGCATTGACTAGTTCCCTGCTTTGTTTGCTCCCTGCCTTGTGCTTCTCTATTTGTATAGCAGAGTGCAACACGGGAACATACGAAACAATGAACCAGACTAGCATAGGCAATGTTATGACGGAGTAGCTTCCCCGAATCTCGCGATTTCCATCTAGCTCAGCAAGCTGTCATCTAGATGTTTAACCTCAAGACTTGTTGCACTAGAAAGTGATCTCCAGATTAAAATGTCGTGACTAAAAAGCATTAGCGAAGAAAGTGAAAGAAGCAGAACACAAAAGAGTAACTGGATCTAACTTTAACGAAAAATGGAGAAAATAATTCCCTTGACTGGAATACGGCACATTCATTAGGATTACCAGTGTGGCTTCTGGTCGCGTGATTGCAAAGACTGCAAAAGTGAATAACCCTTTCGTGACAGGATTTTAGAATTTTTTAAAAATCTGTCCTCGTTTGCCATAAGATATCTGGAGAACACATTATAACCTAAGACATTATTTCACAGCAAAGAAATCAGTAAACTTACAAAGTCAGCGGGTCATTGCAGATTTTGTTGGTTTTTAACTTTTGCTGCAATAAAAGAAAGATCTTAAAGTTCAAGTGTAACTTATTAGAAAGAAGATGAATCATTATCCTCCTTGATATTTGGATAATGTGTTATAGGACGATGTAAAGTGAAACCTACGATAGTACACATTTTATGAAAGGCAGTAAGTTAACTCCCATTTGGTTAAAAAGATTTATTTGGCTGCTTTTTGTATTGGCTTACATGTAATGTGTTGGGCTATAATATTGCTTCAGGAGACTGTTAAAAGTACGACTTTAAAAGAAAAATGAACTAATAAAATTATTCTTTGAATGGACAATGCAACTGAAACTGCATATCCATTCAGCCCATGGTCTAGCTGGTTCTAAATGAAAATGATGCTGCTCTCAACATCCAGTATTGCTGCTATGACAGCCAACTTGAAAATCTTTTTTGTTACTCCTGAATGAATTTGGACTTCTTATGACATCTCTTTGATCATAAATGAAATCTGTTGTCCAATTTCGCCACAGCAATGGCAATCTTGAAACTCTTATTATTGCTACTCTTTCAGATATCAGCATGTGTGGTTTTTACTAAAGTATTTGTTATGATATCCTGTCCAAAATGGCTGCTATCTTGAAAATATGTTGTTGCTGCTACTCCTGAATGGAAGGTCATATGAACATGGGGTTTTCACTGAAAGACTTGTGATGTCCACTTGATTCTGAATTAAAATGGTACATTTCTGAAATACAGTATGAAATATGGTTATGGCTGCTCCTCCCAAATGGATGACTATAGCAACATGGTTTTCACCTATATGCTCTTTATGAAACCTATTTTGGTCTAAAGGAAAATGGTGTCATTCTTACGTCCAGTATGGCTGCCATAATAATCATCTTTAAAATATTATCATTACACCCCCTGAATGAATGATCATTATGACATCGTGTTTCATCAAAAAACGTCTAATGATATCTACTTCTTCCTGAATGAAAATAGTGCCAAGCTTACATCCAATATTTGCACCACGGCAACTAATTTGACAGTTTGTTACTGCTTAAGATGGTTTCAATGCTTAATAGTTAAAAGGAAGAAATGGTCTCATCTTGAACTCCTGTAAATTCTTTTCACTCGGTAGAGCATTAGTCCCTTCTAGGGACACTTGTTCATCAGTCTGTTGCAATTTACATTATTTTCATAGATTTCTACTATCACTATGATACAGGTGTGATGTCATGAATAGTAATAGTTATTAATACAATTTAGATTCCTAATCAATTTTTACAAATGTAATACTCGTGCTGTTTTATGATGACACAGGTTATTGTTACATATTATAAGGGATTTGAAAGGATCAGCAATTACTTTAATAAAACTGCCAAACATAAAAGCTTTAAAAGAGAGCTCTATCATAAAGTAGTACATGTTATTTATTAATAAACGCAATTGTAAAATGTCAAAATTTTAATTGCACAAATTCCTGCTCAACCTATAGTCATTGCAACTCTTTGTTGAGGGTGATTTGATGCTTTGCATCAATGTCATGTTGTATTCCCTTGAGTCAGAAATTTGATTTCACTAAAGGTATTGAAATAACTAGCTTCTCTTTTATCTAATTTCAGCCATTCCCATGGGGTGATGGAAACCATTCCCTATTCCACAATGCCCAGACCAATGCCATTCCTGGCACTGGTTACGAGGAAGAAATGGAGCATCATCATCATTAAAAAAAGAGACTCTTTAAGTATATAGATCAGTTGTATTGCTCTGTGTGGTAATTTGAAAGTCTTTTTACAAAATTACCAGATATTGTTTTCAAAAATATTTTTCTATCAAGAAAGAGAATTGATAGAAACTTGAAAACACACAAGCTGTAAATTAAGTTTTATTTGACAACAGTCTCACAGCTTAAAATGTTTGGAATTTTATACAGTTTATCCAGTGATATAAAGTCTCTTGAATAAAAATATTTGTTTGAATTTTGTTTTTCTTGTATATGAAAATTGTCCCCAGTCTGCAAAACATTATGAGAAAATGTATTGTAAAGTACTGTATTCCCTTACAGTAAGGCACTCCACTTTTATAGTTCCCATGAACAACGTTATAGTATTGTATTTGATGAGAGTAGTCATCTTAAGTATAAATATTAAAGCAATCAATTTAATGTTTCACATTCCAGTGATGTTCATCTGTCATTTCAGATGAAAGGTTTCTTTTGTCATCTGCGGGTAAAGTGAGGTACGAACAAAGAGTGCCTGTGTATATTCTAGCATCCTCATTTTTTAAATTTAATTCTAACCTAATTGTTCAGGTTCATAATTTTTTAAAACCCTCTTCGCAGGCCGAGGTCATGTTACAGTGGAAACAATCCAGTATTGACCATTCTTTAGAAAGTAAACACGTAGACTCATGTGGGCCCTACTCACTAAAGTCCTTCTGTCCATAAACAGTGGTTTTAGTCAGACTCCTTTACTGGAAATTTTCTCAGTTGAATCCAGTTTGGGATGCAGCTTTATACTTTCAAGACCTCAGAAGAGTGATTTGGCCATTTTTGTTTTTATTTAGAGAGTTGTGATCCCTAATTGCTCATTCTTTTAATTTTCATTTCAGTAGCTTTACTTACCCAAACATTTGAAGTTTATTTCCAACTTTATATGATACCATTTGTATGAATTTTGCCCCGATTTCCCTTCCCGACACTAGTTTCTGTAGCACCGCTTTACCCATATTTGTTCGTTCCAACCAGATCTGACAGGTACCTTTATACTGATGATACCCTGTACAAGTTAATTCCCAGCATTCCACATCATTTTAGGAGACTTTCATTTCCTCATGGCCCTTTGCAATACAGTAGTCCCCCTCTTAAACGGCCCCCTGACCAGCGGCCACCCGCTCCTTATGGCCAGAATCTGTTGGCACCGACGAGTTTGTTTTCAAAAGTACCCTTCATGAAAGGCCACCAGGCTAACGCGGCCAGCATATTAGTGCAATAATATAAAATTTATCCCTCACAAGCGGCCACATTTTATTTTAATATGTATCCAGAACCAGTATTTTATTCATAATGTGTGATAAGTAATCCGATTTCTGTTTCCCGATGTCAGGTTTTCGTTACTGAAAGAAGTGTTGACTAAAGTACATGTACCACTAAGGTTAATAATATTTGATTTACACCTCACGAGAGGCCACATTTATTCCATAAAGCCGAGAAAGACTCGAATTTTAATCCGTACAAAGGGTAAGTACATGTAATCCAATTAGCCTTACTGCTGTGTTATCATAAGATGTCCAGTTTAGTCACTCTGATAATTGTTAAGATTACAATTATTGAACAGTAGTAACAGCTGATATGTGGCAGCATCGATGTACAATACACGTCAGCTGGAAAATGGTTTGAGAGTCTTTATGGCTTCCCTTAGTAAGATGTTCAGCTTGTTCACTTTGATAATTAGTGGCTAATACTACTGACAATAATTGTCAACATTACAAATCCTAACAGTCGCAAGGTCAAATCTGCATGATGTTAATGGTACATATCGAAGCCGTTTTGGCTTCTCTCACTTAGTATAAAGAAATGTATAAAAACAATAGGGTACCAGACTGTGACTAACAAATCACGTGACAAGATCACTTCCTTTACAAACACATGGGAATTTTTTTTAGATGCATAAAAAATTGTTTTATCAGTATTGTAGTTGGCAACATGAACAACTTACTGCAAAAAGATAAACATGTCATCAAGGAAAAGAAAAATTCTCAGTTTAGAAGAGACAGTAAAAGTAATTCGACTGACCTAGAGGTGGGGGGTGGGGTCGAGGATCCTTGCAGAAAACTAATGTCAGAAAGACTCAGATAAACAATATTGTGAAAGATAAGGAATGATTCTGCAGAACTGGGAAGGTGAAATCGATGGAGAAAGGAAGACTGTTTGAGCCAGAAGATGTTTTTATTCTGATTTGAATGACAAGAAAAAGCAACAATTTTGTCTGTTGAATTGGGATATGACGACTTTACAACAAGTAACGGATGATTGCACATATTTCAGGTGCATCACAATATTAAGTGTTCTGTCCTTAGTGGAGAATCAGCTGATGTTAATAATGAAGTTATCAAAGATTGGAACAAAAGACTAAACAACATATGCAGGGGATATGACAAGAAGGATATTTTTAATTGTGACGAGACTGGTTTGTTTTTTTAAACTGTTACCAACAAAGAAACAGATGATGTGATCTGAAACATAATTATAAAGACAATTCTAAAACTATATCAATGGTTATTCATAACATTCTTTTGAAAATGATGAAACCGTTTGTTTTACATTTATTTCACAACATGCATGTGATTTTTTAATGAAAATATTAAATGGTTTAGAATTAAATGTACATGTGACTTTCTTCATATGTTATTTACTATTCACATTTGTCATCCCCCTCTAGAAAGGCCACCCTCATTATAAGGCCACTTCCCTGCTGCAATAGGGGTGGCCTTATAAGAGGGGGACTACTGAACACCCATTGCTAATAGTTCTACATTTAATCTCCCATTTTGTTTTAATCATCAAATAATTTGGCAGAGCATGTGAATCTGGTAACATGTCTTTTGCTGGAAATAGCTTATAATAATAAATCATTTTTATCACTGCAGCAAAGTTTGACTTTATTTTGTGAATTTTATTTTAGACCAGAACAGATCCATGTGATGAAAATGGTGCTGATCAAGATTTATTAACTGCAAAAGATACCTGTTCAAAGATTAAAATCACAATAATTCTTCTCCAGTGTACAATCACTACTTTATTGTCCAAGGAAAGAACATAAGATTTGTATCTTGAAACTAATAAATTTATCTGATATATGAGAAGTACATGATCCACCTAATCACTCAGATTTTATGGGTCTGTCCCTTAATTCATCATTTCCATGAGCAAAACTGCATTTCTTGGATGTCCTGGGACAGCCGTCAGGATGGTGTGAATAAAACCAACAGGGTACAGTCTTAAAGAACTGAGCTCTGTCTTTCATTCGGGCAGCTGCTCTCTTACTGTATGGTTCATCCTGTGTAAAGTCTCTCAACTGCACTTCTCCACATGAAACTGAAAGAGAAGATTGTTTGTATTAAATCAGTTACTGTCAATGCTAGTCCAATCTCTGAAGTATTTGATTAAAGGAAAATAACTGTACTCCCTTATATTTAACACTGTCTGGGAGTTGCAATGTGTACTATCTTATCATTAATGAAGTACATGGTATAACTAGTATTATTTAAAATGGGATTCATGAACATACTTGCCTTATAATAGGAATTATATTATAATGAAGGGCCTTATAGTGAGGGAATGCTGTATTCCAATAGTGTAAATGTTAAGTTGTGGATGAGAAAGCAAGTAGGTTATTTGAATATTTTTACTTAAACAGGTAAAAGTTCACACTAACATCATGACCATCAAAGTTCATGCTGGATGAAATGGCACCCTGGGCAAGTGTCGCCTCAGGCAGCCCAACCATCAGAAAAAACACTGCAGTATATATATTTTTTAACGTATTAATAATCATAAGAATAATAGCTAAACATGGGTATCTGAACAAACATGCTAATAATGATAAAATGTATACTTTGAACCTGTGCCCTTTGAGTCATGAGTTTGGCATGCTAAGAAGATGCAAATGAAATTGCATGAAACCAGGGTTGTTACTGTTTCCCATCCATGAAATAAAATAAGATTTTATGCCTAAAATTGGGAAAAAGTTTCCACTAAGAATGATTCAACAGGAAATTGTACTGATTGTTATGACTCAGATGCTTGGCAAGTACATATCCGAAGCCCTTAACATAGCCACTTTAATTATAGAACTAATTATTCTACTATAATTACAGAACTAATTATTGTATGAGCACAGGCAACAAAAAATAACCCCCAGTCCTGTAGTTGGACCACTACCATTTTCAGTTGGGACCAACAATACAAGGTGAAACCATCAGATCTGGAATTGCTTCATTACAATTGTTTCAGTATGGAAATTTCTACTGCATTGTTACAAACAATTGCACTTAAAAAGTATGACCCTCACAAAAGATGATACAAATATTACCTAAACAGATATGCATGCAAAAGTGTCGTAGAAAAAAGAACTTACAAATGAAGCAATTGCATATGGAATTTGCAACAGATTATGAAATGAACAGCTATCCTGTTGAAACGAAGGAATTCAAATGAATAATGCTTAAGGCTGCAATTTTTACCAAAATTTGTTAACATGTACGTGGTAAACAATTACTGAAATGATTAGAAACTATATTCTTTTCTCCTCATCTGCACATCAAGCTCATTGCTGATTAAAATTTGTATGTAAACCACTGACCATGGGCATGCTATGTCCAACTCGTACTTTTATTTACTGTACATCTTTTACATCTTACTGCAACAGAAGTAAGTTTTCAAGACAAGTACTTCTTCAAAATAATTGACCATTACGGTAAAACCTCAAGAGATTATTTTATATTGCCACATGTATATAATGGAAAAAACCATAATGAAAATAGACATACTGCACTAGACATGCCTAGAGTAGAATACACAATGACTACAAGAAACTGAAGTGGTGTATGAAGAATAAAATGTTTCTTAAAAGTAAATTTTAACTCGTCATTTTTTTTTATTTAAAGGAATTAGTTTAAAGAATTTTACAACAATATGAATAAATCAACCTAATGCACAGTAAAACAAATTCTCATTTTTACTAGAAAGAATGATGATGCTTTTAAATCTCAACATATTTAACTTTGATATCATTTTAAGCCAGATTGAGAAAATAAATAGATTCCCTATTTTAACTCAAAATTATCAACATCTCTGACAATGCACTACAGTTCTTTGAAATTGTACATGGGGAAACCTACACCCTTTAAATGTTACCCCTGATTTACTTAAATAATATTCCACCATTTTCAGCTTGATACAGCTCTTTCTTGTTCTATCCTGGTAGTTGTACATAACTGCTAACTGGAGTAGCAAACATGAATGAAAATTTTATGACTGCATATGGGAACAAAATGCCTGTCAAACATGTAGTAGTAATTGTAGTTCACTAAATATATTTCTTCACCATATGGTATTAAAACATTTACTTTTGTTTTGAAAAGGTAATAAAAATATAATAAGATTTTTGTTTTCTTTTAACCATTATTGTCATACATTTGACAGAACAAGAGTATAACAATTTTCATAATTTTTCATGTTCTGATAATTTGAAATGTTAATGTCATATTTTTTAAAAACTGTCATCTCAGTCACAGTCCATAGTGGTAAAGCATTGTATCCAGAGTTGCATTATACTGAATAGCATTATAATGAGGGAGAGCTGTATATGCTGCTCTGCTTTCTCCATTATAAATATACAAAGGAAAGGTTTAACGAAGAGGTGTGTTGCAGTTTAAATTTATGTTCCCTTTGAAAAAGATGATTTTCATGCTTATCTCTCTGATTTTCTCCTGGTGATTGCCTACATATGTCTAAATCCTTTTCTCTTCATTTAGATGTATCCATGATGTGATAACTGCTTGAAATATGATTGGGGAAATAATCAGAATGAGCATTAGGGCCTTATTATAATGTTTTTCATTTTACTTCCAGGTTTAACATTATATTCAGTAGATCACTATTTTCTTTATCTTTCTTTATTAAGAAAGGAAAATAACATCTTTCCTGTCACAGTGCTCACATCAATTTTTGCCATATACTGCACAAAATCCATCTTTTTACTTGAAATAATCATGCAGTCAATAATGCTTAGACATCAGTGGCTGACTGGCTTGTTCCAGACTGACATCACACATAACAGCAAACTGTACCTAGTTAATGATAGTATTGCAGTCAGTAATTTTGGACAATCCGACTCTTCATTAACTTTAACAGCATATACAATGAATTTGGTTGTAGCAAAGTTTACCAGAGAAATAGATTTTTAATTTACACATACTGTTCCCAAAAAAACATGAAAAATAAACATTTTCAAGATTGTGTCTGCACAAGTATTCAATGATCTCCACTTTCATTATTCTTATATAGGTGCCCATAAGCTTATACCAAGAAGAAGAAAAAAAATGGGGTTGGGGAGTGTCAAATCCTTAATTATTCTTGAGGCTATACCGCAAAAACTTAAAATAAGGAAACGTTTTATAACAAAGTCAACAATATCAATTCATAAATGAAACTACTGGATAACTACTGGGACAATATAGATATTCAAAATATGAAAAAATCACTTTTTGTAATGAAGTTTTTGTGCCTTTGTTTGGTTCTCACAAATGGAAACAAAACTGAGTGAAATAAATGTATTGTCAGCATGATATTTCCATAGTGTTGCAAACTGTTTTGGTAAGGCAAGGTCTAGTGAGCAAATATATGCCAATACTAGTGATAGTGATATTGATAATGATATGCATAATTCCTACTTTGGATCCAGGATCCGGTAAAGATAATGTTCATTTCTTGGATCATATTAAATCTGATAGCGACACAACTGGGGATGTTCTTTGCGAAATTAGTAATGGCCAAGAATTAACTGATGCTTCTGCTCCTGGAAGTGACATGGATGATGATTCAGTACAAGCCATCTTACCAGGAGTCGGTGAAGTTCTAGTTGGCACATTGGGCATTACCTACAAGCTCAGTGTGACATGCCTGATATTATTTATGAGCATGTCACTGAAAAACAATAAACATAATCTCAGATTAACAAAAACAAACAGACTACTGATATTTTCTTCTTATCCAATTAAATAAGGGACTTATTTACTAGCCTTTAAGTTACTGATCAAAGATGTTTTCATGCAAAAGTAATTATGATGATTCACCAGTTGGTACATGACACTTTTAATCTGACATGACACTTTTAGTTCTGGTTTATCATTTTCTTTCTTCATACTAACATTCATACAAATGTGTGTTGTTTCTTGAAAACTGTATTGACATTTTTTTACCATTATATATGAGACTTGACAGTAATCATACCGTGTACATTTTCTTTTTGTTATTGTTGTTGTTACAGGGTTTAACGCCATTTTTCAGCACAAGATAGGCCATACATGGCAGCCAGTATTAACGGTGTAATGGTGGAGGAAGAACCCAGGAAAACCCCGGAAAGAACTGACCCACAAGAAGCTACCGGCAAGCTTTCTCACATATCCACATTGGCCGAGCCCGAGACTCGAACCCACGCAGACAGAGGTGAGATGGCAGTGATCCGTGACGGAGAGCGCTTTAGACCACTCGGCCCCCATACATTTTCTTGCTCAGGGCTTGAAATTACTGGTAATCTGCTATCCCAATGTTTGTGATTTTTGTAATGGATCACTAAAACTCAGCCATCACTAATATGTTGGTGCAGTGAAAATCACGGCCAGATGCGATTATAGCAGCAAAGAAGTGGTTGCAAGTCAGAATTCCCTTTAACGGTTAGCTAATCAGTTTATTGTGTTAAATGAGTACTTACCAACATCCTACTTAACCAAGTACAAATGTTTGTAGCACAAATGGACATGTGTTAAACATGTCATGCACTCATCAAGTTTATTGTTGTTGTTGTAGGGTTTAATGCCATTTTTCAGCACACGATAGGTTATACATTGTGGCCAGTATTAATGGTGGAGGAAGAACCCGGGAAAACCCCCGGAAAGAACCACCGACCCACGAGAAGCTACTGGCAAGCTTTCTCACATACCCAGATTGGCTGAATCCGTGACTCGAACCCACGCAGACAGAGGTGAGATGGCAGTGATCCAACGGAGAGCACTTTAGACCGCTCGGCCACTCGGGGCCCCATCAAGTTTATTAGTGTGATTATTTTCCAAAGTCTTCATGCAGGTGGACCTAGCCTCCGAGCATTGATTTCATTACTGATGGTAATAATATGCACAGGGTCTTCAGCTAGTACTGACCAATTGCAAAAGGTCATGCTTATCAACTCAATAAATAATCTAGAATTATATTGAACAATGTGTTTAATATTGATACTGTTGTTGATAAACATTCAATGCAATACGCAGTGACAACTGTAGCTTGTGAAAGTATTTGCTAGGTGTGCAGCCACCACCAAAATGGCAGCAACTGAATGATGACAAATGAGCATTATTGCTAATATGATCAAGAGACGAGATTAAGAATGTACCAGAAATGCATGAAAAAATAAATAAGTGGCTTAAGTATGACCAAAAAACGCTTTCTACACTGTCTGTTCGGACAAGTACTTCAATCGTGAGTCCTGCTGGTGAAATACAGTTTGAAAAATAAACTATGAATCTGGATATATTTTTTCTCTTTAATAATATTCTGAAATTCTCAATTCCCTGCAAGATATTATAAACAATCTTTACATGCAACCAGAAACAATAAAGTCATCGTTTTCTCCTCAACATTGTTATCATTTTCAGTGGCAGACAACAACAGAAGGGGTAACGCTTTATTGTTCCAATTCCTGGTAGATTTTACATGCGACCTGTTCAGAGCAATCTTAATTTCAGCTACTGTCAGCTGGCCAAGTCCATTTTTACTAGATTTGTTTACATTTCATCCTAATGATAAACAACTAGAAGAGATGTACCAACTGTGTCTCTTAACAAAATTATTTTCCCATTCCTGGACAAAAGTTAAGATTCTTTACTCTAACAAACTGTATATTTTTGATGGGAGGAAAAAGTTTATGTGGTGGAGCAATAACCATGCTCATCAAAATGTAGTAACGCCTTTGCCTCATGGTCCTTAAGGTAGTGGTGTTCTTGTAATTCTGAAACATCTAAAGCAGGTTGCATTTCAAATCATCAGAGGGATTCAGCAGACTTATCTTCTCTAACAAGTTAAAAGTCTCCACTGCTACACTATATCACTTGAATGTAATGAATGACCTTAAGATAGTCAACCTATGGATGTGCAGCATCAATTATCTACTTGTCAGAATAAACATGCACATTAAACTGTTGCAACTGTGCTATTCAGAAGCAGGACTAAAAGTGAATTTCAGGAAGGGCAGCATTGTGTACCAGGCACCTGGGCTTATTTTGTGTCCTACTGAAATATAAATGAATATTCAGCCTAGTTTCATAAGATAAATGGTTGAAATGGGTATCTGAACTGAAGCCAAATTAATTTACAGAATTTTGAGCACCCCATATATTGTTAGCTCATCAGAAAAAGTGTCTTTTACAAACTGATATTTTAGTGGAAACCAGTTTGATAGAAACCATGAATAGCACTGCCTTATAAGTGAAACCACTTTATAAAAGGGAAAATCATATACAACATCACTAAAAAGACAAACCTTATAAAGATGGAGTGGTTTATATGCTGTGTGTATATTGGTTAAATGTAGATATCACTTCCACCATAATACTTTGGATTAGTGTTGCTGCTTTTATGATAATATTCTTGCAAAACAAATGATAAGTATTGTATGATACTGAATGTGCTTTTTCTGACAAAGCAGTGATTGCATGCACAACTTTGTTGTTTTATTACCTTCACGACTGACCTAGTGGCCCCTAGTGGCTGAGAGGTCTAAAGTGCTAGCTTTTATAGTCGTTCGTCCATCAAGTTGATGAGGACCACTTTAGTCATCCAATGTTTTAGCAGGAACAAATGGTCTGTGGGTGTATAGTTGGCTGATGAGGCCGATGTGTACCCTGAATGCTCTCTGGCAATGCGGACATGGGAAGGTAGCAATGCTGATCGTGGGGTTACTGGCTCGGGATTTCCTGGCCTGCTTCTGTTGTTCACCTTTTTTCCTCACAAGCTGCAACACTTTTAATGATGACAGAGTGCCATATGACCCTGTTCTGGGCAGTCTGCTCCCACGTGTCATAGCTTATGCTAAAGTTCTTCAACGACATCTTCAGGGTGTCCTTATATCATTTTCTCGGGACTCCTTTGTTGCATTTACCTTGTTCAAGCTCACCATAAAAGAGTTATTTTGAAGCCAGTGGTCTGGCATGCGAGCTACATGACCTGCCCATTGCAACTGTGACTGCATCAAGATGGTATAGATACTGGGAGGGTTGCTTGGGCAAGGACCTCTGTATCCAAGATCCTGTCTTGCCATTTGATGATGAGGAGTCTTCTGAGGAAGATTGTGTGGAAGTGGTTCAATTTCTTTGCATGGCACTGGTACACTGTCCAGGTTTTGCAGCATATATATATAGCACACGGAATACTATTGCTCAATACACCTTCAAATTTGTCTGTAGACTAATGCCTCTTCTAGTCCAGACCTTGGCATGTAGTTTGCTGAAGGCTGCACTGGCCTCTGCAATCCTGGCATTAACTTTGTCATAGATTACAACATTCTGGGACATAGTGCTGCCAAGATAGGTGAACCTGTTCACTGTGCTCAGTTTGTAGCTGTTGACTGTGATTTTTGGTTCAGCATATGGTTTTCCTGGGAATGGCTGATGCATTATTTCTGTCTCTTTGTCTTGATTGTAAGGTCGAAATTTGTGCAACCATCTGAGAACTTGCTGACACTGCATTGCATGTCAGCTTCAGAGCCAGTTTCGAGGGTGAAGTCATCAGCAAATAAAAAGTCTCTGATGATGTCGTTTGTGACCTTAGATTTAGCTTGTTGCCTCCTGATGTTGAACAGTTTGCCATCAATTCGGTATCTGCTGCTGATTCCCACATCACCATCTCTGAAGGCATCAGTGAGCATGGCTGAGAACACAAGACTGAAAAGTGTTGGCGTTAGTACACAGCCCTGCTTCATTAAGTTTGAGACAGGAAAGGGATATAATGCCTCACCATGCTTCCATACTATCATGGAATTAATGCACCAAGTTGATAAATTTCAGTGGGCATCCATACTTGGCTATGATCATCCAAAGGCCCTCTCTGCTAACAGCATCAAAGGTCTTGGTAAGGTCGACATAGGTAGAGAAAAAGTAAGTATTCTGCTTCTGGCTTTTCTCTTTCAACTGACTAGCAGCAAACACCATGCTGATGGTTCCATGCTTCTTTTGGAATCCACACTGGCTTTCTGGTAGGAGTCGATGATCTAGGTGTGATGTGAGAGTGTTGAGGAGATTCCTGGCAAGCATCCTGCCTATGATGGAGATCAAAGTGATACCTCGGTAGTTTTTGCAAACCTGAAGATTTATTTTGCACTTATACAGGTGTATAATAGTAGCATCCTTGAATTCCTCTGGGATCAGTTCTTTCTGACACATGAGATGAAACAACTGATGTAGCTTTTCAGTAAGAGCTGAAATGTCTTCCTAATATATCTCTGCTGGGATTGAGTCTGAGCCAGGAGCCTTGCCACTAGAGAGCAGACATATTGCCTTCTGGGTCTCTAACATGGTTGGTGGGTCATCCAGTGATTCACTGACTGGTACTTGCGGCAGATGATCAATGGCTTCATCACTGATGGATGTTGGCTGATTCAGGACACAGCTGAAGTGCTCAGTCCACCTTTCGAGGATCTCTTCTTTGTCTGTGATCAGCATGTTCCCATCTGCACTGAGAGGGATGATCCTGAAGATTATAAGTCAGAGACTTCATTCAGCGCATCATAAAACCTCTTCATATCATGCTTGACAGTGTGGCTTTGGATCTCATCAGCTTTGTTACTCAGCCAGGAGTCCTGCATCTGCCAGAGTTTCTGTTGAACAGTCCTACGGATGTTACTGAAGGCATCTTTCTTTGAAGTGGACTTTGGATCATTTAGGTATGCTTTGTGGAGGCAATGTTTTTCATCCAATAGCTGCCTGATGTTTATGCAATCTCATCAAACAAGTCCTTGTGCTTTCGTGGGGAAGGCCCTCAGATCTCTGTGGTGGTGCTGTAGACCAGCTCTCTAAGGGTCGCCCAGGCTGCCTCCACATTCTGGGTGTCTAGAGGATTGGACTGAAGATGGTTTTCTGGAGTGCTGACATAGGTCAATTTGGAGTTCTTCAGCTTGGCGATGTTCAGCCGGTCTGGAATCTGCTTACCTTGTGAGCATCTTTTAGTTCTGATACGGAAAATTAGCTTAAGAGACCACAAGGTGGTGGCCATCCAACATTCTGCACCACACATGGACTTGGTCATCCATACATCCTGCCTGTCCCTCTTTCTGATTATCACGAAGTCAATGAGATGCCAGTGCTCAGATTTGGGATGCATCTATGTCGTCTTGTTGTGGGTAGGGATACGAAAGACAGTGTTGGTGATAAGCAGATCATGCGCTGCACAAGTCTGAAGTAAGAGAAGACCATTGCTGTTGCAGCAGCCAATGCCATACTTTCCAATGACCTCTTCCAAGGAGATGTCAGAGCCAACTCTTGCATTGAGGATGAAGAGCTTGTCAGATTTGGGAACAGAGGTTATGATAAGAGTGGAGTTCTTCATAAAATTAGTCCTTTGTTTCATCTGGATTGGCCATGGTTTGGAGTGTAGGCACTGACAATCATGACATGCTTTCTTCCATTCAACAGGGGGAGTTTCATGGCCATAAGCCTGTAATTCCCTCCCTTTGGAAGTCCAGCTAACTTGTTAACAAAGTTTGTCTTCACTGCTAAGCCTAATCCAGCCTCTTGTCGCTCCTCACTTCCTCTTCAGCACCAAAAGAAGGTGTAGCCAGCACCCCTTTCACAAAGTTCACCCTCTCCTGCAAGGCAGGTTTCACTTAAGGCTGCAATATCTGGCTAGCTCCCAGCCATTCAGGGCAGTTCTCCTCTGAGATCTGTCAGCATTACTTCTGTCGATAAGTGTGTATACGTTCCATGCCCTGAGGGTGAGAGGAACAACTTTCATCTTTTTCACTGTAGTGTCTCCACCACCAATGTAGGGTCCCCTTCAGTCGCAGTTAGCTGGTTTGGGAAGGATGGAGCAGGCAATTTCTAGGGCACCTTTCCTAGCCCCTTCCTCATGCCACGGAGGTGAACAGTGTGAATCCTCAGTCCCTCAGAGGGCTGCCTAACTCCACTGCTGCTCCGTGTCAGTGAAGAACGACCATATGGTTTAAGCTGCCTGTGTGCAGATTTGTGGCTATGGCTGCCAGTGGACCCACACATGCCACTTCGTCACTCATCCATTGCCACAGGACTTTGGGGAGAAAGATGACAAAGTGACTTGCGCATTGACTTGATTTAAAGTGAGGAAGAGTTGCATCTTGTCTCACTGTCTCATCCAAGACCATCTGGATCCTGTGGCAAGACAAGGTCAAGATAGCGGGAGATGGAATCGGTTGCAGTGGATGACCAGGACAACCTACATGCCTCATCCTACTCTGAACAGAAAGACAATACCCACATCCACTTAATTAAAATATACACACAACCACAAAATTAACACTTAATTCTCACATACCCCATGAGGAACAAATAGAGTTGCATTATGTCCCACGATAAGTGTGGAAGAGGCATATAGTGTCACAATGTCCATCCATCATACCTCAAATATGTTTGTCTTGTAGGTCATGTAAATGAGGAGTGGACATTTTTATTTTATGAAAGAATTTCTGATTTACCCTGGAATATGTGGCTGTGATTCCTCAGCAGTGTCTGTAGCCCTCCACATTCTGACTTCAGCTGCCCCAGGATCTCTCTGTCCAGAAGAGAAACCACTTCTAGCAAAGGTACATGACCTGAAATAGTACACATAGAGAACATAGCTCATTGCATATGGATAATTATGTGAAGGACATCTGTTAAATATATGTGAAGGGCATGTCAAAAGTGAACCTTTTCAATAACATTTATCCAATCATAATACCTGAGGTAGGGTTACTATATTAGAACATATTAAAAAAAATAGGAAACTGTGGAAAGTGAGGGCATCTGTATCAATATCTACCAACTCACACTGTATTAATGTTTATATATATATATATATATATATATATATATATATATATATATCATCACATTAATCTACCCTAAGCATGAACAGCAAGTAACAGTGAGTACACAATGTGAGTATGAGTATATATATTATATAATATACTGTGACTTGTGTACTACATGTTGTTCTTTCTTTACCCCAGTCCTTGTTCAGTTCTCTTCATGTGCCCATGCATATTTCTCATATATTGCATCTTTCTCAGCAGTGTTTGTTTGATAAAGAACAAGCAGGGCAAAATCCAGGACAATTTTTAGACGCATTTTGAACTGCACTGTCAAGATGGTATGGTATTGAATTTGTCCTTGTTGACAAGGAATCCAAGACTGATCAAGAGTGAAAAAAAAAGGAATTCATGTCTAGATTTTTTTTAAAATTCTCACTTGGTGTTTTTGTAGTATGCTGTCGACATAAATTCCTTTTTTTTTCACTCTTACTCGGCCTTGAATCTGAGCGGGATCTGTCTCCTATAGAAATGTGCTTTGAAAATCATCCCAACAGATGCTTCAGATTTGGTAAAGAATTGCCTCTCAACGAATTCCTTTGCCTGTTTGGTCTCCTCTATGTGGCATTGGGTCTGATTATCCTGGGTTGCCTGTTTGTGAGACCATTACAGATGATACTGTTGTCTCAACTCATGATGGTTCTAAAGTGAATCATTATTTTGCTCTAATTCATTTGAAGACCGAGGGACTGATGCTGAGACCTAATAGAGTGCCCTGAACTGGTATAATGTATCTCTGAAAGTGAACCACTGGAATTTCCTGGAGGACTTGTGAATTGGAACATGTAAAGATGGAAGCATCTTGTAAATCTATACCGATTGTGAAGTCTCCCTCCTGAATGGCACTTAGAACCAGTCTTGGTGTTGAGTAAACTGAGGTCTAAAACTAGCTGAGGAGTGCTAATGGCTTTTAGTATAAAAAAGGGTCTTAAAAATGCATTTTGATGTTATGTTTTGAACAATCTCTACCACCCATTTTTGGAGAAGATTATTTCCTGCTGCAGAACATTTGCTCTATATGGATACTCTAGGACAATGAGTGATGAGCAGTGAATGTTATCGAGACACCTCCAAAATAACTTGTAGGATCCATGAATTTTAAGGACAATGTAATTTCCATTCTCCCCTACCCCTTGGTGGTGTGAGAATGTCATTTCTTTCTGGAAGGAGGTTGGTATTGAGAGAAACTAAGGTGAAAATGACCCCCCCCTCACATTCATGTCCAAAATTATTCTTTACAACTGTGGCCTTGAACATGTATAGGGTCTGATGCACTGCTTCCCCATCTGGTGTGCCCTAACGGGGTCCTTTATATTCCTCAGAACATTATTATGAAAAGATCACCATTGTCTCTGATGCTGGCTATGAGTCATATTTGTATCCTTGGTAGCCCATCTGTTTACTTCCTCCAAATGACCATTAAAGAGTAGGTTGGAGGACAATGGTTGTGATTAATGCATGGCCTTTAGTAGCTCTTTCAGGATGATGGAAGTGGATTGCTACACATCCAGAGATGCTGCCAAGACTTTATCTAAAGGGGGGAAACAGATGTATTTCAATATCCATCTCTCTTCCTGTTTCACTCTGTTAGAACCCTACTGAAATTAAAATACTTAAAAGATGTCACTTCTAGTTATGTAAGAATTAATATGTTGATTGTTTTCGAGCTTAATTTGTGCCTTATCTATGAACATTGTTCTATGCTAAGAACTCCATTTCATATTATGCTATCTGAAAGGGGCATACACATAGCTAGCTATATGCAAGCCAGCTTGAAAAAGTTGGGAAACTATTCTTTATGGTTGTACAATTTTCCATAGCTTATAGGTATTGTCTTTATGGTTATTTACAATTTTCCATAGCTTATAGGTATTGTCTTTATGGTTGTTATGTACAATTTTCCATAGCTTATAGGTATTGTCTTTTGGATGCTTCTACTTCAAAACAGGATTTTTCACTAACATAAGCTCTGCAAAAGTTTCACTTTTTTAAATTAATGCTTTGCTGACTACTATTTCTTTATGTTCCATAATGCTATATTAGGGTTTTCAGTCCATCATTGACAGAGTGTCCTTTTTTAAGATATAAATTTTGATCAAATAAATGAATGCACTTTTTGATTTCATTTTAGATTCTTAATTATTCGTTTTATCTAACTGTCATAGGGTTATACAGTTTACAACACCAAATTCTGCAAGGCTAAATTGTTTGAGACAAAACATGAAAATCGCACTCATCTGGCATACATTCAACATTAATTGTGGGTTCAAAATCATTCAATGCTGTCTCCATTTGCACTTTCCAGTTCTAATAATGTGTGGACAGTGTTAGCTTTTGTAGCAAATCTTTAGCTTGGGACGAGTGGATTTATGGGATAGTAGTCATACTCTTAAGGCATTATGATTGGGTAACATATTTGAGGAGAAATATAATTGTTTTTTATGAAAAGGATATATCTAAAACATTCATTTTTGTTTTACCTGTGACAAACATTGAAAAGAAAAGACAATGTTCACAGTGTCTGTTTGTCTAGTATCAACTTGGGTATTTTTTTGTTCAGGGAATGTTCATCAGAATTTTCCCTCAAATACATCAGAGAGGAAGAAATATACAAAGACTGATGGCTAAGGAGCCTGCAACTCAAAGACTACATGGAGAAATTGTTTTGGATCTGGCAGTACGATCTATTGTTGCTTTAGAAAGGAAAAATGTTTATCAGGGTATAGCAAATTTTTAAGCATAATTATGTTTCTCTGAGAATACTTACCCAATCACATTACATTAGGAATATTAGTCTGCTACCTTGCAAATCCAACCCTACTGAAAGTTGAAAATTATCTTTTCCTGTCTATATCCAATAGACTAAGGGCAATAACTTTTGTCCATTACCTGCCCTTGGCATTGCCAGGTGTCACTAATTTTGAGTTGAGCAAGATACTAACCAATATGCTTATATGGCAGTGTGGTTGGAAGGGTTTTTAAGTAATGTGATTGGGTAAATATTCTAAGAGAAATATAATTTACTTAAAAATTTGCTTTCTCCTGCGAATACACTCCCCAATCACATTAGGTTAGGAGCATAAGTAATAGAAGGGGATGCTGAGCATCTGACCTCTACATCAGATATCCTTCTAAGGAAGAACAGCTTGATTCCCCATGTGAATGATGACTTATTCTCCTAATTACATAAGGTGGTGCTCTACAGTTTTGTGTTATGCACAGGGCTGGAATTCTACAGAAAAAGAATTTCCCTGGCTTTCCTCACTGGTTATACTGGCTATTTAAAAAAGCCCTTGTATATCTTAGGTATAATTCAAAGAAACTTTAATTCCCTTTATTTTTGTGTATGATTGATGAATGTAATATGGGTTATAGGGTATACAGCTTGGCATTACTCCAGATGTGCACCTTTCAAAAGTGCTAGCTCGACTTGGTCATTTTCACTTCCTGAACTTCAGAGGTAAATCTGTGACCCTTATGTACAGTAAAGAAGATGAAGATTGAAATCTTCTTACCTGTAGAATTTCACTGGGTGAATCCTGTGAAGCTAACAGGCTGTGTTGATTGATTTAGATGGGTCTGGTGTCCACCTGTGCTGCCACCACAAGACCAACTGGAATCAAGGTTTGCCTCTGCAACGGTAAATCTCTGATGAAGGCTCGAGAAGGTTGACTCTGCATGCCAGCCAACTGCTTCTATTACATCTTGGATAGAAACGATGTGTTTGAATGTGAGGCTTGCAGAGATGGCTCAAAGCTTCTGAGTAACAATTATCATGAGGCGACCCAGATCTGGTGAGACCTCAGAATACTCTGTGCCATGAAGCACAGGTTTGAGGGGTAATAATCTGTGTTCCAGCTCACACCAGAAGGATGAGGTGTTTATGCATGCCATGACATGACTTGTCTCTGTGCATTTCAAGTAGTGCTTGAGAGTATGAACAGGATCTTGCATGGCTGCTGTTCAAGACCTGCTGGAAACAGACTCAACGATTTTGATGGTTCTGGCTACATGAACACAAGGAAGTCGCAGCAGATTCCGGTTGGTTAAAAATCATGAATCCAGATGGCCAAAATTAGGAGATGGACATGTCTGACTTTTCCCCATTCACTAAAAGCCTTGATGATCTAAAGGGGAGAGGAGATCATTCCTACCTTGGGGCAGAATAGAACTTGCCATGTTTCTGGAGGATACTGTCCAGGTATGTTACTACTGTTGTTGTAGATGACATTGATCGGAACAAGGTGACGACGTAATCCATAATCTCCGTCAAAGCCCAAGGGCTGATGTTTAGGTCCAAGTGAGAACTATTAACTGATAAACTGTATCATGGTAAGCAAAACAGAAAAATGTTCATAACACAGAGTGGAAAGGGATGTGAAAATGTGCACCAGTGAGATCAAGACTGACCGCATACTCATCCCATCCAAAGAAGAGGCGAATTGAACTTGCCATCTCCATCTTGAATTTTTCAAGTGCAGTGAATTGGTTGAGGTGACTGAAGTTGATGTTGGGTCTCAACCTGCTATTTGCTGTCCAAAAAGGAAACAGCCCTAAATAAAACCCCAAGGACTGTGGTGTTTGCACAAGCATCACCCCTTGTTTCTTTTGCTCTTTTTTTACATATGAGCAATTGTATCTCCTGTTGTAGAAAGTCATCCTTCTCCTGCTCTGATGGTGCACCTGTGAAGAGGGGAGATGGAGGAGAGGTGACGGGGTTGTAGATGAATGAAACCTGAAACCCCTCCAAATGACCTGGATCACCCACTACCCTGTACTAAGGGAACAGGGAGATCCAATTTGGTTTCTTATTGCCTCTGTAAGATTGTTTCCCAGGAATCTATATTGGTGCATGTGACTGAGAAAATCCCCTGTCCTGAGGTCGTTTAACATCCCTTCACTCTGGTGGGAGTTGTGTGGTTCCAAACACCTGTGGGTTGAGCAGCAAGGTGGAGAGGCAGTTCCTGAGCTACCTGCCTCTTAACTTCCTCTATTCTTCCTCCATAGCAATGGTGACCCGAACAGAGCCATCCAGAATGGGAGGGTATGACAAGGTTTGAGCGACGTATCATATCAGGAGTAAATTAGTAGAACCAGTCAAAGTATTGCCCATGGTATGCTAAGAAGCCCTGGTTAATGACTACAGCAATAATGACCATCGCCTCCTAAGCATGGCTATTGCTGGGTGCCTCCATTGAGTCTGAAAGGTGCCACAGAGCCCAAATGCAACAATGAAGAAGATGCAACAACGTCCTAAACCAGCTCTGAGGGGCATGCAGCACATTTATCCATCTCATTAAACAGATGAGCCAACAAATGGACAGCTGCTCTATTCTTGTCAAAGGCCAGAAGATTAGTACTGAATGTGTTTGTCGCCTTAAGTCTATAAGATTGGGAACCAGAAGGATGGCATCTCTTCCTCCTCTTCACAATCTACTAATTTTTCAGAGTAGCAGCAAGAATTAAGGGCATTTTGAAGTAGCCAACTCCCTTGAAATGTCAACAGTGGCTTAAAAGCTAAACTTCAGTCCATTCCATGGTCAGATCTGAGTATGATGTGAAGGATAGTGGATTTAAAGGAGTTTTGTGGCACTCACTGTGCATCAAGAACCAATCTGGGTCTATTTGCAGCTCTGGAGAAGACATACCAGGTGGTATAAAGACTCAATTCCATCCTAATGAAAAAACTTTCCTTTGTGGACAAGCAGTGAACATACAGAAGTCAGGTACTGCTGGCTGGTTTACCCAATGAATGGTCAGCCTGGAAGCTGGCAGTATAGAAGATGATCCATCTATCACTGATACCAACCAGTCCAAGGGCATGGCTGTACAGAGAGGTTTCTCACCGATATCTCCATCATAAAAAGGGCATGTCTCCCAAGGTATGGTTAGACAGATGGATCTGCCACTAAGATTCCCATAAATAAATAGTTGGCTGGACTGATTCAACTAAAAAGTCCCCATACTAGAATGGCTGGACGACCAGTGATGGCAGTATGGCAGCGACAGTGCGTTTTTTTTAATGCATTCAATCCAATGGATCTGGTACAAAACTGAGGTGTCCTTACTTGTAGGCCTGGAGAGCATGCTTGGACAAGCAGGGGGACTTGCCCACTAGGCTGCCTAAAATTGAGAAACACTCCCACAATGAGTCAGAAATACAAGCAATGAACTAATTGGCTGGACCATCTTCTCAAAAGGTCTCCTGTTCTGGATGGTCAGTGCCAGATGTATGGTCGATAATGGATGGAAGGCTGCTGATGGCTGGACAGCTGGTAATGGTGCAGTGATATAAGGAGGTGGATCCAACTGATCTGGTATGAACTCCATGCGCCCCGACTTACAGGCCCAAAGGCATTGCTCACACATGTGGGGGAACTTGCACCCACTGGACTGCCTAAAATTCGGGAATTCTTCCCAATGAGTCATCATTACCAACAATGAACCATAGGTTGTCTTCCTTGACTTATTCCATATTTCCTTCCCTTCAATGCTAAATGGACTATTGCTTTGAATTTGCATTTCATGCATTTATTAAATATTTCTCCAGAAATGGCCCAAGAAGAGAAAGCAAAGCATAGATTAGCAAATCAGTATGTGACTAACTAGCTTAGCTCAGTCTTTCTTTGACCATGTATTACTGAATCAGATGCTGCATATCATAGACAATGTATACTTGTATAAACAAGTTCTCATGGTAGACTTCCATGCTCTGAAGTTGCATATAACGCACTTAAATGACATTCTGCTCAAATGACACAAGAGAAAGCAAATCATAAATTAGTAATTCATGGAGTTGCTAACTAGCTAATATTAATGAAGGAATCGAAAAAGATAGTGTTGCACTCAAAACTTATAGATTATGTTTTGAACTTGTGCATTTCAAGTATTTAGTTGACCGTTCTACTGAAAAAACACAAGAAAGGAAATACAAAGCATAAATAAGCAATGCAGCATGTTAATAATTTGCTAAAATCAACTCAGTAACAAATGGAATGAGTGAAAATTGTAAAAATCGTGCTAACTCATAATGACCTTGCAGAGGTCAATGATAGCATGTTATGTGGTCTTAATAGGACAAGAAGTGAAAAATAAAGCATAAATTAGCAATGCAGCATGTTAATAGCTTGCTAAAATCAACAAATGGTACAAGCAAAAAATGTCAAAGTCGCACTAACTAGTAATGACCTTGCAGAGATCAAAAACAACATGGTGTGACGTGGTCTTAAAAAGATAAAGTCTCTAAAGGTGAAAAAATCACTCAAATTTGGCAGAAATTGAAAAAGTATACAACTTACAGCAGAATGATTAATCTACACAAAAGATCCAAAAGGAATGTTTGATGGTTCAATTAGAACAACAAATTGCTTGGATTATCGAAGGATAAACTGTATGATGTGATCAGAACAGTAGCGCAGCTTACAATCTATTACATTCCTGAAGCTTTATGCTCATAGATGTTTATTATGGCAAGATTTGACAATAGATCATAACAAGAAAAGCACACCAATAATAGGTTAATAGCCCAATTAATTATATAAATCTCGTTAAATAGAAAATGAATTTCTAAGCAGCAATTTATCTATTTAAATAAATAGCAGAATCAAAATTATATTTTTAAATTTTGTCAGCGTTTGAATTCCAAAGTGAAGATAAATATCGCACGTTTAAAAAAGGCACACTCTTTAAGTATCAATGCCTTTCTCCATGTTGGTGATAAAATGCTATGGGTAACTTTGATCAAAAGTTATGGTTCAAACTCTCTCTTTTGTTTACTTGTAAAACCACATTTTATTTCAAGCAATAATGCATTTTTAATATAAAATAAAGAAAGCCTATAGTGTGATATAGCTTTGGTAAACATTTGTGATGCTGAGAGATGTAAACTGTATCACTGAATGACTAAGGGGATAATACAAATTTTATATGGTTTGTTTTATGTATAGCTAGAAACCAATTTTTACATGAAAATGTCGCAACTTAACCACATTATTTTACTTAGTCAAGTTTGGAATTAATTTGCAAAATATAATAAAAACATTTTCATTCCGAAGTTTCATTTTTTAATTCTTTGTATATTTCTTTCAATTGTCATTTATTTTGCAAAAGAAATATAGTGGGGAAAAAACCATAATCCCAGACTACTTAAAATATGTAATGCATAATTAAAATTTTGAAACTGTCCTTGTCCCGTTGCTTTTAATTTTTAATTAAGCTGATGGTAGCACATGTGCACTGTATTACTTGCGCTAGTAAACATGTGTTGACAAATATAATCTGATTACAGTCAAACTTCCCATCCGCACACTATAAATGTTTGTATCAACAGTAACCTTTTTCCATTATTCTAGATGTAAAACATCTCTGTCCTTGTAAGGCCACTATGTTAACTGAGCTAAATAGATATTAATAGATAGATACAAAAAAGAGAGGAGCACAGAGACAAAGCAAACATTTCAAATTCTTCTGCATTTAATATATGTGTCTAGTATAATATTTTGTGTCTTTGCCTTCTGCTATTCTTTCTCTCAAAACTAACTGTAATTAAATATTTTATTTATATAAATCTCTTATCAGCAGTAAATGTTTGACATCCACTTTTTTGACCCCATTTAATACCTGTAAAAAGTCCATAGAATAACAATTTTCTTCTGAAGTTTTCTGATGACACTTATGAATTAATATTTAATCTGAGTAAATGTGCCTACATGACTATGTTCATATATACTTTAACTCCTGGAGGACAAAGTCAATAAGAAGAATAAAAACGTGGGATACTTTTTGTTCAATAGCAACAAGTGTCACTAAGTCATATAAGATCTATGGCAAGGCCAACTTTGTAGTGGCCTGACTTCATAATGGACCAAGCATGTTATGGGGAAATTTCTTAATTAAATTTGCATGGGCTGAATCTGTAATGGTCTGACTTTGTTATGGGCTGATTCAACTATGGGCTGAGATTACCAGTTACCTTATAATTCAAGTCATTTAAGATTCTATTATATTCAACTCACTTTACATGCTAAAGAGTTGGGAGTGGATTTTAGGCTGGGAGACAAAGAGAGACGGATGGTATGGGATGTGGCTTGAAACAAACACACTTGTTCAAATTTTTAGAAATGAAAGTCTAGATGTGCATCAAAGCTGTTTCACTTTTTTCTAAATTTAAGTTAAATGCTAGAGACCTGTTGTATGATACTATGAGACCTTAACATCAAATGCATTTCTCTGTCCAAATTTTTTTCCGCACAAACTATCCTCATTTTTGTTCTAATGTGTGTGGTGGTGCAATATTTTCATTCAACAGTTACTGTACATTTTGAAACATCGAAGTGCGACATTGAACATATACATGTAGGAACTGTCTTTACTGCCTGTTGTTGACTTGAGGCAGGAAGCTGAAGTAGCAGGTGTAGCAATTGCCTTCAAGGAAAGAATGCCACTCCTCCACCAGTACCTGGTAATGCATTTAGATTTCTTTAACAAAAACAGTCAGGACAGAAAGAAACTTTTTTAATGAATCACTTTGTTCTTGTCATGAATGACTACTGATCGAGTGCAATAGTCAATACAGTGTATACAATTCTGTGTAGATAAAAAAATTGTCACATTTTCTCATAACCAAAGTTATTTTCAAAGTTTAAGGGTTAAAGTACTGAGAACCCTTCTGTAGCATAGTTAGTGTATCTTTTTTAATTTAATATATGATGCCATATCATTCTTGTAGAATAAACTTTAGAAAGAATTATGACACAAAAAATGTTACCACTGTATGGTCTGTATCAGTAAAAAGGTATACAATTGACCCCTGTTGAGTTGGGTTTATGGTGTCTGAGTTTCTCCCATCTGTTTGTTTAGTGTGTTGATTCATGGAGAGAATACAATAAAATTGGCATGGGGTGCCATAAAATCCACTATGACTGCAATAAAATCAGTGACTAACTTCCACTAGATTGAGTGGTTTTCCACTAGTCTTGAGGTAATATCTACCAGGCTGAATGGACTTCCACTATTCCTAGTGGGAACTTAATCCCCCGTCCCTCTGTCCACATTGACTGGATTGAACAGGCAACCCATTAAACAAGATGTGTGTACTGTATTATACAGTTTCCATACATGTACTGTTATCAGACTTGTCACATGTTAGCAGAGAAATGGAGTGGTTAAAAGGTAGGAGGTCAAAGTCACAGTACATATATATACAATTTCTGATATAATAAAGATACTGGAATATAAACTGAAAAATACAGCAGATAGGGAGGCATCAGTCAGATACTGGACATTAAACCTTTCATTGAATCTTACAGCTGTTGTTTTACCTCTGTATGACCTTGCCAAAATCAAATGCATGAAATAACATTTGATCAATTGATACATCTTTGTAAGAAACTGCTAGACATTGAATTTTATGAGGCAAATGCATAAATATGAAAATACAAAGAAAGAACAGGAAATGAAGCTGCTGTTTCTCCTTACCACCTTTTCTCCAAAGTCGTCCATCTGGCAGTTGTTCTGTGCTACCATTTTCACAGTTTAAAACTCTATCAAACACTATCTTCACCACATGATCTTTTGTGGACTGAGAAACTGTAATACAGTTTCTAATTTTTTCCACTTTCTCTCTTGGCTGAAAGTCTGAAGGCCAGACTTTACTTTCACCATCATCAGAATTATTCCTTCTCTTTTTAGAGTTAACTCCTTTGCAATCTTCCTTTTCATCCTTGTGACATGTCAGACATCTCCGCTGAATAAAAGCTGATCTTTCACCCTCAATTACAGTCTCTTCTGCTGGAGAATATGATCTGTTGCATCCAACAAAGCACACCTGTAATTGATATGTACAAGAAAGACACACATAAAATGATTAAAAAGGTGTTCATGGAACATAACGGTCAACAAAGTACCTACGAAAATGACCAACAAGCAAAACTTGACTAAGTTGATAGACAGATGTATGAATGGATTGACATGGATAAAACTACATAATGTGGGACATAAAAAAAAATAATGCAAAAAGAAATAGCAATTTTATCCCACAAAATTGTTTAAGCTTTTCTGGTATTCTGTTCCAGTCCAATATGAATTTAATTTTTACAAGTCAACAATCTGGGAAAAATTTACTTTCAGTTAGGTTAACCAAGCAACTATATTCATCAGTAGATTTCTATCCAGTCAAATCAGGTAATAATTATTTTAATGGAGTTAGACCTTTTACTATTTCTTGTGTCTACATTTTACTGTGAAGTTTTTATTTTTGTTTCACCATATATGTAGCATATCGATCACATAAAAATTGTGCTTACTCGTTTGGTTGATGGAATTCTCAACATGTCCTCTTCCACAATGAAGCCACATATTTCTCCAACAAGATGGACATAGTCCAAATATGACCGATACTGGCTGAAGTCTTTCTGATTATTATTGAACTTGCTGCCAAAGTCATATGGACAACATGGTAGCACAAAGTAGCAGCATGTGTAGGAAGATCTAAAAAAAGAAATAATTCAGTCAAATGTGTGCATAATGACCAATCAGAAGACTACACAGAAATGGTCTTTATTGACAGGTGGTAATTATGTATGATCAGTCAAATGGTGGTCATTATATACAATCTGGATAGATAAATAAATTCCAAAAGATTGGTGGACATATAAAAAAAAAGAGATTATGCTTTTAACATACAGGTGATTATTAATTCAGATATCGTGTAAAGCCATCAACAATTGTGCCCTTGTAATAACTGGTTGCTATCTTTATAATAACTGGTTGCTATCTTTACAATAACTGGTTGCTATCTTTATAATAACTGGTTGCTATCTTTACAATAACTGGTTGCTATCTTGTTACTATCTTTATAATAACTGGTTGCTATCTTTATAATAACTGGTTGCGATCTTTACAATAACTGGTTGCGATCTTTACAATAACTGGAAGCTATCTTTATAATAACTGGTTGCTATCTTTATAATAACTGGTTGCTATCTTTGTAATAAGTTGGTTGCTATCTTTGTTATAACTGGTTGCTATCTTTATAATAACTGGTTGCTATCTTTGTAATAACTGGTTGCTATCTTTATAATAACTGGTTGCTATCTTTATAATAACTGGTTACTATCTTTATAATAACTGGTTGCTATCTTTACAATAACTGGTTGCTATCTTTACAATAACTGGTTGCTATCTGCAGGCAAACTTATACTCAAAATTTAGAGGGGACTGAAAACTTATGGTCTCTGTGGACAGTTGGTTACTATGTGCAGGTCATGGTTGCAACAGTTAAGAAAAAAATATGTAAACATGTACACAGTATACAATAGCCAAAACAATGTCATTTAATTCAAACCAATATGAAACTCAACTTTAGACCTAATCTGCATGTAAGGCCTACAACTTGCATTTATCTATATGTAGGCCATTGACAATGTGCATTCTGTACCTCACTCAACTTGCAATTGCTTCATTTACTGTATGTACTTTTACCTCCTATTGCAACAAAATTCATTTTGCAAAACATGGCATTGTTGAATATATGTGACAATTTTGATAAAACATGCATAACATCATCATTATAATATTTTGTACTGCTCCATATATATCCATAATGTAAGGTCAATAATGCATACTGTGTGGACATGCAGATAATTAATTTAAGGCTGCACTATGGACCCTTCAAGTTTTATCTTGAGACAAAGTTACTTAAAAGATAATTACAGTTGATCTTAGACTAACTGCTCAAGCACATCCAAAGCTAGAATACTGAACAAAGTCTACTCATTGCCAAAAATGCAAAACATGATCAATTTACTGGTTGACATAACTGTCTTACTTATTTTAATTAGTTGGGCAACCAATCAAAAACCTATGGTGGATAATCATGGTTAGAAAATGGGATGAAGAGAAGATGAAATCTTGGGGCAAAATGATCCTGCATTTATTCACAAAGTACCATACAGAGAGGAAATAATGTACCCTAATATTCAAACTAAATTCTACATTGTTCTAGCATCAGGGATTCAAATCCTGGTATGGAAGGCTTATGGATGGGAGGGGTCTGACAATATGTGTCTGAGTGTGAATTTTCTTGTAAAAAAAAATGAAGCAAGCAAATTTATTTCCATGTCCTGCATTTATTTTTGTTCTTTTATAAATTACCCTCCCCCCTTTTTCTGATCTGATGAGGGCTCTTGAACTCACCTTTTTCAATTCCTTGAATGAACCATGCATGTGCATAGAATGTTTTGGGAGGGTCCATTATGACTAAAAGAATGTGCATAGAATGTTTTGGGAGGGTCCATTATGACTAAAGGAATGTGCATTGGCTTACAACTTGCAACAATGTTTCTTAAATTATAATGACACAACATTTCTGTTAACAAACATGCCTTTCAAAGGTAAAATAATGTAGAGCAAAGAATTTGTTGTCAGTATTATCAGCAAATTAACCTGCTTATAACAAATTCATGTCAACTTTCAGGTTTTTCCTAGTGATGCCACGTTTAATGTAAAATCATAATTACTTTTCAGAAATAAAGAATAAAAAATATCCCACTAAAATCTTAAGCAGAGATGTGGAAATATATAATTTAATACGAACTGATAGGTCCAGTGATATTGACAGTCATGTGCATGTATGTTTAAATGGTTCCTGATTTTGTGAATGTTTACAGGCAGTAAGCTAAATTAAACCATTATACATGTAAATGTTGAAACCTTAATGCAGATTTTCATTAGGCCAGGTTTTAGTGCAGTGGTCTCAAACTCAAACCACCCTGAGGGCCACATGAGGGCATTTTCGATGGCCCAAGGGCAGCACAACCTATGTTATCTCTCATGACACCTTGTGACGTCAATCATTTTGCGGGACACAGGACACAGCTTTGGTGGACTTTGTGCAGGTCACGTATTTGAGGCTCATTTTAAGTTTATGCTCAAATGTTCCTTATTTGCTGAAAACCTCTTTAGGCCTGTATAAGACAATAGAAGCACAATATCTGTGGAGCAGACAAATTTTTCTTCTATTGTACTACATGCACACGTAAAGTGGTTACCCATTCTAGCTGATTATTCCAGTTTTCATCATCCATAAGACCACCTCATGCCAACATCTGAGGTGATGACAGTGTGTGGCTGAATTAAAACTACAATTAGGATACAAAGCATCTATACTGCCATTACGAACAGTGCTAAAAAATCTGATAGCCCAACTCTGGGGCCCCTCTAATTTCAGATCGGGCCCATCTTGTATTCTAAATAACGTGCTGGCTGGGCTTGTAAAAAAAAATTATAATTTGCTCGAGGAAACTTTGATCATGCTGATGAAATGTGCAAATGTATTTTCAAGATGTTGACATATCTGCCAACATAAATCAAACCAGCACTGTCCTACATGAAATAAAGCAAGTGCCATACATTAAAGTAGTGGTTCACATGCCCTTGCTAATCTCTCATTTATTTCTGCACCATTTTGTGCCAATCTGTAACTATGGCTTCCATTGTCAAACTTGTCATTAATGATGTTATCCATCCCTGCCTTCTGACCATCAATCTCCATATGTGTGGACTCTTTTTAACTTTTTTGCGCTCATATTTTAACTATTGTAGGCAATTCCACCTCAAGTGCTGAGAGGGAGGGTTATCATGATTTGGTTGCACAAAAACGAGATCAAATGACAGAGAAGATCTGACAATGTTCAAGTTTTCTTAAATTAAGTTTAATATGGTTGTTGCTCACTTTTTTAAAATAAGAATTCATGTTTTGAATCAGTACAAACTAATGTATGTTTCCAAGTCATCACTCTTCACATTGCAAAACAGCATCCTCGTCATTCGAAGAACTTGACGCAATGTCATTACTATCCTCTTCACTGTTATTGTTCAAAGTGGCTCAAACAGATTCAGATAGAGTAAATTGTTCAGGCTGATGGAAAAGTCATGAAATCGTTCTCATGATTTTCCATGATGCAAAGACTCATAACTTCAGCCTGTCTTGGTAGTTATCTCCACTGGGCCAAGGCTTGTAATTACTGATCCTTGACATCACTACTGGCCACAAGATACATATCTAATTATCTCCCAAGGCACTTTGCGGATAACATATATATTTCCTTGTAGTAAATAAAGGGCCCAAGAAAGGTGAGCGGGAAGAAGATTAATCTAATTTTATAATACAGGCAATCAAATAATAACAAGTCAACATGTCTGTTCCTTATTACTTTAAATGACAAAAAAATTTAATACAGTAATCTCAGACCTTCCAACCCTGACGAGTCCGTCTCAGTAAGGCAGTTGATTTTTTTCTGTAAGATTGACCAGTTTTCAGTAAGGTGTAACCAAATATCAATAACTGCTATGTAAAGCTGGAAAACATAATTAAAAGTTTGATACATCGATGATCAACATTATGTTCAACTGAAAGTGTATGAAGTACATGTAGACTTTACCACTAGTCAAGTTGCACAAACTCTAGTTCCAAACCCTTTGCAGCTCAATGGCTTGTTGTCATGTCTCAACTTTACACACTTATTGAAAATTCTTTTCCATTTCACATGATGATGGTAATCATAATTTTTCACATCTCCTGCCAAGAGACATACTCAAATTGGCATGTGATGTCCAATAAACATAATTTTATCCTTTCCACAATTTATTCACAAGAATCTGAATACTCCTTTTTATTCTTCTGTGTTGATTATTAACACTTTTCTAGAAGCTTATTTTCCCTTTTGTCTTAAACATGCATCACTTTCACATTTAAAAAAATTCTATAATCAACAGTTTGATCATGCAGATGCTTAGCATGAACAAATAGGTGCAGTTTGAAGCGTCTGGGGTGCTGCTGTAAAGTTAGCCTGGTTTCCTGATTAAGTTTTACTAATTCTAAGATGAAACCCAGATCCACATAAAATAATCAGCTGAAAAACTAACAAACTTACCAAAAAGTTTCAACATGACTTGAATAATTTCACAATATTTATTGTCACATGAATTTGTTCTCCAATACTATGTGGTCCATAACTACTGACTGTATTATACTCTGTATAGTGAGAACATTATGTACCAAACCACATCATATACCAAACCACAGTGTTGTCGAATAATGTTCTGAAAAGGTAATAAAGATATAATACTAATCTTCATGTTGTTTTCTTTCAACCCATACATTTGTACATTGGTATGCTTTTGGTCAGGGGGTCAATAGTAGTATCGTCTTACATCCAGAATCACATTAAAACAAAACTTGTTATAACATAATAGCACTCCATTTGAATGTGTCCTTGACCTGAGTGATAAAAACTAACATACCATGTGGGATCTCTGTCTGTTAAAAAATGTATCATATACACTAACAACAGGCTCAGCCCATCATATGCCAAATCACCTAATTAGTATGCACATAGGTCACTCATAACTTAAGTCATCTGCAAACTTCTCAATATAAGCTTACACAAAAAGTGTGATTAAACTGGTAAGAAATGGAATATGTAGGGTGGTAACAAGTTCTGCTAATTAGATGCCAGAACGTCTGAATAATACAAATGTATGTTGCTCATTTGTGATCCTATCCAAGATTTGATTGAAAGCATACATACCAACTCTGAATAAATGATGTCTCTACAGTGATAACAAGCAATTGCCAACAGCAAAATGACCTATGACCCATGACACAGCTCACAAAAGGTGAACAATTAACAATGGATGCCCCTAAAATTGCAAATGTTAACTGCAGGCAAGAAAAGTATTTAAGATTTGTGTTTATTACCTGGCTGCTAAGACTGGTATCCATGGAGTTAACTCATCACTATGGTTACCAATCAACCAATCATAATCCGGGAAGAGGCAATCTGCTGATGGAGTGATTGAAGCTTCCTGAAAAGTATCAAATATGATAGTACAGGTTCTGCCCTACAGTTATTATGTACTTCTGAGAGAAGGACCAGTATAAGGTGAAGATGTTTGCAATTGCAACTGTCATGTTGGAGAGAAGGTTGACATACCTCTTTGCTATTTTCATGTACTGTGATTGAAATTATTTACATGTGATAATCATGGACACAAAGTACCATCTAGAGTAGGCAGCTCATCTAAATGGTTTCTCCCATGTCTAAATGGTTTCTCCCATGTCTAAATGGTTTCTCCCATGTGCTCAAAAAATGAACCTGAACTACTCCAAAGTATACTATTTAGCAATTATTAAAACATGGAAAATGAATTTTGCCAGAATAGATAATACCAGCTTCTGGAAGTGCAATAAATAAACTATAAAATAAATGAAAGGTAAAAATATTATTGACTTGCTTTTTTTCAATTTACCTTTGAAACATAGGAAATGAAAACAACCAAGTGAGACTAGCAGTTTTATGAGATGCAGATCTGATGTAAGGCCAAGCTAAATAACTCTTACCCCAAATTACACCCATCAATCATACAACAAAATAATGGGAATTAAAAGTTATTTTAACAACACATGAGATGCACAAGGTAGTTTTTATATAACCCGTAGGGACAACCTGGGAAATTCTTTTCTCTTAAAAATCAAACCCTACGCAAAGCATAAAATTGTAGAGCAGAACCAATTATCAGCAAACAAGAAGTAAAACCATTTATCTAAATGACATAACATTAAAATATTTTATTATAAATATGGTCTGAAAACTAGAATTCTGCATTTGTAAAATATGTATCCCTGCACGTCCCTGTTTTGACCTCTGCCACAAAATGAGAGTCTCTTAGGGATGGCCCATGAACTTAAGGACTGCTCTGGAGGCAAATGTTAGCTTGGTTCATTCATTTGTCTTTTGATGTCCAGTAACTAAACACACTGTGTACAAGTTGGTGTGGGAGGTAAAACTAATTTAATTGTGTAATACTTAGTACATACTGCTATTACTGCATTGCTGTATCTTTTCCTAGCACTAGTCCCCAGTAAAAGTTGATTTTTCCCTGCTTCCATTAGAAATTGGAGATCCCAGTCTAATACCTTAGTTAGCACTGGTGCATCAGAATACTGTCCTGCTCTGATTGGACTGAGACTGAAAGGGTGTCGGAGCAGGAAGAAAGGGAATTGGGCAACAACTGCAGACAAATATTACATAATTAAAATTAGTTTTACACTCCAAAACTAAATTTTAATAGTAGTATTACTGCATTGCTGAATTTGCCAACCCAATAAAAGGATGAACTTGCTGTCATTAAGGTGACACACTGGAGGATGGCTTGACAGTTTGCTGGGCGTACACGATTGGGCCAAATGCCCTGACTCTGTTGTGACAATTATAACTGGCAAAAAGACAAGATGGTGGAGTGAGATTGCCAGAATGCAGCTTTCATGACATCATCCAAAGAAGAACGAATTCAGCAAGAACAGGAGCTCCTAAAGGTAGCTAATAAACAATCCTTTTCACTGACAATACATGAATTGCACTCCTTCTTTTCTCCAATGTTGGGGAGAGAAGCAAGACTGTTTTAATAGAAAGTTTCTCAAAGGAAGCTTCACTCAAAGGTTTACATGAAGGTTTATGTAATGACTAAAGAACACACAAAAGGTTCCACATAGATACTGAAGATTAAGAGAGTGATTTCTGGTGCATGAAAGTAGACTATAGTAATCAGTTCTGAATGGAATGGGTCCAACAGAAAATGGGACATTAGAAAATTCTCCATTAGGCATCATTAACCTTGTAAATAGAAAGTCATGTAGCCTGAATAAAGCAAATGCAAAGGATAGGATTAATGCATTTTCTACTGCACCAATTACAGAAAATTCTCCATTAGGCATCATTAACCTTATAAGTAGATAGTCTTGTAGCCTGAATGAAGTAAATGGCACTCTTGCTTTAAAACCCATCCTGGTGGACAGATCATTTAATAGGAGCCATGCATAAAGCTGGAGAATCTGAGGCATGTTATGCAAGAAGAACCCTCTGTGCTGTGACAAGTGATCGTAGTAATTCCCAGGGGTCACTGACCAACAGGTGAAGGAGATTGCTGAAACCCAATTAATGGGAAGACAGGGGAGCTACCACAACTTTGGATGTCCTGCCTCTGTGTAGAACTGATGGATTATTCTGAAAGGTATGAAGGCATAGAAGTATAGTCCATTAAATCTTAGACTGAAGATGTCCACCACCTATGGCCTCTGGTCTGGCACTATAAAGATATAAAGAGGGAGCTTGTTGTTCAGCCTCACAGCAAAAAAATCTACCATTAGCTTTGCCCACAGTTGAAAAAATGTCTCTTCTACCTACTGGTGCAAGGACCATTCTATAAGGACTGCTTATTTTGTCTTTCTTCCTGGAAAGTGGCAGACTCTTGAGAGTGATTTCCTCTGAAGCTGTTTGACATAAGAGGTTGCAGACTTAAAGTAGAAAGAAGGGGTACAAGTGTTATGCTGACATCTGAAATAAGCTAAAGGAAGGAGCTGAGCTTCCAGTGTGTTATTCAGAATTCTGTTCAGAAACTTGTCCTGATTTTATCAACCTAGTACTCAGATGGTGACCAAATCTGAATTCTAAATGAATCAGAGTGGAGAGAAGATCCTTATGAGGTCTACAGTTTGCCAGAAGTACTGGAGTGGCTGCATATGAAGCCTTCCTTGGGAAACTAAGTCTGTTGCTGTATCCCAGGAAAGACAGGTAGAGGTGACCTAACAATGAAGTCTTCTCATCCAGTCTTACTATATAAGAAAATATTTTAGAGATTCTGTAGGGAGGGACACAGACTGTCCCTTGACAGGTGAGAAAATTCATGCCCATGTAAATAAAATTCTGAAAATGCATTAGATCCAAGTTCTGGTTTGGGATTAGGCCTAGACAAGTCACAGTCTCCCATCAGACAGACCCTCAGATGGGCATATCTGAGGACATTATGTGGCAAACAGACATAAAAAAAACTTGAGGATGGGGACAGCTAAGGACTTTAAATGGGTGGCTATCACATCCATCAAACTGGTGAAGGCTCTGAAGTGTAAACTAGCCTTATAGGAAGAGACTGAAACAGAAAGATCTCCTTCCCCAGAATTTCCTGTGGGCTGGGAAGATGGAGATGTGAAATAGGCATCAAGGAGATCTATGGAAGCCATGCAATCATTTGGCATGGTGGTATTCCTGACTGAAGCTGACATCTGCATCCTGAAATACTCTTAAGCAGAAACTTGTTCAATGGGAAAAGGTCAGAAACAAGTGTCCCGGTTTTTGAAATTAGGAATATCCAGAAATAAAATCCTGGAGTTTATGTCACCCTCTCCACTGTGCCTTTCCTTAGAGATATACCTCCTCCTGTAGGGATACCAGTTGGAACCAAATTTTATGGGAGATCCTTTAAAGATGTCAATTATACCAGTTGCATAACCCATAACCTGATGCATGAAAATTGCATGAAATCCAAGGAAAAAAAATCATGATATTCTGATTCACATATTATGACTATGATATCTGCCGTATATACTCACATATAAATCGAATAATTTAGGAAAAAAGAAAGGCCCGAAGGGGGGGGGGGGGGCGGTTTATCCACAGGCTAAGGTCTATTTGTTGACTACCATAATGGCTGTAAATCTTGAGACACTAAAAAATATTTTTCTGTGTCCCAAGATGTATATGCATGTGAAAAAAAATATATATTCTCGGTGTCCCAACACTTACTAAACTGTTATAAACTACTATGACTGCTTTTGTTATTACTTTACATGTGCATATTTTCTGATTTCTCCAACACAAAATTAAATAAAGGTTAAAAAAAAGACTTCACAATTCACAGAACTATTCGAGTCTACCCCAGAGATCAGGCAGTACTATAATGTACAGTACTTACACAGTACAAATCATGCCTAGCGTCATTTTAATCCTTGTTTATTCCCAAACATATTAGATGTAGATTTTGCTTTATTCATTTTTTTGACCAAATCAGATTCTTCAGATAACACTTCAGCTTGTTGGTAATAGCTGTTCATTCATGTTGACCCATGCGCTCATGAGTTTTAATGACATAAGCAATGATACAAATTGAGGTAATCTTTATGAAAAGGTACACACATTCAATTGTGCAAGCCAGAACCAGCATAACTGTTATATGTTCATGAAAGAATGGTAATAATAAAGTCTAAAATTAAGAATATATATCAACTAAGATCATCATCAATCTATTTTACTTTTGGGTTTTGGCTGAACAAAATCATAATTTCCCACATAATGGAGAGCTGGATGTTTCAACATCTCCTTTGTTTATAATTGGCAGATATGTCTTTTGTTTTCTGACATCAATACAGGCCAGTTAATCATTAAAATGCTGCAAGTGGCTTGCATTAAGAGGGAATTTTCACTGGCAACAATGCCAGTACTTTGATGTGAAATTGCCTTTCACTCCATATTAGCATGAATACCCTGGT
Organism: Sinohyriopsis cumingii; assembly: GCA_028554795.2. Classification (NCBI taxonomy): domain Eukaryota; kingdom Metazoa; phylum Mollusca; class Bivalvia; order Unionida; family Unionidae; genus Sinohyriopsis; species Sinohyriopsis cumingii. The sequence goes on along the minus strand of CM068842.1, from coordinate 52,795,327 downwards.
TTGGTAAAAAAAAGGATGGAAGGTTGCTTATATCAAAGCAAACTACAATTCAGCTTTTATGGTATTTGCATAATTTTTGAAGCAATTATTTCTGCAACTTCATTATTGTATTTTGGATTTATCGTTGAAGTTTAATGCAGTGGTGCCCATGATTTGAATCTAAGGAATATACTTCATTCAGTGGAATGTACTTCATTCAGCGAGTGTTTAAACCTACAATGACATATGGTGGCAATATTATGTAAATATGCTTAATAGAATAATTGCGAGCATTGATTCCTACCCTATTGTTGTTCATTGTTGTCATACTGTACTAATATTTTAATGTGTTAGGTATTTACAATTCCAAGGCAAAATAAAAATGTAATTGCTGGTGCAATGATATAAAAAGTCTAATGCAGTAACACATAAACAAACAATAACTGAGTCAAAAAGGAGAGGCAGTGTTACAGCAACCTGCGAATGCTCAATTCTTGTCATCATCCAATCAAGTTATACACAAATCCGAATTAGTCAAAAACAATAAGAAAACAGACAATTAAATAAATTTCTTGACTTTTCAAACAAATTTATACCATTTATATGTAATAATCATAGCTGCCAACCCTAAGAAAGTTATACGCAGTGGCATAACTATCTTACAATGGGCCTCACAGCAAACTTTTTGTACCGGCCCTCACCCCACCCCTTAATGTCACTTTATTTTTTTATTTTTTCCGGGTTGTGCAAGGTCCCACAGCACAGCTGTACCTGCTGCCACGGATGCCAATGGTTATATGGGTAATTTTTGCTAATGTAAATTTGCCTATATAAATGCATTTAGAACTTACAGACTCTGACTTTTAGGTCAGCTTCTTCATGGGTTATTCACTTTCTAGATTTTATACCTATTCAGTTTGTTGGGGGGAGGGGTTTGGCTTATATGTGAATGGGTTTATACGTGAGTATATATGTTAAATGGGATCATGTTGAGGTTGTTTTTACTTCTAGACATCCGTTGAAGAAGGGAATAATCACCTTTGACTGGGAACTAATGCCAGGAAAATAAACAGCAATGCAGTCAAAGCAGGTAAATGTATTACTGCTATTAATTTCTCTTTTCATGCCCAAGAAGTGTATGTATAGTTATAACGATATGTTATGAAGTTAATTAGTTTCTGGTAGGTAATTAAAGACCCCTGGGTAACCTAGTGGTCCCAGTCTGATGCATGTTGATGCTATGGTCACTAACCATACTAGTAGCAAAGTTGGCAGAGCATCAGAGTTGTCATCCTAGGGTCATGGGTTTGATACCTGGCTAGGCCATTATTGGTCAGTTGACCTGGTGACCCTTTCCTTTGGTATTATGTTGCCAAATGAAATATGAAAGTGCCTTTGAAAAAAGCAACCAAAGCATTAAACAAACATGCCAATCCAAAACCATGAAAGATAAAAATCCTCAGGAGTTATGTGCAATTTATGTAATATCATCCATACCCTTAGTCCCATCCCAAGGTGCAAGATCAAAATTACAAAACTGCTGACACAATCTACACTGAAAGGACCATGATTTAACCCAAATTTAAGTAGTCTAGCTTTAATGGACATATGTATGGACTGAACTACATTGAAAGCACTGCGATAAAATTAACTAGTACACAAATTATCAACATTTTGTTAAAAGAAGCTCTTGCTTAAGATAGTTAACTTACTCAATTCAACATACAATGTGTACAATACAGACCTGCCACCTTGAGTGGAATGAAAACTGGGATGCGAAAAGAAAAAAATAATAAGGATTTGGAGAAAAATAAATGATGATTAGTGTTTGTGACCATATATTGATCAAAATTATCCAGGCTCATAACTCATCAAGACCAACAGAATGTCAACTGGACTTACCAATGTTTCTTCATATTATTATCATTTCTCAGTTCCAGAAGGAAAGAAATGGACGGGTGTCCCCTTTGCCCAGCCCACTGACACCACTGTACACCCCCCTGCCTTCTTGAACTGCAAAATTACCATCTTTATAAACAAACCATCATTTTCCACGTTTCTTTAGCTACCATGGTAGTTTTAATCATTTTTTCAAAGCTTAAATCACTTACTTAAACGACTGCAAATCACATCTTACTTAAGTAAACAACAAGTGGCAACATGTCAACATTAAGATCAAAACACATTACCACAAGCTGGCTTGGAAGGATCAATCTCACTCAAGAACAATAACACCAAAGATGGCTTCATGTGTTTTCTCCACCACATTAAATAATAATTGTCACAGCCTTAATATTTCATGTACAAGCCAATTTATTATTTAAAACAAATAACAAAAAAGAAAAGAAAAACAAAACAACCCAATTCAATTAACAGTTGTTCAAGGCATCTTCACCTATGGTAAAACCATGTGGAGTTTAAAACACTGACATTTACAACTTGAAAATCAGACAAGAAAAGCTGCAAAGAACAACATTTCAATTAAGCCCTTTGGTAAACAAACACTCCTCCAGGAAAGAATTTTCCTTTTCATTTAATTGTTTTACAAACATGTTTTCATAACCTGCCATATAACACTTGACACATGTCTCTGCGGTCAGTCTCTTTTTGACGTGGATTAATAATTAATGAGAAGCTGTAGATGTAATTTGAAAGTACAATAAAAAATATTGCATTAATAAAAATACAGAAAAGAGAGACCATGACCAATGATATTAAATTAGTTGCTACAAAACAAACCCATCATGAATAAAAGCCATATCACTTACTTCATAAAAACTATTATTCTGCGGCATGAATACTTTCTGTGCAATGTGTCTGCCTAATATGATACTGTACAACTTGTCCTAATTTGTCGTATGAACAGCAATGCACTCATCTTATTTTTTTTTTTTAAATCTTCAAGAAGTAGTTGTGCTGGTCTTTATAGGTCTATTTCATTCTGAGCGTAAATATTCGAGGCAAACTGTCCCTGCCCACCCAGTCCTTGTACATCTGATACATGTAGCAAGTAAATGGTTAGAACAGTGTTTACGTTACATACAGGAGTGTCACTGGTTTGTAGGATGGCTATTGATGGAAGTCAAGAATATCAGATATTCCCATGCCAAACTCCATGTACACTCACAAAAATAATCACATCAAGGTGGAATTTAGATCCCTTAGTGAGCGACATCATCCAACAATAAAAAATATGTTATCAGTATTTTATAATTTTTGTTGTTTAAATGCATATTGCTGACAAAGTATCATTGAATGATAACATGCACAAAATAATTAATCCACTATCTGTTGCTTTTTGTAAAATCTAGAATCTTTATTTTTTTAAAAACAAAACAAGATATATCTGAAACATCACTTCCTCAATTTGTTTTATTGTCTTTCTAAATTCTAGTTGTTTGATTGTAATTTGAACAGAAAATATCATTGTAAACATTCACTGTGAAATTATAAATATTATCACAATGTTACTCTCAACAAAGGCCCTGCTCACAAAAATTTGCCCTTATGGTAAGAAGTGCCCATAGCCTTCCTAAGAACACTGCATTTATCCCTATCATAATTTATTTTAAAAGAGTTCTTTGTTTTACAAAAGTCCAAATAATTATCATATAATTCTATTAGTGGGTTAAACAATTGGTCCTAAATTTTAGGCAAAATAAAAATGAATCAATTATTTCTCTGTCCATACAATATGTGATTATTCTGACCTTGAGTACAGTTTCAGGTCCATACAAGTCCCAGATTTTACGTCTCCTGATGTCTACACCATATCCTGGATGCTGGAAATAGCAAGTTTATTAAACATAATTTTTCATTAATAGCAAATGTGTGGACTATATGATTAATACTTACAGGATGTGTGTAGCAATAAAAAGGAAATGTATGCCATGATGTATTAAGATCATACAATTATGGAAGATCCTTCCCCGTCAACTTGATGAGGATCATAGCACTAAAGCCACCCAGGCCTGTCTCATTCAGTCCTTTTGAAAAAATAAATTTGTACCTAATTTATTTACTATCCTCATTTAGAAAAAAATAATGCTTTCAAACCAATTTATAATTCCATCGTTAATCAACTGGATATCAAGATGTAAAATTCCTAATCATTTGTTGTACTATGCATTCCAAGACATCACCCAGTTATATATACATTGTAGCTTATGAATTACCCTTTGTGTGCCAAATCTTAATCACAAATGTGTCAACAGTTTTAGTGTGGTGGGCTGATTAGTATAGGCACTCAAAGGTCCTGGTCCAGCTGAATTTTAGAATGTAAATATTTGGGGTAATCTTGAGAAGTGTACATTGTTAATTAAAGTAATACTACACAGCTGAACATTTTATATAAGGGTTCTACATATTTGAAGAAAGCAAAAATATAGAGATATTAATGTATGAATAACTGACATAATAATGTGTAACATGTATATTCCATGTAACATTCAGCACGCTGAAGCATCGTAAATATGTTAAACACATCATCAGAATTAATCAGATATGGAATATTTGTGTATCTCAGTACACATTTAATATGAAGTGTATGGAAAAGCACAGCAGACATTACTCATCCCAATTAAAGGTTCATTAATATTTTTAATGCTTTACATAGCATCAGATGGTCCTGTTCTAGTTCATCAACTAAACGTGGCAAAGTGATCGTCATATTGAACATCTACGAACATGTGGTCGTTTTCATTATGCCATATAAAAACATCCCTTGCCTTCTTTAACTTTTAATACATTTCCATTTTCACTCTTTACAAAGTTTACTTCATATTTGCCACTAACAAAGAGTTACTCTAACACTGTCCATTTAGAATTAGGAAATTGCCTTTTAATTTCTAGCAAAGTATCTCCATTTAAAATCCCATCAGGACTTGCACTTAACCATTTCTCCTCATCTGACACATACAATCCACAGTCGCTTACAGTATATCCATTTAAATTTAAAAATTGTTTTGCTTTAACCTCTTTGTCCTGTCCATGTTTGTAAATTTGTTACCAATAAATTTTGAATATAAATGATCCTTATGAAATTGATGCAATCAGTTGTCTCTTTAATGGGTGCTTTGTGTAAACTACTAGCTGTAATTTTCAATTTTCAAGCGTCTCTCCACAAAGGACGTTTACACTGACAGTTTTGTTTTGCAGTTTATTCTGATCTAAATCCAGACGTACATACTTTTGAAAAAATTGTTAAACATTTCCCACAGGATAAGCTTTCATGACTGCTATGATAATGAAGTCACGTATCACATGTAAAGTTCGTAGGTTTACTTGTGAAACTTTTGGTCATTGTTGTTCTTTAATCTGAAATAAAGCTTTAAGTGGTGAATTGTCAACAGCAGTTTTAAACTCTGCCTTTGTCAAATAAAATGGCGTTTCAGGCAATGGGCACTACTTTTCTGTCATCTTTAATGGGGCTGTCACCAATTTTTTTTTTTTAAAGTTTTATATTTGCAAGGGGTTTCGGTTTAACATTTCTTTTCATACCTGTTCCACTTAGCTGTTTTATCCGTAAACTGACCCCAGTAAGATTATTTCTCACAGCTTGTTAAATTTTCCACAACAAAGCACTGACATGACTGCATGAATGTCATTTCCCTGCCATACATGTGCACCACCCATTCTCAACAACACTCTCCATGGTATAAACAAAGAAAGCTTAATTTACTTTATTTACTGACTGTGATGAGCATATTTCTCCTTTCATGATAATTGTATGCTCAAAGTTCAACGTATTGTGCAAAATTGTATCCATATTTCCACTCTGGAAGTAGATATAAACTTTGTAAGCTTTTAAAGTTCTTCATTTATTTTCCATCTACTACTTTCGATGAGATTCAATAGTTGTAAATGTCGATGTAAATCACATTTAGTGACTCTCATGTCATCAGTCCATTCATTTATATTGTAAAATACATCAGGCATTAAACAACTCACTTCAGACATTGCTCTTTTCAGCGCAAGTTCAGTTTGTTTACAGCATTTCGCAGTAATGTAATGGCAGACACAGCAGTGGTACTCCAAGCAGACTCAATCGATTCAAAGGGTAATAACTGAAAACAATCTGTCTATACTATGTCTATGGAACATAATCAGAGAATAAAATAAATATCAACACATAATCATTACCCTAACTCCCATTTGCATACATCTCCAAGCCCAAATGAACTTGTATCATCAGGCTTGTATTCCAATTTTCAGATTTGTCAGGTTCACTATTTTAAGTACCATATCTGACAGCCTATAAATTGATGTGGAGTAAAGTCAGATTTGCAAATGTTGTACATTTCCCATCCTTCACCTATATACAAGTTAATGCTGAGTATAAGATAAGGTCAGATTAATACCTCGACTTTGTTGTTTTCATTATAGTTCGTTCTACATAGAATTTTATCCTATTTGTAACTCAATAAATTTTCAGGTCAGCATCATTGAATGCATCTAAAAGGACCTAATTCGTTTCACATAAAATATTTAAAATGAATTAAGTACTTTTAACTGCATTTAATAAAGCTGACAAGAAAATTTATCGAGTTACAGATAAAATTTGCAATACTGTGTGGAACAACCTATATGCACTTCCGGTTTCATGAATATTAATGGTATCACTGTATGCTATTTCAGATTACCAGTAACAGGGAAATTGTATCTTTGATGCTAAAATGCTTTGTTTTGAATAGAGAGAAATGCAAGTATTCCATTGCATATTTCTTTTTGCAAGTCATGATCAAAATCAAATATCCCCACATATGGAAGAGAGAGATTTTATCCCTTCTTCATGCTATTATGTATGTTACCCCCACTGTTTAGAAGAAGTATTTGTCAAAGATAGAAAATAGTATCAAATCAAGTATGAAATGGAAACTATTTAGTACATAACATACTCCTTCAGTTTCAAAGTTTAAATATTTACAATATTTATATCCATATAGTCTCCATTTAGGTTAAAATCCATATGGATCCCATCTAGGTTAAATCCCAATTATGACCATTTTCAACAATACAAGTTCTTTATGATTAAATCAACACATCATACAATACTAATGTCTGAAAAAAAACTTCTGCCACAATTGATATGTTATCAGAATATAATAAAAAAAGGAAAAGAAGCATCCTCTTTTTTGAACTAATACTTCAAATTGAATGTGTTCATTTAGTACATTTTCTTCAAGTTGTAATTGCTTATTTGTAGGTTTTTGGAATATACATTATGTGTTAAGCTCCAGTTCATGTAACTATTGGTTACTGGAGCACTCAGGTAAGACCCTGTACCCTTTGGCTTCAGACCCAGCTTAATCTCTTTTCTACTGCTATATAAAACACCTGCACACAGCAAACACTGAGTGACCCCAACATTCAAGAACATAACAATACAAAGATTGTAAAGGACAATAAAATTTAGTTAGCTGTTACTTTTAATAAATGAAATAGTGGCAAAATATAGAAGAGAAATGAATGGAGAAGGAAAAAGTTGTCCTTTGCTGTGGAAAAGGAAAAAGGTGTGCCTTGACAAGTTCACAAGTTTTAATAACAATTGAAGTACATCAACAATCTACAAAACTTTTTTAAAATATTAAATATTTTGTGAAAGGATTAAGAATCATATAGATTATCTAAAAAATTCAACTTTCCACTGCCATTTTGTCAATATAAAATGAAATATTCTTTTCAACTTCCTGTCTTAATTTAATAAACATTTAAACGTAATTAATAAACATTCTTGACAAATTTTTCCAGCATCTACATAATTGTATATAATATTTTTAAACATATCAGTATAAAGTTTACAATACTTGTTTTTAGGTCTTTGAAGCCTGAAATAAATATTAAAATAATTTAATTCAAACAGTAGAGTTTTCCTTTCTAAAGTCTCAAATTTGTCCCAGAAGTCATGTACAAATTAATTAAGAGTTTAAAAGCAAATGGTTATTTGTTTCTTCTTGTATAGTGAAAAAAGACTCAAAGGAATGGCACAACTATTTTGCATTCAAATAAAACTTTCTCACTACTGTGTTATTTACTTTCATAGACCTATAACACAATTTCTAATAATGTAACACACGTAACACCTCCTGACTAGGGATGAAATGATACACCTGTACCATGTATCCATTCACAATACACAGCCTATGCTACTATACAGTATTGATAAACACATCAACTTGATGGTCTTTTCATCTTTTGAATGTCTATTAGTGGCAGGGCGGTGCCGTTTTGTGTGTTGGCATCATGGTTGTATTTCCAGTACGAAGTTTACAGACAGCCGTAGACTTATCATTTGTTTATATGACATACTGAAGTGTAGCCTTCAAGTTGAACCTAAGGAGACCAAATATGAAGCAACAGAAAAGCTTCATACAAAAGTGAGCATTAAATGGTCAGTAAAGTATTTAAATCATACAAGAAGAACAAGTCTGGAATGCATCTTTACATTGCTATGTTATCAGTGGCTGAACTTGCTGATGGGATGAAATAATTAGCATGGAATTGGGGGAAGGCAGATTTCAAACTATGAGTTAGTCATTTTGTGTTGTCATATTTTAATAGAACATACATATCTGCATATGAGGGTGATCATAGCTGTCTCAAATGAATTCTCAATTTAAAGAATAAAAAGGCAAACAACTAATAGTTATTCATGACTGCTGAAGACTAAAGTAATTTATTTAAGGTAAACATCATTTTTGTATTGATTCTTCACCTCTTGTATCAGTATGGTTATTGGTATAGAAAAAGTATCAATGCATCAATATATCAATTGATCATTTCAACCCCACTCATAACATCATAACTGACATAGCTGCAAACTGCCCAGACTTGCAATTAGTGAAAATAGGGATAGAAACTAGTGAATTTTGACATGAATTCATGAAGTGACCTTCGAGTCCGGGAATATTTGTCAGAACAAATGTTTAGCATGGTCTCCAGCTGATAAAGGTAGATTGTGTTCAACAAGAAAACTCACAAACAATGCTTCAGCATTGGTAGCTTGCAGGTCTTCCATTGGGAGTTGAAATCTGCTGCGAGTTCTTAATTATCCCAACCTCTATGTGCTTTTTGCTACTAATGTGCCTGATGTATATCGGTGTTTGATGGCTGAATGCACGGCCAATTTTTAGTACATTCCAAACTAAACTTCACTTTTTGTGCAATACATTTCTTTTTCCTTGCTGATGAAGACATTTTCATTATGCGATGTTGAATGGTAATTCAAATCCGTGTTTGTGGCGCATGCGCAGACCAAAATTCTGGTTAGGCCCCAGTTTCTCTCAAAAGCATTTGTAAAACTACTCTTATACATATAGATTAAAACACGCTAAAATGCTTGCTACTGGGCCAACTGTATTAATCAGCTATAGCTGCACTAATATCGTGACCAGCAGTACCGGACTGTTTTGGCAACTGCCAATATCACGACTTGCACTTAACAGGAAATCAGTTATTTTATTAAAGATTTAAAATAATTGAGAACTGGGGAATTCGTGATTTTTTCTGCATGCGGTGTGAATTTGTAAATCGATGAAAAAGTCACAAAATTCACACCAAAATCGTGAGGACTGGCAGCTATGCTGACATCATAACATCATGTAAAGGAAAGGCGTTGTTGTTGTTGTTGGGTTTAACACCATTTTTCAGCACACAATAGGCTATAAATGGCGGCCAGTATTAATGGTGGAGGAAGAACCCGGAAAATCCTCGGAAAGAACCAATGACCCTTGAGAAGCTACCTGCAAGCTTTCTCACATACCCATATTGGCCGAATCCGAGACTCGAACCCATGCAGACAGAGGTGAGATGGCAGTGATCCGTAACGGAGAGCACTTTAGACTGCTCGGGGTCCCAAAGGAAAGGCGTAATGACCCAGGCATCCAAATGTATTTCAAAGTCATTTCACTAAGCTATTCTACAGCTTAATAAAATAAAAAAAACCAGAATTTTTCATCATGTGAAAAAACGAATCTATCATCTGTGCTCCTTTCAAATTAAAGTTATGAAACCCATTGAATAATACTAAATACTTAATATCATTTGCTTGCCAAGTTATCTGACTTGTTTCTTAAATTTCATTTGCGATGACTCCTCATTACTGGAAGTTTTTACACTTAATGTCAAAGGCACAATAAATGGATATAATATGTGCAAGTTTCTGTTCCACTGTTTCGTCTGGAAAAAACCCAACCATTTTGTCATTTCACAAGCCTTAATTTAATCTTCAATTGCTCTTATTTCCTTCTGATATAAATATTGTCCTTGTCTATCCTTCTTTGTGTTAATATGTAATAAACAATCTTTACTATTTTCCTTATCTTTCAATTTTTGAATACATTGATTAGGTAAAGATGCTCTAAATATACGACACTTCATGAAATCACTGTAGTATTCTATATTTTTATTTATTTCATCTGATGCCATATACATTTTTTCTGTTTTGACCATATATATCTTTAACTGTAATTTTCTTTCTGTTCCATCAAAAAAAGTTCCTATATAGGAATATAACTGAAAGAATAACTGATTTCTACATGACTAAATTTTCCTCTAAAATGATAAATTCTATTCCTTCTACTATTTCTAAATATGGTTTTCATGATATTGCATTTACAGAGGGTCATAAAATACGAAAAATAGTTTTCCATTTGTCAAGGATGCCTCTACCATTATTCTTTTTACTCAACTAGCTTAAATAGCAACTATACGGTTCCCTATATACAGCATTTTCAACCCACCATTAATGCAGTCTTGGGCAATAATATTCGGACTTATTCAATCACAGATAAGGAAGAATTCTTAGAACATAGGATTTATAGTTGTTCACTCAAATATTTTAATTTTCTGTAGGAAGACAATAAATACAATTCTGAAGTGTCTTTGGAACTTACTCCTTCAGATGAGAGGATATGAACCAACAGGCCATTTCCACATCCAAGGTCAACAAATGACTGCTTTTCTGTCAGATTCTTTACAGTTCTCTCCTGTTTCCACAGCAACTAGAAAATCAATTTTAAAATTATTTTTATATCCAAGTACATAATCTAATTAAAAGTTTATATTCATTAAAATAAAGCATATAAGTGTACTTTCATGATAAAGCTATAGGAAAAGATAATAAATGAAACATACAGTTCTCTGTGCACACAATTCAAGTCCCTGAATCTGATATATAAATTATCAAAACTCTCTCCAACACATTTCTGAACATGCTCGTTTCATGTTTGTAATCCTACAGAATAATGCCACAGACAAAATTTGTTCATGTCGTCTACAACTAACTCTCAAAATGACCCCATTTTAAACGAATGTAAAGTTATGTAAACTGGAAGAACTTTCAAAATACTTACTCCGTGGGTCATCCATTTCTCGCTAAATGATTACGTTAAGGTTACAAAGGCAAGCATATTATAGCATTTGTGTATTGCACATGTTACATGTAATCAGACACGTACATTCATGTTTTAGTCATATTTCTTGTAATAAGTATTTTATCACAATTTCATAGTAAAAATAAAAAGGTCCTGACTTTGAGCATTCTTGCAATTTATTATTACATTTACACAAGTTAGCTCAACCCCCCCCCAATCTGTTACAGTATGAAAAAGAAATTTATGATATAATGAATGTATAACCATTTGATTTGTGTTGTTGTTGTTCTAGGGTTTAACGCCATTATTCAGCACACGATAGGCTATACATGGCGGCCAGTATTAATGGTGGAGGAAGAACCTGGGAAAACCCCAGAAAGAACCACCGACCCACAAGAAGCTACTGGCGAGCTTTCTCACATACCCACATTAGCCGAATCCTCAATTCAAACCCACACAGACAGAGGTGAGATGGCAGTGATCCACAACAGATAGCGCTTTAGACCACTCAGCCACTCAGGGCCCCTGATCTGTGTGTAGATGGATACTTTAACCCAACAGTCATGAAATTCTATTTCAACATGGGGCAGAATGTCCACTTTTATCAAATTTCGTCCTTTGGGATGAAATGATTGGAGATAGTCTACTGAACCATAATAAAGTCTTACATTTGAATCCATTACAAAGTCAGAGTGGTGGTATATGGAATTAATGGGGAACATGATATGGGATCAATAACCATGACAAGAAAGTCCATTTCTGTTGAGCTTGCCTTTTGTTTAGCTATAAATAGTAATCTCAAACATTGTGCTTAAGTTTTACAAGTAACCTGTAAAACTGATCCTATTCAAGGGTGTGGACAGAAATGCATATAGATGAACATATGGACAGATGTATTGACATGCACACAGATGCCAAAGTGATCACCATCCCAAGCTTCTGCCAAGGTGGGCTCAACAAAAGGCAACTAATAATCCTCCATGGCCTTGAACTTCTTTATACTGTAAAGTCGACAAATTCTTCACAGCCTGAGCAATGCCTGATTAAACAAATACACCATAAAAAATTTGCTTTAATTTTAATACACAGTGCATATTCAATACATACCAGGAGATAGGTTGCAATAGCTACATCTTCATACACATACTTTTGAGGATCTGTCTTCTCTGGCCAAATCTGTGGAAAAAAAAGACATTGTGAAAGAAAATGTACCCAGGCAAGATTTTTTAGGACCAAGGATAATATTCTTACAATCAAGTTTGTTTGAACTTGTCTTCAAACGCCTGTAAATTCACAAACATGGCAGCAAATCTCTTCTAAAATTTCTAAAAGGTAGTTATAAAAAAAGGAGATATACCCTATACCAGGCGTCAACAACCTATTTTACATAATGTGCCACTTTTTTCTGGATTAATTACAAAACAAATTAGTGCGTGCCACCAGTGAGAGAGTAACACTGTTAAAATTGATATTTTTGGCTGCCTTTTGCATGCCACACAAAACCTCTTGACGTGCCACCTCATGGTATGCGTGCCGACCCCTGCCCTATACCAAACAGTTGTGATACAGCCTGTTTCATGAAATAATATAAAGCAATGTTTACTAGATTAAAAATCGCATGAGACACACATGGTTTAAAAAAAAATACTAATGCAGATTGGCAAAATGTTATGGTCTTCAGTAACTTCAGTTCTTTCAAACAAATTTTTTTTCAAAAATATCTTGTAAAATTCTACATCAATCTTTTCTTTAATGATTTCCAGTTACCTAAAAAAAAATCAATGACAGACTGCAATGTACAAATTTATTTCATCTCAGCTTAAGCCACTCGTCTAGATATCTCTATATGACTTGGGAAAGGCACTTATCTTCCATTATCTAAGAATGATATAGCATAAAGTTCAAAGTGCTGTTAAATAACTAAGTCATGTGAGAAGACCTTTCTCTTCCACAAATGTAATGAACAATATATGTATCTTGAAAATTAGGCTACCTATGGTTACAAACTATGCTTTAATCGTCACAAATTTTTTAAAAAAAGATCTGTGATTCTGAACATTGATTGCAGTTTGAATAGGAACTATGTATCAAAAGGGTCAGAGTATGAATGACAATGTGCAAGTCCAAAACCTTCCTAAATCTAACTATCTGCTTGATTGCCTAAGCCATCCAAACTGATGCAGGGTCTATTCTAGGATGAGTGATTATGTGATTGCTGCTAATTTCTCAAACACTATATAAAAAAATCAACACGTTTGAAAATGACAAGTCAACTTATCAAGCCCAACCTTTATAACTTCTTTAAATCTCTCAAAACCTCAGAGAAGTCTCCCCTTTCATTCAAATCGAGGGAAGATGCCCCCAACTGAATTTTCAGTTCCAGCGAAGACCATGTTCATATCCCTGTAAAGTTCCCGAAACATTTCCTGTTCCATAGCAAAAGCCATTTTGGTTTGAGCAATAATGCCTGATGCAATTATTAAATTATGATACCGATAGACAGCTGACCTACTTTCACCAAAGTGCAAATGCTGGAGGTTGTGACTATAAATCTAACTTACTTCCAATACTAAACCCTCAGAAACTACCTGTACTTTGCAACTGATACAGGACAGTAAAAACCTGAGAGTAATAAAAACAGGAGTACCACAAACAGCTCATGATACTCATATCTTGTGACCTTCTTCCTATTCATGCTCAATACCTTTGACTTAATTAAAATTATATTGCAGAAAGCTATACAGCACAGAATTACATGTTCCCATGCATGGTACATGAAACAGCATTCATCATCATATATACTTGGGCAAAGTTTCATTAAAATATCCATTTTAGTTGGCCATGACCTTGATCTTGGGGCCAGGGGAACGGCTACTGTATATGACACGCTAACTAGTAATGATAAAGACTTCAGCAAAGTTCCATGAAAATGTATCAAACCATTACAAAGTTACGGCCCATACAAATGTGGATGGACGAACAATGCTATAAGATAATGATCCATTTAAATACAGATGTACAATTAAATTTTAACCTATTTAAATTAATTCAATCAAATTAAAAGGAGTCAGCATTTGTCTTTTCATAAATGGTGATTTGTTTCAGTTATAATTCATAAAATAACCATAAGACATGTATCTGAACATTAATTTCAATGCGCTCCTTGAAAATGATCCATTTAAAGACAGTGTGTGCGTCTTTTTGGATTTTTACTGTAGCTTTAAAAAAAAATCAGACATATCGCTACAATGTGGAAGTTTATAGTGATATCTAGCACTGGGGCACCATGGCATCATGCTGCAGACATGTAGCATCATGTCCCACCCGAAAACATTATCCTGACACCAGGTTGACCAATCCTAACACTAACCTCTTAATGCTGAGCATGAAGCAAGACAGCTGCTAGTACTACTTTTGTAAGTTTTTTTATATGACTTGGCTGTGGTTTGAACCCATAACCTCCCACATCCGAGATGAAGACTAACCACTTAGGTCACTGGTGTGGTTATATAGTACATGCATAATTATAGATAAATTAGGCAACAATATGAGCCCCTGTGGATAGAGTTGTCCTGCACTAAGTCATGACTTGGCTAGGATTCAAACCCACAACCTCCTACATCTAACCACTGGGCCACTGGACTGGTCCTGTTAAAAGTCAGATGCATGATTAAATTTTAATCAATAAATGAATTCAATCAAATTAAAAGAAGTTAGCATGTGTCTTTTCATAAATGGTGATGTGTTTCAGTTGTACATGTAATTCAGAAACAGCCATAAGATATGTATCTGAACATCAACATCTGCATGCTCTTTGATACAGTTATCCCACCTCATGAAGCTCCTTGCAAGCGGAACCACCCCTTGATTTGATTTCACCTCGATCAACACCAAAAAAGAATACTATTTAACCCACCTTCAACAGAGGTCACCCCTTTTCCATTGCAAGATTTTCAGTGAAGAAAGGATGGCCTTGTTGTTGTTGGGGGATCACGGTTTTATGGTTAGTTGTAGTATTGTGGCTTTTGCTTTGTGACACATAAACATATCTTCACCCAGAATGAAAATGCAGAAATTAATTTTTGATGAGTAGAATATGACTTACCTAACACTATAATTTTCTCTGCAGCTTTCCACAATATTGCTAAATTTGCATGAAACTGATTCATGTCTTTCCAATACTTTTAAACCAATCTTCTGAAGATCCATGCAACAGTACTGCAGTCATTTCTATTCAAAGTGAAGAGCATGGCTAATGATAAACCAATCCTTGAATCTGAAACCCAAAATTAATTTTGGTAGTCTTGACTAGCTTCATCCAAATGCAGGTGATACAAGATGACTCTAATATTTTTAGATGGGGTGAATACTAGAGAAATAACCTACCATATTTACCATATATATTGGCACGTGATAAAATAATTATCTTTTCTGTACCAGAACTTATGGTTAAACTTTTTTTTTAACCTAGGTGATATGTACAAAGACTTAACATTAACCCCTGGAGGTTTCTGTCATTTTCGCCTGAAATTTGAGTAGGAAACACATTTTGAAAGCTGTTTCTGAATACATCCTAATACATCAACTTCCAGGTGATTTTCAAATAACCTAATGCCTAGTTGTGTTAGAAACATCATTTTTTGTTGGTTATTTGGCTCGTGTATGAGCAGAAGGGAAAAAGTTGGGGTTCTTTTTTTTTTGTTGCTTAATGGACCCATTATTTTCGTATCAAGACCACTCTTTATTCCAAATGCCCATCTTATCCTACTTTTGGCAAAGGTTCATCTGTCTGTTTGCAGATTATACCAATCTGCCTCAGATCTGAGTCCAAAAAGTCTAAAATCCGGACACAAAATCGGATTCCGACCATGGGCGAATTTTGGGTGAAAAAAAAAAATCAAGTCCAAAAATGAGGGTTTTCCCTCTGTACTTTTTAGTACAACTAGAACTTCCAAATTATTTGGTATCATTGATGATTGTAGAGCTACATCTGTCTACCTTTCTATAATACCACCCACTTCAGTGCATCATGCATGACCGTGATGCTACAGAGCTTGGCAGATGTCTACTACCTCCTGCCACGTAAATTCGTTGGCAGGGGTTAATGTGCTAAGATTGTATTAATTATGACTATAGATACCAAGTAAATAAAAGCCAAGGTAGTGAAAAAACACAACTGGCAGCGACCAGGAAACTCATTGTTTGATCTTACCAAGAAGATGTCAAAGGTTATTTTTATTACAAAGCAAGCCAACCTATTAAGCCGACTTGAATACTTTTAAGCCAATTCTTTTTTAAAGGATATCAATAGAAAGGTTATTTTATTACAAAGAAAGCCGACCTCAGAAGCTGATTTAGGATTCTTTTAAGTGTGCCAATTTTTTTAAATTTTACATACTTTTTTTTTAAATAAACAAAGTTGGCAGAGATATGGAAGCTAACTTTGGTTCCTTTTCACCAGTATGCACAGGAATTTTGAAAATAAATTGAAACAATGGAACAATTTTTAAAGTGACAATATAGTGCTTCATGCATAGACATCAATGACCCAGCATCGCCCAGAAAATGTGGAGAAAATAAAATCATTTGATGAATTTGTGAAGGCCAGAAGACATGATGATTTCACAGACAATATGATCATTAACATGGATGAAATTTGAGTGCACTTTGATCTCATTCCTGGATGGACTGACAAAATAAGATAGGGGTTAAAAGTGAGAATAAGCATGGTTGGTGCAGATTTTTAAAAATTCTGACTTTAGTCCTTGCAGTTTCTGTTTCAGGAGATGTCTTGCCCCAATGATAATTTTTCATGGCATGAGATAGCTAAAACATATTCATGCACTGAAAGAATTGATTGTACGTGTGCAAGAGAAGGGCTGTATTGACAATATGATGGTACAGTGGATTAAAGAGTTTTATCTCAGGTACACAGTTTTTAAATATTTTAGAATAAAATTTTAGTTCGAGTGCATTTTCCGACATGTAATTTTCGAATGATTTTAAAAGTGTCCCACAACTTATGATTTGAGCAAAATTATGTGCTCCAGAACATACAGCTCATAAAAAAAGTTACTTTAAAAAATAATTTATGGTATCCTAACAAATACAGTGTCCCAACATATACAGTAAACACAGTACATTGATTAAAAGTAACTTAAGAGAAGTGTGCAAAACCAACAGAATAAGGTTAAACAGCTCATTTATAAATGCAGCAACTGATTCATACATCTTAAAAATAAAACAAGTGTGACCTAGAAAAAATGCTGCAGGATTAACATTAGTCATGCCATTCATTTGGAGTGGAAATGAATAAAAATTACTGCTGATATGGCACTGAAAAAGGATCGTTTTAAAAGTTAAAATATTTTAAAGAAAATAAAATAATATTAGCAATGATTTGTCTTTTATTCATCTTATGTAGAAGAAGTACAAGCCACACAAGAACCCAGAGAAAACTATAGTAGGGTCCTATAACACGTAATTAATTTTGCAAACTTTTTATAACACCACATGGTGTCTCACCTTTACAAAATGCATTCCATATTTCTGCTTCAAGTCATTGTACTGTATATTGTATTCTTCAATGTTCAAAAGGCGAAGTGATGAAAGAGTAGTTTTAAGATTTTCCTCTTCACTCCAGCGGCACAGCTTTGTCAAAAGCTTGTCCTTCAGCCAAGTGATTGATAGACTTCTCTTGGAGTCTTCACTGAAGTCTGTACTGCTCACCCTTAGGTCAATTCTGAAATGCAATAAATATTATACGTCTGGGATATTTTAATCAATCCAAATTTTGCAATCTTCTCAAAAGACAGTTTTTTATATATAATTTGGACCGTTATATTTTCACTTTATCTTTCAGTAGTAACAAGCAGCAAATGATCTCTTGAGAAAGTGATTAGCTGTTAGCTCAGACTGGAAACAAAAATACTTCCAGCCTTTTCCACTATATGTCTGTGCACAATTGCCAGACAAGGTGCAATGCACAGACTGTTCTTAATACTGTCCATAATTATAGAAAAGCTTCAGTTTGTTGAATTCTTTACTTACAGTATCACTGAAAGTGATTCCACTAATGATTACAAAGAAACTATTAATTATTAAATTATGAAAGATTTGTTGCCGTTGTGAATTAGCATGCATTTAGTACAGATATTCTTGTATTTGGGAATGATGAGATTGGAGAGTAATGGTGGACTGTTTTGTGTTTTATTTAAAATCTTCATGAGAAAGTAGAAAAATTTAAATTTAACAGAAAAGTCTGATCAGATTTAATTCAAAATGTCAATCCAAAACAGCTGCTTTCACTCAAATATATCCACAAATAAAATAACAAAAGAAGCAGCTCCCCCCCCTCAATCCTCCATTGGGACTGGTATTCCATTGGAGAAAAAGAATTTCAATGAATTTAAGGTAAGATCATTTCTTCTTTTTAAATGCTTAGTCCTGAAACAATCTATGATGTAAAATTGGCACCATTTTTATTTAGGACCAACTATACATGACAAGATGTCTTCTGGTGAAAACTGCATGACCAACTATCTGGGAAAGTAGCCTTAACAAGATTGTAAAGATGACTGCTACAGTGGTCATACTGGATGTCAAATCATCACCATTTTCAACTAGGACCAAGTAGTTATCATAAGATGGCTTCTACTGAAAACCCATATCAATATGACTTTCCATTAGATGAAGCAGCCATAACAAGATATTCAAGATGGCCATCCTAGTGGCCATACTGGATTAATATCAGCACTATCAATAAACGATTGCCACAGTGGCCATACTTGATGTCAGATAGGCACAGTTTTCATTAAGGATCAGGTAGGAAGTCTTCCAGTAAAAATATGTCAACTTCCATTTAGGAAGAGAACAGATAACAAGATTTTCAAGATGGGCTGCCATCATAATAAATGTCTGATTGCCAATATTTATATTTACAGCCAAATTTTTCAAGAATACTCACCTTATAATAATACCTTAGGAGAACTACTACTAGGTCACAAATCCAGCCCTTGCAGATTAAAACGATTTAGCTAAAAAGAAAAAAGGTATCTGCCCACCAATGTGGCAGAGTGATCTCCCCTTCATACCAGGATTGGCACCAAATAATGTGAAATTGTCAGTTACTACAGTTATGTGTTTAATTAGTATTGTTTGTTAGTTTATTTCTCCATGATAATGTGTAATACATAATGTATTTTGGACTTGAACATATCAAGTTCATTATGTACCTCACCAGTAACTTTTATATTCTAAATAAATAATAATTAGTTGTTTGTTTTGAACTTTAATGTAGCTTTGACAATTTCAATCATATTGCTACAATGTCTGCAGTGTGGCAGTTTATAGTGATGTCTAACACTGGGGCATCAGGCCGAAGACATGTAGCATGATGTCCCACCCAGTCACATTATCCTGACACCAGGCTGACCAGTCTTAACACTAACCTCTTAATGCTGAACGCCTAGCAAGGCCTTGTTTGTACCATGTTTATAAGTCTTTGGAATGACTGTGCCAGGGTTTAAATCCACAAGATTCTGCATCCAAGGCAGATGTTCTAACCACTTTGACCACCAGAGTGGCAATAACACATAGCTAACATTTCTTTATGAGTATGGATTAAATATTAAGATCATTATCAATGAAAGTAAATATATTTATTTGGGTCTGGGTCTAGGACATTGGTATTCCCCATGGATATACCTCTTGTACCTTATGTTTCCCATCTTCTTAATTATAATTTTATCAATAAACCTTGTCTTGTTGACACCTTAGAATGTTCTAGATTGGAAAATTCCATTAAGTGACATAGTATTTTCAGAAAATGTTAATTTTGACCAAGTTCAAGTAGAGGGGTTTTTAATCTTGTTTACCTGAGCAATTACTCATTCTTGGATGTAACATCTAAGGCAGAATCGGTCCTATTCAAATTATTATTCACTAGAAATACAACATGCTCTTCTATAATATTCTTGGACTGGAACATCAATTTGGAATTATAATGAATTTAGACAAGAACATTTTTGGATTATATTATTGCAATACAACAAAAGACTGTTAGCACACCATCACAATTCAGGCTAATGGCAGATCAGCACATTCAAAACTACTGGCACACCAACACATTCAATATCGGAAATTATCTGGTATACACTAGAACTCAGCTGAAACTTTATACAAATGGACTTGTGATAAATCTTTTATGATTATTTGGGATTTAATCCACATTTAAGTTAAGTTCTTTTTAAATTTTCACTTAGCATTCTACGGAAATAAATTTGTTGAATTTTACAAAACTTTTCATTGTGGCTCTTTTCTGTTACTTAATTTAAGAACACAAAGTCGTAATAATACCAGAGTGGAAAACATTAGTATTATCAAAGAAACAAATTTTACTACAAAATATTGGTTTCTTCTTCAAACAAGTTACCTGATCTTAATCCCCTTAACCTGGAGAGACCACACCCATTCATTTAAGGTGTGTGAAAGTTTCCGGTCAACCCGACTGGAAAATAGACTCAATATATTGGACAGAGACTTAGAAAGGGAAACATGTTCCTATGAATCCAAATCCACCAGAGGTCATGAATCCACATCCTAATGAAGCTGTTGAATGACCCGGGAAGGTAACTTGTTGCACCATCTCTTAGATAAAAACTGGATAAGTGTACTTGGATCTCCATCCCACAGCATGGATAATAACAGTTTGAGATCAGTTCTGCTCATGTGCAATGTTGTGGCAACTGTCCTAACTTAGTAAGCTAAGATGTCAAAGTAATTCATTGGTGTGGGGTTATTTCTGATATGCAGAACAAATAGTCCACATTATGCAAGATAAAAGTGTCTGTGTCGACACTTTACCTCCTTCCAGGTAAGAAGAGGTGTGATCTCCCTCCATACAATAATGGGCTTGGTCTTCCTTCAATACCATCTCAGAGCTCACACTGGGATTTGTGGATGACCTTGAGATTATGTGTCTTGAGTAGATAGGAACTATTACCAATTTAAGTAGTCTGTTCCTGACAATGAAAGCAGGGGCAATATGTGTGATCCTGACCCATCTTCTCAGAACTGCATGAAGACAGGTCCACCAACAGGATATGTATTCACTGATTCTATGTGCAGTTCATCAATGCTGTCAGGAGGCAGGACTTGTACAAGAGGTAAACCAATGAAGATCCTGAGAGCAGTTTCAATGCTTTTTTTCCAGCCCAGTTAGTACAACTGAAAAATTGTAAACAGGCAAGGATCCAATGTCACTGGACATGTGTAACCCAAATGAAAAGAATATCGGATAGGTCTTTGGTTTGTCTAATATCCTCTATTCCAGGGGTCGGCAACCTTTTGATAATAGTGTGCCAAAGTAGGATTTCTAATTCATTCAGCGTGCCAACAACCTATATTCCTATAAGTCTACCTGTTCTACCATATTTTTATATATTAAATAAGTACTCGTATATATGAAACTACTATTAAAACAAATAAATTTGATCTTGAATTTATTATATTAATGTTTAATTAAAGAAATTGAACATAAAAACTTCAATTGAATGTAATTAATCTGTATCTCAATTAATGTGAGCCTTGTCCTTGCATGCTCTTGGTTAATTGTTCAATATCAGGTACATATTTGGTAACTTTCAGCTTCACACAGGCTTCTGAGTGTTCAGGCGTTAGGCGACTTCTTTGTGGACTTAAAAACAGCTTTCATGTGAGAGAAAATCTGTTCACAAGTAAAAGTTGAACCAAAAGCTGAAAGTAGAGCAAATGCAACTTTCTTCAAACAGATGAATGCTTCAGGGAGGGATGTCCAGCAGTTGAGAATAGCAGCTGACTTTTCTAAGCAGTTTCCTTCCAGAGATTTCTGCAATTCGGCAAATTTTGATGTTCATAATTCTGATGTCTTAAATTCAACATGCTGCAAATCAAAATCGTCAATATCCATCCACCTAAAAAGATACACATCTAATTGGGTAGTAGTCAGATCAAGCAAGTCAGGCTTCAAAATATGGGTCCATGAATTTGAAAGTCTTGACTTCGTTTAGCAAACTCCACTTTGAGTGTTTCAATGTACTTCTGAAGCTCATCTATATTCACTGTAAATCGTTCTGAATGAGCCTTCACACCTGGGAAGTACTTGAATGTTTTGGCGTTGATATTACAGCAAAATATGTCCAGTTTCAATGCAAATCCTTTCCAGTAGCCAAAAAGTTCAAGTACTGTTTGACCCTGTCCTTGTAAATGCAAGTTCAACTCATTTAAATGTGTCGTTATGTCTGTCAGAAACATCAGCTTCAACAGCCAGTTCTCATCATTCCATTCCGGAAAATGTTGTTCTTTTTCATCAAGAAACACCTTAATTGCTTCCAGACAAGAAATGAATCTATGCAAGACTTTACCTCGACTAAGCCAGCGAACATTGCTGTACAATAGGAGATCTGCATATTCACTCTCAATTTCTTGTAGAAGAGACTTGAATTGCCTGTGAATCAATGAAGAGCGGGAAACTATAAAGTTGACTATCTTAACAACAGTTGCCATCACAGAGTCCAAGTCCAACAATGAGATCTTTGCACACAAACTCTCCTGGTATATAATGCAATGGAAGTTTAATAGTCGACATCCAACGTGATTCTCAAGAAGTGTGACAAATCCTTTCTTTTTGCCAACCATTGCAGCAGCACCATCAGTTGTTACACAGAATAATTTATTGAACTCGATGTTCTGATTTTTGAAATAGCTTACGAATGCAGTCAGAATGTCCTCTGCTTTGGTTGTACCATGAACAGCTAACAAGCAAGACAACTCTTCATAAATATGATTATTTTCACAATATCATGCGACTACAGCTAGGCGTGACAAGTCATTCAAGTCAACGATTTCATCAAGAGCAACACTAAATACAATAGCTTGATTTAATCCAGTCATTTGTTTAACTGTTAAATTTTCAGCCAAATCAGTTATGCGCCTCTCAATTGATCTTGCAGAAGCTGGTATTTCTTGAATCCGAGACAGTATAGTTTCTTTATTTGGTAAATCACTGAACACTAATATAGAATGCTGCTGGCCAGTGAAAGCGGACATGTGGCAACACCTAGCTAATGCAAGAAATATTAAGAAAATGATATGGCACAATCCAGTGCACACAGCAGCCATTATGCTGACGTACGTTGTTTTGACTTGCATTGAAAAAATATTTTTTTCCACTTATTACCTTTTTGGGGGGTCTGCCATGTGCCATTGAAAATCACTCTGCGTGCCAAGTCTGGCACGCATGCCGTAGCTTGCCGACCCCTGCTCTATTCCATGACAATGCAGTGTACTGTTGATCGTGGAATGGTAGGTTTAATATAATGACTGGTGCTAGTTGTTTCTTATCTGAGAGCCACAGGAAGTTAGCTACTGAGGTATGGATGCCTGTGGTGGTATAAAATGTTCTATTACGCACCAATCTGAAAATATATTCCACTGCCTTTATATACCTTTATGGTGGAGGGACCATCCCACTTGAGGGATCCTCCACCACCTGTTGTGAAAACTGTTGCAAAGGGCATATTAATAAGATCAAGATGTGCAGGTTCAGGAGCTCTGGTCTGGAATAAAACACTTGCCGTCATGGTTGCTTAAAGCAGATAAGGAAATGTCTCAATTCTTGGCAATTCTGTTGTACAATTGATGAGGCTGATGCAAGATTTCCCATTAGAGTGTAGTAATCAGGATGAGAATGAGGACACTGATTCCTTTGATTTCTTTATCACCTTTGGAGTGTTGGAGAAGTGTATACATTTCACTGTTTCAATCAATATAAAGAGCATTGATTATGTAGGCTTCGGATCCAGAACAGATGAGACAATAGTAAGGAGTTTGGCATTCCTCTATGTTGCAAATAGGTCCATCATAAGTCAATCCCATTGCTCACCTATTAAGTGAAAACTGAGGGATGGAGAGACCATTCCATTTATACATTAGCCAGCCTAGGATATGTTGAATTTTGACAGGGTGTTGTAGCAGATAACACCAGTTTAAAAAATCCCAACAAGAACAAAAAGGTCTGAGAAGTCTATCGATGTTTTATTTACTTTAATCGACAAATTCACTAGTTGATATTTTTCAGTGAGATATGTGATCTTTGAAATCTATATGAAAAGACATGTTTTAATTATGGCACATAAACAGCATATATTCAAATACCTGTAAGATTTTATAGGGCTCTCAACAGAAATTCAGGATGAGGAGTCATGGATTTCCAGAGTCCACAGTTGATATAGAAGTCCCTGGCATAAACTCGAGTCCTTCACATTCAAAATGATGGAATGGAAAGCAAATTTTAAAGTAAATAATCTTTCTCTAAAAATACTTACATTAGGAAGATTAGCCTCATACCTTGTAAATAAAGCCCCACTAAAAGACGAAAATTGTCTTTTCTCATCTATTTCAATCAACAAAGGGCAATAATTCTTGCCCATTACCTTCCCCTGGCACTGCCAGGTGTCCCAAGTTTTTAGTTGAGTGAGATACAAAAGAAGATGCTCACATGGTGTGGTGGCCGAGAGAGATTTTAAGTAATGTGATTGGATAAGTATTCTCAGAAACATAATTTACTTTAAAATTTGCGTTCTCCTTTGAATATGTTCCCCAATCTTATTATGTCAGGAGGAGATACTGAGCATCTGACCTATACCTGAAGTATTCTTTTACCGAAGAATTGCAGCATGATTTACCATCTGATTCATAACCTCTTCTCCTAATCACATAACAACAGAGCTAGGGTCACTGTGACATACCATTCTTATCTACAAAATTTAACCAGCAAATCCATTGAAGCTAACAGGCTGTGTTGATCTAGTTGATATGTTGACCGACTGTGCTGCTGCCATCAGACCAGCAAGATGTAAACTTTTCCTCTGTAATGCTAAATCTTGAGATAAAAACTTGAGAAGGTTGAGTGCATGCCAGCCAACCACTTCTATTATATCTCGGTGGCTCAAAGCTTCTGAGCTGTAATCTTCATGAGGTGACTATGATCTGGTGACACATCAGAGTACAACCCACTTCAGCCATGAAGCAAAGGCCTGACAGGTGATATTCTGTGTCTGTGCTCTCTCCGTCTGGAAGAGGTATTTGCTTGTGCCATGACTTGTCTCGAAGCATTTCAAGTAGTGCTTGACAGCATAAACAAAATCTTGCATGGCTGGTGTTCTTGACCTAACTATGGAAGAGAGTAAGTGAGTGATGACTCTATGGTGACCAACGGACGGTAAGCTATTTTGGCTACAAAGCCTGTTTGTGTCCAGAAAACCAGGAAATGTGTCTTGTATGATAGGAACTTTAATAAAGTGTGGGTTAGAGGTTCGACTTGAAACAATCTGAGCAAAGTTAAAACCCAAAATTGGTTCCATTTGTTAACAGAGTGAGGGATTGTGGTTGACTGAGACCAAATAAATGGGCTAAAAAGTCTGATAGCTCTTATGCCTAAAAACTGTAATGTGTCCAATATCATGAAGCGATAGCCTTTGGTAAAGATTCAGCTTAAGTATCACCTCAAAGAGTCAGTGAAAAAAAATTCAGCCAGTTATGGGATGGAGACACTCAGCAGGATGATGTTACTGGTACAGGATCAGTCCCTGAAAACATGCCACTTTCCCTCATAAGCTTTCTGAATGGAGGGCCTTCTTGCTCTCGAGGTTCTCAACACAATCGAAGATTTAAATTGTCTATCTCACAAGGCTGTTCTGATAAGAGCCAAACATGGAGAACAGGATGGTCTGGGCAGGAATGAAACACCTGTGACTGATTGCTTGAAAAGATCTGAGTTGGCTGGAATTTTCCTGGGCAGATCTGTGGCCCAGGACTTGCCCATCAGAAAGGGAGTTATCAGAATCAAATTGCAATTCTGACCCCATAAATTCTATATTATTTTTGGTATCAGGTCCATGTGAGGGCAGGCAAATGCCCACAACCTTCCTAAATAACTGACACTGCATCCACAGCTCAAGCTTCTGGGAGTCTGGGACAGGAGTACTGAATATGTACTACACTATAAAAAATATGAGTGCTTTACCTACATTACAGGTGAAAGCCTAAAATTATTCATACTTGTGTGTGTGTGTGTTTACCTACCTATCTGTGTGATACATAAACTGGTAAGCAATGTCAGAGTCCAGTCTATCTAATTCTTCATCAAAATGGTGATTTTGGCATACAAAGGTTTTTGGATAAAATGTTATAGTCTCCTCTGATCTCTCTGAAATCAAAGACAAAAAGGTAGTTAAGTTTTATAATCACAAAAAATGGTTGCAACCTGGCTGCCAGTATATTTTTTGGAAGAAGAACCTGAGAAGAATCACCAATGCAAGGAAAGCTACTAAGCTTTTCATACACCCATGCTGAACAAGCAAAGACTCCCAACTCATGCAGACAGATGTGAGATGTAAAGGCAAGCACCATAAACACTTGGCAAACCACTGTGGTAAAAGTATAACAAATACTGCATCAAAATACACTAAAGTACCTCAATAATTTATTTGTTTCATCTGTACAGTTAACATTATCTCAAAGTACATGACTGCAATTTGATCACTAACCATACTGAATGTGTAACAATGTACAGCAATCCAAACTAAAAGAAACTATGGTGGATAAAAAAAATAAAAATACTTTTATATAGATACCAGTATTATTTACAGTAAATTATTCTATCAGCAAGACACCTTTCCAACTGATATCATATTTAAAAGAATTACTGCTTCTCGTGATCGGGGCTAGCTAGCTGGATTCAAATCTGGCTTTCATTACCGACCTCATTCTCAGGAGTCATTCTACCAGGTGAAGCAGGAAACTAAGTTGCAAAACAATGTAAACTTCATCTTCTTCTATTATGAAAGTGAAAACGACTTTGTCCTGTGATTTTTTAGACTTAAACTGAGTGAGAGTTGCTTAATGCTTTGGAAATGCTCCTTTTACCCAGCCAAGTAACTCAGTATAGTATGCACCTGGTGCAGGTATTGATGCTGACATAGTAAACTTTTACTCATTCACAGGGATGTGTTTTAATAGCTGACTGAAAATAAACACTACCCCACACGAAGTTAACATTTATCATCAATGTCAATGGATAATAAAGACAGAAGATATCACTGAGTCTATGCAGAACCTCTTCATTAGACTGTGTTTGTAATTCACTGGACACATAAATTAAGTGAAATAAATATTTCATATAAGCAAAGTCTAGTTATTATGTGATTGAAGATTAAGTTTAAAAATAGAATTTTCCAGATCAGAAACCTATGGGACAAAGCAATATTGTGGAATTTGAAAAACACTGTTATGTCAAAGTTGTTTTTTGTTTTTTCACATCAATAATTTTTATGAAAATATCAAAAAAGCTTAGCACATAATATCTAAAAAATGCTTAAACTTATTATGAATAAGTAGGCAATGATTAAAAGCAAAATATGCAATCCTATCTATGAATTATTGTACCAAACCTAGAAAGTATGAGTGGTTATATTAAGAAAATCCCTGTTTCTAAAAAGAGATGCACCAAGATGGCAATCTTGGCACCATGTTTGTTCTTTGTTGTATGCAGATGTGATAGGGTTTGCTTCATATTAGTTTAGAAACACCTGAATGCCATTTTCAAATGAAGTTTCACAAACTAAATAACATAAAAATTAAATCTTTTTTAAGTAGCAGATCATATCATCTTAATATCCAAGTACAACTAGCTGAATTGAATACTGCCCTATCACTGGTTGACCAAACAATATATAATGCACCTACAAATAACGTAATTTCTAGTTCACCAATAAGTTTGCTGTACTTGCATATTAAGTAGGTGTGATGACAACCATGTCAACTGGTAACGTGGAAAAATGGTATGGCATTCCTTATTGTTGTGCTAATAAGTCTAAGTCTGTGTAGGCATAAAACTCAAATGCTTGAGCTAAACATTGGCACTTAATTTATTACAGTACGAGAAATTTAACTTGAAATATCAGCACTGACTCTTAAAGTGATCGTGCAAGAAGGGGGTAAGTGTGTGTGTGCGATTTGGATTTTTAACGCAGCTTTAACAATCTGGCAAGTGTGGCAGTTTGTAGTGATGTCTAGCACTGGGGAATCAAGCCACAGACATGTAGCATCATGTCCCACCCAGTCACATTATTCTGACACCAGGCTGACCAGTCTTAACACTAACCTCTTAATGCCGAGTAATTAGCAAGGCAGCTGTTATACCATTTTTTAAAGTCTTTGGTATGACTCAGCAGAGGTTCAAACCTACAACATCCCGTATTTGAGGCAGATGCTCTAACCACTAGGCCACTGAAGCAGTAGAGCAAGAAGGGAGAGAAGTGTCTTCCTTGTAGCATTATATAGTAAATACGTGTGTGTGTGTGTGTGTAATTTGGATTTTTAATGTAGCTTTAACAATTTTTCCATCATATCGCTATGATGTCTGCAGTGTGGCAGTTTATAGTGATGTCTAGCACTAGGGCATCATGCTGCAGAAATGTAGCATAATGTCTCACCCAGTCACATTATCCTGACACAAGGCCGACCAATCCTATCACTAACCTCTTAATGCTGAGCACCAAGCAAGGCAGCTGCTAGTACCATTTCTGTACGTTTCTTATATAACTCGGCCAGGGTCTGAACCCATGAGCTTCCACATCCTAAGGAGGATGCCTTAACCACTTAGGACACTGGAGCAGCTATATAGTATGTGCATAATTATAGCCAAATTAAGCAACAATATGAGCCCCTGTGGATAGAGATGTCCTGCACTTGTGTTCGACATTGGAAAATATGATCACACAGATAGGAATATGAGAATATGTAAACTGTCTTCGCAGTGTCTGATAGAGAAGCAGGTCAAAACATACACAAATAAGAGCAAGTCCCAAAACACTGAGGTTTGGAGATCTACTGTTTTAGTTTTCTATGTTGAAAGATCCGTATAAGTAGATACTACTTCTCCTTAAGTTGTGAATAGCCTTGACTGTTTTTTCTTGATCAATATAGAAAAGGTACCTAGAATAATGTAACATTTTGGCCTCTGAAATTTCTTCTGCCATTGACAGCACTTTAAATAATTTAATTTGGAATGGCTCAACACCATACTCTAAGAGGTGTAATTTCAATAGGTAAGTAGGTAGGTAGATGGATAAATTTGAAATATTTCTTGTGAATTAGATCTGGCTTCTGAAGAAAATTAAAATCAAAACTTTTATTGTATCAAACACAAAAAGTATTTATACAGCAAACTACAAAATATAATGCAAATACGAGTTATTTGGATTTATATGAAAATGGAAGCAATTACCTATTAGTAAACACCCAATGACAAACAACATTGACAGACACTTCACTATGAGGTGAGTAATACTGTATTTAATGAAATATTTTCAAATTAATATAGTATTGTCTAATTAATACCATAATCAAAGATAAACAGTGCATACCATATATGAATTTTCTGGATCTGAATAGTGGCATGACAATATAACACATTTAATTTACAGGTTTTTTTTTAATGCACTACAAACATAATTTCTAATAATACTCCTAGATTTATTAAACTGATAGCATGTTATGCGTATAACATTACCCCTACTCTGAATTCTCAGTAAAAATGATAGGTCAACTTACAGGCAAGTATAAATAGCAGTTAAATTTTCAAGTGTACCCATAAGAAAATATCCATCAAAATACATGCACAACTATTATCCAACAAAATTAATCTGCAACACAATTATTAAACAAACACAACAATCACATTGTAAAATATGTTGAAATCTCTTTTCCAAATGCTATTTTTCCCAGAAAAAAAGTACATTTTTTTTAGCACTGTACAGGTTAAACTGGACGCTTGTCCCCCTCCCCAAAGTACATGTGACTCATTTACCGTGACTACTACCTGCTCCTGATAAATAAAATGTGGAAAAGATTGAGGACAGAGAAAGCACCAAAACTGGGCTTTGGTGGGATTTTGCAGGTGGGTCAGCATACATTTCCTGTTCACTTGTCGGTAAGCAATAAATCTGACTAATGCAAAATTGTCATTTTATACGGCTACCGTGCAAAAAGCTGCTATAGCACCCATTACAAGACAATTGTCGGTCAAAGAGCTTTTATAACGACAATCAGCATTCCCACAAAGACTACAGCAATGAATGTAATGAAGGGTATAAAAACATCATGTAATCACTGCTCATGAACAAAAGTTGCCAAAAACATGGAATTAGGTGTATACTTGCAGATGTATGATATTTTCCAGTTCATTCTGTTGCTAAAGTATTGATCTGATTCATGTAAAAGTTTACTTTTGTAGTAATAAGTGAATTTTAATGAGCTAAATATGTTACACTACTCCTTAAATTCTCAAGTATTAAACAAAAAGAGATGCAGAAGAAAATGATCACTGTTGATTCAAGATAATCAGCTGCATAAATCAGACCAAAGCAGATTTGGCCAAAGAACACTCTGGTGCCCTAGTGGTTAAAGCATCCACCTCAGATGCGAGAGGTTGTGGGTTCGATCCCCGGTCGAGTCATACCAAAGACTTAAAAAAATGGTACAAACAGCTGCCTCGCTTGGCACTCAGCATTAACAGATTAGTGTTAGGACTGGTCAGCCTGGTGTCAGGATAATATGACTGAGTGGGACATCATGCTACATGTCTGCAGCATGATGCCCTAGTTCAAGACATTACTATAAACTTTCACATGGCAGACATCATAGTGATATGACTGAATATTTTTGTAAAGCCACATTAAAAATCCAAATCACACACAGAATTGGCTCAAATTATCATGTCTTAGTTTTAGTAGTTATCCAACTTTTTTCTGACATTAATCTTAGCAAAGACAAATAGTGCTGGGCACTATCTGTGCTGGAGTTTTCAGCTTTTGTCCTGCGGATTATTGGGTCAATCATTTCTTCAAACTTTTCAGGTCAAATAACCTATGGATATATAGGTGTTCTGTTCTGACAGTGATTAATACTAAGAAAGTGAGTGTTTCAGGTCAAAAGATGAGGAATTTTACTTACATCTGCAAACGAAGGCCATTCAAAATAATTTCTTAATTGTCAGCGAGCTGCCTATAATCCAAAACTGGATGGATAATATGTGGGTCTGATGTCACCTGTTTATTAAAATGTGCAATTTTGCTGCATGCAAATCTTTCCAGACATCAAAATCGGCGAACAATTATTGCATTTTCTACAATATGTCGCAAACTGAACGTATTGTGTCGAGCTGTTGTGAAAATTGAACTATTCTTGATTATGTCTGCAATTAGGATAAGCTAGCAGGGTTGGAACTAGTCCGATAAATCAACCCCACAAATCTGTGTTGATAATGATCGACGATGTTGTGGGTCTGATGTCACCTGTTCATTAAAATATGGAATTTTGCTGCATGCAAATCATGCCAGAACAAACCAGTGTACACTTTAGATACATACAGGTAACTGGAAACAGCGACATCAAACGCGAAATTCAAAATAGCCACAGGACAGATGGTTGTACTATTCCATGTGGATTTACAAGTCACCAAACAGATGATTTGCTCAGGAAATACAGTCTACATGTCAGCAAAAGAACCCTTCAGTCGACGGTAGCTGCACAGCCACGAGAAATACCGGTAAGTGTATAAAATATACATCAATGAGTGAACCAAATCTGTTTGCAGATAATTGCAGATTTTAATGAATATGTGATATCAGCCCCTCACCCAAAAATCAATATCATCACGGGTGAAGGTCTGATTTATCGGCCAAGGTTGGAACTACTGAGGGGTGCAGACTGGTGTCTTCCCTTGTGTTATATTGCTGCAAGTTAGACCCTCACCCATCCCTTGATTCATGGACGGATACTCCTAATTTTCTTTGTAACGAACCCCTGTGCTCAAGGTACGCTTTGACTGAAAATCTCTGGTATTGTGGCATAAGACACTTATTCAATCTTACCATATATGATTATTTCTGTGTACGCCTTACAACGATCAGGCTGTTTGGGAAGCATTTCTCTTTCGAGAACAATGACATCGTCTGATCCATATTCTGACAGGTTTTCTACCTCGCCGACTCCTTCATGCTTGGAAACAGTGAGATCATACTCTTCACTGCCCGTAATTTTTGACTGTGCGCTTAAACATTGTCCGAGTAGTTCAATGTGAGTTGTGTCTGAGGTGCTTCGATTATAAATTTTAAAATATTTCAATCTTGAGCCGCAAAGTCTCCTGTTAATGACATGTGGCTTGTTGATCCAAATACACACAGCACTGGAGAAACCAATAGCAGACCCCTTTGCATCTTTACTGTCCACTAATCTGAAATCAAATGAAATGTTCTGCTTGAAATATCCTTCTGCCATTATCCTGTTGTAGAATACTATATAAGCAACTTTCTTATCGTCAGACTTTTCTAATACTAATAATAAAAATACCGCAGTTTAGTGGATAATTCATCATAATGGAGCGGTCCGCACTGGGCCTAGATGGCAAGGACCGGAAAATAGGTTTACATGGACAAGAACCATGAATATGTATGAATATTCGGTTTGACTAAAATGCGAAAAACTTACCAAAATTGCGAAACGTTACGAAAAGTTACGAAAGGTTGCGAAATGTTACGAAAAGTGAATTTAAAATTAAAGTAAAATAATAAAATAGAGACAGTCATACATACAATTAAATTTTTATAAAGGATGTACAATATCAATGTTTTAATTAACATTTTATACAATTTTATATAGTTCCTTGGTATTAAGGCCATCATACAAAGTATCTTATGAATCCAATAATTTTCTTTTATGTGTGTGTTAATGTCTTCATGCACAATATCTATTGGCATAAAAGAAAAATCGAGTAGAGTGATTTTTACATGTTACATTTTTTTTACAGCTTATCAAATAAATCACATCAGCTGATACGGAGTTAGTGTTATAACGTAAAGAAAATACTTCTTTTTTATTGGCGCTTCTAAAAGAATTACTTTCTCTTATATTTGCACATTGAGTGCACCGATGTTTATTACATTTAAATGATGACAAATATCTTTTTTTTTTTAATTTTCTGTCTGTTTGGTTCTAATTAAAAACATCTTGCAAATTCTTGGGTATTGTACAAGCATAAGTTGGTCCAATTTTGTAAAGTGTTTTTACGCTGTTTTTATTGGATAAATTTAGGAGACTCCAATATTTATTAATTATAAGGCCTATATTAGGTAATGAAGGAGTATATCGTATTGTGAAAGGAATTATATTTTTCTCTATTGTACATTTTGCTGTGTTTAAAGCCTCATGTTGATTACGATTACGGGCTTTGTTCAGTGCATAATCAATTATATGTGTTGGATAATTTCTATTTTGGAAATATGTTTGGTGGATATTAATTTCCTTGACATGAATATTTCAAGAGATAGTGTTATCAATATTTATTATTACATTTACATCTAAAACTGAAACTTGCGTATTAGATGCGGTAAAAGTAAATTTAATCGTCGGGTGAAAATGATTGAGGCGATCAACGAATTTTGTTCAGTTCTTCTGATGAACGGTTCCAAATCATCGACATGTCATCTAAAATTCAAACCAAACAAATGGATTCAACTTTTCGTTTTGAAGGAAATCTTTTTCTAATTTACCCATTTCCGTACCCATCATTTGGACGTAATTCGTATTAGTATTTTTTCAAAGAAGCCATCACATCAAACTCCGATAATAGATCCATCTGGAATCACTTACGAATCTAACTTCAACGAAACCTGCGCCTCTAGCACCATGTGAAATTATAGTTGATGGCACTAAATATACTGATGAGCTCGATATTGCAAAGCAGCTGAACCATTTTTTTTAGTAATATCTCCCAAACGCTTGACAGGTCTAAGAATACAGAGCCTAATTTAGACAAACTTACTAAATTCGTGAATGAAAGGGTACCCGATCATGTTAGTTTCAACATTCCCTTAATAACAATAAATGACACTTTTGATATTATGAATAAACCTGACACAAACAAATCAGCTGGTCTAGATGGAATTCACCCCAAAACTCTGAAAATGTCGGCTTTATCAATCTCAGAGTCGTTGAAAGAAATAATTAACTGTAGTATCACTTCCAATAAATTCCCGGAGTCATTGAAGTTAGCAACAGTTTTGGCAATTTATAAGGGAAATGAAAAGAATGACCCATCCAACTATCGACCCATATCTGTTATATCCGTACTTTCAAAAATTATGGAAAAACATGTCAGCAAGCATATTTTCAGATATCTTGACAAGTACCAACTCCTCCATAGATCACAATCAGGTTTTCGAAAGAATCATTCATGTCAGACTGCAATGACAAAACTTACAGACCAATGGCTACTAGCAGTAGAATCAGGTGAACTTTCTGGTGCAATCTTCATTGATTTTAAAAAGCATTCGATTTGGTTGACCATTCGGTGCTCATTAAAAAACTTTCAGCCTACAAGTTTTCTCCAAACTCAGTTGCCTGGTTCACATCGTATCTCACAAACAGACACCAGGTTGTTTGCACGGGTAAACATACATACATCCGAACCAAGTCATATCTTAAGTGGTGTTCCACAATGATCTATATTAGGGCCTCTTCTTTTTCTACTATTTATCAATGACTTAGCCTTGTATCCAGCGCACGCTAATACAGATCTTTTCGCTGACGATTCGACATTGCATTTATCTGATAAATCTCTAGACTCCATTAAAATTAAACTTCAAATCGACCTCAACAATATATCAAAACAAAATGCATATTAGCATCTCTAAAACGAAATGTATGGCAATTGGAACAAGGCAGCGTCTATCTGCTAACATGGATTTACTTCTAACTCAAAATGGCTTAGACGTAAGTAGTAAGTAGGGATACTAGACGTACAATGGGAATTAGCATTACAGACCCCCCCCCCCCCGGGTCAATATACGTACAAGGGAAATTTAACATGGCGAAAAATCGTGGGTCAATATACGTACAAGGGGAATTTAACATGGCAAAAAATCGTGGGTCAATATACGTACAAGGGGAATTTAACATGGGAAAAAATCGTGGGTCAATATACGTACAAGGGGAATTTAACATGGGATTTTTTTTGTTAAATATGGGATTTTTTTTTTAAAAAAATTAAAAAAGGGGTAGGCAATTGAAAAACTCATTCTCTTTTCGAGAAATATGGCTGGCCCTGAAAAGGGCCTTTGGGTTTATGTTAATGTATCCATTAACATAAAGGGCACCGCATTGGTCTTCTTCTTGTCCTTAGGCTGCGTCTCACTGTTGGCCCGTAAATCAGCACTCTTTTGAGGCATCCTTGTCTTTCTACGTAGATCCTACGTATCCACAGACTGGTGTTTGTCCTGTGGACAACGTTCCACTTGGATCGGACATACATGAGCATGTTCGTCCTGGACGTCGTGGAAGACACAAGCGTAGAAGATTGCACATCGGTCCACATCTTGAAGCGACGAGAACAGGTGAATCAATGCACTGAACTGCGCTTATTTATAGGTAGAGGAAGGATTGAAACGGATTGAGTTCATTCACCATTCCGAACACGCGTTACAAAATTCAGTCAGCCCGCATCCAATCCGAAGAGAGTAGTCTATGACGTCACGTGGTCTATATAGATTCGCTAGCGCTTGTGTACAGTCAATCTATGCGACAGTGATTCAACATGACGGAAACTCAGAAAACAATCCATTGGGGTGCACCAGCAGGGGAGACCGCCCAAGGGAACCCGGACTTACTTTCAGAAGAGGTGAATTGGGATTTTGTGGATTTTCTCTCCTCGCAAGAATTTGTTCCGGAGCCTTCGTTACCTTCTTCATTACCGCAAGTGGAGAATTTTAGACAGAGACAGAAAGAAGAATTGGAGAAATTTATACAACGACAAAAGGAAGCGGAACAAGCTTTTCTCCTACAGCAGCAAGAAGAAGAGGTAAGAAAAAAACAACAGCAACAACAGCAAGAAGAAGTAGCAGCAAAGAAACAAGAGGGTGAAAATCAAACGGTCACGGTACTGTTGGACATTTTAGCGGAGTTAAGAAGTCTGAAACAAATGTATCAGACTTCTTTATTACGACCGAAGAGATTACGACCTTCCCGAGCTAAACACGTTACCCCTGTGACTAAGCCTACCGTACCACCCTTAGTGATTTCAACCCAATCATCATCAGCATTACGCAGTCCAGAAGTAGGCCTTTGCCGTGGCAAAGGCTTAAGGCAGTTAAAGTTGATTGCTTAAACTCACCCCTACACCAAAATAAAAAGGCCCTTTTCAAGGCCACCCGCATTTCTCGAAAAGAGATAGCCTTTCAATTTTCCAATCACTCAAAAAAACAAAAACAAAAAAACAACCCCATTTTACCCCGTATAGTACGTGTCTTTGTATGAGTGCGTGAGTGTACGTTCTTATTTTAAAATCATAACTCAAAGACACTTACCTTATATCATTAATTTATTCTTTTATGAATATTTACAATCCAATTCACAATTCACAACAGAACACTTTAATAAAAAGTTCATTGACTTCTTCTTTCTCCTTGTTTAGTCTCTCTGTTTTTTAAATTTCTTCACCGTCACACTCTTTTCCTCTTCTTCCTCCTCGCTTTCTTCCCTTCTTCTTTTCTTCTCCTGTTTCTTTTTCTTCACCTGTCTGCTTTCTTCCTCTGAAAAATCCCTCTCTTCTTCCGAAGAATCCCTCTCTTCTTCTGGAGAATTCATTTTTTCTTCTAACTCCTCTTGTTTCTTTTTTGGGCAATCTGGAGACCAATGTCCTTTTTCTTTGCAATAATAACAGGTATCTTGACTTTTGTCTTTTTTAGCCCTTGTTTTTGTTCTTTTTTGACGGTCTGGACACTCTGAAGACCAATGCCCTTTCTTCTGACAGATATAGCAAGTATCTTGACTTTTATCTCGAAAGGAAGGAGAGTAGTCCGTAGGCTGGTCTGAAGAGAATTTTCTAATGGCCCCTTGCAAAGCTCTGACGAAACGTTCGATTTGGTTAGTCTCTTCCATCGTTGTGCTCGGCTTGAGAGTGAAATGAATAGTGAAACGACAAGACACACACCCTTTTATATATGCTGGTCTGCCATGACTATAAATTAGTCTATGGTGTTTAAACTTGAGTCATTTGACATTTTGCACTCAAGATGAAACGATCCTATTCATTCGAGAAGAAAGAAGAAGAAGAAAGTAAGAGGCAGAAACGTGATCTATCGCCTCGTACCAGGGCTGAAATCTTGGCACAAATTCATGCCAGTGATTTTGAAGAGGACATGAGTGAACCAGAATCCGAACCCTCTAAACCAAGTTCACCACCCTTAGTCAACCCTGACAAATACTATTCCATTCGAGAGACGGAAAAGCGCTCCTCTAGAAAATTTAGAACCACGGCTTACAAATACACAGTGAAGTTTAAAGATTTCAAGGCTGAAGTACCCTTAGAGAAAGCAGAAGTGTTTATCACTGGGGTGTGGGATTCTTTGCTCACTGCACTCAAGCGACAATGTCAACCCAAAGAAGACGATCGCTTGAGACTTTCCATACAACACGACGGTTTGAAATCCCCTGTTTGGATCGAGTTTAGCACCCCTGCAGAATTGACCGCTTCCAAAGTCATGAACAAGATTCAACACGTGCAACAATCTAATGACCAGTTTGACATCACCGATGGAAAAGCCACATTGGACATGACCCACGTCTCTCCTCCTCAAGGGACCGGACGCAAAAAGATGTTATTGGTGAACGAGCTTCGCAGCATTAAGCGCAGCCTTGTCCAAATTCATAATCCTCATGACCAGATGTGTTTAGCCCGTGCCATCGTGGTGGGACGAACCTATGCCAACAAGAACGACACGGTAGAATGGAAAAGAACCTGGAACACTATTCAACGTTCCTATCGAGCCAAACAACGAAACGAAGCAGAACTCCTGTTGCAACAAGCTGGCCTGTCCAAAGACACACCCTGTGGCATTCCTGAGATGCAAAAAATGCAAGATGTCCTAGCTCCACGCTACACCTTGAAAGTGCACCCTCAAGAAGTGCGTGGGCCTCTGTTGTTTCGAGGCCAAGATTTTAAGGACGGAAAATACATTCATGTTTATTATCACGATGACCATTTCGATACCATTACCACCATCACCGGATTCCTGGGATACGGTTATTATTGTGAGAAATGTGATTATGGTTATAACAATCGAGAGCAACACAAGCATTGTGGAATGAAATGTCCAGGATGTTTGGCCTCTCCACCCTGTGTGAGCGAAGAACCAGTGCCTTGTTCAACTTGTCTGCGCACGTTTGTCAGCCCTACCTGTTACCAACAACATTTGAAAACACAAGGTTCACAAAAGAAATGTGCTTGTCAACTCCTGAAATTGTGCCCTACCTGTGGACAAGGCATATGTACCAATACTGCCAAGGCACACGTATGTCGAGGAAAGAAAAAATGTCACATTTGTCACCACATCGTGGACTTGGAACACCAATGCTACGTGCAAAAATACCAACCCCCACCAGAGAAAGAGGACGGTCACAAGAAGAAAGGCAATTTCATCTTTCTCGATTTCGAATGCATGCAAGAGACCGGCATTAACATCCCTAATTTCTGCGTGGCTCATCGAGCGTGCGAGAAGTGCATTCAAGAACCTATCTTCAGTCATTGCCCTCACTGCAGCAAGATTCCTGGAGGACGTGAAAAAATCTTTCGGGGACCGAATACGCTAGCCGATTTTGCCCAATGGGTCTTAGACCCCATCGACAAGACGTGGAGCCAAGAGGACATCGAACGTTACGGAGATTGTCATCGTCATGCCACGGTGATGGCTCACAATTTCTCCGGATAGGATGGACAGTTTCTTCTCAGATACTATACGGAACAAGGCACCGAGCGTCCTAAAGTGACTTTGAACGGAGCCAAAATCATTTTCATGCAAGTGGGACAAGTACAGTTTAAAGATTCGATGAGCTATTTGGCCATGCCTTTGAGTCGAATGCCAAAAACGTTTGGAATGACAGAAATGGCTAAAGGGTACTTTCCACACTTTTTCAATACGGAAGCCAATCAACACGCCGTTCTACCCCATTTGCCTGAGGCTCACTATTACGACCCCGACAACATGCGTACCGAACAACGAGAAGCTTTCTACGCTTGGTACCAGACTGACGCCTCCGACCCTTTCGACTTTCAGGAAGAAATGCTAAAGTATTGTCGTTCCGACGTGGACATTTTACGGCGTTGCTATGGAAAATTTCGAGAACTGTTCATGGAACACGGAGGGGTCGATCCTTTGAAAGAAGCTTGCACCATTGCCAAAGCGTGTTCCTTAGTGTATCGACAACGATTCATGCCTGAAAACACCGTGGCTGT
The DNA here is from genome assembly GCA_028554795.2 of Sinohyriopsis cumingii. Taxonomy (NCBI): domain Eukaryota; kingdom Metazoa; phylum Mollusca; class Bivalvia; order Unionida; family Unionidae; genus Sinohyriopsis; species Sinohyriopsis cumingii. The sequence goes on along the minus strand of CM068842.1, from coordinate 52,755,586 downwards.
CATCAGTCCTCAAACGACCCACTTTGTCAAACGTCAATACTCGGTCAAAGCCCTACGTTGGTTACATTACTTGTGCGACAAGGAAGACAAGTGGATTCAGCATGCCCGCAACGGAGGGGGTGAAAAGACCATCGGAACGTATTCGGTCGATGGCTGGGACTTAGAAAACCCCAAGATCGTCTACGAGTTTAACGGTTGCTTATTTCACGGATGCCCTCGTCTGTTACCCTGACCGTGACACTAAAAATCAGTTTTTACAACAGACCATGGAAGACTTGTACCAGGACACATGTCAGCGACGCCTAAAGTTAGAACAGCAAGGATAACAAGTGGTGGAAATGTGGGAACACGAGTACGATCACCGTATGAAAACCGATCCCGAGTTTAAACGCCTTGTGGAAACTTACCAGTTCATGGACCCGCTGAACCCGAGGGATAGTTTGTACGGAGGAAGGACCAATGCCACCTGTTTCCTGTACCAAGCCGACGAAGAGAAAGGAGAAGAAATCAAATACTTGGACGTGTGTTCGCTGTATCCCTACGTGTGCAAATATTGTCGCTTTCCTACAGGGCACCCACAATTGTTCAAGGAACACATCGACCTGAAAAACATTCGACAATATGAAGGCTTGATCAAGTGTAAAGTATTGCCTCCCACGAACCTATACCATCCCGTCTTACCTCACCATTGTCAAGGCAAACTGATGTTTCCTTTGTGCCGTACTTGTGCCGAAACGTGCAACCAACACCAAACTTGTCAGCACACCCAGGAAGAACATGCCTTGACGGGAACCTGGGTCTGCGTAGAATTGTTCAAAGCTCTGGACATGGGATACCAACTGTTAGAAGTGTACGAAATTTGCCACTTTCCCAAGACACAACAATACCACAAGGGTGACCCCAGTCAGAAAGGAATTATCGCCGACTACGTGGATGCCTTTTTGAAACTGAAGCAAGAAGCCAGCGGCTATCCTTCCTGGTGTCACACTTCCGAAGACGAAAAGACATTCAAAGAGAAATACTATGAACAAGAAGGCATCTCTTTAGACCACATCGAAAAAAACGAAGGCAGGCGATCGTTTGCCAAAGTGATGTTAAATTGCTTGTGGGGTAAAATGGCACAACGACCGTGTTTACCCAAGACGTAATATTTGACAGAACCTTCCCGCTACTTTCAGATGATTCACGACAAAACCAATACATGAAACACGTGGACGTCGTTCGTGAGGATTTGATCTTGGTCAATTACGAAGAAGATCTGGACTTTGTACAAGACGACCCCTTTGGAAATGTCATCATTGCGGCTTACGTGACAGCTCATGCTCGCTTAAAATTGTTCGAAGCTTTAGAACTGTTAGGGGAACGTGTCCTGTACTTTGACACGGACAGTTGCATTTACATCCATCACCCAAGTCAACAGCACCCTGACATCGAAGGAGACCGTTTAGGAGCCTGGACAGACGAACATCCCGACGACAAGATTCTAAGTTTCGTCAGTGGTGGTCCCAAAAATTACGGCTACGAATACCGTGACAAACAAGGAGAAGTGCACACGACGTGTAAAGTGAAAGGATTGACTCTGAATTATCGTACCAGTCGTGTGGTGAACTTTGGGGTATTGAAAGAAGCCTTGCAATCGGGAGAGGATGGAAACTTTAAAGTGACCACCTATCAACCCAACAAGATTGTACGTTTACCCACTCACCACATCGTCAGTCGACCCTTGGAAAAAGTCTATCAAGTCGTGTTCCAGAAGCGAGTGCGACTTTCCAATCATTTCACCTTACCGTATGGACACGTCGGTATTGGTCTGTATATAAAAAGGAACCCTAGGCATGATCGATAGTTCATTGTGACTACCAAGACCGAGCGAACAGGATGAATACTTTCAGAGAAACACAAAACAAGTTTAGACAGGCACAATTCAAGTGTGGGGCTTCTGAAGTGGAATGCGATTGTGAGCCTTGCGACTTTTCAACCTGTGTTAGTGACGGTGCCAGAAGAACCCGTCACCCAAGACAGGACTGTCGTGGACAGGCCTGAAAGACCCTTTCGGGAGGACACTTGTGTGACCTTACCCCCTATAGAACTGATCAGAACATTGCCCAAAACATGTTGTACAGACACTTGTGTTTATTCCACGTTGGTGGTTATCATGAGCCTTTTATCCTTGTACTTAAGCCTTTGGCTTTTATGTATTTTTTCTGTCTTTCGTATTCATGTTTGAAACATTGAATAAACGTGTTCTGAAAAAAAGTATATAAACTCTCGTCTTGTTTGTTTTCGTGTCACAAGTGACATTCCAGACACTATGGCTACCTCTGCTGTCTCTGCTCCCTCTTCCTCTACTGTTAAAGTCATCGACGAACACTTAGATCGTGCCAGTTGGGAGGCTTTGTATCTTCGCCATCCCTTCAACGTGCTCATTGCAGGACCTAGCGGTTCAGGCAAAACCGAATTCGTCAAACGTTTGATCGAACATAAACATCATTTCATCGATCGACCTCCTCAGCGGATCGTGTGGTGTTACAAAGAGTGGCAATCGGCGGACAGCCTCTTGCGAGAAAGTCAAGGCGATTCCATCGTGTTTGTGGAAGGCATTCCTAAAGAAGACGACGGCATCGTCTCTGATCCCGTCAAACCCATTTGGTCATTTTTGACGACATGTTAGGAGAAGACGAAGAAGAAATTAAACTGTGGTTCACGCGCAAAGGGCATCACCGTAATGCCAGTGTCGTTTACATCACCCAAAATTTGTTTCAACAAAGTAAAGCCCATCGCACCATTAGTCTCAATGCGCATTACGTGGTCTTGTTTAAAAGCCCTCGACATAAATCGCAAGTGCAAGGGTTAGCCAAACAGTTAGGGACACCTTGGCTGACTCAGGCGTACGACGATGCCACTCAAACTCCACACGACTATTTACTCGTCAATTTGAAACCTACCACCCCCGAGGATTTGCGATTTCGTACCCACTTGTTTCACCACTGGTGCCAAGACGGAGGGCCTGTCCTGTACACGTCTCCGTCCTCGACTTCATTTCACTCCACAAAAAAAATCTATAAAAACCTCAGACCCTTTTCGTCTGTCTCACACACATTTTGAACATGACGTCCCTTCAGTCGCATCTTCCCGTCAAATTGATTCGTGCCTTGTATGGCATCAGTCGAGAAAAAAATTCACAAACACGAGCTCGTGTCTTAGAAGCTAGTCTCAAAGAAGTCTTACGATGGTTCACGGTGACGGCACGTCAAATACTCCAAGGAATCATTCAGATTCCTCATCAAACCAAACGCTTTTTTGATCGAAACAAAGTCGCTTTGACCCAACTGGCCGATCCCCGCATCGACACTCAAACCAAAAAACAAATCATTTTGAAACCTGGAGGGAGCGGAACTCTAGGAGGGGTCATCATTCGCTCTCTCTTAAGATGGGATCCTAATGCCCCCAAACTTCTCCCCAAGAAAAAAGTCAAACGAAGCTCCAAGAACAAGAAAAAGACCAGGTCCCCAAGGAGAACTTCTCCAGTGGCGGGACCCTCCTCTTACCAGACGCCACCCCGGAAAAAGAAAAGAAGCCCCCAGAAAAAGTAAAGTCCACAGAAGAAAACTAGTCGCAAGAGAGGCACTTCGGCCAGGACGCAACTTTACACTCGCAAACCACGACCTGCCAGGGCGGTGACTGCGTCTCCGGCAGCCTCAAGTTCATCCACTTCTCCGTTGATGACACCAAGAACTGAAGAGTACTCGGAGACGTTGATCACACCAAGAACATCTCCGTTGATGACCCCCAAAAAAAACTTTCCCAGTGGCAGGACCCTCCAATTTAGTGGCAGTGGCTGCTGCTCACAAAGTACCTTCTCCCAAAATCAAAGTCCAAGAAAGATCGGGCATGTTACAAAGTTTACTGGATTTGTCCAAGCAAGAACTGGCTCGATTTAGTCCGTTACGTACCCCTGCACGACGTGTCATGCCTGTCCTCAAACTGATACGACGTAAAGACAATCAGTGGCGACGCGTTCCAGTATAAAAAAGGCCTGTGACCAAGTCGGGGTATCAGTGTTTTTGGTGCTGAAGACTCAAAGATGTCACCCTCCAGAAAACATCCCTCTTCTAAACAGCCCCAAGGAAAGAAAAGAAAAGGTCTGCCTCCTCGTTTAGTTAAACATGGGGACATGTTATCTGTCCTGTCCAAACCTTCTCCACCTCGACGAAAAAAACTCATTCAATCGGCCTCCAAAGAGGTCATCGATACCGTGTGCGAATGCTGTTTGAACGTCTTGAAAGGCACGATCCCTTTGTCCAAACACCAAAAACAATGCTTAGGTAAACATCGTCACGTTCTTCGCCAAATGGTTCAAAAAAAAATTCCCATTCGTCAAAAGAAGAAGATGTTGGTCCAACGTGGAGGCATTTTACCCCTCTTGTTAGGTCCCATACTGAAAGGAGTCTTGGGAACCATGTTGGGAGGACTGGTGGGAGCAAGATAAAAAGGCCCTCGGAAGTCCCAAGATCTCAGAATCGACCCCTGACAACCCCATGGAAGGACGAAAACTAGCTTTAGTGCCTTACAAACGATGGATGGAATACCATCGTTGGCAAGAACAACGCACCCCGCATTTACCTCCCAATCCCCATTTGAGCGAGATGTCCCAGTTACAACACGAATTGCAGTCCTTGATGGATCGCCAAGATTTGTCCGAAACAGAAAAATCGCAAAAGTACGGTCAACTCTTGCAACGACTGCAACTCTTTCACCAGAAAGCTTTAGACGAAACAGCTCTACCCACTCTGAAAGATTTTAAGACCTTGATGAAAAGTCCAGCACCATCACCAGTACCAATACCAGTACCAACACTACCAGTGACCTAGAGAGAAAAAGGAGAAGAAGAAGAAGAAGAAGGGTTTCAAACTCCACCAGAAAAAGTACGCAAGTTAACAACACCACCTACCTCCAGAATTGGATGGATTAAAATGATGATGGCCACCCCTTCTTCATCACAAGAGAAAAAGAAAGTGAAGACAGAAGTGAAGACAGAAGTGAAACAAGAACCGATATACCCCGCTCAGACATCCTCCTCTTCAACACCTATTGCCGGTCGCACACGCAAAGCATTGCAATCAAAGAAACTACCCCAAGAGAAAAAGAGTAGCATCCTCCAAGAGTGGGTGTCTTATTAACACACAAACACAAAAAATGGAAAAAGTCTTAGCCAGCATTTACTACGATACCTCTCATCCTGCAGGTTACGCAGGAGTTCAAAAATTGTATCGTGCTGCCAAAACTCGATTGAAAAGTCTCCGTTTACCTCAAGTGCAACGATGGTTACAAGAACAAGCTACCTACACTTTACACAAACCCATTCGACGCAAGTTTGCCAGAAGTCGCACCCGAGTGGAAGGCATCGATCATCAATGGCAAGCCGATTTAGCCGATGTCTCTCATTTGGCCATCTACAATCGTGGCTACAAATATTTGTTTTGTGTTATCGACGTCTTTTCCAAATTTGCCTGGGTCGTGCCCTTGACTTCCAAATGGAGCAGCGAGTTAGTGCGAGCCCTGCAACGGGTGTTGAAACAAAGTGGTCGTCACCCTCTTCGATGGCAAACGGACAAAGGCACCGAATTTCTGAACCAAGCTTTCCAAAAAGAATTAAAGAAACGTGACATTCATTTTTTTACCACCGAGAATCCTGAAACCAAAGCCAGCATCGTGGAACGTTTTCAACGCACTTTGAAAGAACGCATGTGGAAATATTTTACGCATCACCACACTCTAAAGTACATCGACATCTTACCGCACCTGGTGCAAGCGTACAACCAATCTTACCATCGAAGCATCGGACGTGCCCCGCAAGAAGTGACTCCCGAGAACGAAGTGCTGGTGTTTGAGCGTCTGTTTGGTACGTCCCCGACGAGGGCTGTCCCAAATAAAAGTGGAGAGTTGGCTGTAGGAGATTGGGTGCGCATTGGCAAAACCAAACGCACTTTCGACAAAGGTTACTTACCTAACTGGACGACCGAATTGTTTCGCGTCACTGGACGAGTGCATGGCCGTCATCCTACCGTCTATAAATTGGAAGACATGAACAGAGACGTGCTCAAAGGAACGTTTTATTTGCCCGAGTTACAACGTGTGACCAAAAAAGAAGACGACGTGTACGACATCGAAAGCATTCTCGAACGCAGTACCCGTAAAGTGGGCAAACGACGTGTAAAAGAAGTCAAAAGTACGTTGGAAAGGATATCCACCCAGTTTTGATTCTTGGATCGACGCTTCGCAAGTCATCGACTATAAAAAGAAGTGACCATCATGCCCTTTCACACAGACGCAGCTTCGTCGACCACTCCTTCACCCAGTTCTTCTGTGCAAGATTTACAAAAACAACCCTTGTGGGTGTGGTGCGGAGAACGAGTGCCTAAAACGCAAATCGTCTTTTTCTGCCAAATCTTCGTGGTGTATTGTGTCATCGGGGCAGCCATTGCCAATTTAAGTTTGCAACAAGGAGACAAACAATTGTGGACCATTTTATTGAGCAGTTGCATTGGTTACCTGCTTCCTAATCCCTCCCTGAAATTCTCTTCGAACGGGAACCACAGGAACCTTGTGTCCAGTGCCAGTGCCAGTCACCACTCCATCAACAACCACAACCAGAACCCCATTTTGGGCGGAGACACGCCTCTGACGTCCAGTAACCCCTCGGACAGCCACAGAACTCTGGAATTATGAGTCACCAAAACCAATTTTACTTAACCTTAAACTTAACACCATGGAGGTGTTTCCCAAGAACACGTGGTGCTGTTACACGGCCAAATTACCTCAGACCATACCCTTAGATCACGAAGCCCATTGTGAAGTGGCTTTAGTAGAAATCATTCACCCTACCCAAGTCCTCAATGTCCTTCCCAATCAAAATTTTTTTGATGTGGAAGTTCATGACGAACAATTGCAACAGTACTTGGATACCTATGGCAAATATGACAAGAAAACCTCTGGCACAAAAACTCAAAAGTACACCACCTATCACTTGTTCATTCCTCCAGGCTATTATTTTAGTGGTCAACATTTGGTGAGCACCATAACCTCCAGATTTAATGTCGTGTTTCTGAAAGCTTTGGAGAGTGTCAAAAAAAAGTGTCACCATGGAATACCACAAAGCAGCTCGTCGCTTCTCGATGAAATTTGACGGGAGTAAAATCCTGTCCATTTTATTTTGTCCTGAATTGTTTGACATGTTGGGCGGAGACATGGACATCAGAATGGCCATGCTCAAGAAAAACGAATTACCAATCGTTTACGACAACGAATCTTTTAGCAAGTTATTTCGTGCCCCGGTAGAACTGAACCAAGGACTGAATTTGATGTTTGTGTACTCCGATGTGGTGGAGTACAACGTGGTGGGACACACCTCCGCACCGTTACTGCGTGTCATTCCTTTCAAAGTGGATTCTGCCACGGTCACTGACGAGGAAGGTGGAAACACTTATCACGTTCACCGCGAATTTGTCCATCCTCACTATTTGCCCGTCAGCAAGTCGTATTTGGACACGGTCAACATTACTATAAAAGGAGATCTGGGACAAAATATTTCATTCACCAAAGGAAAAGTCACGGTGAAACTCCATTTTCGAAAACGGTTCTCTCACGACTCGTAAGTCATGTATCCAGTGTACCGAGGGGTTGCTCGACAGCGAAGACACGGTTTAGGAGATATGTTAAAATCGGCCTTTCGTTCGGTGACCCCGGTGTTGAAACCGATGGTTTAACGACCGTCGTTAGAAAATTCTGCAAGGGCGAAGTTTAGAACTGATGGATCGTTTGCATTTGGACATGCGGTTACAAGAAAAGTATTTGCTGAACGGGGTGGATATCCGTCTGAGACTGAATCGTAGCAGTGCCGCTTTCCATTTGATGGCCCATACCAACGAATACAAAACTATCATTCAAGAAGCCCGACTTTAGGTGCGTCGTGTGGAAGTGTTACCTAAAGTAGGAAACGACGTCAGTCAGACGTTGAGCAGAACGACCGCCAAGTATCCGATACGACGCGTAGAAGTGAAAACGTTCACCATTCCCGCTGGACAGCGATCTATGATCGAAGATCATCTGTTCCAAGGACAGTTACCCAAGCGTTTGATTGTTGGTATCGTCAGGAATTCAGCCTTCAACGGAACCCACGATCAAAATCCTTTTGAGTTTCAACATTACAATGTGTCCAAGATCGAAGTCAGTCGCGACGGCAAGACCTTGTGTACCCGACCCTTTGAGCCCAACTTTGGTGTCGCAAAGAATTATTTGAGATCGTACTTGTCCCTGTACGAAGCCACGGGACAGTTAGGAACCAACACCAGTCACGGTATTTCGTACGACGATTATGCAGGAGGCTATGCTTTGTGGGGTTTTGATTTCACTCCAGACAAAGGCAGCGACGAGGGACATTTCCACCCTATAAAATCGGGCCAGATTCGTGTGGAACTTCAGTTTGCAAATCCACCTCCAGATCACACAGTGAACGTCCTCCTGTATGAAGAATTCGACAATACCATAGAAATCAACAGTTTGAGAGAAGTCATTCTAGACTATTAGAAGCCATGGAAGACTGTTATCCCTCTTTGCCTAGTGGAGAAACTTTAGACATGCAATGTGAGGAGACCGTGGAAGGAGAATCCCAAGACAAAGACGAAAAGGACATCATGAGAGATGTCCAGAACAAGAACAGCAATTGGTCTCCTACTGTGCTACATACCTGGCAGACACAGTTACGATATGGATGAAGCATGATTACTATGAATGTCAAAACATCAGTCAAGAAGAAAAATTCAACGAATATCTGGACGAAGCTTGGAGTCTGTTTAAAAAAGACGTGTTACGTTGGTGGTATAAAGACTTGCGTGAACATTTCTGTCCTCCATTAACGACTCAAGAAATCCATTACATCAAAGCCCTCTTTGACAAATTCAAAGAGAAAGTCGAGATCGAAATCGATCACTTATTATCAGCAAAAGAACATTTAGTGACTTATTTTGATCATGATTTTTCTAGAAACGATGAGAAAGTAAATCGTTGATTTTGTGACTAGTATGCTTATTTTGTTGTCTTCAGCTAGAAAACGTAGTGTCCATCCATGACTCAATGACTTGCAACAGTGGAAATCACAATTTCATTCACAACGTTGCCAACCCTGTTTAAAGTAGAGTGTAAATTGAAAAAAATGTTTGTCATTTGAAAAAAATGTTTGATGTTATAATGTTGGATTATTGTTAAAAAATGTTAGAGTTCTTGGTTAATGTTAAGTGATTTTGAATAAAAAATGTTGTGTTTTGAAAAAAATGCCTTTGTCTTTTGTTTGGCTATAAGAATGTTGATTCATGCTCTTTGACTTCTTACTATCCCTCTCATGACACTGATTGAACGTTGCGGCTCGAAAACCGTGGAGGGATGTTTTCCTTCACGTCCGCGCTTTGACTTTAAGAACAGGTGGGAGTTTCCAGTCTAACCATCCATTGTCGACTCATCCTTCTACGAAGATGTTCTCCAAACTAGCTAAGCTAAACGAAGCCTACGTGAATTTGCATAGGGTCAGACACAGTCTGATACCGAAGCCAGAAGAGATAGAGAATGTGAGAATGCTAAAAGTCACTGAAGACTTGATAGAAGAGCTCTTCAGAGAAGAAGTGAACAGGGAGAAAGAAGAATGGACAGAGAAGTACAGACTTCAGAGACAGCAGCAACAACAACAACAACAGCAGCAGCAACAGCAGCAGGAACCTGAACCTGAGAGAGGCTTTGTCGATTGTCGTATCGACACCAAAGAGTTCTTCTTCTCTTTCCGAAGAAGCAGACCTATCGTCAGAAAGTCTATCCTCAGAGGACGTCGCATTCTTAGAAACTAAAAGATTGCCATAGCAAACAAAAAAACAAAAAAAAAAATCAGCCCTTTTCAGGGCTACCCCAATACTCTAGAAAAGAAATGACAATCGATTTGCCAATGTGTGTAGGTAGAGTAGTGTGAATATAAACACTGACTCTTTTTATAGTGTGAGGGTATGTGTTTGTGTATAGGATTGTGAGTTTGTAAATGCTCACGTACGTTGGTGTGGATAGTAGATTAAGATCATGTTTTTTGGGCTGTTTGACGTGTGGGGAGAGTAGATTTGGGGTTTGATTGCTTTGCGTATGTGGATAGTATATTGAAGTGATTAATGTAAAATTTTTTTAGAATAGAAATGGGTAGTATAAAAAGTGAGTGAGTGTTTCTTTTAGGTCCGCGCGTTGTTTGGTCATGATCTAGGTAAGATCAATTTTATGTTTTTAGGGGGATGTTTTCCTTCACGTCCACGCTTTCACTATAAATTGAAACTCGCTGGACAGTCTAGCTACCCTTGTTGATTGATCAACAATAAAAATGAGTAGCAGACTTGAAAAACTTTTTTAACTCCAGATGCACCTGGAATATGCCAGATGCCTCCTGAACGAGCTGGCTGCAGAGGACTTGTGGAAGAAGCCAGGATAGAACAGGAGGAGGAAGAGAGAAAAATGAAAGAAGAGGAGGAAAGAAAGAGAGAGATCAGGTGTCACCCTATGATGAACCCTGTGTGCAAGGTGACACCTAAGGCAAGAACATCTCCCCAACCTGTAGCTACACCACATTTACAACAGGAGGTAAGGATGCCAATTCATCCTAGAATAAGAAATAGAAGAAGAGAAAGGGAAGTCTTCACTATTCCAGAGACAGAAGATTGGAATAGTGAAGCCACTCAACCCGCCTCTGCGCTTACAGCAACAAGGGTGAATTGGCAAGGAGACTGGAGTCGAAGATGTGTGTGTGGTGCCAGACCAGGAAGGTGCCAAGATTAGATAGGTGCATCTGGAGTTAAAAAACAGCCCTTTTCAGGGATACCCCAATCTCTAGAAAAGATATAACAATCGATTTGCCAATGTGTGTTTTGGTAGAGTAGTGTGAATATAAACACTGACTCTTTTTGTTTCTTGTGTGTGTGTGTGTGTGTGTGTTTGTTTGTAAGCGCTCACGTATGTTTGTGTGGATAGTAGATTTGGGTTTGTTTATTGTTTCTTAGCGTATGTGGAGAGTATAGTTTGGGTTTTGTAACCGCTCACGTACGATTGTGTGGATAGTAGATTATGGATTTTGTTTATTGTTTCTTAGCGTATGTGGAGAGTATAGTTTGGGTTTTGTAACCGCTCACGTACGATTGTGTGGATAGTAGATTATGGATTTTGTTTTAATGATTTGCGTTTGTAAATAGTAGATTTGGGGTTTGTTTATTGTTTCTTAGCGTATGTGGAGAGTATAGTTTGGGTTTTGTAACCGCTCACGTACGATTGTGTGGATAGTAGATTTGGGGTTAGTTTATTGCTGATTCACTTATGTGAATAGTATATTATATAAAATGAGAAAGTAGGGGGATGTTTTCCTTCACGTCCGCGCTTTCACTATAAGCACCCACAGTATTCGTCGTTCAAACCATTCTACAAAGAATAAAAAAAGAAGATGGCTTCGAACCAGCTCGATAAAATGAAAACATTGCAAGACGTCCTGGACAATTTAGGTATGATGGAGCAAATGTTAGTGAGGTTAAACGAGGATCACTATTCTTATAGCCCACATAGAGTGAAGATGGAGATTAACAAGTTAAGAAAAGTAAAGGAAATGATAAGTGCTGTGATGAAAGAAATAAAGGAGGAGAAGGAGGATGAAGAGGAAAGGATAAGGATCAGAGTATGGAACGAGAAAATTGAAAAGGAAGAAGAAAATGAGAAGAGGAAGAAAGAAGAGGAGGAGAAGCAGAAAGAAGAGAAAAAGAAGGAAGAAAAGAAAGAAAAGAAGAGAAAGAGTGTAGGAGAGAAAATAAGAAATTGGTGGAGAAATAGAAGAAATTAGAAGAAGAAGAAACCCAAAGGCCCTTTTCAGGGCCACCCACATTTCTCGAAAAGAGACTGACTTTCCATTGCCTAAACCTTTTTTAATTTTTTTTTTAAAAAAATCCGATGTTCAATTCCCCTTGTCCCTAAAGTAGTTTTTTTTTTCTAACATGTTCAATTCCCCTTTGTCCCTAGACAAACCCAAACTTTATTCCCATGTTCAATTCCCTTTGTCCCTAGACAGACCCAAACTCTATTTCCCATGTTCAATTGCCTTTGCCCCTAGAATCGATATTTTTTTCCATTGTTCGAATGCCTTTGTCGCTAAAATGGATATTTCGTTTTTTTTTCCTTTCTCCAATGTTAAATTCCATTGTCGCTAATCTTACCCAGGGTTTTTTGCCCATGTTAAATTTCCATTGTCGCTAATCTTACCCAGGGTGGTTAATGTTAAATTTCCATTGTCGCTAATCTTACCCAGGAGGTGTTTTTAATGCTAATTCCCATTGTCGCTAATCTCACCCCATTCACTACTTATCTATCACTTATGTGCAATGGTAGTCAAAAGAATAACTCTATTAAAATTGCTTTCAAAATTTCTACCTCCACAATCACTTGAGATTTATTTTTCGATTTATATACTACCACTGATAGATTACGGCTGTACCATATGGGGAAACACATCAAATTATAATATGTCCAGAATTGATAGACTCTAGAAAAGAGCAGCCCGAATAATACTGAAACTTCCTGTTATGACTCCCTCAAATGTTTTGTTTTCACGTCTGAAATGGCTACCTATACAAAAACGTATTCTTTATTTTAAAGGAATCATGACATACAAGTCTTTAAACGGTCTTTCTCCAGATTATATCTCTAACATAATTGAACTAAGATCATCGAATACTGAGCATAATCTCCGATCGACGACTAACATAGATCTCCAGATACCTTGGTCGAAAACCAATCATTACTAAAGCTCATTTTCTGTATCAGCACCTACTGTATGGAATTCCTTACCAGTGAGAATACGTAATTCAACTTCCCTTGATTTTTTTAAAATATCGTTAACGAAATTCCTTCTAGACCAGCTGGAATGACATATTAAAAGCTCTGAATAGAAGACTTTAAAATCATATCCATAATTGATACATATTTGTATGTTTCCAAGTATAGTCACACATAGTCATTCATGTCAAATATGTACGAATGAGTGTGCGACGATACATAGTTATGTGCATGATCTTCTATTTTTATTTTTTTTATACAAAAACTGAGGACCACATGACAGATGGGTCAGCCATGACCAATTGTGTTATCCTCTTTAAAGATAGTTTATTATTATTATTATTATTATTATTATTATTATTATTATTATTATTATTAAATTGAAAATAATTATTTTCCAAGATAAGTTTTTTTTTTATTTTACAAATATATTCACCAGATAGTGTGCTATTATTAGGATAGTTATCTGGAAAATATCTACACGCTTTAATGCCATCTGTATGTGGAATGTTGGTATATAGTGATGTTACATCTAATGACACCAGGATTGATTTATCAGATAGCTGTGGAATAATAGACTTAAACTTTTTAATGAAATTAGTAGTATCTTTAATGTATGAGGGAAGCGATTTCGATAAAGGTTGTAAAACACTAAAGAATTATGAAACAAACAGTAAATGCGAAACTAGTTGCACAGAATTATATATATATATATATATATATATATATATATATATATATATATATATATATATATATATATATATATATATATATATAATACAAGTCATATGGCGAATAACAGTCCTTTCAAGTGCAATGGATCCAGCAAGGGATCACGTTTGTCAGGGATTGATTAAGATAATTGTAATAAACTGACTACGAACAGTGAGAAATTAGTATCTAACTAACCTGAGCGCTTTTGACTTTTTAATGAACCTTTCTCAAAGGCAAATACAAAACATAGACAAGACAAACAAATAAAACAGACAAACATTTGTCTTTATAAAACTTTACATGACTATGACTTGTTGAGGATGCTAAAATATCTTTGACCGATAATATATAAAATATATATTGACCGACCCGATTATTTGGATTTTGATTTTCAGTTTCAATTAATACTTCTGTTTCACAAATTAAATTACATTGTGCAATAACTCATTCTACATAGGATTTAATATATATAATTTTGTATATAAAGTATTTCCAGAAAGATCATTTTTACGAATGGTATTATTGTCGCATAAAGGACTTACTTATCTGCAAAATGGATCGGCTATATTTTATTTTCAGTTGCAATCAGTATTTCTGTTTCACAGATGAAATTATAATGTGTAATAACTGATTTTCAAAATTATTTAACATACAGTTTTAATAACGAGTGTTTATAGGTTCTAATAATAATGGGGTCCTTTTCGCAAACTGGCTTACCCTCTGCGAAAAGGACCCAACATGCTCTTACCACGATTTCAATCACTACTCCGATTTTTAAGAAATGTAAGAAGAATCATAAAGTTTGAAAGGATATTGACTTTTAAGTCTTTATGGAAGGAAACTGCATTCATTCGCATGGTGCATGGACACTCGTGTGAAAAACAGTAAAATTAAAAACATCACTACCATTAATAACAACATCCGAAGGAAAAAGAAAAATTAAAACCAAAATAAAGATATAAAAAATACGAGAGACAATATTTTACATAAATACTCATGTTTAAATTTAAAATATGTATGCCGTTTTGAAAGAAATCTACAAAATAAAGATTTTAGGAGCACTTTTTTCACCCATTTAAATTCATTTTTTGATTTCAAAATCAAGTTTTTATAGCTGTTTCGAAATATGTATTTACACTGATGCAAATGAAGATAACAAAAACCTTTACTATCATTTACTTGTTTTAATAATAAAAAGATGTCGAGAAAATGACATTGTAGTAACTTTGAGCGACCGAAATTTGGGAACAAGTAAGTTTAAATACTCAATTCAAGGCAACCTTTCTCGTCTTAGCTTACATTAATTTTCGTATTTTCCCCATCGTTTTGTAATTTCTTGTAAGTTTTTGTAACTGTTCTCAACTTTTCGTAACTTTTCACACTTTTCTCAACTTATCGTAACTTTTCGCAACTTTTCGTAACTTTTTTCGTACTTTTCGCAACTTTTCGTAACTTTTTGCACTTAGTCATATCCATGAATATTCCTGAGTGTGGGCTGAGCGACCTTGACTGGTACACTATCGTTCTATTGGGGGTAAAATTTGGATTTGAAACGTACCTTTAACAATTTTTCAGTCAAGGCTACAATGTCTTTAGTGTGGTAGTTTATAGTGGTGTCTAGCACTGGGGCACGTGACAATTCCCCGGATGTCCTACTACAAGAATGCTGAGCGCCTAGAGCAGCGTTTTTCAACCGGGATTCCGTGGAACCTAAGGATTCCGTGAACGCCAGCCAGGGGTTCCGCCGGTGGCCAGTAAAATATAAAAATAACGGCCGCAATCGCCAGAGACCAAGTCTGGCAGTACCGGAACTGTGCGGTAATTAGTCGTTGTTTATCCACTTAATTACTGTTTCCGTTGTTGTCCTAATGAGCGTTTAGCGTTTGAATTAATTTTCATAACACTGTTGTTTTTGCGCGACCATGGACCGATTTATTAAGAAGAGAAAATTAGACGATGCCACAGCTGACGACCAAACTAAAACTCAGGAGCAGTCGACTGAAGCTACAGCTAGTACCGCGTCATGTCAGCCGAACGTGCCAAATATTGACGTTGTCGATCGGAATCTTAAAGTTCGTCAGTACAGTGACAATTACTTAGCTATGGGATTCACTTGGGCAGGAGACCCAGACTGCCCCTTACCGCTCTGTGTTGTCTGCGGGGAAAAGCTTGCCAATAGTGCCATGGCACCAGCTAAATTGAAGCGACACTTAACAACTAAACATCCGGATGTAGCGCACAAGAATGTGGCGTACTTCGAGAGGGCACAAAGCTTGAATAAAAAACAAACCGCTACATTCGAGAAAAAGTTCAAGATAAGTGACAAAGCTCAAGAAGCAAGTTATGCTGTCGCGGAGATCGTTGCAAATAAAATAAAATCGCATACCCTCGCCGAAACCGTAATCTTACCTGCATGCCGAGAAATTGTGAGAATTATGTTTGGCGAAAGTGCCGTATCTGACATCAATAAGATTCCACTGTCAGACAATACGATAAGCAGACGTATTTCAGACATGTCCAGCGACATTAACAGTCGCGTTTTAGCGAAGATAAAGACACGTGGATTCTTTGCACTGCAGGTGGATGAAAGCACCGATGTCAGCGGTAAATCACATCTTATGGGGTTTGTACGTTTTATTGACAATGGAGCTATTGTTGAAGTTTTTTCTGCTGTAAGGAGTTACCAGAAACAACAAAAGGACAAGACATATTTGACGTTGTCAGTTCATATTTGCAGTCACGTGACTTGAACTGGAAAAAACTGCGTTGGCATTTATACGGATGGCGCCCCTGCCATGACGGGAAATGTCAAAGGTTTTGTCTCGCTGGTACGACAGATGAATTCAGCTATCATGGTCACGCACTGTTTCATCCACAGAGAAGCACTAGTTGCTAAAACAGTTGGTGCCGAGTTAAAGTCTGTGCTGGACATGGTGGTGAAAATCGTTAATTATATGAAGATGAGACCTCTGAAATGTCGCCAGTTCGCCAAACTTTGTGAAAGCATGGAAGCGGACCATGTCACACTCATCCAACACACGGATGTACGACGGCTGTCTCGCGGAAAAGTTTTATCTCGTTTCTACGAGCTGAGAGAGGAGATGCTGATGTTCTGTTCTCGTGAAAACTTGAAGGATTTTGAAGTACTGAGTCGCGAGTGTTGGTGTTCCAAACTAGCTTATCTGGCCGATGTATTTCATGAATTGAACATTTTGAACAGTGGAATGCAAGGCAGACATGAAAACGTCTTGACTTCAACTGACAGAATAAACGCATTTCTGAAGAAATTGGTAATTTGGAAGAAGTGTGCATCTGCTGGAAATTTGGAAATGTTTCCCAGTGTTGTTCAAAAAAATTAACAAGAAATTCTTCCATTGATTGTGACCCATTTGGATGCTCTGTTGAATAGTCTCAGCAAATATTTTCCGTCGATATCTGTTGACCAGCACGACTGGGTTAGAAACCCGTTTGTGGAATTTGAACCGTGCCAAGGACAGTTTACTTTGAAGGAAGAGGAGGAGCTCGTTAGCGTTGCAAGTGACAGAACGCTGAAGCTAAAACATGCAGAGTTGAACTTGGATGCGTTTTGGTTACTAGTTGAAAACGAATACCCGGCTATCGCTGAGAAAGCTTTACGACTTCTGTTGCAGTTTTCAACTTCTTACATGTGCGAGTTCGGATTTTCTGCTATGACCACCTTCAAACACAAGAAACGAGAACGACTTTTGTCTGTCGAAGATGAACTTCGGGTGTCTCTCTCGAACATTCGGCCACGAATTCAACTGCTTGTAGAAATCACCAAGCACAAGTTTCGCACTGAAATGTTCGCTACTGCAAACTGATGCTAACGGGTAACAATAAAGTAACTTAGTAACTAGTAATATCGGCTATTCTGGCCACACGAGTTTATTTTTTATTTGGGCTACAATTACAGTGTTACACACATACACCTGTATCAATCGGTGTTTTCTTGTGTCACTGCATGTGGTTCCGCGAGCAATCTAAACGCTCCGAAGGGTTCCGTTCCAATAAAAAGGTTGAAAAACACTGGCCTAGACAGGCAATTGTCAGTATCATTGTTTAAGTCTTTGGTATGACTCAGCCGGAGTTCGAACCCGCATCCGAGGCGGACGCTCTTACCACTAGGCCATCGGAGCGATATGTTCAGTTTGGGAGCAACATTTTAAAGAAGAAAGCGCCAAATATACAGCATAATTTACGATTTTCCGCACAAAAGTGTTGCAGTTAATGTTCTTTTGCCATTAGTGAGCAACATTTTTTGCAGATTGGGATGCACCTTTGCAGAGGCGAAGCGGTGCAGGCTGTTTCCCAAATTTTGCAAGTTTAACTGGACTGCGAGTTTCAAGACAATGAAGGATGCAAACTGCCCAGTGTATATGGACTTGAATGAGTGAAATGCTCGAAAATTGTCGTAACCGAAAGGAAAACGTTACATGATTTCGGCACGTCTTCCACTACAGTTTTGATGGGGAAACGAGCGCGTTTGCCATATGCAGCTGCATCATAAAGTGATAGGCCTTGCGAGACACATCTTGGCCAGCTGATGCATGTAAGCTTAGGTCGACTATTACAACTACAAACAGGCTTTACTTGCGTAAGTCACGTGACTTCATCCAAAGCACCAATATTGCTGCTCTGGACAAAGATATGGCAGTGTAATTTCTGCTGTAAGCGCAAAATGCAGATCTTATAACAAACATGCATGCACGATAGATCCCCCACCCCAACCCCCAAAAAACAGCATTGCTAGTAAGACACAAATGCTGACCACATCAGCTGCAGATTCTGCGGATACGTCACACCAGGATGTCGACATTGGTGATGTCGAAGGGCTAATTATGCCAGACAGTCTCCGAAAAGATTATTGCGAACTACGATGATGATTTGTTTGCAGAGAATGAAAGTTTCTTCTTAGAGCAGAAAAAGGGCCAAAAGTTGTCAGTAAAGACCTGCGTTCCGTGTTAACTCGTGACAGGGTTCAGCCTTTGCAGAAAAAGTATACCAGGCCAGGAAAGTGAGACATAATAAAGGCGAATATAATGAATATTAAGGTCCTGAATGCAATGTCTAGACAGGCGACGAGTGCAAATATTTTCATTGCAAATGATGAAAACTTAGGGCACGTATTGGTCCCAATTTTCATAGCAAACGAACTCTTTAAACAACACAGGTACAACCTGCAGGAATTATCCTTTGATTAAGTCTGGGATTTTGTGAATGCCATTTTCAAATTGTCTGTTCAGCACTTTAGAGTCTAGCGCCCTGAGCTCATAAAGCCAGAGCTAACTTAATTTTAACCCAACTTTGCTGCATCGAACCTGTCACAAACTGGCATTTTAGTGACAACCTAAATGGGAGGAATCACTGAGCTTGACGAACCTCATAAGGCTGGAACTCGGCTTCTTGATAAGAAACGACAGGATGCAGCTAAATGAAAAGTGGGCTCAGAACAGCGTGCCTTTTGTAGGACGACCCTATTCACGGGAGGACACTCCCGGAATTGTTCTGTGGCAGACAAATGACCGCTACTGGCAAGGCTGAAAACAGTTTGGAAACAAGGAACAAGGGTTCCCAAACATCAGTTGGATCCGTACGATCTTCCGAGGCCAATAGCATGGAGCATAATGCAAAATCTCATGACGTTTTTTGTATGAACAACACACCCGACAATATTGTCGCTGGACAAATTTCTGAAATTTTTGACGGATAGCTGAATTTACTTCATATGGTTGGATTCCGAATGCTGTTTAGGGTTATGAAATTGAGTTAGAACAATAGCCTATACAGACATATTTACCAAAACCAAATTAATGTATTTTTTAATGAGGAATAACAAATAAATGCTGGAATTTATAAAAGGTATTATTCAGAGAGTTAATTCCATACCTGGATGATACATTATACATATTTTCATTTGGCCTAAAAGTGATTGGTCTGTGAGATTTATCCTGGATTTAAAACAATTAATTACAAATGTAGAGAAGATACATTTTGAAATGGAAACCTCAATAATAGCTGTTAATGCCATGCGCCAAATTTGATTCCTTGCATCAGCTGATTAAAGGATGCATACTATTCTCTTCCTGTGGCCTAGAAGTATAGAAAGTATTTGCATTTTATATGGATTGGGGAAACACAAATTAACCTTTTCCCATCTGTATCACGTCTTCACCAAGCTAACGAAGCCAGTTTTGCCTCATTGTGATGAAAAGGTTTCACAAAATTGTAGCATACAGTGATGACATGTGTTTGTTAGGGGATTATTATGACCAATGAAGAGAATTTGTTCAGGGCACATTTCGTATACATGTTTGATTGGGGTTAGCTATTTACCCAGAAAAGTCTGTTTTTGAACCCATCCAAAAATATATATATATTTTGTGGGATACTTGCCGGACCCTGTCACAAAGACGGTCACAGTAAATAGAGATAAAGCAGGTAGTTTAGTTGCTATTTGTTGTGACATAATGCGTAAAGAAAACATCACTATTCGTGAATAGGCTCAACTTTTAGGAAAGTTTGTTGCTAGCGAACCTGTTGTAGAATATGCACCTTTATATTATCAATATAATACTTCTATAGATACACTAAGGCAGGGGTGGGCAAACTACGGCCCGCGGGCCGCATGCGGCCCGTCAAGGGCTTTCATGCGGCCCGCCAAGGGTTTTCATGCGGCCTAGGAACAAATCATCATTCGCACTGACTCTGTTTATGTTACTCTGTTTATCAAATAAATGTGCTTCTTTCTAAGTTTAAGTTTTCAAATATTAACAACATATTAACAACTGAAAATTAATTAGATGTTATTTAGAAAAACCTTTTTCTTTATTTCAAATATTAATTATTTTACTTAATGAACTATGCAGCCCGCGACAAGGTGTAAATTTGTGTATGCGACCCTTGCACTGGAAAGTTTGCCCACCTCTGCATTAAGGTGATTCTGATGCTTGTTTATCACTTTCGGCTGAGATTAGATTATGTCTATCGTGGTGAATATCTAATGTACATTAGAGTAATAAGATAGTCCCAAATGTTTTACCGCAGGTTGGTTTGACCTCCGTTGTTGGTTGGGAAGGCGATTAATTCCTACAACTAAAGCTGAAACAGGTGTCCTTGGAATCAAGAGGAAAAATCTCTATCCTTTTAACTTCTTCGAACTAGAAACCTGTTTTTCTGACATTATAATTGTTTTGTTCTGAGGTGAAACACGCTCATGTGCGCATCTTGTTGGATTACTCTAGCAGTTTCATGGGTGGACAAAATTGGTGACCACATTCCTATCTTGCATAAAGTATCGCGTGACATCTGGCTGTGGTGTACAGTTAAAAATATCTGGCTAAATGCTTCTCATTTGCTGCAAACATTTAATTGTGAAGCAGATCGATTGTCGAGAAACATAAATGAGGATTCTGTATGGACATCTAGATGTTGATTTATTTTCTTTTGAGACTAAATCATCAAGTTCCAAGTTATGTTTCACACAGACCTGACCTGAAAGCTATAGTTGTTGATGGCTTTTTTTTGTCTGTTGGGAGTAGTGCTGCAAAATGTGGCCCAAGACAAAGCACA
Source organism: Sinohyriopsis cumingii (assembly GCA_028554795.2). NCBI lineage: Eukaryota > Metazoa > Mollusca > Bivalvia > Unionida > Unionidae > Sinohyriopsis > Sinohyriopsis cumingii. Next base: position 52,734,388 of record CM068842.1, on the reverse strand, counting down.
CTACTGTGTCCAAAACGACATTGGTGTCCCAGCTTCCTGAATGCTGCAGTCGATTTTTGTTTTATGCTGTCCCGCCCACAAGAGATTCTGCGCCTGGTACACAACCTGCAACGAAAACATCCCTCCACAAATTGAAGATGTGTGTCTTTTTTTACTTATCTGTGGAGAGACAAGGCTGTTTGAAGAGAGTCCTTCTCTACGGACCAGCAGTCAGAAGAAGTTTGAGAAAAAGAAGACCTATGCGATGCCCTCTATATTAACGGAATGATGTTAACATAAACCCAAAGGTCCTTTTCAGGGCCACTCCTATGCCTTTTTAGTGTGTTTTATAGTTGTTTGTCTGTTGTCTGAGTTATCTCTGTCTCTTTCCCGCTAGTCCCATGTTAAATTTCCCTTGACGCTAAACATGCCCAGTGTGATCTGAAAAAGTCTTGATGCTAAAGTGGCCCAGGGGGTCTTGTAATGCTAATTCCCATTGACGCTATAAATTTTGACGCCAAAGTGGCCCAGGGGTTTTGTAATGCTAATTCCCATCGACGCTAAATTGACTCCATTAACTACTGACATTATCTTAATGCAGTCGTTTTCATTAATGTAAGCAAACACCATATCGTTAATACAGCATTACAACAGAAATTAATAAATTAGGTAAGAAAAAGGAACTTACCTCACAATAAATACAATCTGTATTATAATCACCGCTCCGGTGGCATAGTGGTTAGAGGGTCTGCCTCGGATGCGGGAGGTCTTGGGTTCGATCCCCGGCCGAGTCATAACAAAGACTTACAAAAATGGTACTTACAGCTTCCTCGCTTGGCGCTCAGCATCACGAGGTTAGTGTTAGGACTGGTCGGCCTGGTGTCAGGATAATGTGACTGGGTGGAACATCATGCTACATGCCTTCGGCATGATGCCCCAGTGTTAGACAGCACTATAAACTGCCACACTGCAGACATTGTAGCAATATGACTGAAATTGTCAAAGCTACATTAAATGTAACCATTTGGAAAACTTTTTGTAACTTTTCGCACTTTTGGCATCATATGTGTGTGTGTGTGTGTGTGTGTGTGTGTGTGTGTGTGTGTGTGTTCAGCGTATAATTATTTTGTAACTCATTCACTGAACTTTCAGCAGCTGGTATTGTCTAATCTGTCAAACTTGGAAAATTAGTTTTCTCTACACTGATAACTGCTAAAGATAGTCTATATACTTTACTAATTCATACTGACTTTGCGTACACATGGGAGCAGTCAGTTTCGTTAGCTTTGTGCTCACCTTATCAGTCTGATTAAAATCAAGATCTCCACTGTTCTGGGTCAAGACAGGACAGTGGAGATCTGATTTTTATGAGACTGCTAAGATCATTTACAGTTTCCACAAGTACAATATCCAAAGAAATTTCAGCCAAAGTACGCAAAAGTAACACAGAGGTATGGGTCATCCAAATATTTAGTACGTACGCAAAAATCTGGCAAAGCTTGACCCATCCCCCTCCCTCTACACATGCGTACTTTTTTACACCCCCAACTGCGTACGTACGCTTGATGGTAAGCGGAGAACTCGCCCCATGGAGAACTCGCCCCGACGTATCTGGAGAAGTCGCCCCAGAGTGGTTGGAGTAGTCGCCCCAATTGGTTAGATAAGTCATCCGAAAACCTGTCACCCAAATAACCTTTTTATAACAGGATTAAGTCATCTTTTACGTGATTCCTATTTAGATTTTTATATATACGCGATCACAAAAGAGATATTAACTAGTAATCATAAAAGGCAATATCAAAGTAATATTTCTAAGGACGAAATTAAGTCTTTATATAATCTAATGAATGAAGACGGTATAGTGATTAAAAAGAATGATAAGTCAAACACTGTTATTATTATGAATCAAGATGATTATGTTAAAGAAGTTGAACGTCAATTAGAAATTAAATTAAAAATTTCAACATGCATTAATGAGATCGCTAAAAATAATAATTCCGTATATGAGGAAATTGATACTTTCCCTCTTAACATACGTACACCTCAATTCTACATATTACCCAAAACTCATAAAAATCTTGACCATAATTTACCTTCAAATTATCCAGGATGACCCTTTTTATCAGGCTGTAATTCATATACTGAAAACCTATCAAAGTATATTGATAGTGTTGTACAACCTTTAATGAAATCACTTCCTTCATACATTAAAGATACAACTACTTTCATTAAAAAGTTGAAGTCTATTCCACAGTTATCTGATAATTTCAATTCTGGTATTATTAGATTAACATCACTATATACCAACATTCCGCATGCAGATGGTATTGAAGCGTGTAAATATTTTCTTGATAACAATCCTAATAATAGCACACTATCTAGTGAAGATATTTGTAAAATAATAAAACTTATCTTGGAAGTAGTAAATGGGGTGAGATTAGCGACAATGGGAATTAGCATTACAGAGACCCCTGGGTCAGATTAGCGACAAGGGAAATTTAACATGGCGAAAAATCGTGGGTCAGATTAGCGACAAAGGAAATTAACATGGAGAAAAATCGTGGGTCACTCTAGCGACAAGGGGAATTTAACATGGAACTATAGTGTGGGTCTGTCTAGCGACAAGGGGAAATTAACATGGGGAATAGAGTTTGGGCTTTTGGGATTTTTTTTTTAAATTTTTTTTAAATTTAAATTTAAATTTAAATTTAAAAAAAGGGGTAGGCAATGGAAAGGCTATCTCTTTTCGAGAAATATGGCTGGCCCTGAAAAGGGCCTTTGGGTTTATGTTAATGTATTCATTAACATAAATGGTACCGCATTGGTCTTCTTCTTGTCCTTAGGCTACGTCTCACTGTTGGTCCGTAATTCAGCACTCTTTTCAGGCATCCTTGTCTTTCTACGTAGATCCTACGTATCCACAGGCTGGTGTTTGTCCTGTGGACAACGGTCCACTTGGATCGGACATACATGGGTATGTCCGTCCGGAACATCATGGAAGACACAAGCGTAGAAGATTGCGCATCGGTCCACATCTTGAAGCGACGAGAACAAGTGAATCAATGCACTGAACTGCGCTTATTTATAGGTAGAGGCAGGATTGAAACGGATTGAGTTCATTCACCAATCCAAACACGCGTTACAAAATTCAGTCAGCCCGCATCCAATCCGAAGAGAGTAGTCTGTGACGTCAGTTGGTCTATATAGATTCGCTAGCGCTTGTGTGCAGTCAATCTATGCGACAGTGATTCAACATGACGGAAACTCAGAAAACGATCCATTGGGGTGCATCAGCAGGGGAGACTGCCCAAGGGAACCCGGACTTACTTTCAGAAGAGGTACATTGGGATTTTGTGGATTTTCTTACCTCGCAAGAATTTGTTCCGGAACCTTCGTTACCTTCTTCATTACCGCAAGTGGAGAATTTTAGACAGAGGCAGAAAGAAGAATTGGAGAAATTTATGCAACGACAAAAGGAAGCGGAACAAGCTTTTCTCCTACAGCAACAGCAACAGCAACAAGAAGAGGTAAGAAAAAAACAACAGCAACAACAGCAAGAAGAAGTAGCAGCAAAGAAACAAGAGGGTGAAAATCAAACGGCTACGGTTCTGTTGGACATTTTAGCGGAGTTAAGAAGTCTGAAACAAATGTATCAGACCTCTTTATCACGACCGAAGAGAATACGACCTTCCCGAGCTAAACACGCCAACCCTGTGACTAAGCCTGTCGTACCACCCTTAGTGATTTCAACCCAATCATCAGAAGTAGGCCTTGGCCGTGGCAAAGGCTTAAGGCAGTTAAAGTTGATTGGTTAAACTCACCCCTACACCAAAATAAAAAGGCCCTTTTCAGGGCCACCCACATTTCTCGAAAAGAAATACAATTTCAATTTGCCAATAACTCAAAAATAAACCCCACCCATTTTACCCTTATAGTACGTGTCTGTGTATGAGTGCGTGAGTGTAGCTTCTTATTTTAAAATCAAAACTCAAAGACACTTACCTTATATCATTCATGTATTCTTTTATCCATTTTTTACAATCCAATTCACAATTCACCACAGAACACTTTAATTAAAAGTTCATTGACTTCTTCTTTCTCCTTGTTTAGTCTCTCTGTTTTTTGAATTTCTTCACCGTTTTTTCCTCATTTTCTTCCCTTCTTCTTTTCTTCTCCTGTTTCTTTGCTTCTTTTAAATAGAATTGTCTTCTTTCTTCCTCTTCTTCCTCTGAAGAATCCCTCTCTTCTTTCGAAGAATCCCTTTTTTCTTCTGAAGAATCCCTCTCTTCTTCTGAAGAATCCTTCTTTTCTTCTGACTCCTCTTGTTTCTTTTTTGGGCAATCTGGAGACCAATGTCCTTTTTCTTTACAATAATAACAGGTATCTTGACTTTTGTCTTTTTTAGCCCGGGTTTTTTTTCTTTTTTGACGGTCTGGACACTCTGAAGACCAATGCCCTTTCTTCTGACAGATATAGCAAGTATCCTGACTCTTATCTCGAAAGGAAGGAGAGTAGTCCGTCGGCTGGTCTGAAGAGAATTTTCTAATGACCCCTCGCAAAGCTCTGACGAAACGTTCCATCTGGGTAGTCTCTTCCATCGTTCTCCTCGGTTTGAGAGTGAAATGAATAGTGAAAGGACAAGACACACCCTTTTTATATACGCTGGTTTGCCATGACTATAAATTAGTCTATGGTGTTTGAACTTGAGTCATTTGACGTTTTGCACTCAAGATGAAACGATCCCATTCATTCGAGAAGAAAGAAGAAGAAGAAAGTAAGAGGCAGAAACGTGATCTATCGCCTCGTACCAGGGCCGAAAACTTGGCACAAATTCATGCCAGTGATTTTGAAGAGGACATGAGTGAACCAGAATCCGAACCCTCTAAACCAAGTTCACCACCCTTAGTCAACCCTGAAAAGTACTATTCCATTCGAGAGACGGAAAAGCGCTCCTCTAGAAAATTTAGAACCACGGCTTACACCTACACGGTGAAGTTTAAAGATTTCAAGGCCGACGTACCCTTGGAGAAAGCAGAAGGGTTTATCACCGAGATGTGGGATTCTTTGCTCACAGCACTCAAGCGACAATGTCAAGCCAAAGAAGACGATCGCTTGACACTATCCATAGATCACGACGGTTTGAAATCCCCTGTTTGGATCGAGTTTAGCAGACCCGCAGAACTTACCCCTTCCAAAGTCATGGACAATATTCAACAGGTGCAACAATCTAATGACCAGTTTGACATCACCGATGGTAAAGCCACACTGAAAATGGCCCACGTCTCTCCTCCTCAAGGAACTGGATGCAAAAAGATGTTATTGGTGGACGACCTTCGCAACACCAAAAAGAGTCTCGTCCGAATTAACAACCCTCAAGACCAGATGTGTTTAGCCCGTGCCATCGTGGTGGGACGAACCTATGCCAACAAGAACGACACGGTAGAATGGAAAAGAACCTGGAAAACTATTCAACGATGCGATCGAGCCAAACAACGAAATGAAGCAGAACTCCTGTTGCAACAAGCCGGACTGTCCAAAGACACACCCTGTGGCATTCCTGAGATGCAAAAATTGCAAGATGCCCTAGCTCCACGCTACACCTTGAAAGTGCACCTTCAAGAAATGCGTGGAACTCTGTTGTTTCGAGGCCAAGATTTTAAGGACGGAATATACATTCATGTCTATCATCACGATGACCATTTCGATACCATTACCAGTATCACTGGATTCCTGGGATACAGTTATTATTGTGAGAAATATGACTATGGTTATAACAATCGAGAGCAACACAAGCATTGTGGAATGAAATGCCCAGGATGTTTGGCCTCTCCACCCTGTCTGAGCGAAGGACCAGTGCCTTGTTCCACTTGTTTGCGCACGTTTGTCAGTCCTACCTGTTACCAGCAACATCTGAAGACGCAAGGTTCACAGCAGAAATGTGCTTGTCAACTCTTGAGATTGTGCCCTTCGTGTAGACAAGGCATACGTACCAATAGTACCAAGGCACACGTATGTTCAGGAAAAAAAAATGTCACATTTGTCATCACATCGTGGACTTGGAACACCAATGCTACGTGCAAAAATACCACCCCCCACCAGAGAAAGAGGACGGTCACAAGAAGAAAGGCAATTTCATCTTTTTCGATTTCGAATGCATGCAAGAGACTGGCATTCACATTCCTAATTTCTGCGTGGCTCATCGAGCGTGCGAGAAGTGCATTCAAGAACCTATCTTCAGTCATTGCCCTCACTGCAGCAAGATTCCTGGAGGACGTGAAAAAATCTTTCGGGGACCAAACACGTTAGCCGATTTTGCCCAATGGGTCTTAGACCCCATCGACAAGACGTGGAGCCAAGAGGACATCGAACGTTACGGAGATTGTCATCGTCATGCCACGGTGATGGCTCACAATTTCTCCGGATACGATGGGCAGTTTCTTCTCAGATACTATACGGAACATGGCACCGAACGTCCTAAAGTCACCTTGAACGGAGCCAAAATCATTTTCATGCAAGTGGGACAAGTACAGTTTAAAGATTCGATGAGTTACTTGGCCATGCCTTTGAGCCGAATGCCTAAAACGTTTGGAATGACAGAAATGGCTAAAGGGTACTTTCCACACTTTTTCAATACGGAAGCCAATCAACATGCCGTTCTACCCCATTTGCCTGAGGCTCACTATTACGACCCCGACAACATGCGTACCGAACAACGAGAAGCTTTCTACGCTTGGTACCAGGCTCATGCCTCTGACCCTTTCGACTTTCAGGAAGAAATGTTAAAGTATTGTCGTTCCGACGTGGACATTTTACGGCGTTGCTGTGGAAAATTTCGAGAACTGTTCATGCAACACGGAGGGGTCGATCCTTTGAAAGAAGCTTGCACCATTGCCAAAGCGTGTTCCTTAGTGTACCGCCAACGATTCATGCCTGAAAACACCGTGGCTGTCATCAGTCCTCAAACGACCCACTATGTCAAGCGTCAATACTCGGTCAAAGCCCTACGTTGGTTACATTACTTGTGCGACAAGGAAGACAAATGGATTCAGCATGCCTGCAACGGAGGAGGCGAAAAGACCATCGGAACGTATTCGGTCGATGGCTGGGACTTAGAAAACCCCAAGATCGTCTACGAGTTTAACGGTTGCTTATTTCACGGATGTCCCGTCTGCTACCCTGACCGTGACACTAAAAATCAGTTTTTGCAACGAACCATGGAAGACTTGTACCAGGACACTTGTCAGCGACGCCTAAAGTTGGAACAGCAAGGATACCAAGTGGTGGAAATGTGGGAACACGAGTACGATCACCGTTTGAAAACCGATCCCGAGTTTAAACGACTCGTGGAATGTTACCAGTTCATGGACCCGCTGAACCCGAGGGATAGTTTGTACGGAGGAAGGACCAATGCCACCTGTTTACTGTACCAAGCGGACGAAGAGAAAGGAGAAGAAATCAAATACTTGGACGTGTGTTCGCTGTATCCCTACGTGTGCAAATATTGTCGCTTTCCTGTAGGGCACCCACAATTGTTGACGGAACACATCGACCTGAAAAACATTCGACAATACGAAGGCTTGATCAAGTGTAAAGTTTTGCCTCCCACGAACCTATACCATCCCGTCTTACCTCACCATTGTCAAGGCAAACTGATGTTTCCCTTGTGCCGTACTTGTGCCGAAACGTGCAACCAGGACCAACCTTGCCATCACAGCCAGGAAGAACGTGCCTTGACGGGAACCTGGGTCAGCGTGGAATTGTTCAAAGCTCTGGACATGGGATACCAACTGTTAGAAATGTGCGAAATTTGCCACTTTCCCAAGACACAACAATACCACAAGGGTGACCCTACTCAGAAAGGCATTTTCGCCGACTACGTGGATGCCTTTTTGAAACTGAAACAAGAAGCCAGCGGCTATCCTTCCTGGTGTCACACTCCCGAAGACCAAATACAATTCAAAGAGAAATACTATGCACAAGAAGGCATCTCTTTAGACCACATCGAAAAAAACGAAGGCAGGCGATCGTTTGCCAAAGTGATGTTAAATTGCTTGTGGGGTAAAATGGCACAACGACCGTGTTTACCCAAGACGGAATATTTGACAGAACCTTCCCGCTACTTCCAGATGATTCACGACAAAACCAAATACATGAAACACGTGGACGTCGTTCGAGAGGATTTGATCTTGGTCAATTACGAAGAAGATCTGGACTTTGTACAAGACGACCCTTTTCGAAATGTCATCATTGCGGCTTACGTGACAGCTCATGCTCGCTTAAAATTGTACGAAGCTTTAGAACTGTTAGAAGAACGCGTCCTGTACTTTGACACGGACAGTTGCATTTACATCCATCACCCGATTCAACAGCACCCTGACATCGAAGGAGACCGTTTAGGAGCCTGGACAGACGAGCATCCCGACGACAAGATTCTAAGTTTCGTCAGTGGTGGTCCCAAAAATTACGGCTACGAATACCGGGACAAACAAGGAGAAGTGCACACGACGTGCAAAGTGAAAGGACTGACTCTGAATCATCGTACCAGTCGAGTGGTCAACTTTGGGGTATTGAAAGAAGCCTTGCAATCGGGAGAGGATGGAAACTTTAAAGTGACCACCTATCAACCGAACAAGATTGTACGTTTACCCACTCACCACATCGTCAGTCGACCCTTGGAAAAAGTCTATCAAATTGTATACCAGAAGCGAGTGCGACTTCCCAATCACTTCACCTTACCGTACGGTCACCTCGGTATTGGTCTGTATATGAAAAGGAACCCTAGGCAAGATCGATAGTTCATTGTTCATTGAAGTAACTTACCATGTCGTTGACGAAGAAGAAACCAGATTGGTTAGGAGTCAAATGTTGGACATCACCGAGACCAGGGTTTTGAGGCTTGGACACAAGAGGTGGCCCAGTATGCACGAGAGTTATTCAAGGAAAAAAGTTACTTTTCAACCTGTGTTAGTGACGGTGCCAGAAGAACCCGTCACCCAGGACAGGACTGTCGTGGACAGGCCTGAAAGGCCCTTTCGGGAGGACACTTGTGTGACCTTACCCCCTACTATAGAACTGGTTAGAACTTTACCCAAATCATGTTGTACAGACACTTGTGTTTATTCCACGTTCATGGTTATCATGTGCCTTTTATTCTTGTACTTAAGCCTTTGGCTTTTATGTATTTTTGTCTTTAGTATTCATGTTTGAAAAAAAACATTCAATAAACGTGTTCTGAAAAAGTATATAAACTCTTGTCTTGTTTGTTTTTCGTGTCACAAGTGACATTTCTCACACCATGGCTACCTCTGCTGTCTCTGCTCCCTCTTCCTCTACTGTCAAAGTCATCGACGAACACTTAGATCGTGCCAGTTGGGAGGCTTTGTATCTTCGCCATCCCTTTAACATGCTCATTGCTGGACCTAGCGGTTCAGGCAAAACCGAATTCGTCAAACGTTTGATCGAACATAAACATCATTTGATCGATCGACCCCCTCAACGAATCGTGTGGTGTTACAAAGAGTGGCAATCGGCGTACAGCCTCTTGCGAGAAAGTCAAGGCGATTCCATCGTGTTTGTGGAAGGCATTCCTAAAGAAGACGATGGCATCGTCTCTGACTCCCGTCTAACCCATTTGGTCATTTTTGACGACATGTTAGGAGAAGACGAAGAAGAAATTAAACTGTGGTTCACGCGCAAAGGGCATCACCGTAATGCCAGTGTCGTTTACACCACCCAAAATTTGTTTCAACAAAGTAAAGCCCATCGCACCATCAGTCTCAATGCGCATTACGTGGTCTTGTTTAAAAGCCCTCGAGATAAATCGCAAGTGCAAGTCTTAGCCAAACAGTTAGGAACGCCTTGGCTGACTCAGGCGTACGACGATGCCACTCAAACTCCACACGCCTATTTACTCGTCGATTTGAAACCTACGACCCCCGAGGATTTGCGATTTCGTACCCACTTGTTTCACCACTGGTGCCAAGACGGAGGGCCTGTCCTGTACACGTCTCCGTCCTCGACTTCATTTCACTCCCCATAAAAAAAAATCTATAAAAACCTCAGACCCTTTTTCGTCCGTCTCACTCTCAGTGCGAACATGACGTCCCTTCAGTCGCATCTTCCCGTCAAATTGATTCGTGCCTTGTATGGCATCAGTCGAGAAAAAGATCCACAAACACGAGCTCGTGTCTTAGAAGCTAGTCTCAAAGAAGTCTTACGATGGTTCACGGTGACGGCACGTCAATTACTCCAAGGAATCATTCAGATTCCTCATCAAACCAAACGCTTTTTCGATCGAAACAAAGTCGCTTTGGTCCAACTGGCCGATCCCCGCATCGACACTCAAACCAAAAAACAAATCATTTTGAAACCTGGAGGGAGCGGTACTCTAGGAGGGGTCATCATTCGCTCACTCTTAAGATGGGATCCTAATGCCCCCAAAGTTATACCCAAGACAAAAGTCCAACGAAGCCCCAAGAAGAAAAAGGCCAGGTCCCCAAGGAGAACTTCTCCAGTGGCAGGACCCTCCTCTGACCAGACACCACCCCGGAAAAAGAAAAGAAGCCCCCAGAAAAAGAAAAGTCCACAGAAAACTAGTCGCAAGAGAGGCACTTCGGCCAGGACGCAACCTTACACTCGCAAACCACGACCTGCCACAGCGGTGACTGCGTCTCCGGCAGCTTCACGTTTGTCCACTTCTCCGTTAATGACACCCAGAACTGAAGAGTACTTGGAGACGTTGATCACACCAAGAACTTCTCCGTTGATGACCCCCAAAAGAACTTCCCCAGTGGCAGGACCTTCCAATTTAGTGGCAGTGGCTGCTGCTCACAAAGTACCTTCTCCCAAAATCAAAGTTCAAGAAAGATCGGGCATGTTACAAAGTTTACTGGATTTGTCCAAGCAAGAACTGGCTCGATTTAGTCCGTTGCGTACCCCTGCACGACGTGTCATGCCTGTCCTCAAACTAATACGACGTAAAGACAATCAGTGGCGACGCGTTCCAGTATAAAAAAGGCCTGTGACCAAGTCGGGTATCAGTGTTTTTTCGGTGCTCCTGAAGACTCAAAGATGTCACCCTCCAGAAAACCCCAAGGAAAGAAAAGGAAAGGACTGCCACCACGTTTAGCCAAACATGGGGACATGTTATCTGTCCTGTCCAAAGCTTCTCCACCCCTACGAAAAAAACTCATTCAAACAGCCTCCAAAGAGGTCATCGATACCGTGTGCGAATGTTGTTTGAACGTTTTGAAAGGCACGATCCCTTTGTCCAAACACCAGAAACAATGCTTAGGCAAACATCGTCACGTTCTTCGCCAAATGGTTCAAAAGAAAATTCCCATTCGTCAAAAAAAGAAGATGTTAGTGCAACGTGGAGGTATTTTACCTCTCTTGTTAGGCCCCATACTGAAAGGAGTCTTGGGAACCATGTTGGGAGGACTGGTGGTAGCAAGATAAAAAGGCCTCGGAAGTTCCAAGATCTCAGAATCGACCCCTGACAACCCCATGGAAGGACGAAAACTAGCTTTAGTGCCTTACAAACGATGGATGGAATACCATCGTTGGCAAGAACAACACACCCCGCATTTACCTCCCAATCCCCATTTGAGCGAGATGTCCCAGTTACAACACGAATTGCAGTCCTTGATGGATCGCCAAGATTTGTCCGAAACAGAAAAATCGCAAAAGTACGGTCAACTCTTGCAACGACTGCAACTCTTTCACCAGAAAGCTTTAGACGAAACAGCTCTACCCACTCTGAAAGATTTTAAGACCTTGATGAAAAGTCCAGCACCATCACCAGTACCAGTACCAGTACCACCAGTACCCGTGACCAAGACAGAAAAAGGAGAAGAAGAGGAAGGGTTTCAAACTCCACCAGAAAAAGTACGCAAGTTAACAACACCACCTACCTCCAGAATTGGATGGATTAAAAAGATGATGGCCACCCCTTCTTCCTCACAAGAGAAAAAGAAAGTGAAGACAGAGGTGAAGACAGAAGTGAAACAAGAACCGATATCCCCCGCTCAGACATCCTTCTCCTCTTCGACACCTATTGCTGGCCGCACACGCAAAGCATTGCAATCCAAGAAAATACCCCAAGAGAAAAAGAGTAGCATCCTCCAAGAGTGGGTGTCTTATTAACACACCAACCAACACAAAAAAAATGGAAAAAGTCTTAGCCAGCATTTACTACGATCCCTCCCATCCTGCAGGTTACGCAGGAGTTCAAAAATTGTATCGTGCTGCCAAAACGCGACTGAAAAGTCTCCGTTTACCTCAAGTGCAACGATGGTTACAAGAACAAGCTACCTACACTTTACACAAACCCATTCGACGCAAGTTTGCCAGAAGTCGCACCCGAGTGGAAGGCATCGATGATCAATGGCAAGCCGATTTAGCCGATGTCTCTCATTTGGCCAGCTACAATCGTGGCTACAAATATTTGTTTTGTGTCATCGACGTCTTTTCCAAATCTGCCTGGGTCGTGCCCTTGACTTCTAAATCGAGCAGCGAGTTAGTGCGAGCCCTGCAACGGGTGTTGAAACAAAGCGGTCGTCACCCTCTTCGATGGCAAACGGACAAAGGCACCGAATTTCTGAACCAAGCTTTCCAAAAAGAATTAAAGAAACGTGACATTCATTTTTTACCACCGAGAATCCCGAAACCAAAGCCAGCATCGTGGAACGTTTTCAACGCACTTTGAAAGAACGCATGTGGAAATATTTTACGCATCACCACACTCTGAAGTACATCGACATCTTACCGCACCTGGTGCAAGCGTACAACCAATCTTACCATCGAAGCATCGGACGTGCCCCGCAAGACGTGACTCTCGACAACGAAGTGTTGGTGTTTGAGCGTCTGTTTGGTACGTCCCCGACGAGGGCTGTCCCAAATAAAAGTGGAGAGTTGGCTGTAGGAGATTGGGTGCGCATTGGCAAAACCAAACGCACTTTCGACAAAGGTTACTTACCTAACTGGACGACCGAATTGTTTCGCGTCACTGGACGAGTGCATGGCCGTCATCCTGCCGTCTATAAATTGGAAGACATGAACGGAGAAGTGCTCAAAGGAACGTTTTATTTGCCCGAGTTACAACGTGTGACCAAAAAAGAAGACGACGTGTACGACATCGAAAGCATTCTCGAACGCAGAACCTGTAAAGTGGGCAAACGACGTGTCAAAGAAGTCAAAGTACGTTGGAAAGGATATCCACAAAGTTTTGATTCTTGGATCGACGCTTCGCAAGTCATCGACTATAAAAAGAAGTGACCATCATGCCCTTTCACACAGCAGACGCAGCTACGTCGACCACTCCTCCTTCCCCTAGTTCTTCTGTGCAAGATTTACAAAAACAACCCTTGTGGGTGTGGTGTGGAGAACGTGTGCCTAAAACGCAAATCGTCTTTTTCTGCCAAATCTTCGTGGTGTATTGTGTCATCGGGGCAGCCATTGCCAATTTGAGTTTGCAACAAGGAGACAAACAATTGTGGACCATTTTATTGAGCAGTTGCATCGGTTACCTGCTTCCTAATCCCTCCTTGAAATTCTCCTCGAACGGGAACCCCGGGAACCTTGTGTCCAGTGCCAGTGCCAGTCACCACTTCAACCACAATCAGAACCCCATTTTAGACGGAGACACGCCTCTGACGTCCAGTAACCCCTCGGACAGCCACAGAACTCTGGAATTATGAGTCACCAAAACCAATTTTACTTAACTTTACCCAGTGACAGTTCCATGGAGGTGTTTCCCAAGAACACGTTGTGCTGCTACACGGCCAAATTACCTCAGGCCATCCAGTTAGATCACGAAGCCCATTGGGAAGTGGCTTTAGTAGAAATGATTCACCCGACCCAAGTCCTCAATGTCCTTCCCAATCAAAATTTTTTTGATGTGGAAGTTCATGACGAGCAAATGCAACAGTGGATGGATAGCAATGTCAAATATGACAAGAAAACCCGTACACAAAAGTACACCACCTATCACTTGTTCATTCCCCCAGGCTATTATTTTAGTGGTCAACATTTGGTCAGCACCATAACCTCCAGGTTTAATGTCGTGTTTCTGAATGCTTTGGAGCATGTCAACAAAAGTGTCACCATGGAGTACCACAAAGCAGCTCGTCGCTTCTTGATGAAATTTGAACGGAGTAAAATCCTGTCCATTTTATTTTGTCCTGAATTGTTTGACATGTTGGGCGGAGACATGGACATGAGAAAGACCATGATCAAGAAAAACGAATTACCCATCGTTTACGACAACGAGTCTTTTAGCAAGTTATTTCGTGCCCCGGTAGAACTGAACCAAGGACTGAATTTGATGTTTGTGTACTCCGATGTGGTGGAGTATAACGTGGTGGGACACACCTCCGTACCGTTACTGCGTGTCATTTCTTTCAAAGTAGATTCTGCCACGGACGCTGACGAGGAAGGTGGAAACACTTACCACGTCCACCGCGAATTTGTACATCCTCACTATTTGCCGGTCAGCAAGTCGTATTTGGACACGGTCAACATTGCTATAAAAGGAGATTTGGGACAAAATATTCCATTCACCAAAGGAAAAGTCACGGTGAAACTCCATTTTCGAAAACGGTTCTCTCACGACTCTTAAGTCATGTATGCAGTGTACCGAGGGGTTGCTCGACAGCGAGGACACGGCTTAGGAGACATGTTAAAATCGGCCTTTCGTTCGGTGGCCCCGGTGTTGAAACCGATGGTGACACGCGGATTGCACGCCTTGAAAGATGCGGCACTGACGCAAGGCAAAGAATTTCTCCAAAATGTCATCATCGACAAACAAAACCCTAAAGAAGCCTTCATGAGGGCAGGCAAAAATGTCTTGCTGAAAACGGGCAAAGACATTTTAGGCCAACGAGAAACACCTATAAATGCCCTGCACGCTACCGAGTCAGGCATTCAGCAAGGACAAGGCAGAAAGAGACGACGAAGAAAACACCCTTTCACCAGACTTCAAGCTAGAAAGGCCAAGAAAAGAAGAACCGTTCGAGACTTAGACGTTTGCGATTATTGAGAAAAGAGACAACAAAAAAAAAATGATGCACCGAGAATCTTGCGCTTGTTCCAAGACGGAACTGGATCTGTTTGCCATGCCCCCTACCATGATGACCATGCAAGAATCCCAGTGGGTGGAATTTCACCCCGTCTCCTCACTGACCGATTCCGCTCCCATCGAGTTTGAAATCAAAGGACAGCCCGAAGATTACATCGATCTGAATAGCAGTTACTTGTACCTGAGTCAAAATTCTAGATAAGACTGGAGGTGCTATAGACGATGAAGCAGTAGCTCCCGTCAACAATTTCATGCATTCCTTGTTCAGTGGAGTGGACTTGTACTTGAATAACAAACTGGTCAGTAGCAGCATGGATACTTACCCTTATCGTGCCTACCTGGAAAATCTCTTGACGTACGGAATAGATGCCAAGAACACTCATCTCAATGCCTGTGTGGTATGGGAAGCTGACGAACCTACCAAGTTTGAAATATTGGAAACTGATGAAAAGAAAGACAACAATGATGGATTTGTAGAACGAAGAAAGAGAATCACGGGAGCTGACACAAGTTTAGAACTGATGGATCGTTTGCATTTGGACATATGGTTGCAAGAAAAGTATTTGCTGAACGGGGTGGATGTCCGCCTGAGACTGAATCGTAGCAGTGCCGCTTTCCATTTGATGGCTGATAGTGACGGTTACAAAACCAAAATCCTAGAAGCCAGACTCTACGTACGCCGTGTGGAAGTGTTACCTAAAGTGGGAAACGACATCAGTCAGACGTTGAGCAGAACGACCGCCAAGTATCCCATACGACGCGTGGAAGTGAAAACCTTCACCATTCCCAAGGGACAGCGATCCATGATCGAAGATCATCTGTTCCAAGGACAGTTACCCAAACGTTTGATCGTTGGTATCGTCGAGAATACAGCCTTCAACGGAGCTGCCGAAAAAAATCCTTTCTACTTTCAACACTTTGGCGTGTCCAAAATCGAAGTCAGTCGCGATGGCAAGACCTTGTGTACCCGACCTTTCGAACCTGACTTTACCAAGAAGAATTACTTGAGATCGTACTTGTCCCTGTACGAAGCCACCGGACAGTTAGGAACCAATACCAGTCACGGTATTACGTACGAGGATTATGCAGGAGGCTACGCTTTGTGGGCTTTCGATTTCACTCCAGACCAAGGCAGCGACGAGGGACATTTCCACCCTATAAAATCCGGCCAGATTCGTGTGGAAATTCAGTTTAAAGACCGAGACCCTGATGAAACGGTGAACGTCATCCTGTATGCAGAATTCGATAATACCATAGAAATCAACAGTTTGAGAGAAGTCATCCTAGATTACTAGAAACCATGGAAGACTGTTATCCCTCTTTACCTAGTGGAGAAACTTTAAAGATGGAATGTGATGAGACTGTGGAAAAAATGTTGTGTTTAAAAAAAAAATTGTTTGATGTTATGATGTTGGATTATTGTTAAAATGTTAGAGTTGTTGTTTAGTGTTAAGTGATTTCTGAATAAAAAATGTTGTGTTTTGAAAAAAATTGTATGATGTTATCATGTTGGATTATTGTTAAAAATGTTAGAGTTGTTGTTTAGTGTTAAGTGCTTTTTGAATAAAAAATGTTGTGTTTTGAAAAAAATGCCTTTGTCTTTTGTTTAGCTATAAGAATGTTGGATTGATGCTCTTTCATTTCTTACTATCCCTCTCATGACACTCACTAAACGTTGCGACTCAAAAACTGTGTGGGGGATGTTTTCCTTCACGTCCGCGCTTTGACTTTAAGAACCGGGTTGTTTCCAGTCTAACCATCCATTGGCGACTCATCCTCCTACGAAGATGTGCTCCAAACTAGCTAAACTCAACGAAGCTTACGTGAATTTGCATAGGGTCAGACACAGTCTGATACCGAAGCCAGAAGAAATAGAGAATGTGAGAATGTTAAAAATCACTGAAGACCTGATAGAAGAGCTCTTCAGAGAAGAAGTGAACAGGGAAAAAGAAGAATGGACAGAGAAGTACAGACTTCAGAGACAGCAGCAACAACAACAACAACAAGAGCAGCAGCAACAACCTGAAGCTGACAGAGGCTTTGTCGATTGTCGTATCGACACCAAAGAGTTCTTCTTCTCTTTCCGAAGAAGCAGACCTATCGCCAGAAAGTCTATCCTCAGAGGACATCGCATTCTTAGAAACTAAAAAGAATGCCATAGCAAACAAAAAAAACCCAGCCCTTTTCAGGGCTACCCAAATACTCTAGAAAAGAAATAACGATCGATTTGTCAATGTGTGTAGGTAGAGTAGTGTGAAAATAAACACTAACTCTTTTTTAAAAAGATGTGAGGGTATGTGTTTGTGTGTTTGTGTTTGTAAGTGGTTAAGTAAGTTGGTATGTATAGTAGATTAAAATGATGTCTTTTTTGGTGTTTGAGGTGTATATTTGGGGTTAGATTGGATTGCTTTGCGTATGTGGATAGTCTATTGAAGTGATTTATAAAAAATTTTAAAATAGTGATGGGTAGCATAAAAAAGTGAGTGAGTGTTTCTTTTAGGTCCGAGCGTTGTTGTTCTTTGGTCATGATCTAGGTAAGATCAATTTTATGTTTTTAGGGGGATGTTTTCCTTCACGTCCGCGCTTTCACTATAAATTGAAACTCGTTCGGCAGTCCAACTACCCTTGTTGATTGATCAACACCAAAAATGAACACGAGACTGGAGAAACTGTTGGAACTTCATGTGCATCTGGAATATGCCAGGCGCATATTAAATGAACTGGCCGCGGAAGCCATTGTGGAGGAGGGAAGAATAAGAGAGGAGGAGGAAAGAAGAAACAAAGAAGAGGAGGAGAGAAGATATAAAGAAGAAGAGGAAAGAAGATACAAAGAGGAGGAGAGAAGATACAAAGAAGAGGAGGAGGAGAAAAAGGAGAGAAGAAGAAGAAATTTCAGAATCCAAGAGAGCGAAAATTGGGATTCTGAAGCGACATATCCTGCCTCTGCTCTCTCCCCCCAAAAGGTAAAAAGTAACTGGGGGATAAGATGTGTATGCGGCGCCAGGCCTGGAAGGTGCCACCATTAACCAGGTGTCCATGAAGTTCCAAAAAAAACAGCCCTTTTCAGGGCTACCCAATACTCTAGAAAAGAAATAACGATCGATTTGCCAATGTGTGTAGGTAGAGTAGTGTGATTATAAACACTAACTCTTTTTTAAGATAGTGTGAGGGTATGTGTTTGTGTGTTGGTGCTTGTAAGAGCTAAGGTATGTTTGTGGGAATAGTAGATTATGGGTTTCTTTATTGTTTCTTAGCGTAGGTGAAGAGTATAGTTAGGGTTCTGTAAGCGCTCACGTATGATTGTGTGGATAGTAGATTATGGATTTTGTTTATTGTTTCTTAGCGTATGTGGAGAGTATAGTTAGGGTTTTGTAAGCGCTCACGTACGATTGTGTGGATAGTAGATTATGGATTTTGTTTATTGTTTCTTAGCGTATGTGGAGAGTATAGTTGGGGTTTTGTAAGCGCTCACGTACGATTGTGTGGATAGTAGATTATGGATTTTGTTTTAATGATTTGCGTGTGTAAATAGTAGATTTGGGGTTTGTTTATTGTTGCTTCACTTATGTGGATAGTATATTATATGAAATGAGAAAAGTAGGGATGTTTTCTTTCACGTCTGCACGATGTTAGGTCATGATCTAGGTAATATCAATTTTATGTTTTAGAGGGATGTTTTCCATCACGTCCGCGCTTTCACTATAAGAACCCACAAAGTTTGATGTTGGAACCATTCTAAGGAATAACTGAGACAAAAATGACTCAAGTATCAGTTCTATTTAATTTATTGAGAGACATCTATTTCTGGATAATGGATGTAGAATATGTTTTAGGAAGAATAGAAGAGGAATGGAGGCATGGAAATATGAAAGACTTTGTAACGAGTCAAGTTCAAGGCCTAAAGACAGCAAGAGATATCATAGCAGGGATGATTGAAGAAGAAGTCAGTAAGTCAAGAGGCTTCATTAACCCACCTTACTTCAGAGTGGGAAGTTTGAAGGAAGCACTGGATCATGTCATCCAAGTCCGGTGCTTCCTAGAAAAAATATTGTACTGGACAGAGTGGAGAAATGTAAAATGGGGATTGGAAAAGGTGAAGAAAGGGGAAGATCTGATGAGAAAAGTAATGGAGGAAGAAGTAGAGAAGATTAAAGTGAAATGGAGGGAAGAAAGAAAAGATGTGGAAAGCAAAAAGAAACAGACAGAGTTTGAGAGGATGAATGAGAATTGGATCAAAGTCCAGGAAAAGTTTAGAGCCTTGGGCCATCCAGACTGGATGCCAGAGGAGAAAAAGAAGAAGAAAGGAATAATGGAAAAAGTGAGTACTTGGTGGAAGAAGTTAAGGAGTTAGAAGAAGAAGAAGAAGAAACCCAAAGGCCCTTTTCATGGCCAGCCATATTTCTCGAAAAGAGATAGCCTTTCCATTGCCTACCCCTTTTTTTAAATTTAAATTTAAATTTAAATTTAAAAAAATTTTTTAAAAAAATCCCAAAAGCCCAAACTCTATTCCCCATGTTAATTTCCCCTTGTCGCTAGACAGACCCACACTATAGTTCCATGTTAAATTCCCCTTGTCGCTAGAGTGACCCACGATTTTTCTCCATGTTAATTTCCCTTGTCGCTAATCTGACCCACGATTTTTCGCCATGTTAAATTTCCCTTGTCGCTAATCTGACCCAGGGGTCTCTGTAATGCTAATTCCCATTGTCGCTATTCTCACCCCATTTACTACTCTTGGAAAATAATTATTTTCAATTTAATAATACGAATTACATATAAATAATGGGTACGTCAGTGGGTATTAATATGGCTCCTGCATGCTCTTCCCTTTCGTGGGTAAATCAGAAAAGGATTTTCTTCAAAACGAAAAGTTTAATCCATCTCTTTGGTTTAGATTTTTAGATGACATATTTATGATCTGGAAGCATTCAAGTGAAGAACTGAAAAAATGTATTGATCGCCTAAATTTTTTTCACCCGACGATTAAATTTACTTATACTGCATCTAGTACGCATGTTTCGTTTTTAGATGTAAATGTAATATAAAAAATATTGATACCACTATCTCTACATATATTCATATCAAGGAAACTAATATCCACCAATATGTACACGTGATCATGGTGTTTTTATATATAATAAAATAACGTAATCTTGTTTATTTTGCATCGGTAATTTAGTAGTGAAATAATGTTTAAACTTCTCGTTCAACTTGAAATAGTTTGATATTATTGAGAAATAATAAAATTACGAACACTGACAAAAAAAAGAAATAAACTAAATGATGGGCATAGTACAAGTGATCTTTCAGAAACCGTCCGAATTCTGCGCATTAGCCATGATGACGAACTCGGTAGTGACCGCATTTCCCGAGTAGGCGTCAATGATGCTTTTTTCTCGAGTTCAAGTATCACTCGTCAATGTTTAGCAGATCTCGATGAACAATCAGATTAAATTGTTCAGTTAGAGAGATGATAGTATAACCCTTTGGCTTACGTACGGTCATCGCCAATTCAGTCGATTTCGGGTTATAGAGGTCCATGCCATAAAGTCATCTCAGGATGACTTAGGTTATTAGGTTGGAACCCTTACATATATAAAACTGCAGACATCACATCATGCTTACACCCTCTCTATTTTTCCAAATAAAATGCATCTAATGATTTCAATAGCAGAGCAAATGGGACAGATAACACTTATTTTTCGTTAAGAAGTGGAGTTGATCAAATGGAAAAGATGAAAATTGTATAGATTTAATAAGTTATTAAGTTCAAGAAAAACAACAATAAATAAAGCCTTAACAACCATGTGGTGAAACCTCAGTATTACTATATATGATCCTTAAGGGGGGCCTCCTTGGCGAAGTGGGGCGACTTCTCCTGACACCTGGGATGAGTTCTCCCAGGGCGAGTTCTCCATGGGGCGAGTTCTCCCAGGGCGAGTTCTCCGCTATTCACTTTTGATTCCCCCCCCCAAAAAAAATTTTTTTTATATTGAACGGTCTATATTTAATCCACGCAGAAACGATCAAGGATTAATAATACTAACGTGTTTAATAAAACAGATAGTCCACGACGTTGAATGTCTGGCTGCATCAAATAAGCTGCATAACTTTTAAAAAGTTTGTCTAGTATCCACTAAAATTCAAACGCCGATTGAACCCAGTCGAACAGGTTACGGATTAGACAAATTATTATCGAAGTTTCACCCCCTCCCCCGTTTCCTATGCGTATGTTCATCATCATAATCAGTATTTAAAAAAAAAAAAAACATACGTAAGCGTATGCATTTGGGTTAACACCCTCCCCCCCCCCATGTGTACGTAATAAATGGACGGCCCCTATGCCAATATTCTCTCCAGTGTGCATGTTGTAAATGCAAACAACATCATCTTACACATGTCGCTTTCGCAGAAGTTAAAAAGATCTATACAGCCTCCCCAACCCCAATATTCAATTATCGGTCCCGTATAGACTGTTTTGCAGCTCATATTTTTAAATAACTTGTTAGATATAACCGGGAACAACAATATTAGAACCATTCAATAGACGGGAATCTCTCGCGGAGCCCAGATTGTAAACAACTACAAAAAATGTGCCTTTCTGTGTGCTTTTGTATTACGGAGTTTCTCCCCTATTTTTGTCTCGTGACAATTCCTCTTTTCGGTGCCTTTTGTGGCATAGATGTCATTCTCCGCGTATCACTTATGATTTTTGCGTATATTCTTATTACGCAACTTATTCCAAGAATTATGGTAGGTAACTTCAAGTTCTGGATGCATTGAATGATAGAGCACCGGAAAACGGTGGGTACACGATAAATTGTATATAGCAAGTTATTTTGAAATATGCATTTTTAAGGAGAACTATTCACTTTTTTTTCCGGGTCTTATTATTACATATTTATGTTTTCCCCTATATAGGATATTACGACAGGAGCTGATTAAAACTGAAATCTATAAATGGCATGCATTACCGGAGAGCTGTTGCATCGTGGGTTTTAAAGCTAGCGATCGTCAGTAAATAAAAAGACTTACCTTTAATATATTATATAAGTCTGTTTTGTTGTTCTTTAATAATTAAGAAAATACGTGCAAAGTTTACTTCGTAGTCTTGCGTGAAATCACAAGGGTTCGTTACAAAGAAAATTAGGAGTATCCTTTTATGAATCAAGGGATGGGTGTTCAATATTTGTTACAGGTTAGAACCCACATCCCTTAATTCATGGACGGATACTCCTAATTTTCTTTGCAACGAACCCCTGTGTGTGAAATGACCAATAGACACACTGTAACACATGGCTCATTAAAGAAAATTAGGAGTAAACGTCAATGAATTGAGTGCAGGGGTGGGCGGGTTGGTTGTCTAACCTGTAACCCAGCCCTCAATTCATTGACAGATACTCCTAATTTTCTTTGTAATTAGCTCCTGTATACCATAACGAGTCTAGAATATCAAAGGAGAATTACTCTGATACTGTGGTACTCAAAACAAAAAGTTCTATATGGTAGCATATACTTGTCATAATATTTGTAAACTTAATGTATATCTTATGCATAATGCAAAAGATACATTAAACATGGCTGAAAATTGAAGAAACGTTTAACGTGTTAAAATGAAATAATTGAACTGAAAATATGCATAGTTAAAGTAGTGTTTTTCATTGAGAACAACAAACATTCTTTGTTTAAACAGTGAGGACACATAAAAATACTATAAAACCATTCAAACAAAATTTAAGATGAGTCCAGTGTGGGCAGAAGTCACATTTTCCCCATGTTACAAAAACAATTGACTTGCATTGTTTTCAGCCCTATCTGCTAAGGTGAGCAAAATATGAGACCTGTGTCCATCATACAAGATTAGAGTGGCATGTTTTGTCTTCCCAATGCCAACACTTGCATACTTTACCAAATACTTTGTTAGGTAATTTTTAAATAGACGTGAAGTTGACCATCCAGATTTTGATGTTTTAACTGCAGATCCGGGACTGGCTCCATTCCTAAGATCATCATTCCATCTCTCTCCAGGAAACACAGAATATGGAGGAATACTATTCCCAAGTCCATTTCAAGAGGCAATTGTTGTGACATTTGAAGATCTTGGTGATGTATATCATTGTGCATTACTGGTTTTGTTACAAATTATTGGCATTGTTGTTGTAGCGGTTTTCTACTGGTGGTGTGGTATTCTGAGGTTGTACCTTCTTACAAGGTGTCCGCTTTATTTGGCTATCAATATCTAGAGGGTGATCACCCTTGGTATTGTTGCCCGGATTGAGTAAATACTAAAATAAAGTGTGAAATTATAGATGGCATAAATAGAAATCTGAGCAGATATATAGAACAGAATGACACGAGTCCCCTGTACATGGAAAACAAAAATTTAATCAGTTACATAAATGGGGATAATACATTGCATTAGGAAGATACACTTCCTTTTGGAATAAATCTTTCACCGAATTTCAAACACAAATATATTTATATAAATAGCTGACCTGTTTTAAATGATAGAATTAGTTCATCATGTAATCGAGTGAATGATCAAAGTCATTGCCTTGTACAACTTCATAACCTGCTTATTTCAGTCCACTCCAGCCTTCACTATGGTGGTTCCTCTAGGTCCTTTCACTTTTTATCTTTTCTGACCAACCTACTGTCTTGCCTCATTTTGGCCCTCAAACTTTGTGTGGGTAGGTGGATGTGTAAGTACATTGATACTTGGATAAGTAGGTATGTGGATACATCCGTGGAGCTATTTCCCCTTGTGCTTTCAAACTGTGTTCGCTTCTGTCACCAAAATTGTGTCCATTGACATTCCAGACATCCGGTCCCTTTGACCAAAATGATTTATGAGAAAATTTCTTCCATTATATTTTCACTCTTGCAAGAAAAGTGCAGACTGATTAGATTTCTTTCGATGAGGGCAATTTAACCATAAGAAATTTTTGTGTGGGAACCACACCCCTTATTTAGCGCAACCAATCAGGATTAAATATATTTACCACCTTTTATAACAAGGTGCCAAAATTGCTTCCAGCATGACTTATAGAATTCCAAACAACAGATCTGGAAAAACTCAACTTCTGACAGTTCCGATATAAAGTCAAAGTTAACTGTCCCTTTTCTAGTTGTCTAACAGTTAAGTAAACAAAGGCTTAGTTCAGAATCACTTCCTCTCCCTACACAGACATTAGAAATCATTGCAGTATAGCGATTTAACAAGCACCTGTCCCCATAAATCTAATTAATTGTTCTCTGGCCCAAATTAATGTGCTTGTTATAGATCAACATAAATTTGCATCCTTACAGTTGTATGTTCAGTGTTGACTCCTATCTCATCTCTATTGTAAACTTTCCCTGATCTATCTTTCAAATTGTTGTTACTTAAAAGATTCCCAAGTTCTCTGTAATAAGTTGTCATATTTTCTCTTGAGGCTGCCTAGTCTCTTGCTAATGATCATTTCCATAGTTTGACCACCTTTAGCTCTGGCCATCTGTTCTTAAAGCTATAAAACCAACAGTTACTTCGACATTCAGTTGACTTAACATGTTTCCCAAATACTATGCATATTCTTTGGCCATATACTGGATGCTTGATTTGTTGTAGCCATATAATAATAATAATGAGGACTTTGTATAGCGCCTAATCTTTAGAAGCTCTAAGCACTTTACAACATTAGACAACATCTGTAAGATAAAAAAACATATATGATGATATGATTACAAAAACAAACACCATGAAATTAGAAAACAAAACACATGCTGAGAATATTTAAGGTATTTTACATAGTCATGTAGTTTCTGCTCTTCATCCTTGGAGAATAAAGGTGCACATCCAGTAACAGCATCAACTTTGATGTTTCCTCAAAGTTTGCTGCTTAATTATGTATAATTTTGCAGCCTTATACACTGTACACTGACATTCCTTTCTGTGTGGCTTCAAAAGCCACTGAAGATTTTGCTCTATCATATTGTAGTTTTTTTTGCTGTGAATTCCTGGTCTGAAATTAGATAAACATAATGGATGGACATTTACATATAAATGGGTTCTATTTAAATATTCACATAATGTTATTTTAATCAGTTATAATAATGCATAGAAAATGGTTTTCTTTGAAAATAACAATTTTAGAGTTCTGTATATGTTTTATGTGCATATATAATGATATAAGAGGTAAGTTAACAAATTTTAGATTTAGTACCACATAATTGTGACAGCTATCATAACCTACAGAAACCCTTGATATCACCATACTTCACATTTTGACTCTTATTTTCTACCATGGATTCTATTGCTTAATTCATCACAACTGTGGTAATCATGTGATCTGACTCTTGCAAGACTTCATCGGACATTATCAGACTGGTTAATGGATTATGTACATTGTTATTGTTATGGAGAAAATATTGACTATATTTCAGGAAGGGGCACAGGCATGTTTGGAAATTAGTGATATTCATGGATTCATTGTTATAACAGTGTACTCACCAATAATCTGGACATTTTCCAGAAATCGGGGCCCTGAGTGGCCGAGTGGTCTAAAGCGCTCTTCGTTACGGATCACTGCCATCTCACCTCTGTCTGCGGCGGTTCGAGTCTAAGATTCAGCCAATGTGGGCATGTGAGAAAGCTTGCCAGTAGCTTCTCGTGGGTCGGTGGTTCTTTCCGGGGTTTTCCGGGTTCTTCCTCCGCCATTAATACTGGCCGCCATGTATAGCCTATCGTGCTGAAAAATGGCGTTAAACCCCACAACAACAACAATTTTCCAGAAATCAAATGGCAAAGCAGAAGTACAAATTTAGGTCAGCCGTTGTATATAAGGTAAAGGCACGACTAATGATCCAAATTCCTACCATGATACCATATCACCCACAATATCATAGTAAGAATTTCTGGAATTTGGAACTCAGCAGGTTTCTTGTCAACAAAAGGGAACTTGCAAACATGTCAAAAATCAAAACCATTTTCGTTTATTGTTCCTTAAACTAAATAAATGTGTGACATCACATCATTTCTTTGAGCAAATTAAAAGATAGTGAAAATTTATGTCTCCATGTTTTCCCTATCAATTGCGCATCATTAGAATTCACTGTACACTGATTTACTTTGAAATAAAAACATAAACCTCATGTGGTGAAGCATCTTACTATGAATTTTTTCAATTGCATACATTCTTGAACATTAGTAATTAGAAGTCGAGACAACATTACTCAAGAACACAAAAGGGTTAATCTGTGTTTATAAGTCCATAGAGTGGTGCTAACGGTTGTCAGAGGAACAGTCCAGAAGTATATACCTCTTAAGTTGGTGATCAGACTTATTCAAATTGCATATCTAGTGTTTGAAAAACTATGAATTTGTTATATGGTGTGCAATATTTGGTCAAAGAGTTGATCTGCTTCTGTAGCATAACATTTTTTCAAGCTTTTAGAATGACCTCACTAACTGTATGTTACTACATGTACTTCCATCATGCTGGCAATGTATCATCCAGTTTGAATTACTTGCCTCACTCAGTTAATTGAAACTCCTTTACAGGTAAGGCACATCAGCTAAAAGGTAAAAAAAAAGATCTTAAAAAATGGTAAAAGTGCTGTTTTTTCTAAACAATATATGTGTTGAGTGCGTATTTGCAGAATAAGAGGATAATATGCAATTTAAACATTTTGATATGTCTTTACTCACCTTCAAATGCCCTAAAATTATAATAATGCCAGATACACAAGATTGTTTATTTTTCCATTACATAAAAACCAATAATTTTGTGCAAGATGTTATCACGTGAACACAAGGTATGAGGCAAAGAAAGACCTATTTTGATCTCTTGAATTTCCACATGCTGCTTAGAGTTATCCCTCTATTGCTGAAGCATAGCTATTGTACATGACATAGTGTATCATTGACTGTGAATGTATAATTCATAACTTGATACATTATTTATATTTATAAGAGTAATTTGCAGACGATTAAGTAGCAAATTGTACAGGCAAGAATTGGAGAACAAATTAATAGGAATGTGTATTACTAGAACAGTAATTTCCAGAATTATGAAACAATCATTGTTTGTTTTTTATTTAAAGTAACAAGTTTTAATATTAAGTATTAAAATATTTTTTACACTGTCTTGATATCTACATTTACCAGAATTAATCAAAACAAAGATTATTACTGGATCAGAAAGAAAAATTACTGGAACAAATGGAAAAGTATCCAAATTTATAATTATATTACATTGTTTAATTGCAATTCTAACAATTAAATCTCATATTTGATGTCCCATTTCACTTTTCATGGAATAAATTTGTATTTTTTCATGGTGTAAATTATTCACTATTTAAACAAGTTAGCACTATGTAAATATGTAGGTGTGAAGAAACTAAATGTATTAAACATAAACAAGATGATTGTGTAAACAAATTTTAAAACTAAATTATAAAAGTAATAAATACAGAATCACATATCATTATAAAGTTCTATATTGTAAACAGTTATAAATTTGTTTTTGGATCAAAGTTACTTTTGAAATATATCTGTAAACTTTGTATGGACAGAATCCTTCAAAACCAACAGCATTAGATTTTATATTAAGGTCTACAGAAAATATAAGAAGTATGTGTAATAAAAACATCCTTACACATGCATCATGACTGATGCCCTCCCTCCATGTATTGCGTATCATATATTGGAAGATGGCTTCAAACCCACAAACAGCAACAGTGCACTTTGTATGTATTTACAACAATCAGAGCAATCTCAAATTTTCATGAAATTCGTTCATCTGATTGGGTAATGAACCTAGACTGAACAAAATTTTGCATATTTTATCATTTTTTTAATGAAGATGCATGAATAGGCCAGTTTCACAATACATAAAAAATAATGATCTCGCATTATTTTGCAAATTCTCTAAATTCCAAAATGAGGAGCTCACTGCTGGGAGACTAATATTATATGCTTGCCCCTATTTGTAGATGTATAAAAATGCATATAATACATGCATAAATTTGGATTGTTATTTACATATTTCCAGTTAAATTACACGAAACTAATAGCTTCAAATGTTGGGAAAGCAATAGACTGCAAAAAGTCCAGTGTTTTAAAAAATTATTTAAAATTCAACCCTTAATTTAAATCTGATCATTACATTTAACACAATAAGAGCATGTAGTGGGCAGGTCTTAAATGCACAATGGAGTTCTTTTACAAAATGTAGTGAAATTGAATTATATTTTCCTTTTTATAATATATTTTCAATATAACCCTTTAATGAAGCAGTATTGTAAATAGCCGACATTTGGGACTGGTGAACAGCTTTAGGTGGACTACATGTAGCTTCAAGAAGACACACCAATCGAGTAGTTTTACTTTACAAAATGTCCTTATTAATAATACATTTTTTACTTTCATTATAAATTAAAATAGTAACCATTATACAGTTTATATTAACATAATGAGTCAAGCCTCTGTGATGCAAAATGGAATTTCAACATATGACATGGAATTATGTCAGTAATTTTATTATTATGCTTACAGTAGATAAATTTATTAGTAAAATAACTTAGTTTCAAATAATAATAATTGAAAGCATTATTTATTTATGATTTAATTTCATAAACTGATCTTGCTTTTACAGACATTATTCAGTTTGTATGCAGAAATTCCATTTTGTGTTAATAACATTTTTAACAATTAGAAAAACTTAAAATAAAATATTTATATCTTAAACTTAATGATTTGTTTCTGTAACGTTCATGATTATACTGATTGAGTAACTCGAGAACAGCAACTATTGATTGTCAGTGCTTTATTTTGCATGCCAATATTCTAGTTTGCAAGACAAATTAATATGCTACAGCTATGCAAGTGATGGCATCTTTTTACCTTTAACAACAAATAAGCTGATGTTTGCATTAGTTTTGAAGTACAATAGCATTAAATGGTGGCAAAATGAAAAAAATATGTATAGCTTATGATGATTTCATTCTACATTTACATTTATGTAATAGTTGTTTTTTGTATAAATTAATGTCCTTTTGGCCAAAAATAACCCCTATTCCCTTTTGAGGCAGTATGATCAAAACAAGTAATTTATTGCAATATCTTGACTAAAATCAAATCTGACATAATATTTATATTATGTTATTAATTTCAAAGGTATGCATTAAAATGAGAAGTCTTGTAATGAAAGTTTTCTTATTCAGGGAGTAGAGTGTGGCTTTGTAAATCTTCCTCTCCATTGTGTAAATTTGTCATCAGACATAGTCACAGGAAACATGACAGTCGGAACACTGTTGTCTTTACCCATCAGGGTTATTCATTTATTACTAGGTAATGACCTAGCTGGAGAAAGTTGTGATTAATCCATTTGTAACTGACAAGCCTTGTTTGGATCAGAAAATTGAAAATAAATTCCCGATTTATACCCAACTTGTGCAGTTACTAGAGCTATGACAAAGAAAGCTCTTGAGAATAATAATAATGCTTTATTTATAGAGGGTGGCTCATTAGTCATTGACTATTCTCCCTTGAGGCCCTCTTAAGGAGAGTATAACAATGCACATTAAATGAAGATAGCAATAATTAGTGTTTATTTTAACATGTTTAGTATTAAAATACTAAATTCCATTATCTATTAGAAACACATACATGCTCATGATACCTTTTCTTAAATACTCTAATATTTTCAGCAGATTTTACATGTAGTGGAAGCTTATTCCACAGAACTGTACTAAAGTATTGAAAACTCTTTTTAAATTGCTCTGTTCTTGGTTTTGGTATTAGAAGGTTTCCATGTGATATTGATCTCAACTGGTATTGTGTTGAAAAAGGCCTGAATAAGTCCTGAAGATACTCTGGTGCAGTTCCATGTAGACATTTATATAAAAGAACTGCCTTGTGAAAATCTATCCTGTCATAAAAGATGTTGATCGGGAAATTATTTCTTTATCTGATACATTTGTTGGTCAGGTTTTTGATGAGGTCACTTTTATTCCTTGTATGGATCAGTCAAAAGATATTAATCACAGTGATCCTCTTTTTGCTACTTATTCTTTTTATTCTATTCAGGGTGACAAAAATGACAGTCACTTATCATCAAACAGGAACAAGATCCTTATATATCTCCTGTTTGTTTCAGAGGACTATTTGAGAAACTGAAGCCACAGAAGTTCCTGTTTATTATTTTGTTAAAAATACGATCCTTATGAGAAAAGGGAGACCACCTGATGTACCCGCTGGTGATGAGTGGTCAGTGAGTGGTCATTGAGCTATCAAATTGCTTGTCCTAATTCGTATAGACAGGAAATTCTTAGTTTAGCCCATGCAACTCCTTTGGATGGTCATTTAGGGGTTAGTAAGACTTACCACAAGATGTTTTATTGGTCGAGAATTAAAAGTGATTGTAAATAATGTAGATCTTGTCACACCTGTCAAATGGTAGGAAAACTCAATCAGAAGATACCTAAGGCTCATCTGCAACCTATTTCTGCATTTGACAAACCATTTAGACTCTGTCTGTCTCTTACCTAAGAACTGCTTCGGTGGCCTAGTGGTTAGAGTGTCAGCCATGTATGCAAGAGGTCGTGGGTTCGATCCCTGGCCGAGTCAAACTAAAGACTTACATAAATGGTACTAACAGCTGCATCGCTTGGTGATCATCATTAAGAGGTCAGTGTTAGGACTGGTCGGCCTGGTGTCAGGATAATGTGACTGGGTGGGACATGATGCTACATGTCTGCGGCATGATGCCTCAGTGCTAGATATCACTATAAACTGTCACACTGCAGACATTGTAGCGATATATGATTAAATTTTTTTTTTAGGCTACGTTAAAAATCCAAGTCACACAAACACACACACAGACACACCCTTACCTAAGACCAAGTGAGGCAGCCAATACTTGTTGACCATAATGTATGAGTCCTCAAGTTTCCTAGAGGCATTTCATTTGAGGTATATTAAAGCTAAAATCATAGCAAAAACTTTGGTAAAGTTTGTATTAGACCATTTGGCCTTCCCAAATCTGTCCAATCTGATCAGGGTTTAAAGTTTATGTCTGGAATTTCTAGCAAGTTATGTATGAATTAGGCATCCAGCATTTTAAGCCTTTTGCCTGAATCCCATGGGTATCATTACACTTTGAAGAATATGATATGGTCACATTGCTTTGATATCAGATGAGATTGGGAAAGAAAATGATCATTTACTGTTGTTAGCTTTTAGGGAATCAGGTCAAGAAGCTTTAGGATTTAATCCCTTTAAGCTAGTTTTTGGACATACTGTCTGCGGACCATCGAAGTTGTTAACATGGAAACTTCTTTCAAGTGAAGATACAGAAATTAATCTTCTCAACTATGTTTCTAAAATTCTAAATATAAGTTGTCAAAGGCTTGTGAAGTTGCAAGAACTGATCTGCACTCTTCGCAGACAAAAATGAAATTAAGGTATGACAAAAAGACAAAGGAAAGGAGTTTTCAGCCTGGTGATAAGAGTTCTAGCTCTCTTGCCCTTACCTAAAAATCCTCTTCGGGTTAAGTACTGTGGTCCTTACACAGTTCAAAACAAAGTGAGTGATTTTAATTATATCATTAGTACTCCTTGGTGGCAAAAACTAAAACACATCATATAAATATGTTAAAGCAATATGTTGATAGAGATAGAAAGGTTAATAATGCTGTCAATTTAGTACCTGTCTCACACTGTGAGAATTCAAGTGATGGAATACAATCAAACTGTATTGACTTCAGCGTAACCAGTTTTTGATATTCAGAAATATTGAATAATCTGGACCAGAAACTTTAGTACCTAAAGTCCACAAGAAAAGAATGAACTGAAACAGCTATTATTTGAATATGAGCACTTCTTTCCAGATGTTCCCAAGCTAACAAATAAAACTTACCATGACACTTAAATTGTGAATTCCACACCTGTGAAGCAGTATCCTCTCAAACAGGAATGTTTGAAAAAGAATTTCAATATTTGCTGGAAAATGATTTCATAGATCCAAGTAAAAGTGACTGGATTTCACCATGTATTCTTGTACCAAAACCAGATAATACTCTCTGCATGTGCACAGACTATAGAATAGTGTGACTAAAACAGATTCATTTCCATTGCTAAGAATTGATGACTGCATTGACAAAATTGGATTTGCAAAATATGTCACCAAGCTTGATCTTTTGAAAGGATTCTGACAAATTCCACAGATGGAAAGGGCAAAGGAAATTTCGGCATTTGTAACTCCTGATGGACTTTATCAA
Organism: Sinohyriopsis cumingii; assembly: GCA_028554795.2. Taxonomy (NCBI): domain Eukaryota; kingdom Metazoa; phylum Mollusca; class Bivalvia; order Unionida; family Unionidae; genus Sinohyriopsis; species Sinohyriopsis cumingii. Next base: position 52,702,074 of record CM068842.1, on the reverse strand, counting down.
TATAATGTAATGCCATTAGGGCTGAAAGGTTCTCCTTGTACTTTCAGTTTTTAATGAAAATGATTACATTTGGTCTAGGTAATTGTGATGCTTACATTGTTGATGTTATTATCAACAATGACACCTGGAAAGATCACCTGGAGATGATTTGAAAGCTCCTTAATAGGCTCAGTGATGCAGATTTGATAATTTAAGTAAAATTTAGTTTTGCCAAGCTTGTGTTACATTTCTAGGACATATATGGATTGTGGGACATGGACAAATTAAACCTATGGACCTTAAGTGAAGGCTATCTCTGAATTTCCCATGCCTATCAGTTAAAAGTAACTGATGCAATTTTTAGGTATGGCTGGATATTGGAAATTTTGCCCCAAATGCTCCTTAATTGCTGAACCTCTGACCAATTTGTTGAGTAAAAAAACCAAGTTTCATTGGTTTGAAAACTGTCAGAGGCTTTTGATATGATAAAGGCCATACTTGAGAGTGCACCATTTGTTTTAGCTCGAATTTCAATCAGTCATTTAAAATATATGTTGATGCAAGTGATGGTGGGGTCAATGGAGTTGATTCAAGAGGACAAAAATGGTGTAGATCATCCAGTGGGCTGTTTTTTCTAAGAAAGTAAATAAACACTAAAATTATTCCACAATGGAGAAGGATGTTGGCTTTGATACTGGGTTTGCAATGCTTTGTAGTGTACATTAGTTCATTTCCTTTTCCAATTATTATATTTAGTGATCAAACCCCCTTGCTTTCACTGGCAAGATGGAAAACAAAAATCAGATTGTTAAGATAGAGGTTGATGATGCAGGGATATAATATTGACATCAGACACGTCATGGGATAAAAAGTAATTGCAGGTACACATTGACGTGTTTGGAAGTATTATATTGCATTATATACAGAACATTAACTTGGAATTATAGTGAATTCAGACAAGGAAATCTTGGATTATATTATCGTGAGTCATCAAAATTCTTGACACATATCCATGTCACAGGTTACTAAAGGTACATCAACACATTCTGTGTTTGATCTTATTGCGAACACATTTATTCATTAGGACTGGTGATATTACATTTTGGATTTTTTGGGATTTAATTCGCAATACTATAAGTTCCTTTTAAATTTTCACATGTATTTTCAGGAAATAATTTATTTGTTGAATTTTAGAAAACATTTTGGTTTTAGCTCTTTTGTAATACTTAGTTAATACCATAGTGTTTTAATAACTGTTGATATTGTAATCGCACACATGTTTTTGCATGTTCATATGTGTAGGGTCCATCCAGTGAAACCCATCAACTGGCAATGGTTGCATCGTTACCAAGCCATAAGATATATGATGTGACTATTTAGGGCAGCAGGATCTTATCCGTCCACATTTGGGTTACTGGTGCATGCATGTCTGTGAATCACCATAGAAATACTGCCGTAAAGTGATTGCTCAATAAACAGATGCATATTGTTATTGGTGAGTAATTCCAACTCAGTTTTGGTTTTAGAGAACAGTGCATCCCAAGTCATTCTTTGTGATGAGAAGTAATGTGCAGGAATGAGCTTGTACACGTGTATGGCAGTTTCACCAGATTTTTCAGACACATCAGTGAGCAAAGACTCATTGGTGACAGATACAGATTGTGGTAGTTACCAGTGGTTTTGCACTTGAATGCAGACCAAACCTTGTTTGCATGCTCATATTTTTGTCTGAAGTGCCTTCACATGACAGCAGTGAATAAAATGCTCTGGTCAGTGGTAACTGAGTTTTTGGCAGACTTGTTCTGGTTGTACATATACTTGTAGGGATACATGATAGGCATGTTTAAGGGAAAACCATCTCTGATTAAGAAATCCATTCGATATCTTGTTTTAGTTTTTGTATTTTACCAAGATCAGAAACTGAAGTTGCTTTGATCTAGCTATCAAATCATTTATTTCTTTATCTGTCTCTGCAGTTATGGATGTCTGTGCAGTCACAGATGTCTAGTCAATCACAGGCATCTGTGCAATCACAGGTGTCTGTTCAATCACAGGCATCTGGGCAATCACAGGTGTTTGTGTTTTATATGCCTTCTCATATTCATGAATAGATCCATATGGCTAGCAGAGTTGATTACTTGGAGAATGTGTCTTAAATTCAAACTCGGCTCAAATAAGCTCAAATGATTCATCACTGACTTGCACCAACTTGCATACTACTGTTTGGAGCATCAAATCCAATGATTCTAATGTGCTGGAGCATTTGTACATCTTAGATATGTTTTTTCTTCTGAGAAGGTGTGTGTGGGTTCCATTGTTTCTTATAGTTGTGAGTGTTGTATCTCATTATAAGCCTTTAGTGGTATTTTGTACAAAAAATCCATGGAGAACACCCATAGTAACACAGAGTTGTAAATTGGTCCTTGTCAAATAATTTATCCTGCCTGGTTCAGGGTCCTGATAGCAAATTTCCTTTGCAGCATTATAGAAAGGAGCCTGCATGAGTAACCACTAATGGTACATCCTGAATACAGTACCAACATAAATTTGTCAGACTTGTGTACATACCCAATAATATCAAATGTCTTGTAAATTTAATCAATACTTTATTGTTGTTCATGTTCAGTAACAGCCATTACTAATGTTCTCTTACACTTATGCTGCTTTTCTTCTGGCTCAATTTGTAAAACTATTCAGATTCCATTGCTATATAATACTCCAGAAAAATCTGTTTAATTGGTTTGCTCTTGGATGTCTTCCTCATCTATAGCGATAATTATCAAAAGTTTCAGACACTTCAGGCATAGTGGCTGATCTAGTCAGATGCTGTACTTTTTCTTGCACCAAATTGAATAAAATCTTTTTCTTCTTTTCCTCAAAAACCTGTCCTAATTTATTCCATTCTGTTTATAAGGTCATTCCCAAGTTAATCAATTGATCAATGTGTATCAGTTTTTCAATGTGTTGGAGATATGTCTCTGAAAACACATGTAACATCTTTTGAGCTTCTTTGATAAATCAATATGATGCTCTCAAATGATACAGTGATTGAAATTTCTCTGCTACAGACTTTATATCCCAGTGGAATGGTAGTTTAATACCATTTCTAGAAACCTCCTTAAACTTCATCAAACTACAGTTAGCATGAATCTAATTTTTGCCATTATATGTGACAGTTATTCTTTAATATAAAAGAATTTTTATCCATCCAAGCTGCACTTTTGAATTAGTTCTTTGAAATTTGTTGGATGTGGCTGATTGTAAGCTTGTGAGGTCTTATTGTCAATTAATGTGCACAGTCTGAATCAGTTTCAGATTTGATTAAAAAATTAAGTGTATTACATATCCATTAGTGAAATCAACCTTACAGTCATCAGATTTGACCTTCAATTTCACCAGCCAGACTTGTTAGGCTCCCTACTTAGTCTGTCCTAAAAATTTGCCATAGACTTAGATTGGAATCTTATCGCTGACAGTTCAGCACATTAGTTCTCATGGCTGTTGCTTTTATTGAGAGTGTAAATGAAAGTAATGTATTTAGCATTAAGAAATCATTTGGAAAACATGTGAGGCTCCTCCCTTTGTAAGCTAGTATAAAAAAATAAGCCATTACTATTTACGCTTGTGCATCGGTAAGCGTAGATAGTAATTATAGACTAAGCTGATATTTTCAACATGCTCACTCAAAATATAAAGTTTTTTGCTATTAACAGAAGCCGTTCTACCCCTTCCCTCTCCATTGGAGATTAGATCAAAATGCTTATCACTCTCTGAATTTAAATGTATGCAAGATCAGTCATTTTGATACAATTTGCATCAATGGTAACCACTCAGCATTAGATTTGTATAGTCGGGGCAAGTCTTGATTGATCCAGTACTGGCTGACTAGCAAACCGGACTGGTGTTTTAAGATAACATTATACAGTGTGAAAAGTGTGCTAATCATTCCATGGGTTGTACATAGTATGAGTAGTGTTTGGCATTTTTGCCCATTTGGGTTCTGATGTACGTCATAAACCTCATGACTTGACACTTTCATAGATTATTACTGTTAAAACAGTCGTAGGTTGTGCATAGTGTACAGCTCGCTTGCCAAGTCCTGGGGGATAGAGGCTGTGACCTGTATCAGCAGACCCAAAAGGGCAAATAGCTGAAATGGACATAATGACAGTACCCTGTTGTTTAGTTCTATTATTACACTGTAACTGGAACTCAACAGTGTCCAATTTTCTCATGTGCATCTTGTTCTGTATATCACAGAGAAGATTAGTGCCTTGAATTTTGCACAGTTTATTATCCATAAGTCACTGTAATATAGATGTATTCAACACAATTTATGTTCTATGTGGCCACAATTCATTACTACCAGTATTTTCTTGTTCCATAAATCAACATGATACCTATGGTTTTCATGCTCACATTTTAAGCATTCACCTGTACCGGTCAGAATGCTTGACAAAGTCTGTGCATGTGGATACACTTTCCTTCTGTCTCTGACAGGCTGTCTATCTCTGACTTCTTTATTTTAAAAAAATAAATCAATTTTTATACATAGCAACTTGCTTTTCAGCACAGCATGGGTATTTTGTGGGAACACGTGCTTTTCCTTAAACTTCCATAGTCAGTATTGCTCAGTGAGCATAATCTTCGTTTGCTTTTGTCAACATGTGACACTAAAACTGTCAGTTAGATGGGTTTGTGTGACATACATAAAAGTAACATAATATAAATTTGGCATATCTGTACCTATCTTTTCTCACAACCACACTTGTTTGATTTTTTTATTTTATCCTAATTCTAAGAAAAAGCAATCACAATTTAGACACAAATGATTTAATTAACCACTGTAATGAATATACTGTCTAGCCCAATTTGTGGGGATCACCTTTTAAGAGTATTGCATAATCATTGCAAGAACTCTGGAATCATTATCTGGGAATAAGTGCATCATCAGCATAATCTAATCATCCTGTCATTGACAAATTATATGATATTGTGAGAGCATCAAGATGGCTTCAGGTAGTTCTTGTAAAATAGGGACATGCCTAAATGTGGTTTGTCATAACTTGACATGTTCTTGAAAAACTTGATTTCTTACTGTTTCTGATCTCAAGGATAAGAAACTACTGCAGTGATGATGTGGAATTAAGTTTGAAGACTGTGACAATGTAATTGTATACAAGCAATGGGTTCACACTGAAAGGGACAATCTTGCTTGTGTAAGTTTCAGTCCTGGAGTCAATACAGATAGACATATATGCATATGATGGTCTCCATCAGCACATTTATGTTGCCAAAGTCCAGCTACATCAGCATAATGAAGGAAGATGGTCAGGATGAAGTCATTATCTTACCGGACTTTGCTGAAATCTACAGCTTCATTGTCCAAGATGCTGTGCAAGGCCATCATTGGGACAACTCACAACCCACACTCAACCCAATTGTGATATAATTTACAAGATGAAGGGTGAATTAAAATGCTGGAATGATTGAATGCATTATTTCAGATTACCTTATTTCAGATTACCTCAAGTGTGACATTGCCACTGTATATATTTATTTATTTCAACCCTGATACCGGATGTGTAGCCAATTCAAAAACTTAAAGAATTTGACTAATCTATGCCACCACAAAGTTGACCATGAACTTGAAGCAGATTGGCATCCATGGCATGAGCCCATGTGATGGCATCAGTGGTACAATGAAGTGCTTATTAGCTCAAGCCAACTTTGAAAGCAACAGTAGATCACATTTTGACACCAACTCAGCTGTTCAGTGGGTAGCTGAAAACGTGGAGTGAAATTTTTTATATATGAATCTATTGATAGTCTTGCAAGCAGTGCAGCAAAGTTTCATTTGTCTGAGCATAAAGCTGAAGTAAAGACTGTTGCAGGCACCCATTCTCTGAAGTGGAATTAAAGATGAAGAGGATATCTTCAGACTGATTTGATCAGGGTCATGTTATGTGAGAAGCAGATGACAGTGATTACCGGTGTAGTACTGATTTCACACACCATGATACTTTGCAGCCTAGAAAACTATATTGCATGTGTTTATAACAAGGAATGGTATTTTGGAAGTATTGTAATGAGAAGGAATGGTATATTGGAAGTATTGTAATGACAAGGAATGATATGTTCGAAGTATTGTAATGACAAGGAATGGTATATTGGAGGTATTGTAATGACAAGGAATGGTATGTTCGAAGTATTGTAATGACAAGGAATGGTATACTGGATGTATTGTGATGACAAGGAATGGTAAATGGGAAGTATTGTGATGACAAGAAATGGTGTATTGGAAGTATTGCAATGACAAGGAATGGTATATTGGAAGTATTGCAATGACAAGGAATGGTATATTGGAAGTATTGCAATGACAAGGAAATGTATATTGGAAGCTTTGTAATGACAGGGAATGGTATATTGGATGTATTGCAGTGACATGGAATGGTATATTGGAAGTATTGTAATGACAAGGAATGGTATATTGGAAGTATTGTAATGAGAAGGAATGGTATATTGGAAGTATTGTAATGACAAGGAATGGTATGTTCGAAGTATTGTAATGACAAGGAATGGTATACTGGATGTATTGTGATGACAAGGAATGGTAAATGGGAAGTATTGTGATGACAAGAAATGGTATATTGGAAGTATTGCAATGACAAGGAATGGTATATTCGAAGTATTGTAATGACAAGGAATGGTATACTGGATGTATTGTGATGACAAGGAATGGTAAATGGGAAGTATTGTGATGACAAGAAATGGTGTATTGGAAGTATTGCAATAACAAGGAATGGTATATTGGAAGTATTGCAATGACAAGGAATGGTATATTGGAAGTATTGCAATGACAAGGAAATGTATATTGGAAGCTTTGTAATGACAGGGAATGGTATATTGGATGTATTGCAGTGACATGGAATGGTATATTGGAAGTATTGTAATGACAAGGAATGGTATATTGGAAGTATTGTAATGACAAGGAATGGTATATTGAAAGTATTGCAATGACAAGGAACGGTATATTGGAAGTATTGCAATGACAAGGAACAGTATATTGGAAGTATTTCAGTGACAAGGAATTGTATATTGGAAGTATTGCAATGACAAGGAATGGTATATTGGAAGTATTGCAGTGACAAGGAATGGTATATTGGATGTATTGCAGTGATGAGGAATGGTATATTGGAAGTATTGCAATGACAAGGAATGGTATATTGGAAGTATTGTAATGACAAGGAATGGTATATTAGAAGTATTGTAATGACAAGGAATGGTATATTGGAAGTATAGTAATGACAAGGAATGGTATATTGGAAGTATTGCAATGACAAGGAATGGTATATTGGATGTATTGCAGTGACAAGGATTGGTATATTGGAAGTATTGTAATGACAAGGAATGGTATATTGGAAGTATTGCAATAACAAGGAATGGTACATTGGAAGTATTGCAGTGACAAGGAATATTATATTGGAAGTATTGTAATGACAAGGAATGGTATATTGGAAGTATTGTAATGACAAGGAATGATATATTGGAAGTATTGTGATGACAAGGAATGGTATATTGGATGTATTGTAATGACAAGGAATGGTATATTGGAAATATTGTAATGACAAGGAATGGTATATTGGATGTATTGTGATGACAAGGAATGGTATATTGGAAGTATTGTGATGACAAGGAATGGTACATTGGAAGTATTGCAGTGACGAGGAATATTATATTGGAAGTATTGTAATGACAAGGAATGGTATATTGGAAGTATTGTAATGACAAGGAATGATATATTGGAAGTATTGTGATGACAAGGAATGGTATATTGGAAGTATTGTGATGACAAGGAATGGTACATTGGAAGTATTGCAGTGACAAGGAATATTATATTGGAAATATTGTAATGACAAGGAATGGTATATTGGAAGTATTGTAATGACAAGGAATGGTATATTGAAAGTTTTGTAATGACAAGGAATGATATATTGGAAGTATTGAAATGACAAGGAATGATATATTGGAAGTATTGTGATGACAAGGAATGATATATTGGAAGTATTGCAATGACAAGGAATGATATATTGGAAGTATTGCAATGACAAGGAATGATATATTGGAAGTATTGAAATGACAAGGAATGGTATATTGGAAGTATTGCAATGACAAGGAATGGTATATTGGAAGTATTGTGATGACAAGGAATGATATATTGGAAGTATTGAAATGACAAGGAATGGTATATTGGAAGTATTGCAATGACAAGGAATGATATATTGGAAGTATTGCAATGACAAGGAATGGTATATTGGAAGTATTGTAATGACAAGGAATGGTATATTGGAAGTATTGTGATGACAAGGAATGATATATTGGAAGTATTATTGAATGCTCTGATGTACAAAGGGGACTGTTTATAAGGTTCTTCAAGCAGTGCCTTACAGGAAATTTCACTTGGCCTCCTGCATCGCGTAGAGTGCAGTGCTGGGTACCATTCCAGGATGTCATGTGTTTGATTAGTGCTCTTGAACTAAAGGGACATAACAGCTCAGTCATACAGACTGCACACATGATGTGATGCTGAGTAAAGAGAAATCGCTAGCATATTAATATTTGTAATTAATGTGTAACTGATTGCTCACATAACTGAAATATTTCTGTTTGTATTTCTTGCCTACATCAGTAATTTAGTTCACTTAGTAATTTTCTAATATAAAAAATGCTGCTGAATTTTGGTGTTTATTTGCAGCCTTTTAGTATTTCAAAATGCTTGGAATAGGAGGTACAAACACAAAATAATTTAAGGGTGAAAGCATTGAGACACAGTTGAAATTTGGCACAGTTACAATTTATATATCATGATCATAAAAATATTCATCATGCTAGGTAATTGCCTAAATGGTCAAGCCACCCCACCTGATCCGGACAGAATTTTTTGCATTTTGTGATTTGTTTCAAGTTTGAGCCCCATGTACAGCTTAACAATAAACTTGATTCACATGTAATAAATTTGGTATCATTGCCTGTAGGTGTAGTTTTCAAGTACAAGCATATTTGGTGTGTTTGATGGATGACCATGTAGTAGTGGTGCCTTAAAATCAGATTTAAAAACAAAATGTCTGAGACTGCAAATCTGAGCTCAGATTCAGATTCCCCAGGACACAAATATGTAGTATAGATAATTTCAGCCTGATATCTCTATAATAAAATAAGTATAACAAAAGCATTTGAAAACCTTTTGTTGTAAGGTGATGAACTTTAACAACCTCACGTTAGCTCCCACCCCCACCCCCCTCAATTAAATGTCAGCATGTCAGACATTTTCAGAACATCTTTGTACATAACTCAATATTAAATGGCTCGATGACTTGACTACAAACTAATATTTTAAATGTATTTGGCTATACACTCGTTATCACACCCAACTTTGTTCCATTTTTTACCTTGTTTTAGTTGCATGACCAGGTGTGTGATATAAATTTGTATGGGAATAGTCATAATTTTGTTCACTGAAGATGGTATATATTGGACATGATGTCTTGTTTGTGATATAATAGGAATGAAGACATACACTTGGATTTGGATATGATGTAAAACTACATAAAGATTTTTATCATTGACAGAAATGAATTCACTGTACTAGAATAATGCATAGCAAAAAATATGGGAGCTGTGAAGGTGGTGATACAAGTGTCCATTATCATAATGCCAAAGGTTTTGCATTATTTGAAACTACTGTAATAATAGAATTGGACATTTTATTCATTTTGGTCAGTTTAAGCAAACATGAAACCTAGGTTATTTTTCCCTAAAAAGAGCAAAAACTGGAAAACAAATTTTCGGCCATGAATGTGATTTTTGTCATATGAAAACATAATTTCTTATTGAAATTAATTTGTAGCCCTCAGTTGAAATTCCTGCATTGTCTCTTTTACAGTACTACATCATTCCGTACCTGAACATTGGGAGTCTTTTCATAGTGATGTGTTTGGTACCAATGAATTCCATTCCTTACCATGTGGTCTGGTTGTATGACAAGCTCCTCTGGTGCTCTGAACCATTGCTTCAGCTAGTTGAAGTAATTCTGGCACTTAACTGTGTCATGCACTGTAGTAAGAGGGCCACCGAAATGATAGCAGAAGATGAGGAGGAAGCATGGAAATGGAAGGTAACAGAACAATCATAATAACTTACTAGCTGATGTTGAAAAATTAGACTGGAAGTAAAGAATTTTAGTATGCGTGTTATGATCACTTTTATTAGCATTGTAAATCTAAAGGAAAGTGTTCAAAAAACTATTTCGTGTGTAGAGCATATTAGGGAAAAATGTTTGTCAGATATGAAGTTCAAGAAACAAGTTGAATATTATTATGATCTTCATTATGTATGTAGCATCAACCCTATGTCCAACCAAGGGATTTCATTTTCTTTGCCCTAAAATTTACAAGGATTTTCTGTTAATTTTATTTAGAAGATGAGACATTTTCATTGACCTATTGATGACAAATTTTCCGTATTGCAGAGCTTTTCCTGGATATTCTGTTCCAAATAGGAGCTTCATGTCCACTAACGCATTTATTTAAAATCTTACAGGTTTGATAGGTTATGTACAAAAGTTTCATTCTTACAAGGCATGTTTTCAGCTGACCTTTACAAAGTAGCATACTGGCCGCCATGTATAGCCTATTTTGTGCTGACAAATGGCGTTAAACCCTACAACAACAACAACAAAGTAGCAGTAAGCTGTTCCAGCTAGTGATAATGGTATTGGTCCACACAAATTAAAATTGTATATGTACACCCTTACAGAATATCAACTATGTATTGTTTCTTCCTACATCCTACTCAACAGTGTGAAGTGGGTATCATGGCACCTACCCCATCGGGATGGGGATTTAGGGGGCTAACAATGTGAATTTTGATCATGATGAGTACTGCACCCTCATCACAAATGTACCATACATCACTGACCTGTATTTAAGGCATCAATGACAAGCATTACGTTTTGCGTTTTATGTTTATTTCCCAAGGTCTATTAATGCTAGAATTGTCAAACAAAATGATTTTATGTATCTTTATTAGTACCTGATCCTTTCTACAAAGTAAGATCACACTGACCTATTTTTCACATTTTACTGACTTAAGTTAAATTTGTGCATTTCATTTCATGATCAAATACATATTTTCCATCATGTATCCATACCATTACACCTAGTAACATGCAGCTTAGTGAGTTGATGCCTCATGACACCCTCATCACAAAAATAGGCCATTAATTCATGCTTTACAGATATGGGTTCAATATCAAGCACAGTTCATACCAGAATCAGCCAAGTAGCTGATTTAATAAAAGAAGGTCAGTGTAACCTACATTTCACATTTTATTGGCCTTTGTTTTGTTTTTTCAATTAACTAACAACCAGAGAGTTTTTTTATCATACTATATAATACTGTTATACCTCGAATCATGAAACCTTGGTGAAAGAATGCATCTTGATGAGTAGTGTACCCCCATCTGTAAAGGTCACTGTGACCCATATTTCGCATCACTGACTGGTTAAATTTATGTTCATGCTGTTGATGCTTTAATTATCAAACAAAAAAGGATTTTATACATCTCTCTTAGTACTACACTCATACCAGAAAGGGTCATTGTGATCTGTATTTTACATTTTATTGGTTTGGGTTAACTTTTTGCTCAGGACTAAATAGGTTTTAGACATGCTGTTTACATACAGTTCTATCTAAAATCATGAAACTCACATCTTGATGACTTGGTTCAGTTTTGTGTTTGATGCTTTTTTCTCAGGCATATGCTAGAATTATGAAATTGATGAGGGTATGCATTTATGTTATTGCTACACCCATCCAAAAACATGCTTATTGTGACTGATTTGCATCTATGTTATTACTGCACCCATCCAAAAACATGCTCATTGTGACTGATTTGCATCTATGTTATTACTGCACCCATCCAAAAACATGCTCATTGTGACTGATTTGCATCAATGTTATTACTGCACCCATGCAAAAACATGCTCATTGTGACTGATTTGCATCTATGTTATTACTGCACCCATCCAAAAACATGCTCATCGTGACTGATTTGCATCTATGTTATTACTACACCCGTCCAAAAACATGCTCATTGTGACTGATTTGCATCTATGTTATTACCACACCCATCCAAAAACATGCTCATTGTGACTGATATTTTACTGGCATTAGTTAAGTTTATTCATTTAACTCATGACCGTGTGAGTTTTGGCAAGTTGTATTCTTGCTACTGGTATCCTACCTAGTACTAATATTAGTACCCTTACTCGTACCTCGTGGACAGGACCACAGGATAGGACTCAACCACAACAAATCAAGCTGAGGCTATGACATCGTAGCTAGTATCCTACCAAGAATCTTGAAAAAATGAAGGGTGGAAATATATAGATAAATTCTGCATTCTTTTTGCACAAAATCTGGGTGACAGATATTTCCTGCTTTGTTGACTTTGCCAAAAATAATTTGTTAAAAATTTCATTTCTTAATCATGACATCTGATAATTAGATGCATCTTGGTTACTACTACAAAGAAGGTCACTGTACCCTATATTTTATGCTTTATTAACATTAAGTATTTGTGTTTATACTATATGTTCATCCATGCTAGACCTACAATATGTGCATAGTAACCTGCTCAGAAAATCCTTTATGACCATAATTGCATTTGAGAGTAGGAATAAATATAATTATTCAGTGGTAATCTTTCCATATTAATGACCATGTATTGTATATTGAGTCATATTACTGTCAACAGGTTAATTGTGTATTGTACATGTGAATGTGCAGGATTGATAAAATATCATACCCAGACATCCTGGACTATTCATTTTCAAAGTTGGGCAAGTAAAATTTTCCAAAGGGCAAGTCCAGGATATGTGTTGTTTTCTTACTTTTAAACAAGTCATGCAAGCACCAATTTTCATACTTTAATCACTTTATATACATTTATCTAGCCTTAATCACTTTATATACATTTATCTAGCCTTAATCACTTTACATATATTTATCTAGCCTTAATCATTTTATATATTTATCTAGCCTTTCATACAATCAGGGCATACTGAATGCTTGAATCTAGTTCCATTTATTCATTTACATCCTGTCAAGCTACAGTAAGTGGTTGTGGATAACTGTGTGTACATTCTATTATTGCTTGACTGCATATTGGGCAAGGAAATCAAATTATTAGCCAGCATTTTAAATGACTGTTTTATTGTGTTAACTCTGGTCAGAGTCTCATGGGCAGATCAGTCTTTGATTTTAATACACTGAGTCATGCAATAAAATTAATGTAAGGTACTTTACCAAAATAAATGTTCATTTTTCATTGTGAAATGATTGAATGACTGTAATGAGTCTATACTTTTGTACTTGATTACACAGAAAGTCAACTTTAATGTGCAGTAATGCATTTGAAGTGAAGCAGTTATGGTTTTATGCTAAATGTGTTTGCATTTAAATGACAAAATATATGTAATGACCACTTTATTAAAAGTAGATGTAAATAAGATCTTTCTTGTTTGGATAAAATGTTGACTTTAGTTTTTGCAAGGAATTCAGAAAAAGAAAATTCACTTGAAAGTGGAGATGTAAAACAAAGCTGCTACTGACACTGAGGTAACAATTTCTCCAAAGCGACATAAGCCTGACTCTCTGGCAGCTAAAATGTTAAATATGGCTCAATTAAGAGACAGTTTCAGCCATATTGGGTTTATAATCATCCATGGCTTGAAGTCATTGACTTTGAAGGAAAGATGTTTTATAGTTATTACAAACAATATCCTAAAGTGGCAATGTTGAAAATTCAGCAAGTGCATTTGTCAGTGGTGTTACGATTTCTGTTTTAAAGGTTATAGAGCTTAGTAACTATGATTCTATTACGCAGGCATTTCCATGATGAAACAAGCCTCACTTGTTGAGCAGCACTAGAGTAAGTTGATAAATAAATAAGCTCCAGCCCTAACTATTGATTGTCTGTTTCAACATTAAGGACACTTGGGAGGCAAGAGTAATATATACCATATATAGACCATTGCAAACAGAGTGACAAATTCAGAATTTAATCACTCAGGTCTTGTGACAGTTTTGGTCCTCTTAAATGTATAAGCATGACACTAGACAGAATGTTAAAATTTATAACACCAATCTAGGAAAGGCAATTTTAAAACATAATTGGAATACAATTTATATTTAAAAAAATGAGAGCCTTTTTTAACACAGCATACGAGTGGCATTAGCAACCTTTGAGAATTGTTGTGCCCTCTCTGAGCAGTTGTGCTGTGTACCAAGTCATATTTGTCCCTTTAATTTAATTATTATTTTTCGTACATATAGAACAAAAATTACAACTCATACAGCATGACTTTCCAAAGATTCTGGCATGCCACCATTGGTACATGTACCATAGGTTGCAGACACTTGGCCTACTCCCTAGCCCAAGATGGAAAGCTATTTTCTGATATGAAGTAAAGGGGTTATTTGTTCATCATATTGGGAAATAACCCCAGCTCAAAAGAATTTATTATGCATTTTGGCTCACGAGGTTCGAGCAGATGCCACCACCAAGCATCAGATAGGAACTGTTCGCTGACATCATTCAGGCTGTGGAATGGAGATCGGAGTCCACATTCTCTAGCTTTTATCTTTGAGATCTGTCATCCCATAAGGTCCAATTCGATCTGGTAGGACCTATCTCTGCAGCTCAATAGGTCACACTTTGTGACTTCCGCTGGATGGGGGGGGGGGAGATATATTTCCCATTTGGAGCCATGCCCAGATAGATGGATTCCCTTCCAGTCGGGCTACCTAGAAGCTGTCTCATACCTTAGGGGACTGGAGATGATATCTCCAGGGTAAGGGGATGTACCTCCCTCCACCTCTTACCTATTCTCTTTGGGTATTATGATTATTATGATTGGGTAAAGAATTTGAAGAAGAAACCAATTTTCCTAGTAGAATGTTTCTTCGAGAATACTTACCCAGTCATAATACACATACACCCTCCCAGCCTCCCCACAGTTACATCCAAAGGAGTTGCCTTCTGTTCCAATAATAACTGATGTATTCTGACACTTTGCCACCAAATCTTTTACCTAAAGGGAGATCATTTTGCCCAACTGCCACATAGGTCAGCAGACAACTTTTAGCTCCCTTTAGCTAAAAGTAGTATCTGGGAGGGCAGGATTTGCAAGGTAGTAATAGCTCTCCTGAGGTATTTTGATTGGGTAAATATTCTTGAAGAAACATATTTTGCTAGGAAAAAATTATATATACAGGGATCATCCTCGGCTTCATCAATGTCGCAAATTGCAATTTTTTTTCCTTATTGTCAACAAAATATACCATCTGGCAATATTTTGGCGGCAACCTTTTTGGCTGTTTAATTTGTACATACAATCATCTATTTGGAGTGGAGACATTCAAAGGGTCCATGAAAGGAAGCCACATATGATAATATAGATTTGCTTAATACCTGATGTTTCTATTAAAACAATGAGAGAGAGAGAGAGAGAGATACTGTAGATGTCGGGAAAGTAGATTTTTCACATTTGATAATTCATTTATTTCTGGTGTCAACAGTCATACCTAGCACTGACAGTGATGTAGGATGCAAAGACCATGGAAGTAGTACAAAACAGTCATGTAATTATTTATTTTGTAATATTATGGCTGTATTGCTTGTTGTCTACATTAATAGACTTGGGGAAAATATTCACTACTTGTTCTGGTGACATTTTTTAAAAATTGGCATCAAAATAATAATGTTGACGATTTTTGGGGCAACAACTTTTTAAATATACATGTATGTACAAAATGGATTTTGCGTCACTGGTTTTTGTTATTGAACATGGTTGTTGTCAGGTGGAACATCCATTTGCATTTGTTTTTACTATTAGCAGAAATGTTAGGAGTTATAGTTTGGACCAATAATGATATTAAAGGCATATGTATAAATGGATATGAAAATAGACTTGCACAGTATGCAGGTGACACATCTTTTTAATTTGATGGATCTGAGAACTCAATGTATGCTATGGTAGAAGCATTGGACTTGTTTGCATCATTGTACAAAAGTGAAGCGAGGAAAATGGGGCATTAAATTATTCCCAGACACAGATTTTGTTCAAATTTAGGATTTGATTGGGTTTCTAATTTCTCTTTACATGGTGTCAAGTTATCTATCAGTACAGAAGAGTTTGTGGAAATTAAATCTGACTACAAGATATAAGATATATATGAGAACTTTAAGAGAAATGGAATTGAAAAAAATTAATAATATATGGGAATTGTTCTAAAATCAGTGGCTTTGTCTAAATTGGCACATTTATTCCTAATGTTGCCAACAGCAAGTTTTGTAATTCAAAAGATATTTTATAAATCTATGTGGAATAAGAGACCTGATAAAATAAGTAGAACAACACTTGTTAATAAGTTAGAAGGATGTGGATTGCACATGAAACATCCAGCATCTTTAATAAAATCTTTAAGAAAACAACTTGTTAATGCATTTACTGCATAATAATTCTGAATGGCAGAAAATAATTGATTTCCATTACAATAAATATGAGGTCTGATATTACCAGTATACTCTATTTCAATTAAATAATTTGCCAGTGTTGCAATTTTCCAAATATATTGGAAAAAATGAGTTTTATAAGGATGTTCTTTTAGCATGGGAAGAATTGATAGCCATCAGAAAAGATAGACTTCTTTGAAATTTCACATAAAGTTGTCTAAAAAATAAAAATATAATTACTTAACCACAGACCAATTTATTTTTTATAAATCATGGCTTTTAAAGCGTCTAAAATTTATATAACATTTCTTTGCTGAACAAGGTTTATATTTATCGTATGAAAGAGTTTTGCGAGTTATATGATATTTCACTCAGATAAGATTGTTTTATGGTATTATAAATACAATCAAGTTATATTTAAAAAGATGAAATTTAAAATATGAGAAGAAGAAAAAAATGCATCCGTTTTTCCTGAAGAATATTGTAGTTCTACTTATGAATCGACAAGGATGTACAGATATATATCATAGTTTAGTAAAGTAATTTGTCAGTGCCCCAAAGCTGTAGATATCTTTTTTTATTAAATTTGACATTACAAAAGATAGGGGTTGGTGGAATAAGGTATATTCAGTTCCATATAAAATTACTTTTTATACAAAATTATGGCGGCTTCAGTTTAGAACTAACCATAACCTACTGGCTGCCAATAGTTACTTATTCAAAATAGGTTTTGTACCTGATAAGCAGTCTTCTTTCTGTAATAGTAAAGAAAAAGCAATGAAAACTTGTTTTGCAACTGTGTTGTTGTGAAACAATTTTGGTGCTGGGTTTTATGTTTTTATAGAACTGAGATTGGAGTAGGTTTTAAGCTTTTTAAAAATCTTATTTTATTTGGAGGTTTAAGGGAATTTTGTTAGTCAAATTTTGTAATTTAGTATTGCTACTAGCAAAAACTTATATTCAGATAAAAAATTTGAAACCAAAAACCCCATTCTAGAAGGGATTTACTTTGATTTGATATTTCTAAAAATCCCATTCTACAAGGGATCTACTTTGATTTGATATTTTTAAGAAAACCAGTCTACAAGGGATCTACTTTGATTTGATGTTTCTGAAAAAAAACATTCTACAAGGGATCTACTTTGATTTGGTATTTCTAAAAAACACATTCTGCAAGGGATTTACTTTGATTTTATATTTCTAAAGAAAAACATTCTACAAGGGATCTAATTTGATTTGATATTTCATTTGGAATTGGAAGCTAATAAGTTTCTAAAAATACAAAAGTTATTACAAATGGAATCATGAGAAAACATTTTTTGTAGGAAAATAGAGTGGTAAGTATGAAAATGGAGTACCGATATCTGATATCCATGAATGTCAAATGTTTTAGGTAATGTGAGAAAATAACTCTGGTTGCATATTTTGCATTCTCTCTCTCTCTCTCTCTCTCTCCCTCCCTATCTCTCTCTCTCCCTCTCTCTCTCTCTGTGGATGCTTCAGATATAATGGAGTTTGGTAATTCCAAGTCTTTTATACTGTGTAAGTTACATACATCTTTCTTATCAGTAGATGTTGAGCACTTCATTCAGCCTTTGTGTCAACATTGGAGTACTCATTCTGAGGTGCTAGTCATTCATTTAGGCATATCCGTATAAATTGCCCATAGAAATTACATTTAACCCCAACTATGTGTATGTTTTGAATTCTAGGTGCTTCTAACAGTTTTCTCTGCCTTCTGTTATGCCATGATGGTGTCACTTGGTCTGACTATCTACAAGGAGGGGTCCAACTACCAGTTCTGGTAAGATTATAATATAAGCAGATTGGAATTTAAGAAAACATGTATTAACCAGAACATAAGAATTAAACCACTGTTGTTATTTGGCTGTTATATGCAAACTATCAGTATGTTATGTAAAAAAAAGGCATCTGGAGCAATAAAATTGGCAAGAATACTAGTTCAAATTAAACAATAATACTATTTTATTATATTTTGCACTGATAAACAATCCACTATTTACATATTCAAGACTGCTCCGGTGGCCTAGTGGTTAGAGCGTCCGCCTCAGAAGAGGGAGCTCATGGGTTCGAACCTCAGCCGAGTCATCCCAAAGATTTAGAAAAATGATACTAACAGCTGCATCGCTAGGCACTCAGCATTTAAAGGTTAGTGTTAGGACTGGTCAGCCTGGTGTCAGGATAATATGACTGAGTGGGATATCAAGATATATGTCTGTGGTATGATGCCCCAGTGCTAGACATCACTATAAACTGCCACACTGCAGACATCGTAGCGATATGACTGAAAAATTGTTAAAGCTACGTTAAAAGTTCTAATCACACACACACTCATATTCAAGAAATAACAAATCCGCAGTTATCATAAAATGGTACTTTATTGAATTTTAATGTTTAGTGTACAGATGTGTAAGAAATCAGGCATATAATACACTGGATATCGGATAACAAAATCCTTTCTGCTATTTGTGACTCGTGTACTATTGAACTCGCCTACCTCTATTTGTGACTCTAGTGTACTACAGAATTTACCCACCCCTATTGGTGACTGATATAAAGTAGATGAGATAGGATGCATCTGTTTGACCCTGGTGTCAAAATTGACCTTTCTGACTGTCTATTATTTATGTAAACTGTGTGTTTAGATTCATTGTGTAAGGCTTTAATGATCCTGATGATGGTTTTCTGGTACCCCATATTGATATATGATGTGGGTCTATGGAGACTGGTACCCTATATTGATATATGATGTGGGTCTATGGAGACTGGTACCCTATATTGATATATGATGTGGGTCTATGGAGACTGGTACCTCATATTGATATATGATGTGGGTCTATGGAGACTGGTACCCCATATTGATATATGATGTGGGTCTATGGAGACTGGTACCCTATATTGATATATGATGTGGGTCTATGGAGACTGGTACCCCATATTGATATATGATGTGGGTCTGTGGAGACTGGTACCCCATATTGATATATGATGTGAGTCTATGGAGACTGGTACCCCATATTGATATATGATGTGGGTCTATGGAGACTGGTACCCTATATTGATATATGATGTGGGTCTATGGAGACTATCAAATGCTTTTTGGAAGTCCACAGAATTGACAACTAGTCTGCTTTTCTTTGAATTTTTTTTTAAATTCCTTCTTTTAATTGATTTTCGAGGATGCTACAGTATTGTTTTCCAGACAAGAATGTGATATGCTGCCAGTTATTGCAGTCAGAGAGATCTCCTTTCTTGGGGAGTTTAATTATAATACCATTCTTCCACTGTGAGAGAATTTTCTTCTTCCATTGTGTTATTAAAAAGGTTGGTCAAACATTCCAGCATGTTCGTGTCTATGGCCTTGAGAATTTTGCTTATGATTTTATCTTCCTGAGCTGCTTCATTGTATTTAAAATTTATAATGGCATTTTTTATTTCTTTTTTTGTCATTGCGTATTGTTTGATTTCAAGAGTATATTTATCATTGTTTTGGAACTGAGGCATTGTTATAGCCTGTGGTCTGTTTGGAACATGTTTGAAATACTCTGCTTATTGCTCGTCTTCTGTTATGAGTAGTCTTACATGTTTACTTTTTTGATGGATGCTTTTGATGACATCAATCATCTTTTTCATGATTTGTCTCCAGTTGGGGCAGCTCTTTGTGCAGTTGTTGCAAGTTCCTCTATGTTTGTCCTGTCATGCAGACTTCTTAAGCTCCTTGACAGTGATTATATGCTCTTCCTTTGCTTTGATAGGTGGCATCTGTCTTCACATTCAGGAGTTTCATTTTTGCAATTTTTCTTGCCTACACTTTCTTTCATGTTTCTTCATTTATCCTTCTTTAACTCCTGTTTCTCTTGTATCCTCAGCTGCTGCAACTCAGATATATCCATAGGTTTTCCCATATTGATTCAGTGGACTTCCTTTCTCCATTTCCCACATCTTTGACATCTGGGGTAGAAGAACCTCTAATCGAGTTTTTAGTTCAATGATAGATGTCTCCTGTATTTCCCTATCTTTCAGTCTTTCAGAGTTATTTCTCTCTGTCTGGATTTTCTGACTTATAATTTTTGGGAGTTTACCCTTTTCCTGAGGAGTTTCCCCTTTTCCTGATGATCTCTTCCAACATTAGCTGATCTCTAGGAATGTGCATCTTGTATATATAATCTAAACCTTGAGTTGATGCATATGTGATCAGTTTGGTTCTTAGTTTTTATCATCTGGAGATAGCTACATCATGTTGTGTATTTCTTTGTGGGGAAATAGAGTGTCCGCAATGGCTAATCCTGACATCTGCTGAAGTTCAGTAAGTCTCTGCATTTTGATTAGTGATGCCTATCCCATGGTTTCCTATAATTCTTTCAATGCCTGTGTTGTCACTTCCTGCCATGGCAGTAAGGTCTGTCATCATATGCAGTATGTCATTCTTTTGGGATCTTGGTGATGATAATGATCAGTGAATCTTAGAACCTATTTTCATTCTCATCATGATGATAATTTCTTGTTGCTTAACACAGTAATACTGTCATTTTCAGGCATGTTGTTATTGTTCCAAATCAGTAATGATGTCTCATTGCATCTTTAGCATAATTGATACTCCCTCTGAGTGATTGTCATCTTGTCATCTAAGCCGAGTCATACCAAAGACTTACAAACATGGTACTAATGGCTGCCTTGCTTGGCGCTCAGCATTAAGAGGTTAGTGTTAGGACTGGTTGGCCTGGTGTCAGGATAATGTGACTGGGTGAGACATCATACTTCATGTCTGCAGCATGATGCCCCAGTGTTAGACATCACTATAAACTGTCACACTGCAGACATCATAGCAATATGACTGAAAACTTGTTAAAGCTACATTAAAAATCCAAAATCACACACACACCACACACACACACACCTGTCCATCCAAACATACAGTCGGTGACATGCCCTTTCTGTGACTGAGATCTGAGTGAGAAATCTGTCTGTTCAGTCAGACCTTTCGAGTGGTTGGTACCGGTGATAGCCAAACTGTCTTCTGTACCACCTTCCAGCGGGGGTGGGGGGGATAGAGCTAATCCAGGGCATTCGCAGAGGCTTTGGATTTCATTTATCAACAGTCCCCTCCTCCTCTCTCCTCTTCACAAATACACCTTCAGATCAGGAGAAGGATGTTTTCTACAAAAGGAGATATGGTGGCTCATTATAATAAAAATGGCAGTGGAGATTGTACATAGGCTGCAATGCCCAGAGTTCTACTCAAACTGTTTTTTTTTTAAAGCAAACAGCAAGTTGAGACCCACCATCAAATGGAGTCACCTCAACCAATTCAGTAATGAGATGGTGAGTTAAATCCACCTCTCCGTTTGATCGGATGAATATGCCATCAGTCATGATCTGATGCCTGTGTCATGTCCATTTTCTCCGGGGATTTTTGTTTGCTTACCGTGACACAGTTTATCAGTTCACCATTCTTCCCTTTGGCCTCAACATCAGCCCCTGGCCTTTCACTCCGATTATTGATTGTGTTCTCATAGCCTTTGATACAATTGACCATATCTTGCTTCACTGTCTGCAGTGTTGTTTGGCATCCATAGTACTGTTTTATCATGATTCAAGACAAGGAATATGTCAAGCCAACATTTACCAGAACGAATTAATGTAGTGACATTCCCAGAAAAGCTCGGATCATTCCAGGAGCACCAAGAACTGATCATACCACCCCACTTCACAAACTCTACTGGCTACATGTTGGCAGTAGAATCAAACACATAATCTCTCTGTTAAATTACATTGGCTGCCTCTTCCAAAAATACCTCTCTGATCTCACCCATGAGTTTACTCCTGCTGGAAGCTCATCATCTGTCACTTATATTCCTAGTATTTCCAAGGTAAAATCTAATTCCCAAGGTAAAATCCAAGTCCTGTGGACAATGTTCATTGGTTATCAGGGCCCAGTTACTTGGAATGAACTACTACTTGATCGCAGACACAGAGAGGACATGTTCTCATTCAGGAGTGCTCACAAGACACATCTTTTCCACCAGCAAGAATAGATTTGACATTCATCCATTTACAGGGCTGACAAGGAGGGGTGGCAACCAGGGATATGTCCCCAGGGCCCATAAGGGGGCCTGGGCCGAAGAACACTTTTTAATTTTATTGAAAGAAACATTTTGTTTGAACAAGAACTAGAAGATGCCCGGGTGTTTCTTACCCATATGCCCATGATAACTCACTACGGCCCTGTCTGTTTACCAGTTTTTTTAGACTAAAGCTATACTATTAACCCTTTTTTGGTTTTTAGGTTATTTTTGTACATATTTCATGTTATTATTTGGTGTAATAATTCATTTGTCTTTGTAGTGTTTGTGGGACAGTTTTTTTTATTATATTGCCTGCAAGCAAACTCTTCTTATGCCTTTGTGTTAACTTGATGTTATGAAGCATTTAGAGCGTTTTATTTTAAAGATTAAGCTCTCTATTAACTCATCATCATCATTATTATTATGTTGAGATATCACTGTAGAGTACAAACTTTTGATGTTTTTATTATAAACATATACACAGGTTGCTGCTGTTTGTGATCTGTTCAAGTTTTATGCTGGCTGCTCACAACATGATGTGGATGTCACAGGAAGGTTTGTTGGGAAATTCTTGTTAAAACTGATTCACAGGGACTGGAACTACCGTATGTACTCACATGTCAGATCAAACTGCACAGATCCAGATCTGGGTCTATGCAGTTTGTTAGGATCAATAAAGCAGAACCAACAGCATAAACCCTGATCTGTCATTGCATTATTCAATGACAGCACAGGGGTTATGTTGTTTGCTGTTAGGCCTGACTTCTACAGGTTTGCAGGAATTCTATAGAGTTTGGTCATAGTCTGCTTTATTGACTGGTTTTGTGGCATTTATTCTTTTTTCACATTCAGTTAAGGTACCTGTAGGTGTATGAGATTTGATTTTGGCAAAAATATTGATAGATTTAACAGTAGAGCAACCATTGGAATGTAATTTTAAGAATTATATGTTACATTTTTTTAACTACTGCAAAGATTTAATATTTCAGTCAGTTTGTTAAAAATTATTTTTGAATATTTTAATAGATTAATTAATAATATTGGAAGGAAATGTTTTTTTTGTGTGTCCAATACAAACAGTTCAATTAAAGTCATTATGTTTATCTTTGTACCAAATTTTTTATTTTTACTGAAGGTGTTATCTAGAAGTGAGAATTTAGTTCAATTACTCAATGTATTTAATGAAACATTTTCTTGAAAAAGTAAAACAAAATCTTTTCAGAAATTGATGTTTGATTTTCAGGGATTGTTAGTGATGTGGCATTTGTTAGTTTGTGCTCTATGGTTGCAATATATGTCATGAAAGAGGAGACAGACCTGATACATCACCCTTTAGAGACACCAAATTCATGGAGAAGGTTTGTAATAGTATATAGTTAATTTCTTTTTTTTCTTTTTGGAATTCATTATTTTTATATCTTTGTTGAACCAACATTAGTGGGAAGTGAGACATAGCAGTCACATTTCCAGCAGTGGGTAGCATCAACAGTTGTTAGGGTTTTTGATTTCCATCTATTTCCTAAACCCCTTCATGGGATGTTGTTATTATGAAGCTTGACCGTTATGATTCATAATGAAGCTTAAACAATATATTTTACAACATGATTTCATGCTCCTTTTTCCTTGGGGTCAAGGTAACAGTCATAGATAATTAGCATTAGGATTTGTTTTTTTCATTTGCATTTATGTTTGCCTTGATCGATTCTCATCATGCACATAATGAGCCATTACAAAGCTAAGACAATTCATTTAATGACATATGTCTGTTCCCTTCTTCATTTCTGCAGTGACTCTAGTTCCACCAGTTACCATAACCAAACTCTAAGTAAGTAGTTTTTGCAATTAGAACAAGGATAAAACACTTATTGATTTCTGGTTTAAAGGTAAAAGGTCAGGGTACAGGGACTGAAAGAACAAAAACTGTTTCCACAAAGTAACTTGACTTATATAACAGGTACCTTGACAAACTCTGCAGATGACATTTTTTTTAGGTAAGAAAGCTACCTATTGATTTTGTGGTCAAAGATCAAGGTCACAATAAGTAAAATGCTTTCTGCATGATATTTTGGGTTTGTTATCACCTATCTTGACCAAAGTTTGCAGATTGGAGTCAAAAGGTCTGAGGTCATGGTCACATGATTGAAAGCCAGAAAAACAATTTGCATAAACTTATTTAAGTTCTGTGCCAAATACCATGACTAAACTTTGTTTGATGACTTAGTAGTAGACTATAATGAGGTTTTTCTGCCAAAACCCTATTTTGTATTAGGATGAAAGCATGATTACACCCTCCCAGCCCCCCCCCACCCCCACCATGTTAGTATAAACAAAAATGAAAACAACTTTGTTGAGGCAACATCATCAATTTCATTATTGATTACCTGTCAAGGACCTACCATTAAATAGTCATCATACAAAATAGGGTTTGGCTGAAAAACGCTCATTATAGTCTACTACTGCAGGATTTACTTGAAATTGCTAGAGATTTATATCTGTATTTCACACAAAATTACTATTCCTAACATTCACACAAAATTACTATACCTATCGTTGTCACAAAATTCCAATCCTCTATTAATAAATCACTGAGATTTGTAGGTCATTCGCCTGATTAATAAAATAAATGTGCTATTAATAACTCCCTTGGATTTTACAAAATAATCAATAATTTACACACAAAACTGAGATATTTTTTATATTCACACAAAATGTATATGAAATCGCAAGAGATTTACTGTAACAACCAATCTAAAAATTCTACCTTGTTAAAACGAATGCGCTATTAATAACTTGCTGGAATTTTACATCATTCGTGATCAACTGATTTCACAATGAAGGCACTTGACGATTTCTTTACACAGCCACCTGTAGAGATATTTTCAAAATTTCAGCTTTGCTATTATATAGCTTTCATCATCATGATGAAATAAGTACAGATTAACCTTACCAATAATGAGAGAGCAAGATTCTAGCATTTCGTTAAAATTTCCTTGTGAGACTGTGGATTTATCAACATAACACTTTTTCAATTCATCATCCACCATTACCATGAAATTTTGTTTTACAAGGTTAGTTTTATCAATCATCAGAACCTTTTCTTTATTTAGTTCAAGCAGTGTAATATCAAATATTTTTCAGCTTTTAGCTAACATTCCTTGCACTCACAGTACAGTATTTACTAATATATCAAAGTCTCTGATAGCATATTTCAGTTGAGGGCCTCTTATTCCTGAAACTCGGGCAAAGTTAACACTGTTCTTAGTTAAACCGAGGGAATAAAAAGCTTTTCATTCAGGCAGTAATATTTATTGCTCTTTCTCCTCAGCACTTTCTTGGTTCAGCGAATCAACATCAGCTATTTCGATCTCCATTTCAGGTTTAGTATAAAATTATGAAACTCTTTTGTGACCCTGATCGATGGAGGATCAATAGTTGGTTGGTTGGCATCCGTTAGTCTTGAGAGATGATTGAAGTGCGCCCATGAGAGATGTCCCAGTTGGTGGTTGTGCAGCATCTGCTGTGGCTATGAAGCCCAACATGGGAGTGGCAGTCCCTGCTGCACTTGCTTTACTTGGTGGTTGAGTCTGGTGTGGGTTGGAGCTGCTGCTTCTTCCTCTGAGATTGTTGTTCATCAGCTGGCAAGCATAGCTTGTCCTCACCAGCTTTCAGGCCAGTGATCAGAGCGTGTCGCCTGCTGGACCTGTCTAGAACAAGCTCTTACCAGGTGTTGACATCGATGTCAAGGGCTTTCATGTCATGCTTGCAGACATCCTTGAAGCAGATATGTATCCATCCAATTGACCTTTTGCTAGAGGCAAGTTTCAAATAAAGAAGGTCTTTGGGAATCTGTCTGTCACCCATCCGACATTCATGGCCCAGCCATCTGTGCGACGTTGGCAGAGGAGTGTGACCATGCTGGGAATCCTGGCACATTCCAGGACCTCCGTGCTTGTTGCTTGATCCAGGTGATCCCGAGTATGCATTGGAGGTATTGCTTGTGAAAGGCACTCAGTCTTTTGTCTTGTGAGACATACAGAGTCCAGGTTTCACTGGCATACAGGAGAGTACTTAGCACATAGGCATGGTACATGGAAATCTTAGTGTTCAGGGTCAGCATGCTGTTCTTCCACGCTCTCTATGACAACCTGGAGAGAGTTGTTGATGCCTTTCCAATCCGCTTGTTGAGCTCAGTATTGAGCGAGAGGTTGTTGGTGATGGTAGAGTCGAGGTACATGAACTGACTGACTACCTCAAGTTCGTAGTTGTTGATGATGATTCTTGGTGGTGGCGGGTCCACGTCCTGAGCCATCACGTTTGTTTTCTTTAGTCTGATGGTCAGCCCAAACTCATATCATACTTTAGCTAAACGGTCCATCAGGTGCTGTAGCTCAGCTTCTGTGTGAGCGGCTAGAGCAGCATCGTCTGCAAAAAGCATGTCCCTGATGAACTTTGCTCTTTGCCTTCAGTCGTGCCAGGTTGAATAGTCTGCCATCT
This sequence comes from Sinohyriopsis cumingii, assembly GCA_028554795.2. Taxonomy (NCBI): domain Eukaryota; kingdom Metazoa; phylum Mollusca; class Bivalvia; order Unionida; family Unionidae; genus Sinohyriopsis; species Sinohyriopsis cumingii. The sequence continues at coordinate 52,674,936 of CM068842.1, read as the reverse complement.
GATCAAGTGTGCAGGTAGATCCCTACTGTGGGTGTCCCAAAGGTAAGATCGAGCATTACAGCGAAGAAGGTGCCAAAGAGCATGGGGGCAAGGATGCAGTCCTGTTTCACTCCGCTGTGGATATAGAAGGAGTCAGATGTTGCGCCATCTAACTGCACTGTGCCTTTCATGTTATAGTGGAAGGACTGGACCATGCTTAGCAACTTTGGAGGGCATCCAGTCACATCTGCACTTTGCTTCTGGTAGACATATATGCCTGTAGTGTCCTCTGGCAGGCTGATTGCTTGTATTCCAGATGATCACTGCGATGCTCTTCTATGGCTGGCGTGAGTGGGGGGGGGTTAGCCTCAAACCAGTCGTTGTTCTGTGACTGCTTCTTACCAAATATCCATGTGGCTGTGCTGTACACAGTCTCTCTGATGTGATCCCATCTCTCGTTGGCACTGCCATTGGGAGGTATTGTGAAGAGTCCGTCTCTGCTGACCAGATTGAATGCCTTGGTGAGGTCTATAAAGGCCAGAAAGAAGGGTCTGAGTTGTTCTCTGCATTTCTTCTGCAGTTGCCTGATGGAGAAGATCGTGTCGATTGTGAAGACCTCTCTGTGCAGAACCCGCACTGCGACTCTTGATACACTCTGTCAGCAAGCGCCTGCAGTCTATTCAGGATGACACATGCAAAGACTTTACCCATGATGCTGAGAAGGGATATGCCCCTGTACTTGTTGCATTCACTTCTGTCACCCTTCTTCTTGTACAGAGTTACAATGTTGACATCTCTCATGTCCTGAGGCACTGCACCATCATCCCAGCACTGGCAGAGGAGGTCATCCTTCCCTGGGGCTTTACCTAAGGACAGTTTCTCTACAGCCTTCTATTGTTCTGCCACAGTAGGTTTCTTGTCCAGTTCAGCCATGAGAGGGAGGTTGTCAATGGTGTTGAGGGCATCGTTGGTCATGTGGTTCTCTCAGGAATACAGTTCAGAGTAGTACTCCACCCAGTGCTCTGTCTGCTTGCCCACATCATGGATGGTATTGCCTGTGGCAGACTTCAGTGGTGCTGTCACTTTCTTTGTGGGACCAATTGATTTCTTTATGCCATCATACATGCCTCTGATGTTTCCGATATCTGCTGCTGACTGGATGCTCTGACAGCTGAAGCCAGTATTCATTGGTGCACTGCTGTGTAACATCTGCACTTTGCTTCTGGTAGACATATATGCCTGTAGTGTCCTCTGGCAGGCTGATTGCTTGTATTCCAGATGATCACTGCGATGCTCTTCTATGGCTGGTGCGAGTGGGGGGGGGGGTAGCCTCAAACCAGTCGTTGTTCTGTGACTGCTTCTTACCAAATATCCATGTGGCTGTGCTGTACACAGTCTCTCTGATGTGATCCCATCTCTCGTTGGCACTGCCATTGGGAGGTTCTGAATCAAATGTCTTGGAGAGGGCCTTACCTGGATGTGTAGTTTACCCAGTAGAGCAGTGTATCTTCTTTGGCTTAAGCTTCATTTTGCAGCACACCAGTGAGTGGTCATTGTAGTAATCAGCGCTGTGGAAGCTATGGGTAAGAAGTTCACCCTTCATGGCAGACCATCTCATAATGATCAAGTCCATCTGGTGCCAGTGTTTGGATTGGGGCTGCCTCCAAGACACTTTATGCAGCATCATTGTCTGAAAGAATGAATTGGTGATGCTGAGGTCGTGGTACAAGCACATCTGTAAGAGCTGCTGCCCATTCTCTTTCATCTTCCCTATGCCAAACTTGCCAAGACAGGGAGGCCAAGAGTCATGGTTGGTACCCACCCTAGCGTTGAAGTTACACAGTAATATGAAGTTCTCTTCCTTGAGAATTTTGTCGTTGAGCAAGTTTAACTTGTCATAGAACTCATCCTTGGTATCTGCAGTGGCACTTAGTGTGGGAGCGTAAACGCTGATCAAGTTGACAGGCCCAGTTGTGGTGTGGAGGCAGAGGGATAGCAGTCTTCTGTTTCCTTCTTGGCAGGGTTCTATCATCCCCAGCAGAGAGTTCCTGACAGCAAATCCAACACCAAGCTCTCTGGTTTTGTTAGTGCTCTTTCCTTGCCAGGAGAACGTGTAGTTCTTTTCTGTGAGGGACATGGAATCTGGTACCCATGTCTCCTGTAGTGTGGCGATTTCAACCTGGAGTCTTGCAAGTTCTTCATTGATGACTGAAGTCTTTCGAACATCGCTGATTGCCTGAAGATCATCTGAGAGCCCAGTCAGCATGGTCCGGACATTGCAGGTACGTACCATGAGGATTGGAGGTTTCCTTGTTGGTTTTCTTTTGTTATTTCTTGGTGCAGTAGTTGCAGTCTGCTTGTCTGCTACTCGTTTACCTTAAGCCCTATGCACCCAGCAGGGCAGATGAACTGTGGTGGGACAGCACCTTATTGGCTGGGGACTGCCCAGCTTGAGGCAGGCAGTAGCTGTCCAGTGAGACATTTTGGTCTCTCCCACTGTCGGAAGCAACCCCTAGCATCTGACTCTATGCCAATTGAGCGGTGACTTATAACCGGTAAACTACTTCTTCCCGTGTTATGTCAGTGCTGTGAAGTGAAGCTGGAGTGTCTCTCCAGGGTGCAGACCTGGGCAGGATGATATGGAGAATAAGCTGTTGCCCATGCAGCTGATTCTCCTCTCCATGCAGCTGATGGATCCAAGGGAAAGGACAAGTCTATACGTCGTGGTGCCAGCAATGTTGCAGGAGTTGCCGAGATGACACTGAAAGCAATGCCAAGTCGCTTTAGGGATTCCATCTCCGGATTTTCTGTTAGGGTTTACTCCCTTAGCCTTTCCCATGAGAGTATAGTCACAAGGCAGCGAAGGTTTGAAGTCAGAGTTGACCTTCTCCTAGATGGGCAACCACCCAAGATTAATGAGTGCCATGTGCCTGAAGCGTCTGGTTTTGAGGTGCCAGAAACTCGCCTGTCATCCCTTCTCCAGTCAACTTAAACAAGTTCCACCAGGCTTAGTTAAGCCAATCATGAAGGCCTGGAACTGGATTTGGTTGTCAGAGACTCTATCAGATGCAAGTCATTGGGGGATTTCCAAGGGAAGTGGGTGTTTATCTCCCACATCCACCCCTGGTGATAACAACCCTTGAAACCCAAGGACATTATGTAATACAATTACAGCAATAAAGTTATTAATTACATAGTTAAATCTGCATTAGATAATTTTGAGCTCATTCCAAACTGTAACACACTGCGTGCCAGAATCACTTTTAAAAATGGTTTTATTGTTGATTTCAGACAGCTTCAGACCGTTTTTAGGATTTTCTAGAAAACAAAGTGTTTCAATTTCATATGATAGCAAGTCACCCATGGACATTAAAGAAGTAAATTTGATTTTAATAAACTGCTCTATTGACAGCATGTCATGTATGGCACGTGGTAGTAAAGGTCAAACTATCTACAGTTTTTCTCCTGATGTACCACCTGGGTCGCTAATGCAAGTAAATCCAAGACAAATAATCGACTATCCTGTTAGTGTCGAATATCTGCTATCAGATGACACTGATTTATAAATCCAGCTGGCAGCTAAATTTCAATAACAAAATAGTAACATATTATCTGCACTTTAGGTTGGTCAGCTTTGCTCACCACAGTTAACTGATCTCGCAGCAAGCTAGCTCACCAAAGTCAATTTTATCAGACATTTTTGTACAACAAAATGAAACAACGAAAAAGTTATCACAGAAATATCATAGGAGGTTTCTTTGGAAATATTTTTTCTAAAATAATTGAAAATGTTCCTGGAATTACAAAAAATAGCACCTTTTGTGTTAGATGCATCTAAAGCTTTTGCCATGGGATCATCTTCTGCAGCAGGTTCAGTTTTTGGACAGAAGATTGCTGATAAAATCAAGGGTGGACCACCAAGTACACCTATCATAACTGATAGGGATATAAAACAAGCAGTTTCTGAAATATCACCACCATCAGAAATTACTAAAGCACTGATGAAAATGACCAAAAAACTGCTGTCTCCACCAGGCGAAGAAATTATCACAAATATAGTAACTGAAAATAGACCCATTTGACCTAATATTGCAGCGCTCTATTTTTTGTCTAACAATTACAGATAAAGAATGTCTGTCAAAAATTACCTTGACCTGACCGAGGAAATACCAACAGATGACTCGACAACAGAATTTGAGTCTGTTGAATATCTCGATGAAAATTCAAACCTAGAAATCTGGCATTAGAACTTTTAATACAAGACTAAGATGTATTTTTGTTGCCACATAAAGCCTTGCTTGAAGTGTGAGGTAGTATTAATGGTTCGAGTTTATTTAGACGTGCTAGATATCAACTAGCTAATCAAACAGTAACAGATATTTCTATGCACTTAATTGCAAGTACTATTCTTATATTCTTAATATAGTTTCATTAAGTGGTGATTACTCATAAACTGTTGCAACAAGTGTGATGTGGTTAAAAAATACCTGAACTGGAAATGTTACTTCAAACCAACTAGTGAGAACTTTTCTTATTCCAGATGCTTTATCTCTTGGAATTACTACATGAGCTGCAGATGCAAATGAGGCTGCTATTAGGACTTTTCTAACAGCAGTTTGTAATTTTCTTAGAATTGCTGCACCAGGTGCTGCAGCCAATGGAAGTGCAATGTTAGAAATCGTAAACCGGATAATAAATATAATAAATATTAGAAATAGAGTGTATAATGAAGGTTACGAAGAGCATTTACAGATAATTCACATCAAATAACTATGATGCTGTTACTTAGCACAGTACACCACTCCCTTGATAACTCGTGCCCTGATAACTCGCGAACCTGCTTATAACGCGGTGTCCAGCGTTGATCCCGTCTTTTTTAAAAGAAAATATTTTTAAAAAATGAAGAAAATCGTGATCAGAACTGGTGAATGAAACCTTGATATATCGCCCGTTTTATCGTTGAAAATGGCGGTTAGTGCCCGAAAAGTTAGAATCAACATCGTGAAATTTTCAGGTTTTAATAAGGAATCACATATCTTGTTAGATTTTATCGGAAAAAATATTTTCTCAGTTCACTGTAACTGTATACATATACGGTGAAACAGCGATTAATGAATTATAGTAAATGCTAACAGGTGGCAACACTGACTGAAATGAACACTAATTAAATATGTCTTGTCAGGGGAAATTACTATTTTAATCTTTTCATTGTGTTGCAGTGTAAGCAGTATAATCATTGCCTGTTCTCTTCTATTCAAACATGAAAAGAGTCAATTGACCATCACATCGATGCCCGCAAGCACATCTGTGAGAACCTAATTAAGTGCCAGCTGCGTTTTGATTGACGACTTGGGGAAGTGTTTGTTGCATTGTAAAAATCAATTAAAATAGACCTGCTTTGTTTTATCACGTTAAGTCGGTCTTTTGTATCAAATCAGGTAAAAGATGTACAATACAAAAGTTCAAAGGAATGCAAATCCTACATGCGTAAACTCTTGTGGTCAATATCATGTCTCAACATCAGTCAATTTAATTGGACCAATCGAACCATGTCTCAACATCAATCAATTTAATTGGACCAATCGAACCATGTCTCAACATCAATCAATTTAATTGGACCAATCGAACCATGTCTCAACATCAGTCAATTTAATTGGACCAGTCGAACATGGTTTCAAATAGTATGTACTTATTGTCATTAAAGTATATATTAATCAGTAATTTATCCTAATCATTTGTAAATGTGATCATGGAGAGCAAGGGAATCAAGCGAAAGGCGTACTCGGTGAATGAAAAGCTTACTGTCATAGAGAGGGTTCGTAATGGTGAATCAGGATCAAAAGTTTATAGTGAACTTAAACTTGCCGAGTCGATACTCAGAGGTTGGCTCAAGGATGAGCAGAAATTTCGGGATTATTTGCATGAAGTTGATTCTGATGATGGATTTAAACGGAAACGGGCACACACTGCAAACGACACAGAATTAGATGATGCTGTGTACACCTGGTTCACACAGCAACGTGAACAAGGTGTTCTGATTTCGGGAACAATTCTCAAGGCCCAGGCAGAGAAAATGGCCAAAACTATGGATACTGATTCAGATTTCATGGCAAGCCATGGATGGCTTTGGAGATTCCAGCGCCGACATGGAATGCAACAAAATTCGTTGTCGGGAGAGATAAGCTCAGCAAATCAGGCGGCCGCATCTAGTTATCCCAACCAACTCTGAGAGATACTGACCCGTGATGGATATACAGACGACCAAGTTTATAATTGTGATGAGGCTGGTCTATGCTATCGGATGATGCCAGACAAAACTCTAGCTACCAGAGATGATACACACAAAAAGGAGGGTTTCAAGCTGAACAAAGAGAGATTAACACTTTTGTTTTGTGTTAACAAAATTGGCACACATAAAATGAAACCATTATGTGTTGGCAAATACAAGTCTCCCCGTTGTTTTCATCACATGAATATGGACAGCCTTCCATTTGTTTATAGAAATAGTGGAAATGCATGGATGACTGCAACAATATTTACGGAGTGGTTTTCTAAGATGTTTGTCCCCGCCGACAGAAACCACCTGTGATCCAGGGGCTTAGAGGAGAAAGCTCTACTGCTATTAGACAATTGCCCAGCAAATATTGTCGTATTCTCACTCGCGTATTTGTATTTAAATATTTTGTTTTCTTTTATTTTTTTTACATGTCTGATGTTTAGACCAATTAAATTCATGGTTGGTAATGGCTTATCTTTGTGAATTTATTTTTTTACATTTTACTCTATCTATCTATCTATCTATCTAGTGATAGCAGAACTTTTTTTTTAGAGCAACACAAGTTTTGACATTGTCGTTTTTCGATATGAATATTATCTTTTTTGATAAAAGAAATCTCGATTTATTTTGAACAAACAATAAAACTAGAATGTATCCAAATCAACACAAACAGCAGTGATGTAATACACAATGTGTTTAGCGATACACATGTTAAGAGTACTGATACCTCGTGGAATAATGTTTGTTTTTACGATCTTTTCAACATACTTTATCCAGAAATTAAAGGTAATTTATAAAGAAAAACGAACAACACCTTTATAAAGAAATATTTATTCACAGTTATTTTCAGCACGATTATAAAACGAGTATTTAACAATGCAACCACCCCCCCCACCCCACCCCCCCACCCACCTTCGCCTTTCGCCTCTCTCTGTCGATCTCCATCTCTTTATTAGGTTTTTTTATAGGTCCCTTGGTAACTCGCGCCCTCGCTTATAGTGCGGTCGATGTTTTTGGACCCCGTTGTGCGCGAGTTATCGAGGGAGCGGTGTATTTGGATTTTGTAGAGACTGTGGAATCAAACACACACTTATACTTGATCGAGCTTATCAAAGCGATTGTCTGATACAAGTTGTTGGTGATGATGCTCAGTTTGTAATTTCACAACTAGTGTTGTGTATGATGTGTGTAGTTCTGTGTATTGATAAAACAATAGAACTTGAGACAATGCTAACAGCATTCACAAAAAATATACATTTTATGCAAACAAAGTTTATCAAACCGCAATACTGAATTTGATCAATAACACATGGAGAATACATCACTGAGCAAACAGTTACCAAAGCATGTATTTATTGTGTTTCAGCGGTAGAATAGACGTGGAAGTCAGCTTCAAAGCAATTCTGTATTTGATACTCCAGATGTCAGATGAATATTTGTCAAAATAAATTCTAAACAGTATCCAGAACAAGCGATCAAATTTAACTTTGCAGCTGATGCTGCAGCATTAGCTGACAGACATATCTCAAGCCTACATGTATCTGACAGATCCTGTACAAAAATATCAGGATGCTGATAGTAGATCTCAAATTTAAATCAAAGAATTTAGAATGCTTTATCTGATATTTCACTTTGATGTCAGTAAGTATGGTGAACCAGCTATCGGGTCAAATTTTGACATTGTGGTCACTTGGACAGGTTCCGTCTGTTCCAGATAATGTGTATTATGCTTCTATGCTAATTTTATCTGACAGATTCCTAACGATAGATTCTACCAAGGGCAGGATGACCAGCTGAGTCTAAATGTCAGGTGAGAAGAGCTTGGGGTATAACTTTATCAAACAAGCAAGTGGTGGGAATGTACTAATTTTCTGATTAAGAAAGACTACCAGGTCCTCTGCACTTGAAATATTTTATCAGAAAAGTGTGTGGAATGTATTGATCCTCTAGCAAGTGGCAGAATTACTACAATACAAATTTATCCAGCTGAAGGAAAATAAATACACAATGAAATACATTGTGCGTGAAGTGAATTTATTGCCGGGACAAGTTATGAAACTAACACAAGCTATTATAAAACAACATTCTATTTCGTTGGAGATAGACTTTGCAAGCCTGGGAGCAAGATCGCAGAGCGATCCACTGCCAGCAAAACTAATTTTAACACAGTGGCAGATCAATAGAATATGACTGGGAAAACATTTTATCTTAAATTTGTCAGCAGCACAAGTTACTGCAATGTCTAGATCAAAAGCATTCTGTGGTGGTTTCCTGGGACCTGCACTGGCAACTAGTGCAAAAACGGTACGTCCCAACTTACTGCCAGTACTGGGCATGATGGGGATAGCTGCTACATCAGGTGCTGTATCCAAGGCCATAAAGAAGGCTGTGTCAGGTGATGGTATCAAACAGTTAGTGTTGCATTTCACTTTTGTCTAATGATATAAATAAAAATGCCTAAATCACTAGTGATTTCAAAAACATGAAGCGTTCAGAAATGTAAACCAACAAAGAAATGTAAAACAATAAAAAAAAGAGACGAACTGGAAAGCAGTCCAGGGTGGATTCATAGGGCCACTGCTAGCAGGAATAGTGGAAGTCTACTTCCCAGTCTGCTGGGAATAGGGCGTGGGAGGGAACTAATGCTCCCCAGTACCAGGAGGTAGATCGCTCTGTGGTCCATCCACTAAACAACTTTGAGATCTTAGATAAACTGAAAGATGTCAAGGAGTATTTTCTAAAGATGAGCTTTGGATAAAACCTGGAGTTGTGTAATAAATATCCAAACGTTTAACAATGGATCTGGCATGCATTGGGTAGCACTTTATAAAAACAACTATTTTGATTCATTTGGGCTGCCACCAAGGGTCCCAAATGTATAAAAAAAAAATCAATTATTCATCTGATCAACCATAGGAACTGCAGCTTGTGGATATTACTGCATACAAATGTTCCAGTCGAAAGGACTGGATGAAAACCCCTCTGCGGGTGATTTTCTGAAATTTATATTACAATTTGCACCTAAACCAAGTCTGGAAAATGACAAAATTGTAATTTTATCTAACAATCAAAGATAAAAACGACAAGTAGTGCAGACTGAAGTAAAGTTTAAAATACAAATTAAACTATGGAAACTACCAAAAATAACCAGCTAATGCTGAAAAGCATCTGTTTCATCTGTGGCCGGAAAAAGTGTATGTTTCTGAAACGTGATTCACTATTACCTGGAGATCAGGGAATGTCAAGAATTTCTAATGCTATTTTAGTCTGATTAAATTTTAACAAAAATGCAGGGCTGTTTTGCAAGCAAATTATGTACATGTGATGCTGACCATGATCTGTGTCTTGAGCAGGATAAAATAGTAACTTATTGCCAATGTTGTAATTAACAAGCTGTAATCTGATCTGGCTTAGGTATTCACAAATTAATTGGTAAATTATTGAAACCTAAACATGGATGGACACTGCCATGCCACATGTATACAAGTCCATGGAATCCACTCAGGAAACAACTTGATCAAAATGACAATTCCTGTCTCCAGGGAGGAGCCTTTTAATCAAGTCGATGAAATTGCAATGTGACATGATATATGTTACTGCAACAATGAAAATGATAAAGTTGGTTGCAACTGTATTATGCTTAATGAGCTAAGGGATATGAGACCGAAGGGAATAAGGGAGTGAATTGATCGTAAGCTAGTCCAAGGTATTATTGGAGCGAAATATAAGCTAGGGCTTGGTAAAAATGTACTTTATGACAATGGATTGCAGATCACTCTTGCACATGAACTTCATAGACCTATTTAAAAAAAATTCTCAACAAAACGTCGCAGACTCGGTTGATGACATACGGGCAATGGATCTAACTGATATGTCACACATTGCAAAGCATAATGACAATAAAATACTGATGAATATAGTTGATATTGTAACCTCAAGGGTCTGAAAATGCTTAGGATTTTAGATTTTTTTTCTTCAGACCTTGAAGCTACAAGTGATTGTCTGACTCTAGTAATAGAGGTAAAAACAATGAAAAGAAGATAAAAATTCAGGACAGATTTATTCAATAATATCTCATCTGTAAAACAAAACTATACTCTTTTTCCAGTTTACAGATTCAATTTTATATGTAGATAGAACTGTGGTGGAGATATCTCGATTATTTAAACAAGTTCATACTGTTGAACAATCAGTGCCTTGTGCATGACATTAATCTCTCTCTCTCTCTCTCTCTCTCTCTCTCTCTCTGTGTCACACTCTCTCTCTATCTCAACACTTCTGTCTGTCATATCCAAATTTGGAAGATTATCATGACCTATAACTTATTACAGATATTCTGTTGCTTGCAGATATATTTGAAAATTTCAGAGATGTCAGCGGTGATAACTATGGACTCGACACAGCTTGGTACTATTCGGTACCTGGATTAAGTTGGGATGCATTACTCAAGCACAGTAAAATAAAACTGGAGCTGCTAGCAGACCCTGATATTTTTAACTTTATAGAATGTGGAATCTGAGGCAGAATAAGCGTCATAACAAAAAATATGCCAGGGCTAATACAAATATCAACTATAATAGTACATAATCAAGTTTTATAGCCTATCTAGATAGCAATAATTTGTATGGCTACAGCCTGTCAGAGTCTGTGTGATATGGCCAGTTTAGGTGGATCACCGATGAACAGTTTTTCAAAGAAGCTGAAACTATACCGGATGAGTTTAGTTATTTAATAGAAGTTGATATTGACTATCCAGTTAAGCCACACTGTGCACATAATAACTATCCATTCTGTCCAGCGTCAATGCTGATCGACTATAATTTATTATCTGATGAGCAGAGAAGTTATTCATCTAGTGCAAGCACTAGTGGTAATTCTGTTGTTAAAAAATTTGTTCCTAATCTGCTTGATAAATGGAGATACGTTACATTATAAAAATCTGAAACAAGCATTTGATGATGGGCCAAAATTAAGAAAAGTTCATAGAGTGCTAAAAAAAATTCAATCACCGTGGATGAAAAGCTACGTCAACTCAAATAACAGCATGATGAGCAGCTGCCAAAACAGAATTTGAAAAAACTTTTTCAAGCTTATGAATAACAGTGTATTTGGCAAGACCATAGAAAATATCAGAAGGAAATAGTAATGTGGAACTTCGTAATAAAGCATCTAGGATCTGGTGATTTTATCAGTATGAAAATATTTAATGAAAATCTAGTAGCCATTCAATGACAAAAGATGAATCTGAAGTTGAATAAGCCAGTTGATGTTGGTGTGGCAGCATTTGAAATATCAGAGTGGTTAATGTACCAATTTCATTATGATATTGTCAAAGATAAGTGGCCTGATGAAGAATTATTATTTACAGACACTGACTCGCTTATGTACAAGATAAAATCTAATGATATTTATCAAGAATTTTACAATAACAGAGAGATGTTTGAGCTTTCAGATTATCCTAAGCACAGCAGATTTCACTGTAATAATAATAAAAAGGAAATAGGAAAATTTAAAGATGAGACAGACTTTGTTCCTATTGTAGAGTATATCGGATTGTGTAATAAAATGTACTGTCTAAAGCTAGCTGACAATAAAGTTAAAAAATGAGCTAAGGGAATAAAACAAAATGTGGTTTGTAAGATAATTGGATTAAATAATTATAAAGCTGCATTAGACTGGTTTTCTAGTTATGTTGAGATGATGGCAATAAGATCAAATTGTTATTATAAAATCTGGTCTGTGTAGTTTTGATGATAAAAGATACTGCTCTGATGGAATTAATACACATGGTTTGGGTTCTATAAAGTCTGATAGTTTTGATTTAGCAAGGTGGAGTTTTTAGATAGGCTATTACAGTAAATCTCTTGCGATTTCATATAAATTTTGTGTGAATATAAAAAATATCTAAGTTGTGTGTGTAAATTATTATTTTTGTCAAATCTAAGGGAGTCATTAATAGCACATTCATTTTATTAATCAGGCACGTGACCTACAAATCCCAGCGACTTATTAATAGTGGATTGGAATTTTGTGACAGTGATGGGTATAGTAATTTTGTGTGAATGTTAGGCATAGTAATTTTGTGTGAAATACATGTACAGATATAAATTGTTAATGATTTCAAGTAAAACCCGCAGTAGTAGACTATAATGAGTGTTTTTCAGCCAAACCCTCTTTTGTATGACGACTGTGATAATTTAATGGTAAGTCCTTGACAGGGAATCAATAATGAAATTGACACTGTTGCCTCAACAAGTTGTTTTCATTTTTGTTTATACTAACATGTGGGGCCTAGGAGGGGGTAATGATGTTTTCATCCTTATACAAAATAGGGTTTAAATTGGCAGAAATACCTCATTATAGTCTATTACTGACTTGTATTTGAAACAAGGAAGATCTATTGATTTGCAATTAAAACATTAAGGTCAGAGGGATTCCAAGAAGGAAAATGATTTTCACAAAATACTTTAGTTCTATGCTTCAAATTATGAACAAACTTTGTGGAAGGCTTGCATTTGAGACAAGAAAGGCACTTTTTTGATGTAGTGTCAATGCCACTAAGATTGAAAGAAGAAAAAGGATTTCTGCAAAGTAAATTATAAATTATGGTACATGGCAGCCATTACAAAAATATTAATATGTTTACTTTTCCAGAATGGAAAGTCATAGCATGGAGTTTTCACCAGGAGACTTCTACTTGGTTCTAAATGAAAACTTTTCTTATATAAAATCCAATATGGCCACCATGGCAACCATCTTGAAAATCATGGTATCACTACATAGATCATGGTGCAGGTTACAGACTAGATTTGGTTTGCCATGAAATTATTGACTTAGTGATATTATCACCACATTTTTATTGTAAACATTTTTAGCTGAATTAAGTGAGTGAATAACATAGTAATATTTTTAGTTCCTTGTCAAAACTTTTGTCATAAATTCCCAAAAATAAATATGATGTTCAGCTACAGCATATTTCAATTTTCATCTGGAATTGTTATAAATTTATTAATATATTAGGTTTCTTGTATAGGAAAGAAACATTTTATTGATACCAAGAATTGTTTCATTATGGATATTTTTGTTTCATTAGGTCTGGTGCTTTAGGGTGTAAATTTTAATCTTTAATATTGAACTTCAAATGCTTTTAAATGTAAGATTATATTCAACTACTCTGAGATGTTTCTGTTAGGCTATATTATAAAAAGAGGTTTTTTAAAGGTGTGGCACTGTACTTACCCTATGATAAACCCAGTGCCTGCCTTGCAAATTTATTTAAATGCAAGATGGGTGTTTATTATTGGAAGAGTCTTAAAAAACTAGTTGCCAAAATTGTGTGAAAGTGTGGATGGGCATTAACTTAATGGGGAATTAACAGGAGTCATTGTCATGTATACTGTATATACAAGGGGTGCACAAATAAAATATTTATGTGGACCAGAATTTGTCATAATTGGAGCAAAGCAGGGTGCACTGTGATGGTTTTGTGACTATAATAAGTAAGCATAAATACACATGCATAAAGTAAGGACACTGACAGTGGGCCACAAAAAATGTGTAATTTAATTATGTTGGCCTTATGTTGTGAATTCCTCTTATCTATGGTATTTCTCCAATGATAAGACCATGCTTGATTATAAGCTTATTCCATTTTTACTTGTCTGATAATAAGCCCATCCCATACTTTTTGACATTTATCAGCCTGGTCTCCTGGTCTTATGGGAGAAATACCATATGTGAAATGTAAATATTGAAATGTAAACAGTGTGGAAGTTTTGAAAAATATTTATTTAGAATATACCTGTTAATACATCCAGCCAACCAACTATTTGTCAAATTTATTAGTTTGGCCCCCTGGACTTATCATGGAAAATTGCAGTAAGTTTCTGAATGTGGTTCTTGTTGCAGGTACAACAGGGCACAGTCTGTATTTTCTCTAGGATTAGCCATTATCAACACAACAATGGGTAAGTATATGTCATTCTTAGTAGAGTCAAACCTGTTATAAGCAGCTACCCCAGGTAAATATTACTAACTTCCTCCTTACTTTAATTGCAGTATGCTCTCATATGCCAAGAGTATGCCATTTAGGAACTTCTTTAATGGAGGAGAGCTTTAACTTGACACATCAGTTACTATGATAAATGTCATGGTTAGTTTAGCATCTGACACAGCAAAATATGGCCAATGATTGATTGGGTTAAATGTTCAAGGCACAGTCAGTAGAGCATGCTTGATATTTAAGGATTATTCCATTCATTGTTGATTAGAACTTGTTTAGATAGTTTGTACAACCTGTTTAAGCAACCATCTGAGTTATCACCTGTCATTTACAACCACCTTCATCATGCATAGATTGGTTTTATTATATAAATGCCCTATGAGCGACCACCTGACAGGCTACAAATTTTAGGCAAAGTAAGTGATTCTACACTGTTATGAATGACCTCAAGACAAAAACAGAAAAACACCACTGATTTTTAATCATTTGTAACCATGACAACTTAGGAGAGTCTGATCATTTTATTTAACAAGTTGAGTCTGGTTACTGGTTTTCTACAGGTCTTGCAAGTATCAACATATGCTTCAGATGGTAAACCAGTCTAAAGTACACATAGGACATAGAACACAATTAATTTTACTATATGTTCTCTACATTTGTTTCTCAGTACTGACCTTTCCACTGTGTGACAATCAATGCAAATCATATGTTAATCTAAAATACCCTCAAAGATGAATTCACAGTGAAGTTCTTGTCAAAGGTTGACCTGCTCTTTTTGAGATGCTGGACTGTCAACATAGCAGCATGTAGATTTCACTTCCAGATCATCACCAAGGCCTTATTACTCACTGTGCACTGTCGCTGAAATACACAGACAACAACACCCTGAGCTTATATTATCAAGAATAAACAGTTACCATTAAATCCCTGCCAAAGATGCATAAAAAACTCTTCTGTCACCACCAAAATGAGAGAGGAAGAAATGTTCTAAAAATAGACTAGAACTACATTTCATGGGTACTGAACTGGAAGTATTTATTGTGACCCGATTCCATCACTGTCATTGTAGTGTGAAGGTCATTGAAATCTAAATCACACTTAACCATCCCTTCTTTAAAGGGAGCAGCAAGGATGTACATAGTCAGTTCAATGGTTCATATTATACCTTTATCTTTGGCAAAAACCACACAACCCTAACAATGTAATAATTAGAACCATTAAAGGACTTTACTGTAGCAGTCAAGTACATTGTGATTTAGTGATTATCATTTTCGAGGTTTGAAAGGTTTGTGTTGTTTGTTGCTTTGTTTGATGTTACAGTTATAAAACCCACACACCAAGCCATTACCTTTTCACCCCAGTGCAGCTTCTGACTCAACATCCTTTGATTATCGAGGTAGTCTCTTTATCTTTTCTTGGATTATCAAGGTAATCTCTTTATCTTATCTTGGATTATTGAGGTAATCTCTTTATCTTATCTTGGATTATCGAGGTGATCTCTTTATCTTATCTTGGATTATAGAGGTAATCTCTTTATGTCATCAGTGAATTAAGTCTTATTTGTCAACTTATGGACAAGATTAATAAATATTACCTTTGTTAATTTTGCGATTCGTATACTGATACATGTATACCTAATCTTGAGATATATATTTCAATGTTTTATTATAGATATAACTGCTGTATAAAATAATTTTGAGATGAAAGTAATGCAAAATTGTATCATGACCTATGAATAAAATATATAATACATGTACAATAATTATGGATATTTTCCCTTCTTAAACCCTTTTGACATTTGACACTGAAAACAGATCATCTTACACAAACATAGTTTTGAGAAACTAACTGATTTTTTCTTGTCAGTTTTGTTTTGTTTCATTTTTACAGAGCTAGTTTTTGAGGTAGCCCAACGAAAGCTTGTTGGTTTTTTTGGGGGGTGGGGGGTGGGGCGGGGGTCCTCAAGCTTTTGACAACATAGAAGTTACAATATGTTAAGATATTGCTGAGAAATCAATTTTATTTTAAATATTTTTGGCAGGTTCCTATTAATAATTATCACTATAAACCTAACAACTCTTTCTCTATAATATATGATCAGTGACAAATAATTATGTTAATTTTCAGTAATAATGACTTTCAGGCCTCTCAAATCAACAGTTCCACTAAAAAGAATGGTGCCTGTACTTTAATAGCGCTTGTACTTTTTACCTCTGTGAAATGTCACTCGCAGTGATATAAGTTTCTAAAAATAGCTAGCAGCCTGCTTTCAGACATGCGAACTGGCATAATGGCAATCATTTATCTTTTCCGTGTTATTGTTCTTACTGAAAACCATGTACCAGGTCCTAAATTTGTTCTTCTGCATGTGCACTCCAATATTTAGTTACAGTGGTGGTTAAGCCTGTAGACTGTATAAATCTTATAATCACAATTTGAGGAGTCTTTCTAAATTGCTTGCATTTCATAACTTTACAGTGACTAGAGAAAAACTGAATATACATGGATCAAACAAAACATGCAAAACAGAGAATGTAATTTAACTCATCACATGTAAGATCTGTAGCATTCTGTATGTCAGAGAAACTGAAAAACTACACAAAAGGATCAACCTTCATAGATTTGATTGGATGACAAAGAAGCTGTACAGAAGCCCAGTCACAGAACACTTCTCCTCCCATGGCCACACTTTCAGTGATATAACACTTATAGCAATTGCTCACAACCCCAAATGGAGTTCCGAAACCAGGAAAGAAAAGGAATCATACTGGATACGCCACCTTAGAACATTGAAACCAAGCGGTTTAAACCAAGAAGACTAGAAAAAGATAACCATTCACAAATAAAATTACCTTTATGCAGCCAGCATGTTCTCTTTTCAATGATTTTTTAAATTTGCTTATTAGTCACCCTATAACATATAATTACAACTATAACAATGAAATATCCGGGATATAATTTACGCGTACATAAATTTACATAAAATAACAGATGACACTAGGGCTCATCGATTTCTAGGTTAATATAAAATATCTTTCAGCATCCGCATCAAGTCATAGCCATGTAAAGTTTTACAAAGACAACGCTTTGTCTGTTTTATTTGTTTGTCTTACCTATGTTTTGTATTTGCCTTTGAAAAAGACTCATTAAGAGTTGAAAGTGCTTAGGCTAGCTAGATACTAGTTTTACACTGCTTGTAGTCAATTTATTACATATATATATATATATATATATATATATATATATATATATATATATATGTGTGTGTGTGTGTGTGTGTGTGTGTGTGTGTATATATATATATATATATATATATATGAAAATTACAAGGTAACTGCCCCCCTATTAAATAATGTTGATGTGGTATTTTGATGTGATTCACAATCTTAATATATAAACAGAGAGGGATATATGTAGGAAAGTGACAGTTTCTTAAATTTTGCTTAGTGCATAAAATTAAACTGCTTAATTGATGGTATGTTATGCATGTAGAATATAGAAATGTTGCATATATATTCCATATGTTTCAGCAAGAAATGTATCAATAGTTGTTGGGGGAGGGTTGTATTATGCACGAGTGATTTTATTATCCTTTTCTGATTCTGATGTGTAAATCAGTAACAAAGTTAAGAAAAGAGGAAAGAAAATGAATATGTTTATTTCAATGTCTATTTTACAAACAAATCATGATTTTCAATGACAGTTTAGAACATATAAAAATGCATTTATGTTCATTAGAATTATGGTGTTGAAAAGAGCAGCACAGGTTAATTATATTTATACTAAGTGGATAGTACATTTCTTTAACTGAAAGATATATAAAATTACAATTTGTTGGGAAGTATAATTGTATGCATGCACTGATGGAAGCAGTAATATAAAATATGCTATCCATAATGATGACAGCCACCCTTAAAATGATACCAATTTTACACAAAAACTAACAGAAAAGGACACAAAGTAGATATAAAGGAATATTATTAGTTTCAACACATTCATTTGACACACACACACACATTATATATATATATATATATATATATATATATATATATATATATATATATATATATATATATATATATATATATTCCTGTAATGTATACATACAAGAGTTTTACTTAACGTAGATTTGAAAAAATACAAAAAGATTACATTTAGTATGTTGGGTCTGTATTGTACCATATTAGTACATGACTTTGTATGTACTTTCAAATATTGTTATAGTCCTAGATTTATATTTTATTGCATTATTTTCATTTGCAATATATAATATTTATGTTTTATGCATCTCTTGGCTTTTATGTATGAACAGTGGCATGCCATCTTGCTTAGGATGACTTTGAACTAAGCACTTGATGTCAAAGGAAACTACCTTATGATTGCTGTAAAGTCTTATGACAGTACTCTATGTAAATTCTTTCCAACTCTCATTTTAAGCAAAAGCAATACCATATTGTGTAACTTTCCTAGACAAAAGATAAGAACCACATTACTATGACTGCAAATTCTGTTCCATAAATGTTACACAAGATGCAGATGTTAATTAGAAGTAATCAAATTATACACAAACCTTAATTGGAAATGCAGTATTTAAGTTTACTTAGATACATGTGAGTGCTATCCTCTTAAAATAACAATACACAAAAATCACTAAACAGTAATCAATTTTTATGACTAAAAATATCAATGACAACTTGATTTACGCACAGGTTGGTCAGAAACAAAAATATTGACTGTACTGCAAAAAGACCAAATGTCAGTATTAAGGCTACTTTCAGGCATGTCAGCAGGATAAATTGGTATAGAATTTCAGTTATGTTTATTAAAATTACAGCTGTTTATGCACAGGAATGCAACATGAAAGAATACTTTGAGTCCATAAATCTTATGTGAGGTTGGTTTCGATGTTTGTCAAAAATAACCATCTTGAGAGTACCAAGAAAATATTGGTGTTTCCTCGCAGAATTTTTTCATTTTAATGGTCATCACTTATTTGTAATTAAAGATAAAGAATTTACATTTTGTCTATTTGCTACCCATTTGAATAATTCTCTTTTTTTTGTCACATATCATGTAACTTACTGGTTCACATAATAGTCATGCAGCATCCTTTTGGATGTCTTTAGCAAGCATTTTAATCAACTGTAAACAATCTTAGATCAGTTATGTGATGGTTTTTGACAACAGGATAGTGCAAACTGAATGCCACGTGCTACTGTTTGGATTTTTGGTAAAACTAGAACCCAAAATTTTACTCACATAACAGTGAAAGCGGATGGACAAGAACGGTTTGTCTCTAAATTCATACATTTATCAAATGTTGAATATGTAAGAGTTTTTGCGTTTTCTTTTTTTAAGCACAATATAAAATGGCTTCTCAATGCACATCTTACTATTTAATTTAATTTACTGAAAAGGTTATGACAGGGCAAGTCGTTGATCATCACATAACTGGTCAGAATGATGCATCACATGCAACAGTAGGGTGATAAAAAAATTTAACATTACTTTTACAACCAGCAAGATGATTTTTAAAGGTTAGAAATCAGAATACACAAGCTTATACCAAACATATATAGTTTTATGGACTTTCAAAACAATGCGCCATGTTTCAAATAGTAAATGCGTCTAATGTTAATTATATAGTTATATTTTACATTTCAGCAAAATTTTAAATTTTAAAGACAATTAAATGTTATGTTTGTTTAATTTGTCATTGTTTGATTGTTAGTTTTTTTATAATTAAAATTTTTAATTTTATCATATGCTGTTGTAATGTAATATTGTATGTTGGACTTAACCTTGTTCAAAATCAAGTTTATTGTATACTTGCCCTTAGTTATTGATTTGTAAAAAAAATTCTGTAAACAGCTAATACATAGCTAAAATATTCTATGTGTGTTTGGTTTTATCATCAGGATAATTATTAATAGAAGTAAACATGTTTATTGGGTCTGAGTCAAGGTTGTTGGAATTCCCCAACAATTTTCCCAGCATACCTGACATAGTCAAGGCTATTTATTATAATGTTACTAACAGACTTTCTAATAATAACTAACATTTTATTTTGTAAACATTAGGAAGTTTCTAGAAGGTTATTTTCCATTAGGTAGTATTTTTTAAAATAGAAAATGCTACTTGTGACCTGAGGTCAAGTCGAGTACTATATAATCTTGTCATTGGAAAGATAATTCATGATTTAAGATCTAACAGAATCAGTTTTGTATCATTATTGTGTCCAAAAGATCATTTGGGCTGGAATTTATTTCTTCAGGTTAATTCAGTGATTTTTTTTCCTCTGGAAATACAAAGTGCTCATAAAAAAATAATATTCTTGGACAATGACATTCACTGGGATTTATAGAGTTTTCAAACCTGGAATTATATGGCTGTATTTCAACAAAAGACTGTTGGTAGAACGATATGATACAGACCACCACAGGCACATCAACATTAGCGTTTATTCAGAACTTTTATTATTAGGACTTGTGTCTGTAATTCTAGGATTGTTTATACTTCAAAACTTCATTTATTATGAAAAATGTATTGATAGCTTAATCATTGTAAAGATAATTTTGTTCATTGTGCTTCTCATAAAATAGGAAGCAGATGGTCACAATTCAGTCCACTGTAGATAGGTTGTTGTTGTTGTAGGGTTTAAGGCCATTTTTCAGCACACAATAGGCTATACATGGCAGCCAGTATTAATGGTGGAGGAAGAACCCAGGAAAATCCTGGAAAGAACCACCGACCCTCGAGAAGCTACTGGAAAGCTTTCTCACCTGTAGATAGGTAGTTTATTCAATGTTAAATTTGCAAAACTTACAAAACAAATAAAATAACATGCCTTTGATTATATAGTTGCAGCAGATGTCAAATTTTGATATTTAATATATCCTCTGATATACGTGAATAAATATTTGATTACATTAAGATATGAATATTGTCATAAATCAATTCCATGCAACTCGTTACTAAGGCTACCTATCACAGGTTTTTTCTGTATTTGAAAAAAATACATGAAATTTCCAGCCAGAAAAGCGCCATACATTTTTTCTCATCTTTTTGATATTCTAGATGATACCATATATTCATAAGATGTTTTATTTTACAGAATATTTGATTCATGCAGAGTAAGGGTCGTCTTATAAGTGTGACATGCACATTTTTAAATAAAATCTGTGAGTAATGTTGGAAACTCTAGATGTTTTCAGCACAAAAAAATACTGTCAATTAAAATATTTTTTATGTCTGCATGCCACTATTCCCATTCAGAAATGTGTACACAGTATGCACTGTGTTCATCGATTTCATGATGGAATTCATTTTACAGTGACAAGCTTCAAGTACCTTGGTGCTGTTGCCTCTGATGAAGGTTGAAAACCAGAGGTTCTTTCTAGGATTGTACAGACAATAATTGCTCTGGCTGCTGAAGCCTATTTGGAAGGACAGCCAACATTATGCTTGGGTCAAAGATCAAGCTTATGCATTCCCTCAACATGTCCATATTCCAATATGTATGTGAGACATGGACACTGACAGCAGAACTAGATAGAAGAACCCATGCCTTAGAGATGAGATGTTATCGAAGGGTCCTGAAAATCTCCTGCTTAGACCATGTACACAAGGAGTTTAGAGTCCAAGGTGAAATTAGACCATTTGAAGATCTGCTCATCACCGTCAAGATGGTATGGTCATGTCTCATGCTTATCTGGCGTGTCAAAGACAATCCTAAAGGGCACAGGGAGATATAGATATATATATATATAGACACACACACACACACACACACACACATAGAGAGAGAGACAGAGACGCCAAACAGAGTGGAATGTGCTATCCTTGGATCCTAAGAGGCATGCTTGATAACATTAACATATATTTATTTACTAATAAATGATATCATATAGGTTAGAGAAATTTTAATTTTGTACTCTGAGAAGATTTGAACATGGGCCTGCAGGTTATGATGTCCACCACTTTGCCTGCATGCATCAACCCCTGTACCAAGGTAAATTATAATCATAATCAATAGAAGGTTTAACAGAACATTTAATTGGATCAAACATATTTCTTTTTCTACTCAGTATACAGCATGCACAGAAATAATTTTGTATTTCAACATGCATAATGTTTCAGTTATACACTCAAAATGTATAATGTAGCCAATACTAAAATTTGCTCTAAAGATTAAGATAAGTTTTATTTTCATTATGTTTCCATTTTATAACCATGTATTTCTTGTAAATAATATTTGCACAGGCTATTAATGATATTAAATTGTCTTGGAAGATACTCATTGTGATCGCCCATTCATTCTGTCTTCATTTATTTTAATTAAATTGGAGAGGGAGGAGGAGAGATTGGCATTAAAATTAATTTTGTAGTCTGCTATTTTCAGGATTTTATCTAAAGCAGCTAGCATTTCTCAGAACTCTACTTGGTACTGAACAAGTACATGTAATTAAGTTCACATCTTGATCAGAAGGATTGTAAATTTGGAAAACAAAGTGAGCACTTCCTTTACAAGCCAGGCGCTTATCGGGTCATTGGCAGAACACTTGGGAAATATCACTTGGGAATTACATTAACTCTTGATAAAGAAGCAAGCATTGGTTACACTGCAAACACAAATATTAATAAAAATCTAGGTTGTTAGGACTTACACGGAAGCAAAATAGTGGCTGGTAAACACCCATGGTAAGCAACATTGATGGACACTTCACTTTGCTGTATGTAGTATTTGATTTACCCATATTCTAAAATTTTTAAAATCCTAAACACTGTAGATACAAATATTGAGTTTCCAATTTTACCATTAGGTTCATCAGTTGTTTTGTATGTCACGCTTATAAGACGACCGCTACTCTTCATGAATCAAATTTTCAATAGACAAACATGAACTTATAAGTGAGTATATATAGTAATTCCTTGTTAACACATTCAGAGATTGACTTGGTAAGTATGACTAGTGCTCTTAGTCCAGACAAAACATACTATTGAATTGGTAAGTAAGACTAGTGCTCTTAGTCCAGACAAAACATACTATTGAATTGGTAAGTATGACTAGTGCCCTTAGTCCAGACAAAACATACTGTTGAATTGGTAAGTATGACTAGTGCCCTTAGTCCAGACAAAACATACTGTTGAATTGGTAAGTATGACTAGTGCCCTTAGTCCAGACAAAACATACTGTTGAATTGGTAAGTATGACTAGTGCCCTTAGTCCAGACAAAACATACTGTTGAATTGGTAAGTATGACTAGTGCCCTTAGTCCAGACAAAACATACTGTTGAATTGGTAAGTATGACTAGTGCTCTTAGTCCAGACAAAACATACTGCTGAATTGGTAAGTATGACTAGTGCTCTTAGTCCAGACAAAACATACTGTTGAATTGGTAAGTATGACTAGTGCTCTTAGTCCAGACAAAACATACTATTGAATTGGTAAGTATGACTAGTGCCCTTAGTCCAGACAAAACATACTATTGAATTGGTAAGTATGACTAGTGCCCTTAGTCCAGACAAAACATACTATTGAATTGGTAAGTATGACTAGTGCCCTTAGTCCAGACAAAACATACTGTTGAATTGGTAAGTATGACTAGTGCTCTTAGTCCAGACAAAACATACTGTTGAATTGGTAAGTATGACTAGTGCTCTTAGTCCAGACAAAACATACTGTTGAATTGGTAAGTATGACTAGTGCTCTTAGTCCAGACAAAACATACTGTTGAATTGGTAAGTATGACTAGTGCTCTTAGTCCAGACAAAACATACTGTTGAATTGGTAAGTATGACTAGTGCTCTTAGTCCAGACAAAACATACTGTTGAATTGGTAAGTATGACTAGTGCTCTTAGTCCAGACAAAACATACTGTTGAATTGGTAAGTATGACTAGTGCTCTTAGTCCAGACAAAACATACTGTTGAATTGGTAAGTATGACTAGTGCTCTTAGTCCAGACAAAACATACTATTGAATTGGTAAGTATGACTAGTGCTCTTAGTCCAGACAAAACATACTATTGAATTGGTAAGTATGACTAGTGCCCTTAGTCCGGACAAAACATACTATTGAATTGGTAAGTATGACTAGTGCCCTTAGTCCGGACAAAACATACTATTGAATTGGTAAGTATGACTAGTGCCCTTAGTCCGGACAAAACATACTATTGAATTGGTAAGTATGACTAGTGCCCTTAGTCCGGACAAAACATACTATTGAATTGGTAAGTATGACTAGTGCCCTTAGTCCGGACAAAACATACTATTGAATTGGTAAGTATGACTAGTGCCCTTAGTCCGGACAAAACATACTATTGAATTGGTAAGTATGACTAGTGCCCTTAGTCCGGACAAAACATACTATTGAATTGGTAAGTATGACTAGTGCTCTTAGTCTCTTAGTCCAGACAAAACATACTATTGAATTGGTAAGTATGACTAGTGCTCTTAGTCCAGATAAAACATACTATTGACCTACTACAGTCCATAATATCATAAGTATGAATGAATCCGAAAGTATTAGATTTTTCGAATATTCATGTTCTATTGACATTATATTTACTGCACTGTATCATTTATCTGATGGACTAAGGGTATTTTTTCTAATGGTATTCGATATTAAAACTGGGGTGGTTCATTTTGCTTATAATGACCACTTTTCTCTGCCTTGAACATTGAAAAATGTTTTAACATGGAAAAGGGGTTTGGTTGAAATGCACACACAAACCCAAATTCTATCCCTGTATCTTATTGTAGGTTCACTATATTATTCCGAAATGGACTGACCAAACTGATAAAATTGCAGAAACTTCTGGTATAATTATACAGTCTACAGTCAGATTTGCTCAAATGCATTAAATTTATTTTGTTTTCCTTCTCTCTTATCAGCACCACATCCTTATAAGAATTGGGTTTTTTTTACATAAAGAGGAGGTGATAGGTATTGTTAACTTGTTAACTTCAGTAAGAACTAATATAATATTAAAAATAATAGTTCATAAATTTGAACCTGGATTATCACTTTCTTTGCAAATGCTTTATGGTCAATCATGTAAATGGGGGAGGGGCATGGATCATCTGTGCATTATGTACTTTGTTGAGAATTCCCACCTTTTCAGGGATCATATAAACAGATAGTTATCACCATGTACCAATATATAAACAAATTACTGAAATGATATCTACTTAAGGTATTGGGGCCCCGAGTGTTTGAGTGGTCTGAAGCACTCTCTGTTACGGATCATTGCCATCTTGCCTCTGTCTGCGTGGGTTTGAGTCTCAGATTCGGCCAATGTGGGTATGTGAGAAAGCTTGCCAGTAGCTTCTCGTGGGTCAATGATTCTTTCCTGGGTTTTCCTGGGTTCTTCCTCCACCATTAATACTGGCCACCATGTGTAGCCTATCGTGTGCTGAAAAATGGCGCTAAACCCTACAACAACAACTTAAGGTATGATTACATGCAGCATCTCATGCTCCAAGATTATGGTTCATATATGAATACTTTAGTGCATGTGCAGTATAATTTAGCTCATGTGCATTACCTTGGAATTTTTGTACAGTCATAACTCACTATCAATGTATATTGCGCATGGCGATTGTTCTGAGTCGATCAAATTTAGCTTTTATGATAAGAAAGAAAAGCAAAAGACTATTTTGATCCAGCTGTTAACAACAATTTTTCTCTTAACATAGAAGATTAAGCACTTTTTAACAAATAATAAGAAAAGCTGACAGCTGAAGTGCTGTGAAAATCCAGTCTGATACATTAGAAGTTAAGATGAAATAATGGTAAACCCACAGTGACTAAACTCCCCAAAGTATTTAGATTGTGGTCAAAATTTTGAAAGACATTCTCTATTAAGCCTCAAGATTTTTTAAAAAGAAAGAAAACAAGTGAGTTAGAAGTAAGAAAGACAGACAGGAATGGAGCAAAGAGAAATAAAGAAAGAAATCAGGAAATATGTAGAGAATATGAAAACAGTGCTGACTAAACAGAAGAAAAGGTGACATATTTTATATTTGCTGTACAGTCAAACAAAAGTTATGTGTCTGTTTTGTTTATATTTTTTGTACTTAAGCAAGCTTGTACTTTAAAGTTACATTGAGAAACATTAAATTTGAGTATAAAGACTTTTATCTTCAATATCATGACTGTTACCATATACAGATTCTTACAGAACTTGTTTTAAATTTCCTATTGGCTTAGATTAACTTATCAGATTTAACTCTAATATGGTTAATTGGAGGAAAGAAATATTATTTTTATTACTCATTATTATGCTTCTTATCAACAGTGATAATAATGCTAGTTTGTGGCAGTAGAAATTTTAGTAGTAAACTTAATGGAGGCAAATATTTTAACTGAATATTAAAAAAAAACATTGTCACAAGTTCTTAATGAAAATTAAAATCAATGCACACGTTAACACTTTGACTACACACAAATATTTGATATAACACATTTTTTAAACCAATCCAATTTCAACTTGATCTCTTGCATTCCCATTTGATTAAAAACAAAATGGCCCCATCTGAATGAACTAAAATTTATGTTTTATTTTCCGACGTATTTCTTATTAAAAATATTACCTATTAAAGACCGAATCCAGTCATGTAAAGCCAAATTAATGTACAGGATATCCAATAATAGTACTCCTGAATATTTACAATCACTATTTCAGTATAGGCTACCTGGTAATACCCCCCACCTGCGATCCATGTCTACAAAACAGTATAAAAATTCCCAAACCAAATAAGGAATTATTCCAGAAAGAGTTTCCAATACTCTGGAACTTTGCTCTGGAATATTATTCCAGTTGAGGTTAGAAATGACCACTTTGCTTCTTCCAAACCCAATATATCCAGTGGCTTCAGAGGTGTAGTTAAAATCAGAATGAAAATAACTGCATTTGTATTAATAAATAACTCGGAGCGTTATTAAATATACTACTCATCTGTTCTGTCACTAAGTGCATATTGCATGTATATTGACTATGTGGGTTCAATATGTATGGGCGAGTATCCATCTGGTGAAAGGGAGTAATGTAAATATATTGTATCTATACATGTAAATGGTGCTATGTATATGTATGCATGTGTGTGCATTTGTAAATAAATAAGTTCCTTTGTATTAGGCCTCAAGGTAGATTAGTTCTTCAGCTAACTGTATTACCCTCAATAAATAAAGTCATTATTATCATCATAATCAACATTATTATTATTTTTATTAATATTAATATTATTATTATTATTATTATTATTCAAATGTCACACACATAAGTGAAATATAAAATGTACAAGCAAAGAGGAATGGCCAGAATCTCTGCTCATCTTAAAATCCCTGATGAATATCTGCATGAAACCCTTCAGTCAGTTTTCATGTGGACCTGATCAGATTTGGCAAAATGTGTTATGAATGTTGGATTGCCCATTAAGAAACACACATATCAATCTTTCTTTCAGTGTTACATAAGAAAATATATAATAAATATTTTTATACGTTTACATACCTGATTTAAATTCTGTTGCATGTTCTTGATGCAATATTCAGTGAATATATTGGAAGCAAAATGTGTGAGACGATAGCAAATCAGACGGTATAAATTTGTACCATGTAAAGAGAGACACAGTTTTCCAATTGATACACATGAGGTTTTGGGTCAGATGGGACATGTGTATTGTTGTATATATTATTTTGCAAGAAAATACTGACCAGTGGGGAACTTGTTCAGATATTCTTATTTCAAGGTTTATATCACTAAGTAAGGCTTGGCAGTCCATTTTGGCCTCTGTTACAAAACAATGATATCCCCATTTTGCACCTTTTACACACACACACACACATACACACATGCACACACACATACACACACACACACACACAGAATACCAAATTTCATTCTCACTCAACATGTAGAAATCAACATTTTTTTTAAATCTTGCAAGATATGAATACATATTGAAGAAAAACTTTGTTGTTATTTTAGATAACCATGAAAAATTTACCCATGAAAATATATGATTTCAGAGTAATTTTTCTCTTAAAAATGTTGTATATACGAAAAGTAAATGACAGTTAATTAGTATTACCTGGAGTTTTCATTTTACAGGTAATGCCAGTCTTGCAGTGCAGTTTCTTCTAAAGTACCTCAGTCCACTGTTCCTGGTCCTGCTTAGCATCCGTCTGTACAGTATCCTCTTCATCATTCACAGGGTCATCAAGAACTTTGAATTAGAGGTAACTCTGTTTTCATAAATTATGTAGATCTCAGTGTTTTACACATAAACATAGATATTGATTTTTCTTTTTGACTGTTGTTGTTGCTGTTGTTGTAGGGTTTAACACCATTTTTCAGCACAAGATAGGCTATACATGGCGGCCAGTATAATTGGTGGAGGAAGAACCCTGGAAAACCCCAGGAAGAACCACCGACCCACGAGAAGCTACTGGCAGGCTTTCTCATGTACCAACGTTAGCCGGGCTGAGACTTGAACCCATGCAGACAGAGGTGAGATGGCAGTGATCCATAACGGCGAGCGCTTTAGACCACTCGGCCACTCAGGGCTCCACTCTTTTTGACTGAAAAGGGATCTTATAGTACAGTCATCCTATTTCTATATGTCCAACAATCTAGTCTCAGACAACATGGATATGTGAGAAAGCCTGCCACTAGCTTCCTGTGAGTCAATGGTTCTTCCTGGTGTCTTCCCAGGTTCTTCCTCTAGCGGATATGCTGACCACCATGTATATCCTATCATATTCTGAAAAATAGCATTAAGCAATTTTACCAATTCAAAAGGTGAACCTACAAAAACTGTGCTTTCTCAGGAGAAAAACAAAATGGTTAAGACATAATATGTTCTAATGTCAGGCACAGTGACCTTATAAAAGTGGTAGACTCTCATCAGTGTGATCGTATTGTTAAAATATAATATTTTGGTGTTGGGCAAGGTGGCCTTATATGATGGTAGCCTCACTTGAGAGAGGCCTTTCTGGAGGGGGATCATTGTAATGTACATGTATCACATAACTTATGATAGTGATTTTCTATCACAGTAATCACCAATAGCTGTGGTACTGATGCTTCATCCATATTGTGGATTTTTTCAGTGCTTTAACATTTAAGTAACGAACTCTTTCTTTGTCAATTTATACTCTCAGGTTTTCTACTGCAAAAGAGAAAGCATATGTGTATTTTGAGTGGAATAGAGGGAGAATCCGTTTTGCTTCATATTTTCATTTATGAAATGATATAATCCCATTAGTGGATGTAAATCATTTGGCAATAAACCTATAAAGACAGCAAATTAAGATCTGGGTATGTACAGGGTTCTTATAGGTCCTTCGAAACTGTAACAGTACTTAAATTCCAAAATGATTAAATGAAGGCTTTAAAAGTGATTGAATTTTAAGATGGCACAATCAAGGTCTTGAAAGTGCTTGATTTCTTAGATGGTACAATCAGAGATGAGCTTGAAAGTCCTTGAAAATTTTAGTGGAAAATTAAAGCCTACCTGCATAATTTTTTGAAACAGTTGCAGTTATGTTAATTACTTGTTTTGATTGAATAAATGGTTTATATTCTTAGTTAACTTAGAAGATATTCTAGTTAAATATATAAGTAATTGATCCGTAATTTTATTTTCAAAGTATATGAACAAAAGATAAAAATTACATTGTATCATGATCTGTCATGAATTATATACTGGAAAAAAGTATTACTTGCATCTTCGAAATTCCTTACAAAATTTTTATATTTTGTGCATTCAGGGATGTATGAATCCCATGGAGGTATGTGTGTTATACTGTGCTTTTCATGGGAAAAGATTTGCTAAACAGAAAAATATGAGCAAATATGTCCCTATGGAAACAATTTGGTACACAATCCTGCTGTGCACGTTCTTAATGTAAACAAGAAAAGCTCATAATTTGTCATGTGTGCATTTTATTAGTATTGTTGAGAGGAATTACCAGAAACAGACTGGTATCCATTCACTTTATTTTTCATACCTTATTAGTTTGCAGCTTGTTGGACTACACAAAGTTGTGAATATTCTTAACATGCAGTTCCTTGTTGTGTACATGTTGATATTTATGCAGTTCCTTGTTGTGTACATGTTGATATTTATGCAGTTCCTTGTTGTGTACATGTTGATATTCCTGCAGTTCCTTGTTGTGTACATATTGATATTCCCGCAGTTCCTTGTTGTGTACATGTTGATATTCCTGCAGTTACTTGTTGTGTACATGTTGATATTCATGCAGTTCCTTGTTGTGTACATGTTGATATTTATGCAGTTCCTTGTTGTGTACATGTTGATATTTATGCAGTTCCTTGCTGTGTACATGTTGATATTCCTGCAGTTCTTTGTTGTGTACATGTTGATATTCCTGCAGTTCCTTGTTGTGTACATGTTGATATTCCTGCAGTTCTTTGTTGTGTACATGTTGATATTCCTGCAGTTCCTTGTTGTGTACATCTTGATATTCCTGCAGTTCTTTGTTGTGTACATGTTGATATTCCTGTATTCCTGCAGTTCTTTGTTGTGTACATGTTGATATTCCTGCAGTTCCTTGTTGTGTACATGTTGATAGTTATGCAGTTCCTTGTGTACATGTTGATATTTATGCAGTTCCTTGTTGTGTACATGTTGATATTCCTGCAGTTCTTTGTTGTGTACATGTTGATATTCCTGCAGTTCCTTGTTGTGTACATCTTGATCTTCCTGCAGTTCTTTGTTGTGTACATGTTGATATTCCTGTATTCCTGCAGTTCTGTTGTGTACATGTTGATATTTATGCAGTTCCTTGTTGTGTACATGTTGATATTTATGCAGTTCCTTGTTATGTACATGTTGACATTTATGCAATTCCTTGTTGTGTACATGTTGATATTCCTGCAGTTCTTTGTTGTGTACATGTTGATATTCCTGTATTCCTGCAGTTCTTTGTTGTGTACATGTTGATATTCCTGCAGTTCCTTGTTGTGTACATGTTGATATTCCTGCAGTTCCTTGTTGTGTACATGTTGATATTCCTGCAGTTCCTTGTTCCTTGTTGTGTACATGTTGATATTTATGCAGTTCCTTGTTGTGTACATGTTGATATTCCTGCAGTTCTTTGTTGTGTACATGTTGATATTTATGCAGTTCCTTGTTGTGTACATGTTGATATTCCTGCAGTTCTTTGTTGTGTACATGTTGATCTTCCTGCAGTTCCTTGTGTACATGTTGATATTCCTGCAGTTCTTTGTTGTGTACATGTTGATATTCCTGTATTCCTGCAGTTCTTTGTTGTGTACATGTTGATATTTATGCAGTTCCTTGTTGTGTACATGTTGATATTCCTGCAGTTCCTTGTTGTGTACATGTTGATATTTATGCAGTTCCTTGTTGTGTACATGTTGATATTCCTGCAGTTCCTTGTTGTGTACATGTTGATATTCCTGCAGGTCTTTGTTGTGTACATGTTAATATTCCTGCAGTTCCTTGTTGTGTACATGTTGATATTCCTGCAGTTCCTTGTTGTGTACATGTTGATATTCCTGCAGTTCCTTGTTGTGTACATGTTGATATTTATGCAGTTCCTTGTTGTGTACATGTTGATATTCCTGCAGTTCCTTGTTGTGCACATATTGATATTGAATGCAAAATATAGCAGCAGATACCTTTGCCTTTTATGGCCACATAGCTTTTTTAAAGAAAAAATATAGTTATTTCTCAGAAAACACTGGATGCAATAAGCTAACATTTATTTTCTACAGTGTGATCGCAATTTACACGATCTCAATTTATGCGAATTTGAAATAACGCGAGATGGGGAAAATTGCGAAAAAGATCGCCACTATTGAGATCTCAAACATATACATTGTGCCACGGTCACAGGCAAACATTACCCACAATGCCCAGCTCTTAGACCCCCACCATTCTGTTTATTGTGACCTCAGTGCTGCATAAGTATGTACATGTAGAAATTGTTTGTTACAATTCTGGAATGTTATTAGTGATGGCATCTAAAAGATGAGCAGGTGATAGTCTGAAGAGACCAAGGAAGGCTATTAGAGGTTAAACTTGAAGTAGTGAAAAGATATGAAGCTGGTCAGTGTACCGCCATGATAAAGCATGGTTTGAACCTTAGTAAAAGTACATGTAGAACAATACAAATATGTGACAGTGCTGAAAAAATAAAAGCAAGTGTGAAAGCTGGACCCTCCTTTTCGAACCAGAAAAGTTGCTATACCCACCCCAACATAATGGACATCCTGTCCATTATGCTGGGGTGGGTATAGAAACTTTTCTGGTTCAAAAGGGAGGGTCCAGCTTTCACACTTGCTTTTATTTTTTCAGCACTGTGATGATGATGTTGGCAACATGGCTTGAACACTACTGTTCAGTGAAGCTCTCATTTTTTTTAATTACATGTACATGTACATATGTTCCGTTGATTAAAATTCATAATTTCATGTTTTTATTTTATGTTTCCTATGTTTTAAGTTCATTTCCCTGTGCTTTTTATGAAATCTTTTTATTTTTTATTTTAATCTACTTTGCAGAAGCAGCCCCTAATATTAACATACTCAGTTTATACAGAGAAAATGATCTCAATTTACGCAAATCTCAAATTATATGCATGCTTCAATAAAGTAACCCTCGTGTAAATCACGATCACACTGTATTTCCCACACTTCAACTGATATGGGAGACAATTTTTTTTATCTCTATAATTTGAGTTGCCTCCCTTTTACCATATTGTGCATACTCCAGTTTGTATGTATTCTCACTGAAAGATAATTCTCATAATAAAGGTGCATTAGTGGAATATACACATTTCTGAGTTATGAGTTTTAAAGCTTACTGCATATATACATTGACACATAAATTGATAATGGTGCAAATACAAAATGTTTTCCCAGTGTTTCAAGCTAAACAAGCTCTTCATCAGGGGAAGAAACAATTTACATCCATGAACATATAAAGGATTTTTTAAAAAGAAGAAAGAAAGAAAAGAACAAATTACAGGCAAGCTACATATCTATATTATGACGCCATCAGCCCAGCAAAGTTGTTTAACGAAAATCAAAGAAGTGACTATTGTACCTATCATGCAGAGAGCCAAAATCTTTTGACCCAATTCTAGACTGTGGACAAAGGATGGACACCATGTATGGCAAAAAAATGTACAGTTGAAATTAGATCCCTGTAAAGCAAATCATGGCCAAACAGTATAAGGTATGTCATCAGCATGGTGTAGTGGGATCATGGACAGGAGTTGTTAATAATAATAATAGGTGTAAAGTGTTATGGAATATTTACCTGGGTAAATATTATCACAGAAATTGTGTACATTTGATGAACTGTCTGTAGTTTTGATAAGATTGCATTTAGGACGTTTCCATTGAGGTCAAATTCCACATTAGTTTTCAGTTTAGCATCCAGTATCATTCCTCATGTATGCATTCATTTTTTGTCCAGTACATGTTATATTCAGCCTGTAGCATCTTGAGGAACTTTACAATGAACTGTCAAGTAGTTGTGGTTGGGAAGTGTCACATTGATTTTGTTTTGACTGTAGCATCTTGTGGTGATTCATTATATAAGTAGACAGAATGTTACCATACAGGTTAGATTATATAATTCATTCCATTCTGAGAATTAAAACCAGGTCAACAACTTAATGGCACCCTTTGCCTTATCTTGACACATCAACCCCATACACTTTTGACATATTGCACATCCCCATACAAGAATGGAACTTAGCCATGAATATAGGTATTTGTACATAGCAGACACACTTGCTTGGAAACCCAGTAATTAACTCCTTTCTAAAGACATAGTCACTCTGGATTCCTCTGAAATAAATAAAGGCACATAGAAATTGTTATTGTAAGTCGCATACCAAATAGTTGAAAGTGCTATCCCAGGATGATGCATGGTAATATTAAGTAAAATTTGATGAAGAGAAAGAATATTATCATGCAGATTAGAGAATTATAATTTGTACTCAAATATTTTTTGGTATGTCTATTTAATTTGTATTGTGCAATTTTCTTTTATTCATAACTGAGGGTATGTGTTGGGCCTATCTAACTAATGTCATCTTATTTTGTAGACAGCATATTACATAGCTAATATTTGTCTATAATTTTAGATTAAATTTTAAAATCGTTACAGTGTTCAAAGAAAACAATTTTGTACAGTCAGGCCCCAGGCTGGTGACTTAAATATGTCACAAGCCATGACTGAAATTCCACAAGCACAGTCTTCAATTTCCACATGCCCAAAATTTCCCCATTTTTAATATTGTCACACAATGTTGCAATTGCTACAGTTCAAAAATAAATTCAGTATGGAGTTTGAAGGTAATGCAGGTGTCATTAGTTTGAATCACTACACTCACTAGTGACTGGATAGTCCTGGTGTTCAAACTTCTCAGCTGGATTCTCTGAGTGAATCCTGGTCAGAACCGAGATGAAGTATGTTAATGTGTTTGTTGTTGCAGTATGTGTGAAAAATTAATAGCCCCACCCCTTTTTTCTTCTTCTTTTTTCACAAGCATGCTTTACAAAGTAAAACTCTGTCAACCAAGAGTTCTGAAATTTATTTTTATTGGGCTTTGCTGATGGCTGATTGTTTCCAAAATTAGCTTCAAAAATGAATTATATTTGAATCTAATCATACATCTGAAATGATCATGCTTTGCATTCTATGTATGCAGTAAATTCTGACTTCAAAGAAACATTGCCACTAATAACAAACTTGTCAAAAATATAATACATATGGCTTAAACATTCTCATTCAAGGCAATGATATGTAATAACTTTTGTTCTTGTACACACATCTTGCATCTCTTTGATTTACCTTTAGCTTTCAAGTGCATCTAAAACCCAAACTCAAAAATTTTGTGTGTTATGTAATTGTTGTGAAATGTTGTTATAATGGTCAATTCTCACAATAAGTTACTATCATTATGAAAAACAACGTTGTTTTGTTTCTTGTTTTGGTTGGTTTTAATAGATGTTTAACACATCATTGGCTATATCATGCGTAGGAAATGACAGCTAACCCTTTACCTCATAAAGTGTATGGCTTTTTAGCCCTCCGATAAACATGAAGCAAAGTTACCCAGTGCAGTGCGCTATAAATAGAACACCTATTATCTGTTTGACTCCATACACATAGGCCTGCCTGTCAACTGTTAAGCAGTGTAGTGTCTGTTACCTTTAACAGCGATTTTAACCATTTTACATTTTTGGTACACATCTATTATGTATGGAAAAATTTAAGAGTAAAGTCCAATCGTTATAGCTGTGTAATTATTTTTCGTGTAAGAATTTTTTATGTGCTTTAAAATCTTGAGAGCACTTGTTCACCATCAAAGTCAGTGATGCCGCATGACCAACCGTAGTTGCCATTTCTCATACTCAAAATTTACAAGTTCTTCATCTGCGTCTACATTACAAAGTCATCTGAATTTGATAATTTATAAAAATTAATTGCTACCTAGATCAATATCAGAGCCATTACCTAAGTTATTGAAGATTTCATAGTTGTGATTCTAATCGTGAAAAGTTCTGAATGAAATCCACAACCTCCATTTTGGAGAGCGGAGAATATGACCCAGTTACTTTGAATAGCAGATTTCGACCAGAGCATAATTAGCGACCATGTGATCTGACATAATGGTCATTCACAGCAATGAATGAGGTATCTAATGAGGAGTTTCCCCAAAGGTGGCGCTACGAAAACCCGCTAAAAATGGCTGATGTTTACAGCAGGTGTCAAAAGGCACTTCATGCGAATGGAGTAGAGGTATCAAAAGGCGCTTCCATGTGAATGGAGTAGAGGCATCCAAAGGTGCTTGCATGATTGCATGAGGTAAAGGGTTAACTGCCTTTCCCAAGGACAAACCAAGAAAAGTGACCTGGGATGGACTGGGCAGGTATTGAACCTGAGCCTCTTGGATTTGGAGTCTAATTCTCTATCTTCTGAGCTATGTAGCTTTGGTGGGAGAACAATTTGTGTAGGAGAGAAGGTGTATCAAAACCTGTGCACAGATAACATCTGTGAAAAATTTCAAGCAGACTGTAACTTTTGCCGTATATGTATTCTTCCCATCCCACACATTTACATGAAGCATAGTGTCAGCTATGTCCATCATTCCCTTTGTGCCACATACATCACAGATTTTGTTTCCACTCTGTATCACTTTTATGGAAGTTTTTCATGGATTGGAACCAAATGTAGTCTGCAGGTGTATAATGAGAAGACCGAAGTTGGTTTGATTGCCATAATTTTTCATCAAAATTTTACTGTGTTATTGCCCTTAGTTGACTTTCTTTTCCTTTGCTTCATCACTCTGGATTGTTTTCAGTATACTATATTGGTAAGGCCACTTTGTCATCTGAACATATTTGTGTTTTAGTTTTCTTTCCTTTTTTCTCAGAAGTGACAATTGTTACAAAAGACAATAAATCAGTCTGTTTGACTTTCCATTTCTTCATATGTTCATCTGTCCATCCATTTGTCAGCACCAACTTTTATCTAAAGCTTTTTTAAAGAAGAGTAATGCAATTTCAGAAGCTAGAGTACATGAGGTAATGTGAGTGCATTAAAGTATACAACCCATTATAAAATCTACAACTTAGTATTTTTAATTCAATGTTAATTTTGAGGAATGTTAAGAAATCGTGAAGATTTGTTGTTGTTGTTGTTGTTGGGTTTAACGCCATTTTTCGGCCCACAATAGGCTATACATGCGGCCAGTATTAATGGTGGAGGAAGAACCCAGGAAAACCTGGGAAGAACCACCAACCCACTAGAAGCTACTGGCAAGCTTTCTCACATACCCACATTGGCCGAATCCTAGACTCAAACCCACACAGACAGTTGTGAAGATTTGCAAATTGAAACTATTCAACAAGGTAAAAAAGTGTGAAAATCAAATAGTGGCTTGATTGGAAAATAAAACCCTGGTGGTTGAGTGATGGCAGTTTAGTATGCAGAACTGTTAGTTTGAACATTTTATCCTTTCTCATTTTTCTGTTATTAATTGTCACGAGGTGGGGGATGAGATGTGTGATCTCCCACCCCTTGAGGTGTCTTGGTTATTGTTATCTTGCAGATGATTGACCACAGTGTTTTTGCTTAGATCGAGTAAACAATAACAAAAAATATGAAAATAATGGTTGGAGTAACAGAGATCTGAGCAGAGATATAGAATAGAATAACAGTTTAGTTAATTACATCAACAAAATGAAACTGAACATGACATTTAAATGATTCATTTTCTCTGCGAAATTCAAATAGCCATTTTGTTACACTGATAAAACAAATTTCATATAATCAAGAGACTGATCAAACTCAAATTGTTGGTTGTCAGCATTACCTGGTTGCTTTCGGTCTTTTCCAGATCACTGTTGGTGATAGGTTGGCATCATATTTCTTTTTCTTCTCTCTCTCTTCCTCTAGCCTCTATGGGTCATCAACCATCTTGGGTGATCTTTTCCACTGTACAGTACAAGTATTCCCTTCAAATAAAAATATATTACCCAACCAAAATACATGTCAGGTTTATTCTTCTCCTGAGATCAGAAAATATTACCACTCTTTTTACATCAGATATTGTCTTGTCACGGTTGACAGAACTAAGCTAATATGGTCAGTTTGCAACCTCATAAACACTCACCCTATCGTCATAAAATAATGCCTTTTCAAGATGCTCCTCACAAATGGAACCATGACATAATTAGACCCCATTGATAACTATTACTGTGGGCTGTAAATTTCCAACTGAACAACATCATTTGAGACGTGTTCCTAATGTAACACCATCAATTCTTTGTTGGAAAGAATCCAAAGCTTCATTACACAGATGTAATAATGGACTTCACTCCTGGTCTTAGCTTTATTACTTTGCAAATTAATGATTCATTGACATACATTTCTGTACATAGAAAAATAAATTCTCTGCAAACATGATACAAATCATTTAAGATGGAAAATTTACTTTTCACAATATGTGCTAGAAGAAATGCATGAAATCTTTACACTATATCATTTCTATTACATACAAAACCGCTACACACAAACTCATTCATACCAACAAAATATTGAATGATGTTCTTGCACTACATGAATCATACAGCATTCCAAACCACAAATGCACGAGTTTTTTTTTGATGTCAAGGAAAAAACTGAAGTATGAATTTTAAACACATAAATTCAACAGATAATTACAAACTTACATCAAAGCATGTTGTATTCAATGAGACTAACCTTGTGCTTTATTGAGACTCATACTATGGAGTTCAATCTCTCTCTTTTCGTGTCCTCAACTTTCCGACACATGTTCCCTTGGACATTCTAACAAGAAATACTTGATATTTCCCAGAGCTAAATATTCTGGCTTGCTTTAGAAACTAAGACTGACTAATTTCACGGGGGGGAATTTCTTAAAACCCTGAATTCCATCTGGGAACAAACACCCCCCACCCACCATTTGTTTAGCTTAGCCAATTAGGATTACTTTCTCAAACCGCCAGGAAATTTTAACATTTCCACTGAAGTCAAAATAATTCTCTGTAGTCTGCCTTTATTAGTAACTATTCTGGAAAATATCATTTTATGACACTTGTTTCAAATGACCCAAGATTTCCTCATAAATGCTCTGGTTTGTATTAGCTTTGTCATTTTCTGCTGTATGAACTTTACTGACATATCTGCTGGACCGTTATCAAACAGACTCTAATTAAAATTCAATTCATGCCCCAACAAATTTTGTACCATTACATTAATAATTTTTAACTTTCTGAAATTTATTTCATACCCATTTGATCTTACATGCTTGAACTTGCACTTGATTCAGCTGTTCAATCCATATTTCTGTGTCACACACTCAGATGGAACTAATTAACCCTTTACTTCATGCAAGCGCCTTTGGACACCTCTGCTCCATTCACATGGAAGTGCCTTTTGACGCCTGCTGTAAACATCAGCCATTTTGAGCAGGTTTTCATAGCACTACCTTCGGGGAAAACCTCCTATTAGATGCTACATTCATCGGTGTGAATGACCATTATGTCAGATCATGTGGTTGCTGTTTATGCTGTGGTTGAAATCTGCTATTTAAAGTAACTGGGTTGTATTCTCCACTCTCGCGGATTTTGCGGAGGCCATGGATTTCATTCAGTACTTACTTAAGTTTTCACAATTAGAATCACAACTATGAAAGCTTCAATAACTTAGGTAAAGGCTCTGATATTGATGTAAGCAGCAATTAGTTTTTATAAATGATCAAATTCAGATCATTTAGTGATGTAGACGCAGACAAAGAACATGTAAATTTGGAGTATGAGAAATGGCAGTTAAGGTTGGTCATGCGGCTTCACAGACTTGATGGTGAATGAGTTCTCTCAGGAATTTAAAGCACATACAAAATTCTTCCTTGAAAAATAATCATACTGCTATAACGATCGGATTTTACTCTTAAATCTTTCCATACATAA
Organism: Sinohyriopsis cumingii; assembly: GCA_028554795.2. NCBI lineage: Eukaryota > Metazoa > Mollusca > Bivalvia > Unionida > Unionidae > Sinohyriopsis > Sinohyriopsis cumingii. The sequence goes on along the minus strand of CM068842.1, from coordinate 52,635,164 downwards.
AATATGTGTACCAAAAATGTAAAACAATTAAAATTGCTGTTAAAAGTAACATACACTACACTGCTTAACAGTTAACAGGCAGGCCTATGTGTATGGAGTTGAATAGGCAACAGGTTTTTTTATTTATAGTGCACCGCACTGGGTAACTTTGCTACATGTATATCGAAGGGCTAAAAAGCCATACACTCTTTGAGGTAAAGGGTTAAGAGTTTCTTTGACATCTGTTTGTCAGGAATTTTAAACACAGTTCAACAAATTTTAATAAATGCCAGTTCAGTTTGAATGTCATTCATACATCAAAGCAAAAATGTTTTGGAAAGTGTCAAAGAGGGGATATGTAATAAATACAAACATGCATTTGTGTTCTGTTCTGAGTCAGGGGAAAGAACTCATTTGAAATGGGTTATGAATATTATGAATATGTCATGGCCGATGGCCTTGATGTCTCCCTATGCCATATCCCTACATCACATCAAATTATGAATATATCTTGGCCCAATGACCTTGATGTCTCCCTATGCCATATCCCTACATCATATCAAATTATGAATATGTCTTGGCCTGATGGCCTTGATGTCTCCCTATGCCATATCCCTACATCTCATCAAATTATGAATATATCTTGGCCCAATGACCTTGATGTCTCCCTATGCCATATCCCTACATCATATCAAATTATGAATATGTCTTGGCCTGATGGCCTTGATGTCTCCCTATGCCATATCCCTACATCATATCAAATTATGAATATGTCTTGGCCTGATGGCCTTGATGTCTCCCTGTGCCATATCCCTACATCATATCAAATTATGAATATGTCTTGGCCCAATGGCCTTGATGTCTCCTTATGCCATATTCCTACATCATATCAAATTATGAATATGTCTTGGCCTCATGGCCTTGATGTCTCCCTATGTCATGTCCCTACATCATATCAAATTATGAATGTCTTGGCCTGATGGCCTTGATGTCTCCCTATGCCATATCCCTACATCATATCAAATTATGAATATGTCTTGGCATGATGGCCTTGATGTTTCCCTATGCCATATCCCTACATCATATCAAATTATGAATATGTCTTGGCCTGATGGCCTTGATGTCTCCCTATGCCATATCCCTGCATCATATCAAATTATGAATATGTCTTGGCCTGATGGCCTTGATGTCTCCCTATGCCATATCCCTACATCATATCAAACTCATTCTTTCTGCAGACTTAGAACAAATCACATGTAATTCTGTGTATATATATTTTTCTATATATATTTTGAATAATTAAAAAATTTATTGACATGATGCCCACATTGTTACATGAATTCAATATATGGTAGCCCTGTACTAGAATCTTGATAGCAACCAGGCTCTTAATGCAATATTTGCATGACCCAGAACAATATTCATTACTATTTTTATTGTACTTTTAAAAAAGTAAAATATCTTTGATATTTGCTTATGCAGCAGTACATTTTTTTAATGTTAATATAATAGAAAATCCTGTATTTTGACCTATCCATATTAATGTTTCTTTTGTTTGTTAGGTTTCTTTGCTTATGGTAGCAGTGGGGTGGAATAAAGATCAAACAAAACTATGTTTCCTGTATTTGTTTTTATCATTATTTATTTGTCTGAATAGTATCAGTGTTCAATGTCAGGATTCCTTGGGTCAGATGTAAGTTCAGGTTTTATGCCAGATCATTCAAGACTGTTCCTCTCATTATTTTCTTTAAGTGTGCCAAAAAAAAAGAAGAAATCACACAATAATCAGTGGAACTCTTAACATTTGTTTATAGTATAGGTGAGCAACCTTTGCTGAAAATAACCAGTAAAGATATACTGGAGAATTTTTTCCCAGTACCCTGTAGGTACTTATTATCCCAAGCTTGTTTATGTGCTAACAGCTGTGATTTGGATTATCTCTGTTTTATTGGCAAATCTTATAGGTACTCCAAACTGATGGGCATAAAACAGCATGTCATAGATTCATTAGAGTGGAAAGTGCCATTAGCACAGTCTAACTCATGGGCTGGAGAGATTTGTATGGCATCTAACTGAACTTTGTTTCTTATAGTTCTGTAATGCAGGATTTGTCAGAAATCTTCTGTTTCACACCTTACAGGACTGGAATTTTTGGAATGGAAGAATGGGTTTGGGAGTGAAAGACTTCTTCCAGAATTTGTTTTGCCACTGCTATATTCTGTGGAGGGAGCATATCGTGTTGATTATGTTTTACTGTCCAACCACCTTCTGTTGTTTTCCCCCTATTCAATAATGTTGCTTTGTGTTAATTTATTTATGAAGAGGCTTATATCAAGAATATCTGGGCCAAATGTAATTTTTTTTACATAGCTTACAATTTTGTTTTTGCATCACAATTTGTTTCTGCTGAACAATTTTTTAGGGACTTTAGGGACTGAAACCTTGTTGGTGTTTGTTTTAATATCAAGAAGGTCTAGTTAAATTTTGAGTTTCCCACTTTTCTCATATAATTTGTAAAGAGTTATGGCCCCTGTTTGACTTGGAAAATTGTTATTGCATAGTTAATTTTATTTCTACTTGATAATCTTGGTAGGACTTAAAAGATATGCACCAACTTTTATGGATCTTTATAAAGAAAACCCAAGTTGAAAATTTTCACTTCAAAGTTTAACTTTGTTGTGACCCTTCATCAACTTTAAAGTTTTCACTGATTCATGTAGCAAGGATTCATCAATTATACTGTCATATCAATAAACTGTTGCCAAAAGTTATGTTGTGTAAAATGAAATTTGTGTTCCTTATTATTCTCATACTACATAATTTCTCTTCATTATTTTTTCTCATTCTACATTTAAACTAATTTGAAAAAGGCACATGTCACATTCCTAATTGAAATAGTTGAATCATCTATATATTCTGTCTTATTGTATCATATCGTATTAAATCAGATATCTTACTTATTACCAAGGTAGTGCAATAGTTGACATTTTCGGTTAAGATGTTATGCATGCTGGTTGAAAGTTTGTTGAATACATGCATTTTAACATTCAGAGCATTATTTAAATTCCTCACACTTGTGAACAAAGGACATTGGTTAAGTTCTCACCATCCTACCATGATGTGTCATTGGGCAAAGCGCTTTATTCTTCTTGCCTCAGTATGATATAACATTGATCTGCCATTAAACACCAGAAGAAGAATAAAAACCACTACTACAACAATTCCTGACAGTGAAGTATGTAAGTGTTTAGCAATGAAGGCAAAATGGAAGCTGTTGATTACAAGAGCAGTAGGTTAGAACTCAGCACCTTACTGGCATATCAAATTACTGTCTATACTCACAAGTCAAGTCCAACTGCAGACTGTATAGTCACAGATCTTCCATTGTATAATGTGCTGGCAGATCTTGGTCTAGGCAGTTTGTTGAAAGTAACCAGTACAACAAACAACATAGACCCTGATCTGCCAGTGGATTATGTGATGCCAGAGAAGGATTTATGTTGTTTGTTGGTGGACCTATCTTGTAAGTAAGTATATGCAGTAAATACTTTTCACATAGCATCCACCTTGGATGCAGGAGGTCATGGGTTCCATCCCTATCAACATCATACCAAACACTTATAAGAATGGTATTAGCAGCTGCCTCACTTGATGCTCAGCATTAAGAGGTTAGTGTTAGGACTGGTTGGCCTAGTGTCAGTATAATATAACTGGGTGGGGGACATCATGCTACATGTCTGGGGCATGTTGCCCCAGTGCTAGACATCACATTAAACTGCCACACTGCACAGATTGTAGCAACATGACAGAATTTGTTTTAAAAGCTATGTTAAAAATCCAAATCACACACACACATACATACTTGTCACATAATGTGCAGGCTAGTCAGGGTTTGTGCATCGCCTTTAAAATTAAAGGTGTGGCAAGCAGTATCGACATTGACCTGTTGGCAACATTAGGTCAGTGCTATTCACACTGGAGTACAATGTTCTTGCTGGTCAAAGTCCTTGCAGTTTATTTAGAATTAGATTGGTCTGGTGTTTTAAGGCACTGCAACACAAGTACATTATTAAATATGGAGGCAGTTGGAGTAAAGTGTATTGCCCAATGAAACACCATGAGTTGATCTAATGGTAGTATTCAAATCTGCACCCTTTAACCTCCAAGTCTGTCATGCTAACTGCTAAGCCACTGCAGCCCCCTGTTGAAAAGTAGCAGTAGTACAAACAATATTGACCTTGATCTGTTGGCAGCTTAGGTCATTGCTGGTCACAGTGAGATTGACCTTGATCTTTTAGCAGCTTAGGTCATTGCTGGTCACAGTGAGATTGACCTTGAACTGTTAGCAGCTTAGGTCATTGCTGGTCACAGTGAGATTGACCTTGATCTTTTAGCAGCTTAGGTCATTGCTGGTCACAGTGAGATTGACGGTTTGATCTGTTAGCAAACTTAGGTCATTGCTGGTCGCAGTGAGATTGACCTTGATCTTTTAGCAGCTTAGGTCATTGCTGGTCACAGTGAGATTGACGGTTTGATCTGTTAGCAAACTTAGGTCATTGCTGGTCGCAGTGAGATTGACCTTGATCTTTTAGCAGCTTAGGTCATTGCTGGTCACAGTGAGATTGACCTTGATCTGTTAGCAGCTTACATTAATGCTGGTCTAAGTGAGATTGACCTTGATTTGTTAGCAGCTTAGGTCAATGCTGGTCACAGTGAGATTGACCTTGATCTGTTAGCAGCTTAGGTCATTGCTGGTCACAGTGAGATTGACCTTGAACTGTTAGCAGCTTATGTTAATGCTGGTCTAAGTGAGATTGACCTTGATTTGTTAGCAGCTTACATTAATGCTGGTCTAAGTGAGATTGACCTTGATTTGTTAGCAGCTTAGGTCAATGCTGGTCACAGTGAGATTGACCTTGATCTGTTAGCAGCTTAGGTCATTGCTGGTCACAGTGAGATTGACCTTGAACTGTTAGCAGCTTATGTTAATGCTGGTCACAGTGAGATTGACCTTGATCACAGTGAGATTGACCTTGATCTGTTAGCAGCTTAGGTCATTGCTGGTCACAATGAGATGCATATATACCCAAGCAAATACTACACAATTATTGACTTGAGATGAGGGCCATACAAGGATTTATCAACCCTATTCATTATGGCCCTAGCCCAAGGACAGATCCCAGTCTAATTTTTTCTGGTTTGATTAACTGAAATCAAAGTGACAATGTTTTTACATGACTTATAATTTTTTTACATTTTCCAGCTCGAATATAATGAAGGAAAAAATTCATGGTATTTGATGTGTATGTCAAATAAAATAACTTTGTATAAGTCAACAGAAAGTTAATTTAACTGGTTGGAATGGATAGTAATGAAGTCAAGTAAAATTAAACACCAAAATCAAAGTGAAAACAAAAATATTTAAACATTAACAACGATAGGTACTATGGGTGAAAAAAATGTTAATGTTTACCAATATTTTTTAAAGCATTCAGTTTTAAAGCATTAAGCTTGAATGAAAGTAAGAAGAGAGAAAGGTGAAGCAGACAAATGGATGGACAAATGAATTGAAGGACAGATAAGCAGACACATGGAAAAACTATTTATAAATAAGTAAGTGATCAGTGATGCATACATGATCGTGATTGATTACCATAAAGAGAAGACATATCATTTCATTGTTGGAAGTCCGAGTCTCAGACATCACCTTATTCATGGTGAAATGATATGAGATACTCTGTATAAACTGTGAGAATGACCTTTGGAATCTTAAAAATACTCTAGAGTGCTAACGTGAGGGAAATGTAATATTTTAGCAATGATCGTTTCAAGCAATTTGATCAATCAGAACCAAGCTACTTAGGAAGTGATAAATGAAATGAAATAGTAACTTCTTTAGAAGGCCAAATATTAGCATAACAATTCAAAGTCAGCTTTAGCAAAAGGCAAGCTTCATGTGTTAGTTGTAGTTAAAGTAATTTTCATTTTGATTTGGCATTAGATGCAATATAAATTTAAAGAAACAATAACACAAAACTGAGTTTCAAAAGTTGTAAATCTCTTGACTGGTTATGTTAGATTTTTTATATAGGTACACAGTCAACTCTGCATCAGCAGATAACTCCATATAATGGATCTGTCAATGATAAATGACTTTTTAAATCCTTTTCCTTAATTTCAATACTATTTTCAATCGAAATGACAAAATTTCTTCCTGATTGCCATTTATAGACAGGTTTCACTGTACCTGTATACTGTTACTTATTGATCAAGTACATTACTCCCTCACTACACCGTACCTCATGAGAAAGCAATCCTTTTGATGTAGTGGATATGGTTACATAACCTTTTTCATTATTTATTAGTAATACTGTTTATAAAATACCTCAACAGAAGGTGACCTCACCCTTAAGATGGATTACTTGCATGGTATCCATGAACAGTGTTATAATGAATGAGTTCTATATATGTATTTGCTATTTCTGAGAAACTGAAATTTTTATAGGACATTTGATAATAATTTGGCAATTTGTATGCACAGAATATGATAATTTGGGAATTTCTGTATGGAGGAGAATATGATAATTTGGGGGATTTCTGTGCAGAAAATATTATAATTTGGGAAATTCTGTTCAAAGAATATAATTTGGTGGATTCTGCGCTGAGAATATGATAATTGGGGGGATTGGTTCAGTGCAGAGAATATGGTAATTTGAGGGATTTCTGTGCAGAGAATATGATATTTTGGGGGATTTCTGTACAGAGAATATAGCAATTTGTGGGATTTCTGTGCAGATAATTTGATAATTTGGGAGCTTCAGTGCAGAGAATATAATAATTTGTGGGATTTTTGTGCAGAGAATATGATAATTTGGGGGATTTCTGTGCAGAGAAAATGGCAATTTGTGGCATTTCTATGCAGAGAATATAACCTGGGAGCTTCAGTGCAGAGAATATAATAATTTGTGGGATTTCTGTGTAGAGAATATGATAATTTGGGGGCCTTCAGTGCAGAGAATATTATAATTTTGGGATTTCTGTGTAGAGAATATGATAATTTGGGGGCCTTCGGTGCAGAGAATATTATAATTTGTGGGATTTTTGTGTAGAGAATATGATAATTTGGGGGCCTTCATTGCAGAGAATATTATAATTTGTGGGATTTTTGTGTAGAGAATATGATAATTTGGGGGCCTTCAGTGCAGAGAATATTATAATTTGTGGGATTTCTGTGTAGAGAATATGATAATTTGGGGGCCTTCAGTGCAGAGAATATTATAATTTGTGGGATTTTTGTGTAGAGAATATGATAATTTGGGGGCCTTCAATGCAGAGAATATGATAATTTAAATTTATGGATGGTGGATATAGTTGAATGCACGCAAGAGATTTGTTAGTGACTTAATGTGAAGAGGAGGTTTTGTATGTTGAAATTACAAGTAAAAAAGTGGATTCCACTCTCCTAATATATTTAGTCAAAAGGTCACGTTAAACACACGTTTCTTGGTGAAAAGGGCACATTAAAAGCATATGTTGTGCCATGTTTGCTGAGATAGGTAATCTCAATACAATTGATGGAGTAAATAATTCTTGAAAATAAACAGTTTGAACCATTATTAGAAATTATTTTAAAATAATTATTTCTGCCAAAAAGAATTTTAAAGCATTTTCACTTGATATAAAGTGGAGCCGATTAGTTGCGAGTTTACAATAAAAATAGGCACTCACTATTGTTGTTTTCTTGTTATGATTACTATATTTCATCCAAGAGCATAATTGGTCATTTCATAGATGTACTGACAATATTAGAATCATTTCAATGTCGTAAATGCTGTATCATCTTAGATTTTATTCTGTTAAAGATTCCCCTTTTTTTTCACATCAAGCTGCTATTCCCTTTGCATTTGTTTTCATGCCAGTCACTGTTCTGATGGTTTAAAACAGTCACTATTTAACACTGCTGTAAGTTGGTTTGCCATACGCGATGGTTAAAATTGAATTGTATTAAATGTGTTGTGCATAGTGATGAGTTGAGATTCAAATATATACATTTCTATTTAAATCCGTCAAGTTATCCAGATTTTTCAATAAAATTTTCATCTAACACTGTGAACCAGATGGTGCAGTTGACTGTACCCTCTGTCCTTAAAAAACAAATTATTTGCTTTGCTTAACTTTTCTGACAACCATATGTTTATGCTATTGTGTTGGTAAAGCAGTTAACAAATCATTTAGTAAAGCAGTTAAACTAATTTAAGTTATTAATTGAGCATGTATTGTGTTTTTTTCTTAATGTTGTTAATTGCCTGTAGTAGCTAATAGGGTTGGGTTCCTTCTCTGCTGTTGTATTTGCAAAGTCATTCACTAATTAATGTAATTGATGGAATGTTAATTCTCTTTTGGCATCAGTGTACCCAGTCAATGGTTTTCTCATTATATCTATTAAAACATGCTGATAGAACCTAGAAATTAATACCCACTTCAGCCAGTTCTAAATGCTGACTTCAGATAGATAGGACTGCTAATTTGATTTCAAGATGAACTAACTTGGAGTACAATCAAAGAAGAAATGAGGGAAACCAGTCATAGATGAATGAACCAAACTAAGACTGGGAATCACTCCAAGTTTTAATTAATAAATTATGTCTCTTCCTGTGTTGCCCATACTATATAATCGACATGCCATTTGACTTGGCATAATTATTTTCCACATTCTTCTCAGAAAAAAGAATCCCAACAAAAACATGCCAAGGGTAGTTTGTGGCCAAATTTACTGGTTTATCAGTACCAGTCTGGGTGTAGCTGCATTTAAAGTCATTCCCATGACAACATTTTGGCATTCTGTGATGTAAAAAAACAAAACTGTTCTTTATCTGGGTATATGTCAATTTCATATCTTTTTCTAAATGTCTCTGATCTAAAATATTGCAAAAACACCGTATTGATTAGGTGTTGAAAGCTTTCAGCTGTCATCAGTATAAGTCTGAATTCAAGCAGTTTGACCCAGACATGGTCTTCAATGATTTAAACCTTTTCAGAAGAAGAAATATTCTTTCTTTTGTCAGTTCCAAATATTGTATTTTTTTTCTGGTGAGGAATGCATGGTGTCTTTTTCTTTTGTATGTATTGTGGCAGTTTACAGTGATGTCTAGCACTGGGGCATCGGGCTGCAGACATGTAGCATGATGTCCCACCCAGTCACATTATCCTGACACCAGGCCAACCAGTCCTAACACTAACCTTTTAATGCTGAGTGCCAAGCAAGGCAGCTGTTAGTACCATTTTTGTAAGTCATTGGTATGACTCGGCCAGGAATCTAACCCATGACCTCACACATCAAGGCAGATGCTCTAACCACTAGGCCACTGGAGCAGTCAATGTATTTTTGTCTAGTTGTAAGATGCATTTAAAATATTGTGCAATGTATATTGCCAATTCAACATAGAAATTAGAACTAATGCTTTAAACATTGATCTGCATTGCACTGGAACGTTTCTTTCATACCACATCTCCTTTGGTGAGTTTCTAACATGAAGTGTGTGAATCTATACATCCTTGATTTGTGATAAATGTGGAGTATTTTATTTCACCTGTATCAAGTTTAATTGATTTAACTGGCCATGGTGGTTTTATGTGTTCCATTTTTTCTGCATTTGCTATTTTCATTGATGTGATAGCTTAAAGATTTTCTGGACAATTAACAGTTTTATCAGAATTAATATGACCAGTAACATGGCCATTATTAATCACGCCATTGAAGCACTCGTAAGCAAATCTTTATGAATAATATTTTTTTTAATTTGTTCACTTTGGATCAGAGGCTTTTTTGATGTCTGTACTTTGAAGAAAAGCTAGTATTTACATTTGATGGCATCTATATACAGTAGTTCCAAATGTGAGTACATGTCTGTTACCCAGATCTGCATCACATAATGCCAGGACATGAAAAACAATCATGCAGATGAATTAATTTGGCAGTGCTTACAGGCATGCAGGTCAGCCTGCTGAAACAGTGAATCCACAGGAATATTCTTCAGTATAAATTCAGTGACCTTTTTTTTTTATATTTCTTCAAACACTTAACTCATTAACCTCTGGCACCTGATGTTTATGCACCAAGAGGTATTTTGAGCTCTGTAGCATCATGGTCATTTAAGATACACCAAAGTGGGTGGTATTGTAGAAATGTAGACAGATGTAGCTCAACATTGATACCAAATAATCTGGAATTTCTACTACATTACAAAATACAATAGGAAAAACAAAGTTTTTGAGACCCACTTTTTTACAGCAAAAATTTGACAATTGTCAGAATTTGATTTTATGTCTGGATTTTAGACTTTTTGACCTCAGATCTAAGGCAGACTGGGTCAGAACTGCACAGACAGGTGAACCTTTGCAAAAAGTAGCATAAATTGGGGATTTTGGAGTAAAATCTGGCCAGGATATGAAAATGATGGGTCCAATAGGTGTCGCTCTTTGGTTTCGTATTTTTCAATGGGTTACAATTTTAAAGAAAAATAATTTTCTAGGGTTTCCTCACGTGGTATAATTGCTATTTAAAAAAGACTTTGTATATCTTAGGTATTGTTAAAAGAACTTTAATTCCCTTTATATTGGTGTATGATTCATGGGTGCAATTTAGATTATAGAGTACGTTCACAGCGTGGCCTTACTCCAGATGTACACCTTTCAAAAAAGCTAGCTCCACTTGGTCATTTTTCACTTTCAAGACTTCAGAGGTAAATTGTAATTTAAAAAAAGAGCCAATAACTTTTTTTGCATTTCATATATTTGGTAATTCATTCATTGCACTTTCAGAAGCTGGTATTGTCTAGTGTGGCAAAATTCATTTACCCTTTTCTAATAACTGCTAAAGATAGTGTACTTTAGAGACTAATTCAGGCTGACTTTTGGAGCACAAGGGTTCAGTCATGTTAGTTAGCTGTGTGCTTAGGTCATATACAGTTTTCACAAGTACAGTATCCAAAGAAATGTCAGCCACATTACTTCAAAGTAACTCAGAGGTATGATGCCAACATTACCTCTCATCTCCACTGTGCTTGTTTCATATGCTAACATCCCCACATTACATGTCACTCTCTCAAAAGTGCATAACTACAGGTGAATGCCCCCATAAGCAAAAAAAAGAAAAGAACTCTATATGTGCAAACAAAGCAGCCAATGCAAAATGATATTTCTAACACAACTAGGCACCAGGCTAAACAAAAATCTCCCAGAAGCAGATGTATTTGGATGTATTCAGAAGTAGCTTCCAAAATGCATTTCCTACTCCCATTTCAGGCGAAAAATTCCAAGGGTTAATGAGGTAAAGACATAAAGACATTATTTTGTACAACTGTCATTGAAATAGGTACCAAAACATAAATGTCCTGTCACTGAAATTCAGTTTGCACAAATGAATTGAAAAGATTCATCCCCATCTTTAACTCCGAATAAATGAATCCCATTAATACTTCTTTACGATGTCACATAATACTGATGAAGACAATTAAAGTATTGTGTTGCATTAAAGTTTTCATGGCTGTTAAAACGCTAGTACTCTTTCTCATTTGTTAGTGAAGCATATAAATTTCACTGAGTAATCAAATGTGCTGAACATGTTTTATTTCAAATAGTGGATATTATGACTTTAGTTCAAAATCGGCTCTGGAATGTACAAAATGTTCATCTCTGGCATTTCTTTTGGAAGTTCTAGAAATTTTTGCAGTTCATTTTCTCATCAACAAAATTAAAACTATGATGGTAACTGTCAGTAACCAATGTTCATTGTACAATTTGCAATGGCTCCAATGCTACTCTGACCAGTGTCGCATTGAAAGTTCTTCTAAAATCTTAAAAATTGCTATTTTATTACCATGCCATCAGCGTCTCTGGAAGGCATGTTTTCTTTAAACAAACATAGTCCTATGTGAAATGGTTGATAATGGTATGTGCTCAAGTCTGACCTTACATGTCTTCAACACAGGAAAATAAGTTTTTCTAGTAATGCAGCATAAATTGGGATTGGGTTAAAGTATATAATATGTTAACGAGACAAGTCCAGGCTGTTTACTAGAGGTGCATGGTATTATCAGAATACTGGTTTACCATTGTATTTTGTTCTGGCAATGCATTCCACAGTACTTTTCCACCATTCTGGTCTTTAGCAGTACAGTAAAAACTGCTATGAGTGACCTCTGCTATGAGCGACCACCTGTCATCTGTGACCACAATCGTAATGCATGGATTGATTTTATTATATACATGCTCTGTTATGAGCGACCAACTGCTGAACACGACCAGCGACTGCAACGTCTTGGGGCAAAATATGCATTTCGACACTGCTATGAATGACCGCATCACAAAAATGAGGATAAACTCCACCAACCTTTATTTAATCCCTGTAAGAACGGCCGCTCATACCATTCTGAATTTTAAAAAATTAAAAACAATAGGCTGGCTACCGATGTCTGAATTTTTTTAGTTATGCTTATAGTGTTTTATAGTTTCTGTTGTAAACCAGACTAATGTATAGGTAGATTTTTTCCAAGTCTGGTTCCCTGCTTTGAATGCTCCCTGCGTTGTTCTTCACTATTCATATAGGTGTGAGCAACTCAGAGAGCATACAAAGCAGGGAACCAGTCTAATTATTCCCACACAGCCTGCTTGCCGGCTTTATTGTACAACCCGACATCCTTATGAATGACCATATCACGAGAAGAGACAGACACCACTGACCTATATGTAATCAGTTGTCACAATGACTACTTAATTAGTAAGGATTGTTCTGATCAAAAACAAACATAAAATGAATATTAAAAAAAAGGATTGTTGCTACTTGTGATAGATGCTAAAGTCTGTAAACCAGGCTAATGTACATGTCACAAATTGCCATTGTAGTGCCAACGTTGACGAAGCGGTCCCTTATATTGTTTGTCTTTAGAGTTAATCCATATTGCCGGTGGTGAATAAGGTCATTGTCTGTTAAACCAGCAGGAGAAAATTGTTTGCAGGATTCGATTGATAGTGTTCAAGACTTGTGATATTTGTTGTTTTTTCCCCAGATGTTAAGTGATTACATCCCAGTCACAAAGCTTGTCATCTATTCAAGTTGGTGTGACCGGGTTACACACTTTGTTTATACTAGAGTTAATCCTTGTATGTCATCTTTGAATGAAGCTGTTGACTTTTGTCTCTTAGTAAATGGTTCTGTTTCTGGATGAGACAATTGTTTCTTTTTATTTCATTAATTGTTAGATATGCAATGCACATGTATAGATTTTTCATGTTTTTCCGCAGTCCAGTCAAAACCGTCTTTACATTCGATATTACAGTTGAGCACTAATAATTTTAACACCTAGAACCTTAATAACAATGGACGAACCTGCAACCAAAAAGAGACAAATTTTAAGGCTGGAGAAAATAATTATTGTAAACTGAAAAAAGTGAAAAAGTGCAGACACTCGCAAAAAAGCAGTTTAAATGTCAGTAAAACAAATAAAGGTTGTTATAAAGGAAAAGGAGTAATTCAGAAACAATTTCATTTGCTAAAATATATGATCTTCAAATGTAAATGTGATCTCATGTTAATGATAGAAGTATAGCTATATTGCTATATAATTTTGTTTTTAGATGAATGCATACAATATTTTAGCAAGAAATATTAATAAAGAATAGAATATATGTACAGTGATTGTGGTTATTTTCTTGAAATTGTTCTGAAACTGGACCTTGGAAACTGGTCTTTCTGTACAAATCTGCTATGAGAGACCACCTGTTTTGAGAGACTACTTTCGTAACAGGTTTTACTGTATATCTCAGTAAGGAATGTACTGTAATTCCCATGCTGGTATTTAGCTGTATATGTCAGTAAGGAATGTGCAGTAATTCCCAAGTAATCATGCTATGAATATGATGATATCAAAAGCAATTTCCATTTTTCAAGGCACAAATAGTTGTATTTGTTACAAATTGTTCAACTACAATGTAATTGCGGTATACCATAATATAGTATATATTGCAACATTACAGAAATACACATACCATGATTCAAAATATGTTTGTTATACCCAGCTCTACTGTTTACAGTTAGGTGCCCATAATGAATGAGAGGATACAATAAAGACGTTAAGACTGTTCTACACCTAGGTACATATATACACACTTTTAAGTCGAGTCCAACTGCAAACAATATACATCCTGAAATGCTGATGCCTAATGCATTGGCACATCAGAGTCTGTGTTGTTTGTTCTACTGATTACTCCTAACAAACTACATAGATCCAGATTTGCTGGTGAATTATGTTATTGCAGCTCTGCGTTTGTGGAATTATCATTTGATCTCGACTTATAAGCAATTCTGTCATATTGCTACGATGTCAGCATTGTGGCAGTTTATAGTTATGTCTAGCACTTAGGCATCATACTGCAGACATGTAGCATCATGTCCCAACCAGTCACAGTATCCTAATACCAGGCCGACCAGTCCTATTACTAACCTGTTAATGCTCAATGCCTAGTGAGGCAGTTGTTTGTACCATTTTTTTAAGTCCTTGGTATGTCTCAGCCAGGGTTTAAACCTGCAACCTCTATCATCCGAGACAGACGTTCTAACTACTGGACCACTGGAGTGGTCAAAACGTGTGAGACTAGGGGACTAAGGAGAAGGCTAGTTCCATGTTTGAACTTAATTGCATGCTCTCTTTTGTGGGTGGCTGCAGTAGCTCAGTTGGCCGAGGATTGGACTTGTAATTCAAGTGTCATAGGTGTTATGTATATTTAACTTTTATTATGTGATTGACCTTTGTCCATAAATAAGGATAGGAGTTTTAGACCTTCCTAACTAATGTCTTCTTTTATAAACAGCATATTACATGGCTAATTTTTGTCTGTGATTGTGGATTAAATATTAAGATTGTTATTATTTGTAGGTAAAGATGTTTACTTGGATTTGAGTTCAGGACATTGATTTTCCCCTCTGGTATTCCTTGTGTACCTGATGCTTGTCATGTTCTTTAATAAAATTTTAGTAGTAGACCTGAACTTTTGTTGGTAACTGAGAATGATCTTTTCCACTAATTGTGTCTTAGGTTTTTATATTAGAATTGCATATTCCCCCTCTTCACATCCAGAGCGAAATTGGTCTTTTAGTTGTGTTTAGTTTAAATTTGAGAGGATTTATTTATTTAATCACAAAGTGCTCAGTAATACTTTCATACTAAATCACTATCTTGGTGATTATTTTGAATTCATTTACAGACCTTATGGATTATATCTTTGTGAGACATCAAAACTATTAGCACATCAGCACTGTTCTAGGCTATTTGTACATCATCACGTTTAGGATTGGAATTCATTAGGAACACCTAGAATTCATCTGGAATGCTCTATACTTTTTGGACTTGTCTTTAAACTTTTAGGACTATTTGTGATTTAATTCATAGTACACTAAGATCTTTTTAAATTTTCACTTTGTTTTCTCGGGAAATAAAGTATTTGTTGAATTTTCCTCAGCTTGTTGGTTGTTACTATTTTCTGTTGTTTAGTTTTAAGACCATTGAGATGTAAGACAGGTTTGATGACCATCCAGGCCAGTCTGGGTCAGCTGCCTTAATGTGTCCTTGAGAAGGTACTTAGCTTCCATTACCTTACTGTTATAGCCAACAGTGTGTTAAAGCTACCTTTGAAACTGAACAACCATCTGTTCACTTTTATGTACAATATTAATATACATTAAGTTCAAATATCTGAAGATATTATTATTATTATTATTATTATTATTATTATTAGTATTATTATTATTATTATTCAGTAGTTGAGGTCAGATCATTAAATCCATAGTTACATAAATTTGATTCTTCAGGGCATTATTAGCTGCCAACACTTGTGTTTTGCAGGATCAGTTAGTGCAGAAATCTTTTATTATCCACCATAACTACAAGTTTATTTTTTCTTGGGGAAATTGGTTGTTTGATCAGTTATAGGTCCTTAGTTTTTGAAAGCTTGATTAATTGCCAGGTGCTTTAGTGAAGTAAACTTATTACATTTTGGTATTTCATCTGTTTAAGTGCTGAATGTGGCATAGTCCTTCCACCAAGCTGGGTTCATGTTTTAAATTTGATATGCCTGCTAATACCATATTTAAAAGAGTTGATGTAGATCATCTCACATCTGTATCTTACAGGCTGTGCTTCTTTAATTGACTATCAGCATGAGGGTCATTTTATGGACATGTATCCTTGCATAGTAAGCTTCGTGAAAAAGTTATGAATGTTCAAAGTTCTTTATTAGTTAGATGTATGTCAGCATATCCCCTCAAAGTACTCACATGCACCTATTCAGTCAGCATATCCCCTCAAAGTACTCACATGCACATATTCAGTCAGCATATCCCCTCAAAATACTCACATGCACCTATTCAGTCAGCATATCCCCTCAAAGTACTCACATGCACCTATTCAGTCAGCTTATCCTCAAAGTATTCACATGCACATATTCAATCAGCATATCCCCTCAAAGTACTCACATGTACCTATTCAATCAGCATATCCCCTCAAAGTACTCACATGCACCTCTACACACTATCTCAGTTTGATTATCCAATTATTAAATGCCATTTTGATTTCACCTTATAGTATGTTGTTCATACAATGGAAAACTGCCCTTCCAACCACATGGTGGCATCGAAATCATCTGCCCCTCAATGAACCCAGGAATCAGCTAAGTCAGGGCAATGTGGAGAATGTAACATAGTTTGTATGCTGTGCTCCTTGAGGAAGTTTGTCATGATGGCAGATGTATGTGCTGGTGTGTTGTTATGTTGTAGGCAAATACCTCAGGTAACAGTGCATTGATGGGTGGTATGGTATAGTTTCACAACTTTTGGCAATATTTTGGAGGCTTATAAATGTTTAGTGACACTAGCAGTCAGGCACAGGTACATGGACAACTGGACCTTTTGCATAAAATATAATATATATAAACTCCCTTGAGAGTCTGTGTTGAGCAATTTGTGGCCTATATTTATTTTCTGTGTTTCAGACATTATTATTACCGCTCCGGTGGTCTAGTGATTAGAGCATCTGCCTCAGATGCGGGAGGTCATGGGTTCGATCCCCGGCCAAGTCATACCAAAGACTCATAAAAATGGTACTAATAGCTGCCTCGCTTGGTGCTCAGCATTAAGAGGTTAGTGTTAGGACTGTTCGGCCTGGTGTCAGGACAGTGTGACTGGGTGGGACACCATGCCACATGTCTGCGACATGATGCCCCAGTGCTAGACATCACTATAAACTAGTATCCCATGTACTCTGCTCTTACACTAGATCTAAATAAAGTTGGCAGATTTTGAAATGTGCTCAGGTAATCACAGCTAGAGCTGTCTGTTTAATCAGCAGTTGGCAGAAGAAATGAACCTTTTAATTATTTTGTTTGTCAGGTTATTACTTTGCTAAGCACCATTTAATAACTTGCTACAATACCAGCCATCAAGGTATCAGGTTAAATGCAAGTAAAGCCACTTACATTGAGTTCTTACTCTTTTTTGGGGGGTTTATCCAATTAGTGAAATGTATTAATATGATCATAATTCTCTTTGAGGTCTTATATTTTTTGTTAATGTTTTCATAATATTTAATATACATTAAATGGAATGTCTTATATAATTGAATAAAAAAGATCTAATCAGTTTATAACATATTACTGACTATACTGTTAAGCTTTTATTATGGAGAGAAAAGTTAAAGCTTAAATGGAAACATCATTTTTGCTAGACTGGTAGTGTAAAAAGATGGTTGTTTGGATTAGGTACAGATTACACGTACCATATTTACTTGCACATAAATCAGATTCAGCAGTAGATATTGTATGAGTCAGGTGACATGACACTCATATGACATGACCTTGACATGACATACTCATATGACATGACCTCAGATGAGCAAAAGGAAGACAAAAACCTGGTATAAACATGCACCAAAATCATATTTAAAAACTGGTCACAATCAAAAAATGTTTAAATAACTGCAATGAAAATGGATTAAGAGGGATGTAAGTGGTTCTTAGATCAACAAAAATGGAATATGAGGGACATAAGCGGTTCTTAAATCAATGAAAATTGATCAGGAGTAGTTCTGAAATGGATTATGTTGGACATGAGTGGTTCTTAGATCAGTACAAATGTTTAATGATGGACATAAGCAGTTCTGAGGTGAATGAAAATGGATTATGATGGACATAAGCAGTTCTTTGTTCAAAGAAAAGGTTTGTTTTAAGCTTTTCATCTTTATGGTATGTGTCTAGAAAAGAGAAGCGATGAACCAGAGCCATATAATAAAAAAAATCTCTAATATCAAAGAATTGAACTTCCATAAAAAATTTCCTATTAATAAATTTAGCTTCATACCTTACTGGCATTCAATAACCAAAGATCATTCTAAACTAGTGCAATGTTCACTTTAACTTTTCAAATATAATTTTATTTTTTGAAGTTTTAAGTGCAATAACTGATGACAGGTTAGATTTATCATTAAAATAAGTCCCAACTTTAAAGTCTATTTTTACAGGATCTTCATCCAGTTCCCAAAGCTGAACGAAGATCCAAAAGCTGCTTCCTGCTTCTTTGACTTTTTTTGATGATGGCAAATTTCATATCTTCAATCCACAATTTTCTCTTTTGGACCTCCAGTCATTGTTGTGTGAAGTGCACGGTTTATGCTTCTGGAAGCTGTCTTTCGTTTATTTGTTTGATCCAGTAGCTGTCTGACGCTTGCCGATAGTGAACTGATTTCACCCTCCACTTGCTGTATACGTACAAGTTATACCATATATTGCAATTTTATTTAATATATATTTGTTTGTAATTTTTCATATCCTTTACTTTATTGTCACTCAATACTAAATATTTATTTTTTATTCTCACTTCTTTAGTCTAGATAAAAAAAATTCTATGAAACATTTTCAAATTTTACCTACTTTAGAAAATGGAATAATATTGTAAAATAGGTATAATTTTAGTTTTTAAAAGTTAAAGGTTTTTAAGTTAGTTTTGCCAGTAAGGACATTATGAACACCAAATACCAGACATCGTACAGATTTTTGACCCACAGAGTTAAAAGCCAAGGATGTTATGATGATGAGCATGACTGGATTTAGACACGGTGAGGCCCTAGGCTGTGGGAAGCTGTACAAGTGTTAGGAGAATAAGGCAGAGTAACAAGTGAACTTTGCAATTCTTTGCTAATGTTTACAATGTAAATTATGTAATTTATATAAAATATATTGCAGAGATAATAATAGTGAACATATTATGCAAAGAAATCACTGGTTAAATTATTACTTAAATATAAATTCTGATAAAACTGACAAATTTGAAGAAAAAAAATTGAAATTTGAGAGGTGCCTTCAGACTGAGAGACCCTAAGCTGTAGCTTGTTTAGCTTATGCCTAAATCCAGCCCTGATCATAATTGATTCCTTAATTCTGTATATCCTTGTTTATATGTTAGGCGTAATGTGCAAATAACATAAACCCTGATCTGCCATTGCATTATGGTCTATGGTATTTGTTAAAATGATTAAACTACATAGACCCAGATCTGCCAGCAGATGATTTTTCTATGGCAGGTATAGGTCTGTGCAGTTTGCGGTTGGTTGAAACTTAATCTTGAGTTGTAAAGTAATTATTTTGGAAATATAAAACCTGGAAACACTTCCACATGCATATTATTAGTTGAGCTAGATAACACCAGCCATGACAAGTACCACTAAAATTTCAATACAGTATGTATTATGATAGTATTGCATCATAAATTAACTGCAAACAATGCAAGTGCATTGATAATAGGTGGGACACCATTCTTTTGGATATTTTGCATGCAAAACTGTGCAAACAAACATTGCTTGTATCTTTGAAAAAGCTATTGCAGGATGGACTGAAATGCAAACCAAAACAAAGGGGTGGGGTGCATTCTTTTCTCCATTACACAGTGAGATGCACTAAAATTAGTTGAAACTCCTTTATTTTGCACTTGAGGCAAGTTTTAAAATAAATCAATGGAGCAAATTTACAATTCTCCATTGGAGAAAGAAACTATTTAGCAGACTGAATCAAATTGTACATGGTCATATGAAACTTGAAAAAGTACTTTGTAAACAATGAATGGCTGCTTGAGAGACTTAAATGTTTTATGGAGTGGAATTTTACATTAGTTGTGTGTTGCAGTTCGTTAGATGTAGTAGGTATAACGGGACGGAGTTTTCATACAGTTTAAGCAGCTTTGTTTACTTCATTCAGAGTGAAGAAGAATGACAAGAATATGTTCATTTTGGACATTTTGTATAATGGGATTAATATTCCCATATTGATACTTTGAGTCTTTAGCATGATATATATATATATATATATATATATATATATATATATATATATATATATATATATATATATATATATATATATATATATATATATACTATTGTAAGAAAAAGGATTGCATTAAGCTACCTCTACATAGAACTGTTCAGCTTCACAAAATATTAATTTCCTGTTTCGTATCTGATATTTCGTGCACATTTTATTAATATATGTTTTTTGTTGTGCAGTTAATTCTAGATCATAATTAATTTTGCATCTTTAATATTCCTGCCAGTAGTTGGAGTGTATCAAGCTCTGATGTTTTCCATCCTGATCCATCTCTCTGTTACACAATAGCTTTAATTGTCCACCATATATACTTGCTAAACTTTGTGGATGGCTTGCAGTTGGGTTGAGGAACAACGTTATAAATTTCAGGCTCTAAAAGAGCAAAGGTCAAAGTCACTGACTGAAGGAATTTAAAACCTGGTTTCTGCACCATAACCTCAGTGAACATTACCATATATAGTTACCAAAACTTTATGGAAGGCTTTCATCTGGGCAAAGGAAGAACCCAATATATTTTGGGTCAGAGGTCAAGGTCACTCAGACTGAAAGATGATATATGGTTTCCACACAGTAGAGTTCTGCATTATCTCCAGTTACCAAACGTCATGAATATCTTGTACTTGTAGTAAGGAAGACCTTTATTGGTCCTGGAGTCAGAAGTTCAATGATCAAGGTAACTGACAAAAAGAATTTTAAAAATAGTCACTTCACAATAACATTAGTTCTGCTTCACATACCTGCGCCAGACTTTGTTGATGGCTTGCGCTTGGGATAAGGAAGAAGGCCATTTATATTTAGGTCAAAAGGTTAAAGGTCAATGACTGAAAGAATAAAAAAATTGGTGTCAACATAGTAATATTAGATCTAGATAAGGAAGAAGGCCATTGATATTTGGGTCAAAAGGTTAAAGGTCAGTGACTGAAAGAATAAAACAGTTGGTGTCCACATAGTAATATTAGATCAGCATCATATAATGTGCCAGTAATAGTACTGTTGTTGTTTCATTACATTGATCCAGTCTTGTACTTTTGGAGTCAGTCATTTCAAAAAGATAATAAGGTGACTGCATTCATTAGCAATTTTTTATTATCAGCACAGTTCTAATCTACTGGGAGGAAAGTCATTAAACTTGTCACATACTTAAACCTAGAGTGAGGTGGAAATGGTGCCAGTTGGACATCTGGTATGGCTGTCGCAGAGACCTCCTTGAAAATCTCATGGCTAGTCCTTCTGAAGGGATTGGTTCTAAGTGAAAATTGTTCAAATGTGACCTGCAACATGGCTGCCATAGTAGCCACCTTGAAAATTTTGTTCTGAGTGCTCCTTCTGATCAGGTTTACATATCATAGAAGACTTCTTAACCACAAAAAGTTTGGAGATGTAACCTCAGCAATCTTATCACTTTTTTAAACAATGGTTGCATTGTCATGAGAATTTTACTAAAACATTATTGACAAAATGTAATCGATATAAATTGAAAATGACACTAATCTAACAGACAGCAAGGATAGTCATATTGTCATGGAGTTGTCATCGTACTGGGCATTACAAAATCAACTCACCCAACAGTCAAGACTCAAGTTCAGCTCTGGCAAGCTCATGTTTATAAGATACTTGCCTATGATTGTTTCCATAAACTGGAATGGTGTGGGGCAGTTCAGTTTGTTATGCTTTGTGTTCTGCAAGTTGTACTCTCAGCAATTTCACCACAATACATACATCATCATCTTTATGTGCATTTATATATATTTATTTTTTCTATGTTATGAATACCTGTAGTTTTTTTTCTTCTTTTGGTCCTTTATTTCTCAAGATACACGTTAAATCTATCCTTTATTTCACAGGATACTCAGTTAAAATCTGTTTTTTATTTCACATGATGCACTGTTCAATTCTGTCATTTTTTCACAGGATACGCTATTAAATTCAGTCATTTATTTCACAGGATACACTGTTAAATTCAGTCATTTATTTCACAGTATACTCATTTAAACTAAGTCATTTATTTCACAGGATATGCTGTTAAATTCAGTCATTTATTTGACAGGATACTCAGTTAAATTAGGTCATTTATTTCACAGGATACCCAGCTAAGTCATTTATTTCACAGGATACGCTGTTAAATTCAGTTATTTATTTCACAGGATACTGAGTTAAATTGAGTCATTTATTTCACAGGATACTCAGTTAAATTCAGTCATTTATTTCACAGGATACCTAGTTAAGTCATTTATTTCATAGGATATGCTTTTAAATTCAATCGTTTATTTCACAGGATAGTCAGTTAAATTAAGCCATTTATTTCACAGGATACTCAGTTAAATTTGGTCATTTATTTCACAGGATACTCAGTTAATTCAGTCATTTATTTCACAGGATACTCAGTTAAATTCGGTCATTTCAGTCCTTCAGTCAGTATTAATCTCATTCTCACATTTTCTTGTGCAGACATGATAATGTGAATATTTGCTATTTGAAGCAAGTTCTAGCAAATGGAGAATACATTTTTATTTTTTAACTTATCATCTACATTTTAGTTCCAATATTTGTAGTTTAATTTACGATTCACTGAGTTTCAGTTGATAACCTAGTCATCAGCAGTTCGTGAGTAGATTCCAGAATTTGCAGAACTTGAAGACTCAAAAAGATTGGCTTGTCAGAGATTGTTTTGATGCATGTCACCATTGTCGAATGAATAGGTTTTAATTGCTAATAACATAACTCATGAGATTTCTTTGAAAGGTGTGTTTGGAAATAAAAGGCACTTGTCTCTAATGATTAGCCACCTGAATTTTTTGAAAAGCATGATTGATGTACTGAAACTCTAGTACCACATGCAGTGTTTATCATCTAATGCCAATGTAATAATTGCAGGAGAATGGTACTTACTCTTTGGCAAATAATTAAATGGATAACAAGAAGTATTCTCCACTAATTTTAAAAAGTCAGGTTGTCAAATACTTTTTTTACGATGTCAAAGTGATAATTAAGTTTATGGATAAAATAAATGATCACCAATTATTAGTTGTGAGTATAAATAAATTATTACAAACTGTTTAGCTTTTGTTAGGCAAAAAAATGTGTTTCTGGTCAGCCAATTATATCATTTTTTCATTACTGACCCTAGGACTTTTTACCCCCTTGGTTTTAAAAAAGAATCACAAAAAATCAAATTGAACATATATAATGTTTAAAAACAAAACTACCCTAACTTTAAACCAGTGCAATAGCAAACACATTTTTTGGATTCCTTATTGTTGATATAGTTGAAGAGGTTAGTCTGCTAGCTTTTCTAGGTGAAAAGGGAAACTTAACAAAGTTTCCACAAACAAATCTAAAAGTAGATAAGAAAATTTTTATGATATACAACAGCATGATTAAATTTAAATTAACACAGTTCTGGTTATGTTTGATTTTTGATTCCATGGTCTTTTACCCTAACCCTCTCTCTCTCTCTCCAAAACTCTGTCTTACCCTTCATTTATTTCCTCATAAGATGTTGATGTACATATGCCTTTTACACATATCTTTTTTGACAACTTTAATTAGCAGTATATAATTTTATGGTGCTAGCAAAGATAAAATTAAAACAAAAGTTCTTTATTTGGACAAAAGAAATATAACTTGATTTCCAGAAAGCAATCTGTACTAGTATTTTATTTACTTTAACTTTTGTTGTGAAATTGTGTTGTCACATTTTGCACCCAGTTCAAATCTCCCAAGAGGGGGCCTCGAGTGGAGAGTGGTCTAAAGTGCTCACCGTTCCGGATCACTGCCATCTCACCTCTGTCTGTGTGGGTTCGAGTCCAAAGCTTCTCATGGGTCGGTGGTTCTTCCCTGGGATTTCCAGGGTTCTTCTGCCACCAATTATACTGGCTGCCTTGTATAGCCTATCTTGTGCTGAAAAATGGCGTTAAACCCTAGAACAACAACAAATCTTCCAAGAGCAAGTTCAGTTTCCTCAGCTTACTGACTTGTATAGGGACCTTCTATGACATGTAGTTGTCCTTGCTCTATAATTGCTAGTAAAGTAAACTCTATAGCTTTAGTGAATGTGAATCAGTTTTGATCATATTGTCCTAGTATAACTCAGTATTATTGTGAATGAGTTTGATAACCAGTTGTATTGTGAACACAGTGACTTGTTTCTCTTGTCTCTGTGTGTGTGTCTATAGACACACACACAAAAATTTCAGTTCACCTTTTTTTTTAGCAAGAGAAAACATTCAGAAAAGGAAAGCAAAAACTTTTAAAATTGAGCTTACCAGCAATCAGTGGTAACAGACCAATGGACATTTGGGAAACTCCACTTAGAATACAGTGGTCATATCCATATAATGCCAGAATGTTATGTAGTATATCAAGGAATATCATGACCAGTCAGCTGACTTAAGTGAAAATGTTGCTTGTGTATCCTCAAGGCTGTAAACCTTTCCATATCAGTTTTAAACAACACAACCATATTCACAGCATCAGACCATCTACCATTACATTTTGATAGTACCCCCATCACATGGTACTGTAGTAGCTGCATTCATACTTATTTACCACTGGTATCATTTATTTGTACAAGTATTTAAAGTTAACTGCTTTGATGTGGAAAAATCTTGGGCAACCTGAAGTTTCCTTACTGTTGTTATTTGGCACTATTCCCATATCATTTTATCTGCACAATTTGGGGTATGTTTTTTCAATGGGATGATTTATTTTGTCCTCAATTATTTATGTTATAATTATAAATTTGAATTATTTAACTGATCTCATCCCATTATTTGGAAAATAAATTTAGCTCTGCTGGTCATAAAGAAGAAGAGTTCATATGATGGTCTGTTATCCATCCATTAGAAAAAGTTTGTTTTATTGCTACTCTTACTAAACTGCCATGAAACTTTACTAACACATTTTCCGCATGGTATATTATTGCCACTGTGACAGCCAATATGGCTACTGTAGGGGCCATATTTAAAATTTTGTTATCATTACTCCTAATGATGTAAAAGTTTTCAGGATTGTCATAACATCATGAGGTTTTACTAACAAAGACTTCTTATGATACTGAGTTGGTCCTAAATGAAAATGGTGCTGAGCTGACTTCCAATATGGCTGCCGTGGCAGCCATTTTGAATCTTTTGTCATTATTACTTCTCATGAAGGAAAGTCAGACTGATATGGGGTTTTCATTAATCCTGAATGAAAATGATGCCACTCGCACATCCAGGATGGCTTAAAGAATCTTGTTATCACTCCTCCTCCAGAATGGATGGTCATATCGACAAGTGGTTCTACTGAGTCATGACTTCTTATGATGCCTAGTTAGCCATTGTTATGCATATTTAATCTGTATTGTGTGTTTAATTTTTATCCGTGATTGTAAGTTGTATTTCAAAGAAAGTTTACATAGCATTTGAATTCAGGGCCAGTCTTGTTTACAACTAGACTGGGTTTTTCTATTGGACTGCTTCACATCCTGTTATGATAAAGGTCAAGTGAAAATGTATATAAATAGGGATTTGATAATCAAATAAATTATTTCTGTTTTATATTAGTTTGGGTATCCATTTGTTATCAAAGTTTACATTTGTGTTGTTGAGATTAGATATAATTCAAGAGGAATTATTTATTTTAAATATTCTTTGGAATTACTAAATTGCTCATTGACTTTTGGATTAATACATTACTTTGGACTTTTGTGAACTCAGTTTTATTTAAAGACATTTTGGATTGCATTATTATGTTGTATCAGGACATTCAAGACATTGGAATTCATTCGGAACATTTCTATATTTTTGAACTTTTAATAGGACATTTAGGATTATTTGGAATTTAATTCACAACATTGTGTCTCTTGAATTTTCACTTAGTATTGTAGGAAAATAAATTGCTGGTTGATTTTACTTAATTTGTTGGTTTCACTTTCAGTTTCATATTTTAAGACATGGAGTCATAACAGTCCTAAATGAAAATGATGCAACTCAGATGTCCAATAAGGCTGCCACAGTGGTCATTTTGGAAATGTTACTATCACTACTTCTTTTGAATGAATGGTTAAAAAGCATTGAGTTTTCACTGTTAGTCTTCCAATGATGTCTTGTTAGTCATGAATGAAAATGAAGCCAGTATGACTGCCAAAATAGAAATCTTAAAAATCTTATCGCTACTTCTCCCAGATGGCTGGTTATATTGACATTGCATTGAACTTTCTCCAGAAGACTTATCATAATGTCTGGTTAGTCCTGAATTGAATTGGTACAGATGTGATATCCTGGATGACCACCATGGCAACCATCTTGAAAATCTTGTTATTGTTATTCCTCCAAAAGGAGAAAGTCATATAAATCTGGGCTTTTCACCAGAAGACTTCCTAAATAAATAATGATCTGAAACTACTTTGCTTATAAAATCAGTTTTAGTTAACACAAAATATTTTGTGATATCAAGCAAAATAAATTGTCAAAATTGTCCTAATGGTCAGTTGATTTCAATGGTCACCTGGTCACAATGGCCATTCTAATTTCTCCCTGACAATTTCCTATATACATGCCCCATATTAAATAGTCACCTGCCTTCTACAGTCAGTGGCCAGGTATTTTCTAATGAATGGTTTCACCCTTCCTTAAGTGGTCACTGAAGCATATCCAAGTATGCCAATTAAACACTTTTTTTCATGAGCAAGGTTATTATTTAGATATCATGTCAATTGATGTTTAAGTGTTTCATATCAAGATTGTTCTTGCCATATTCCAATCACACTGTCAGTCCAACTCAAAGGTGTCAACTTGTCAGCTTTGTAAGCAAAGTGCTTTTTATCCATATAGGACAGGATCAACGCAGTTTGTTTACTAAATGTTGGGAAAAGTAATTGTGTTATTGCAGCAGAAAAATAGATGTCACCTTTTGTGCCGTTGTGAAGGTATATTTAGATATCTTTGTCTATTTTTCTGTGAGGTAAGACTCAGAGGAGAACGGTTCATCTTTGGGAAGAGATATTTGGTTACATCCCTTTTCATTAGTGTCAGGGGGCATTCAGTATTTATCATGTGTCTGTGAAATCGGGTGAAGTTACAGTTAATGAGCCACAATGAATAGCTAGCTATATACTACTTTTTCTTGATTTTCTATTCATTAGAGGCACACTTGTAAGCTGGCTGTCTTTTGATCATGGCGAGTTAAGCAACTGACTAGTCCAGATATTGATTGTATAGCCTGTACAAACTAAAATGGATGTATGTTTCTAAGTCTGTACTGATTGCATTTCTGGAATGGATTAAAGTAAGCAGTAACCAGTATATGTCCTACAATGATAATATTTATGTTGTTAGGGTCAACAAAAAACATAAATATCAGCATAGATGTTTTACCTTATTTGACTAGATTAAGTAATGTGTCTGGAATATGGACTTGGGAGAGAACAACGTATATTAGTATTTATGATTTTGTTATTCAATGAACATAAAAACAAGCTCGATAATGCAGTAACAGTAATAATTATATTCTGTGTGCAATATTTATTCAAAAATCAATTTTAAAGGAGAATCTGTGTACAACAGTTACATGTGTGCAACCTCCAATTTTGCCTTTTCCCATGAGTGACCACAATTGACAGGTTTGACTATATTGTCTTATTTTCATCATAACTGAATTTTAGTACGTTTCATTGATGCCATTTTATATTGGAATAAGTATTGTTCATTACAAAAGACTTAAAAAGCAGGGGAAAAAAGAACTCTAGATAATAAAAAATACTGTGACCCCAAAATCTGTATCATCTTTTCTCTCATTTCATATCAGATTGATATGTTTAGTTATAGTACTAGTAGTTAATCTCAGTTTTAACTTATTGTCAACAACCTGAAAAGAAAATACTATTTCATCCAAAAAATATCAGACATGGCCATTGTGAGTATGTGAGAAAATTTGCCAGCTTTCCATGGGTTCATGTTCCTTCTCCCCCCCCCCCCCCCACTTCTTCTTCCAGGACACACGGTTCTAATGCTATGGAAAAATGGGAACCAACCTAGAAATGGGTGAACATAAAATAGAGAATATATAGGTTTGGCTGTCCAGGATTAGTTATTAATGTAAGTTATGTTTTCTGGATAAGGAATCTTTTGAGAGCTTATCCTAGTTGTAAGTGCCCAAAAATACACCCATTGTCTTATTGATGGAATTTCAGTCCTTTAACAGTCTTGAGTTTGGAACACTCATTACCAAAATTAGCACCTGACTCTCTGGTGCGGAGTTGAAAGCACATGTTTCAAACACATGCAGGTCCAGAAAATGCCACGGCTCATATCCTGTCCTCTCCACAGAAGCTGATATCCAGGTTGCATCTATACTGATAAATATAGGTTTGATCATGATCACTCAGAAATTTGGAAGTTATTGAATTTTTAATATCATGGTGTTTGCATAGGTTTACTGTGGGAACTGAATTAGTACAGCGAGTCCTGTAGGTCAACAGTAGGTGGACATTGTTAAACTGTAAAGAGGAATAAGCAAGACATGTCTCATGAAAGGTTGTTCTGTATTGAAAAAAATGGGCTTCTCTTCTTTAAAAAATTTAGTATAGTAATGTGGGTAAGAAGTGCAGAAGAATAGGCTATTAAAAAAATTGCCCATTTATACTGTTAATTAATTGCCCCATTTATACTGTTAATTAGTAA
This sequence comes from Sinohyriopsis cumingii, assembly GCA_028554795.2. Lineage (NCBI taxonomy): Eukaryota > Metazoa > Mollusca > Bivalvia > Unionida > Unionidae > Sinohyriopsis > Sinohyriopsis cumingii. Next base: position 52,606,098 of record CM068842.1, on the reverse strand, counting down.
TGCCTGTAATCGTCTCTCTGGATCTGGTGTTATTAGGCTGCCAGTCAAATTTATCAACAATTAATAATAAATTTGTTATGATCATTACAAGTATAACAATATCTTCATAATATAAACTTTCTCTCTCGCTCTCTCTCTCTCTCTCTCTCTGTTTTTAAATGAATGCACTACAACTGTTAACAAATATGCACTACAACTGTTAACAAGTACGGAATTTTTTAACATAATGGACTTGGATATAGAAGCAGCATGACGAGTTTGAGTCACTGAACTAACCGTGTTTAAATAGGTACTTAAATGGCTGTGTTTGGTTTGTACAGCAAAATCTTGTCTTGTGTTCTTCAGTCATTTGATCTTTGCAACAATTGCGTTCTTCTGTCAGTTTTGCTCCTTGGACTAAAGTATGTCTCGTAGTCAAATCTCTTTAACTCATTAACCCCTAGCACCACGTTTATGGGCAGGAGGTAGTAGCCTACTGCCAAGATCTGTAGCATCAAGGTCACGTATGATACACTAAAGTGAGTGGTAATATAGAAAGGCAGACAGATGTAGCTCTAGAATGTTACCAAATAATCTGGACGTTTAGTTGCACTACAAAATACAGAGAGAAAAACCTAACTTTTTGGACCTGTTTTTCTTTTTTTTCATCCAAAATTTGCCCGTAGTTGGAATCCGGATTTTAGACTTTTTGGCCTCAGATCTAAGGCAGACCAGTCTGAACTGCACACAGACTGGTGAACCTTTGCAAAAAGTAGGATAAGGTGGGCATTTGGAATATAAAAATGATGGGTCTGCAACAAAAAAAAGAACTCCACCTTTTACCCTTCTGCTCATGCATGAGCAAAATAGCCAATGAAATATGAGGTTTCCAACACAGCTAGGCATTAGGTTAATGGGAAATCTCTTGGAAGTTGATGTATTAGGATGTATTCAGAAATAGCCCCCAAAATGTGTTTCCTACTCGCATTTCAGACAAAAATGACAAAAACCTCCAGGGGTTAATGAATTAAGACAAGGACATTCATAGCATTTCCTAATTTGTCCAGCCAGGCTGAGATTGTCCTTGATGAGGGGCAGCCTTGTTTTAAATTATCTATATGCTTAGCACCACTATGATCTTGGCATTCTGCTGTAGGAGAGGTGTTTTGTTGGACTTCCCTTTACAAATATTGGGTAGCTTTTCTTGGTTTATTACCCTGATTGGCTGACATGTTTGTATGTGCCAATCCTGTCAGATTGCTCATTAACTTGCCTTTCTTTTTGTTTGTTCCTCTAGGAGTTTAAATAATCTTGACAAATGCCAATAAAGTTTACCAAGGCAAATGTATGTTCATAAAATTAGAAGCTATTCCGTTGCAAGCACTTGCCATGACAGAAGATGATGGCTGATGATGGTAGTTATCTGACCCAAGGGATCTCTTCATCTGGCTTTGGGATTATATTGCATACATTAAAATAACATGATGTTTAAAGTGTTGATATAAAGCTACAGCAATTTGATATACGAATACTGTTGGTATATCAAATTGTGATCTTTCCATCATACATTAATATACATATATCATTATTGTGTCAACATTAGGTTATATTTTAACAGTAGGTCATCTCTTGTATATTCTCTAAATCTGTGATGAATTTCCACTGATTGATCATTAGTATTGTAATAAAATAATATTAATAATAATAATTCCTGTCTTTGAAATGAATTAAACTTGGTGCAGAATTTCATTGAAATCCTCTCTGCTTCCTTGATCTCTTTCTCTTATGCATAAGAGGGAAACTAGGGTAAGAACATGGAGTGAGAAGAAAAAAAATGTAACTGCACAGAGTAATCTACAAGAACCTGGGACTTCGTAACGGTTAGAGTAAACATTCCATAGGATTTGAATACACAGTGTTCACAGTACCAGTGATACAAAGTCACAGCAGTCTGCCAAGACTTTGTGGTACATTTATTTTTTAAGGAGGAATAAACACACTGTCATCTCTTTAATGCTTTGTTTATTTTTATTTCTTTCTTCATGTTTTATAACACCTATTAACATGGGACAAAAATCGTATTGCTTAATATTAAAATGACTGAAGCCACTCTACTCACCCTTAATCTTTCTTTATCACTGCGTGGGTTTTTGGTAAGGCAGCAGATTAATAGACCAATAAAGAAACATAGGGATAGGCATGAATAAATGCCTTTATGGTAAGTCTCCACAACCCCACCACCATGTGTCTGTCTCTCTGTCTGTATGTCTGTTTCTCTTTGGACCTTCATAAAAAGATACAGGCAAAAATCTTTATAAAAAAAACTAGAATGGTATATTTTTGCCTGATTCACATGATGATTTTTCCAACCTGTGAATAATTAAAAAATTTAATCACATGAAGCAATGGAAAGGGGAAAGTTAGAAATGGAGGGTATAAACAAATATATGGTTGCTAGTTAATTGAATCATAAGAATTACTTAGATGAACTGTAAATACATTTAAATGTTTGAATTACCTTTTGGTGCTTCCTCATTTCTCATAGTTTACATTTCTAACTATTTTCAACATGCTATGTTCAACTATTTAACCATGCTGTTTTTGTAGTGCTCTATTTTCTTCATTTAAACTATCTTTCTTGTTTAAATCGTCTGTCTTATATTCATTTCATTAAAAATTAATGATAATAGAAGTTCAAAGACTAAAAGAACCAACTTATCGATTTGTAAAAGAGATTGAGATTATTTGTAAAAGTTTAAGAACTACATTTTATAGCAGACACACTAGACAGGGCTGTGCCGAGTTCATTCATTCCATACACACACACGCACACACACACACACACACACATATATATATATATTTGTTCTGTCTCCTCTCCATGTTCCACACATCAGTTTAGTTTCATGTTGTCTGCCCAAATAATATTTACAGTGGAACCTCATTAATCTGGACTCCATTTATCCAGAAACCTCACTATCTGGACATAATTCAGCAGGAATGGAATTCCTAAACTTTAATTTGCTTGTGTTTATCAAGAAATCTGCGTTCTGGATCCAGAAATCAAAATCTGTGACCAAAGTGTAAAATTACTTTAAAACTTGTATCGATAATCTGGAAATAATCTGTCCAAAAATAAGAAAATTCAACAAATCGTATATGAAAATACAGTCAGTCAGATAATACTGATTCACCTACACAAATTTGGAGGTGTGTCAATGTATCAATCTCTGATTGGTCAAATTCTAGTGGTATGTTAAAGTTATCAGTTAATCACGTGATCATGCGTAACCACATTGTAACCAGCAATTGTATAAACAATGTCTGTTTTAACTAGTCGTCGATGCGGTGTTAATAAATAAACACACTGGGATCAAATCGTCCACACTTTTTGGCAAATGTGTCATTAAGCCTCTTTGTTGTTTACCAAATGTATGTAACAATCACAGTTTATTGATGGCTGTACAAATACAGTTGATTGATTTAAGCTGTGGACAGTATAAGGCTTCATTTCAGAATAAATTGGGGACGTCAGTTATCAGCTCATTAGCAGCTATAACAGCTGTAAAATACGACTTATAAAAATGACTGCATTGTTTTAGTTTACCATAACACATTTAACTGTGAGATATCAGATTGTATTTGTTGTACGTTCTACATGTATTATGGTGACATCAAGCATAGACAAGTAGAGATACCGGCCAGCATAAAAAAGAATTTCATATTTTGAGCAGACATCAGCAATATTCACCAGTGATGACATAAAACGCAATAGTGAAGCCCTTGAGAATCTATGGCCACTATCAATAATCATTGCAGATAGATCCGCCAAAGAATCCAGGCAAACAAATGTTACAGATTTGTTCAGAAAATTGACGTAATAAATGTGTGTACAGTACATACATGTACATGTACATAGTGTGATGTGTTCGATGTGATAATTGTCTAAACTTGAATTTACTGTTCATTGTATGCACAAGTGCATGTTATATTAATTTGAAATAAACACAAGTCAATAGATGTATTCATTAATTTATTTCAACCATTATTGAATATACAACTGTAACGTCGCCCTCTTAGTAAGAGGGGTGGTTAATTGGATTTGGTTGGCATTATCTAGAGGATGACCTCTCTCAATATTAGAGCCTGGCGGGAGTGAAAGAAGAGAGGAATTTCAATAGAGAAGTGAGCAAGAATACTGAGAAGAAATAAAGCAATACGAGCCCTCTTTTGACAAGAAAAGAACAAATTAATAACGGCAATTCCAATTCAAGTTAGATTATATAAGTAGAACTTAACAGGTGTGTCCAATTTGGATTTATTACATCATCATAACGAGAGGTGAACAGAGTGCAATGTCTACAACCAATTTGCATTACCTTCCTGTCTAGACCGTATATCAACGTCTCTTAGTTCATCCTTCCAAAGCTCTGTGCTTTGCCCCTTCATGGACTTCCTGGTCCTTTTATTCTGACCTCATCCTTCTTTCTTTCCCCTGACTTCTGTCTTCAGACTGTCTCATCTTTCTCATTTTTCTCTCAGAAAGCTGTTCCTTATTGCTGTTCTCTTTCAGAACTTGTGCGTCCTAGCACTAAACCTGTCTTTCTTTTCACAAGACGACCACCTGGTCCCTTTCTTGTTTCATGAGGAAAGCACTAATGTCTTTATGCTTTCCACAGTGTCGAGACTCTTTCCTCTTCCAGGAGATTTTCAGACTAAAGAATTTCAACTAAGGTCGTCAGTTTAAAGTCTGATTGCTCTAAAGTGTATGCCATAATTTATCCTGCCCAATCGTAAGGCAGCAGTCCGTACTTTTCACCAAAGAAATAATTCCTTTCATCAGGTTTAGACAGCTCAGAATATGTGAACGACAGTGCATTTCAACTTCCCTTTGAAAAAATGATAAGTGGACATAGGTTCCTACCAAGCGGCTATGGTTGGTAGCTCAAATGTTTACTTTCTAAGGACCATGTTAAGATACCCTGGTCAATTTCACTGAGTTGGAATGCTGTCCATTTGAAGTTTACACTGACATGGGGGAAATGAACGAAGAAAGGTCGAAGTGACCCTTCACAAAGACTTTTCTGGCTTAAATGCGATAAAATTGTAATGCTCAATGCATTCAACTTTAAAGGTCGCTGCATTTCAAAATTCAACACTTCACAAGTTTCACAAGTACATTTACAGCTAGCGCATATATGTACATATACATGGTATGATGACATCGTAAAATAAAAATGTGCATGATTCAGTTATCCGGAAAACTTGTAAATCTGGACATATTCACTGGGAACGAATGTGTTTGGATTAATGAGGCTCCACTCTATATCTATTTCTCCATTATATATATTTATCTGTTATGTCTTCCATCTCTTCTATTAAGTTTCTGTCTTATATCTCTCAGTATTTCCTTATCTCTGTCTGATTATTCTCTTGCAGTTCATCTGTATATAGTTAATAAATTTATTGTCTACTCTACCTATATTTTTGTTAACAATAACAAAACCAAAATATGAACAGCCTTGTGTCCAGGGACTATTTAAAATAATACATATCAATTTAAGTAGAATCTTTAGAATATTTGATATATTTCACCCATTGTCTTATTTCAGATCTGCAGACAAAATATTAAAATATGCAGATTATTCCTTTATATACAACAGTACACACATCTTAGTACAAAATTAAACTAGCATTAATGTTATAATACTTTGAGAATTCATTAAGGTATTCAAAATATTCATGGACTCTACTTAGTGTTTTGGGAATTTTTTACACCTTACCATTTTTCATTGACACTTATCTATTCATTTGACGCTTATTGTCACTGATTTTTATTTTGACGATGGTGGGAGTGTTATAATCATGAGCTCAGTCATAATCATGCAAATGACAACAAACAAACAATGTAATTTCATCTAGAGTAATAAACCCCAGACTTAAAACTCCACTCCATCATTCCTCTCTTGAGTTTACGCTATGTCTTATTGCTTTCCAAAGACGTGTTTGATTTTGAGCTATTGGTCATTTGATCACTTGATAGTTAGCTGACAACTTAATCATGCCATGTGTGCATGAAGGCAGCTTTTGTTTTGTGATTTTTTTTTTTTATAAAGTAGTGTTGGGCACTGAAATAATTTATTTTAATGAGTATCAGTTTTCATTGGGGTGTGTGTGCCAAATTGGCCTTTTTGTTGGTACATAAATGCTTAGATTGGGCAGGAGTTGCTGTTGTTTCCAAATATGAATCATTTGTTCAGTGGGTATTTAAGGTCTGTAGCAACCTCAGAATCCATAAAAACGGTTGCCTGTAAAAATGGTGGTAGGATTACCTTTGATGAGTTCCAATCACTTATTCAAGTAATTTAGTATATCAATGCAGGTGACAAACTGATTTCAACAACAACATCATTTGCACAGCTCTGTATGCAAGTTAATTGAACAAACATTGGTGGATTATAGTTTGTATAGGGTTTAATAGCTGTATAGTAATATATATATGTAAGTATATTTTCATATCTCCAGAAAGATGTACAGAACAAAGTTAAAGGCAAGAAAGGGTAAAATCCTTAAAATACAAAATGTGACTTAATTATATAGACAGCACTCTGTTAAAAAGTCCAAGCTGGAAAATAGTTACATGATGTATCTCAGGTTGAACAGTTTGTTGCCTTTTACAACATGTGGGGAGGCACATAAGATGTATGCAGGGTTGCCAAGGATTGAGCAACATTTGCACTTAGTGCAAGGGAAATACAGAGAAAACTGCTCGCTTTATTTGTTAAGGGTTTAATCCAAAATAGATGAACAGTTATTTTTTTCATTTTTAAAACTGATCTCTTTCAAAAATAACAAGCTAACAATGAAAAGCAATGACAGACTGTTGTTCATTGGTTGAGCATTTGGGCTCAATGAAGTCAATTTTGCACTGCTCTTCGCTGATGAGTCCTCATGTGGCTGATGGGTCCTCATGTGGTTGGTGGGTCCTCATGTGGCTGAAGAGTCCTCATGTGGCTGATGTTACCAATACGAGATACGCATGTCCTGGAGCAGTGTGTACACTGGAGGCATGGGTTGGTTCTTGACGTTGAGGCCTTCCTGCAATCCCTGGTGTCGGCAACTTTCGCTCTGCAAGCATCCTCGAAGGCTTTGCACCCATTACTAACAGCTGCACGCCAGCCAGGTCGGGACCCCAAGTGGCCGAGTGGTCTAAAGCGCTCTCTGTTACAAATCACTGCCATCTCACCTCTGTCTGTGTAGGATCGAATCTCAGATTCAGCCAATGTGGGTATGTGAGAAAGCTTGCCAGGTTCTTTCCGTGGATTTCCCGGGTTCTTCCTCCACCTTTAATACTGGCCGCCATGTATAGCCTATCATGTGCTGAAAAATGGCATTAAACCCTACAACAACAACCAGCCAGGTCTATCCTTTGTCAGATATCAAGCAGCATCTCAGGCTGTCCTTGATGGAGTCTTTGAATCTTTTCTTTGGACGACCAATTTTTCTGTGTACACTAGATAGAGCTCCATACAAAATCTGATGTGGCATTCGAGACTCCTCCATACATATTTGAAATTAACATTTCAGAAATAGAAACTTTCAGCATCAGAATTCATTCAAACAGAAGCTGCTTGGACAATATGTTTTTTATTTTAAGTATACAGTGCATTTTAGCAGCTGAACAAATCAAACTCTAATTTACTTTGGCAATAAAACTTTGTACTAATTATCAAATAAGTCATGAGAATGTAGTGAAGAGATTCTTAGAAGTCAGGAGCCATGCATGTCCTTGTTATTTCAGAATATTCTTCTATTTCTGCTGTTTTCATGGTCATCTGGCCCATTTTGAAATTGGTGTCATTTCAGTAAGTTCCAGTTTAGATATCACCACTGTCAACACAATTTGAAATCTACTAAAACATCGCAGAAAGGCTTTTTTTAAAAACTTCAAAAGAATTTGCAAAACTAAATGCTAGGATAGAATCTCTAATGCTTAAGACCTGAATAAAATAGCCCTTTTAAGGGCTTAAAGAGTGCCTAATACCAAGGGGTTTCATTTTGGCTTGGAACCCCGTTTCGACACAACTAGCAGAACTAATTTGATCCTTTACCACCGCTGCTAAATACAACCAAAATTTACCTAACAATGACTACAAAAATTCATTAACTTATTTTTACTTTGAAAGTCGCTAAGACAGAACGCTAAATTTCTAGGGAAAAAGTAACGTACACTTTGTACTAGAACATTGGCAAAACCTAAGAAATAGAAAATAGGAAAATTTTGAAACTTGAACAATTCGACACAATTACAGAGGTGGCTAACACATTATTGGGAAATTATTTTTATCCATTAGCACAACTGGACTTGATTTGATAAATAAATAAATGCGACCTGGCGTTTTGGAGCGTAAACAACAGCAATAGCAAGACGTGGGAAGGACGACGGATTAACAACATGGATCTGATTGGGTATCAGCAAATACAATTTCAATCCTAAGGTAATTCATATAACTCAGATTGGAAAACGGATTGAAACTGGAAAAACTGGACCCGCAACTTTACGCGGGACAGCTATGTTTGTTAACTCGATTCTGATTGGCGGTTGGATTTCAATCCTAGGGCAAACTCATACATTGAAGCTTGATAAACGGATTGAAACAAAACGGATTGAAAACTGAAAAACTGGTCTAGCAACTTTGCGCGGGATAACCAGGAATGTAAACATGGTTCTGATTGGTAGTTAACTATGCTGGATATTAAACTAACAGGAGAACAATTGAATTGAAATTGGGAAAACAAACTGCATTTAGCGGCTTTGATTGGCATATAACTCAATAGACTATACCTGTATATTGTAAAATTTAACAACTTGATTAATTATAATTTATACACTTAACTAATAGCGGTCTTAATCAAATTTGGTTTCTCTAACCTTGCTTGGACAATTTTTTCACTTTACCAAGTCCAGACTAATTAAAAAGTGCGGTCATCGCACAGTAAACACGGGATTGTAGTGGCTCTAATACCTACAACCGACCAATTAAGTAGCCTAGTCATTAGGCATTAACAAGACGCAAAAGCACTAGTTTGCGTAAGCGTCTATAATTTTTATTCATTCATTCTAGTACTCTCATAGTAAATTTGATCACTCTGGTGACTTAATGGTTACAGTTCTGCCTCGGATGCGGGTAGTCACAGGTTTGAACCCCAGCTGAGTCATACCAAAGACTTATAAAAAATGGTACAAACTGCAGTCTCACTAGGCGCTCAGCCTTAAGAGGTTTAGTGTTAGGACTAGTCAGCCTATTGTAATGATAATGTGACTGGGTGGGACATGATTTTTGTTGTTGTTGTTTTAGGGTTTAACACCATTTTTCAGCACAAGATAGGCTATACATGGCGGCCAGTATCCCTGGTGGAGGAAGAACCCTGGAAAACCCAGGGAAGAACCACCGACCCACGAGAAGCTAATGGCAGGCTTTCCCATGTACCCACCCTAGCTGAGCCTGAGACTCGAACCAACGCAGACAGAGGTGAGACGACAGTGATCCGGAACGGTGAGCGCTTTAGACCACTTGAGGGTGGGACATGATGCTACATGTCTGCTGCATGATACCCCAGTGCTAGACATCACTATTAACTGCCACACTACAGACATCGTAGGGATATGACTGAAAAATTGTTAAAACTACATTAAAAATCCATATCACACACAAACACACACACACACATATCGGATTATATATGAGGTACCATGGAATGTTTGAATGGTACTACAGGACTTTGGTACCAATTCATTTTCCATAGTAAACCTATGCAAACACCATAATATTAAAATGTCAGTAACTTTAAATTTCTGAGTACTCTTGATCAAACCTATATGGATGACACCTTCTGTGTAAAGGAAAGGATATGAACTGCACCATTTCTGGACCTACATGTGCTTTCAATTCCACACCAGAGAGTCAGGTGCTAATTTCAGTAATGAGTGTTCCAAACTCAAAACTTAATGGACTGAAATTCCATAAATAAAACAATATCTCTTATTTTATCAGTTACGGCTTTCTAAAGATTCTTTTTTCTAAATGTAACTTTTATTATCAACCAATCCTGGCCAGCCAAAACCATATGTGCTCCATTTTATCATCTCCTATTTCCAGATTGGTTCCCATTTTTCCATACAAGTAGTCCTATTACACTGAAACACCATTTTATAAGCCTGATCAGTTACTGTTTCTTTTCCTTGTGTGTTTAGTATATACATGTATTTGGCAGAATACAGAACCAAACTTTTTTTCTCCCTGAGAACCAATCAGTGCACCTAGCGCCTGTCAGATTCACCAAAGCACAGTTACAATGAATGGGAGTTTTGAACCAATCATCATTGAATAACCTTTTTAACTTTATACAGTTAGACAGCAGACTCTTGTCCATTGAGGAATTGGCTCAGCAGTATAAGGTATCATGGTTAACAAAAGCAACAGATACATTAAGGCAGGTATGAAGCATAAATTCTTTGCCCGAATGAACTGTAAAGTTACAAATAGAAAAGGTGGAGATATTGACATTGATGAGTTTCACTATCACTTTGTCATACACCTGAGAAAAAGAGGGCATTGCTTACAAATCCTCACAAATGTTATCTACCTGTCATTTTATTAAAAAAATTGAGACTTCATAATACATAATTTAATAAATCTATGTTGATATTTATCAGAAAGGCTAAAAAAATTATACTAATTTATGGTCACCTAACTTCAAGTCACATATTTCAGAAAGGGGCCCCGAGTGGCCAAGTGGTCTAAAGCGCTCTTCATTATGGATCACTGTCATCTCACCTCTGTCTGCGTGGGTTCGAGTCTCGGATTCAGCCAATGCGGGTATGTGAGAAAGCATGCCAGTAGCTTCTCGTGGGTCGTTGTTCTTTCCGGGGTTTTCCCGGGTTCTTCCTCCACCATTAATACTGGCCGCCATGTATAGCCTATCATGTGCTGAAAAATGGCGTTAAACCCTACAACAACATATTTCAGAAATGCATTGTAATACATCATTATAAGGACAAGAATCAAGTGCTGAATCAGTTTAGATCACCCTTTACTTTTCAGTTCCATGTCAATGTAGGATGTTATATTTGAGTGTCTGCATGAACTTCAAGAAAAATATTGAGATATATATTGTTAATTACTGATGGTTACTTTTCATGGTCTCTTCATTGAACATGGATTCACACCAGTTTTGTTAATCTTCGTGGCATAGGAATAGGCAGGCTGCTGGTACTGAGTATGACAACAGTTTCATCTAATTAGAAAAAACAAGTTTAATTTCTTACATTAGCTATTATTATTCCCCAAAATTATAAGTGGATGAATGCAGGAGATGCTTCAGTTGATTAATTTGTATAATCGATTTTGTCTGGCTGGGATAAGAGTAGTGCCAAGGGCAATCCCAAATTAAGACACTTCCCTGGACCGAGAAGGTATTTTGCAGCTTTCTTAACTCCTGATGAGCAGGACTTCCCTATGTACATACATACATGCGTGCATACATACATACACACACATATACATACATACACACACGCACACAGACACACACACACACACACACAGGACCATCCCATTAATTTTTTTATATATTGATTTACATGAACAGCTTTATATTGATAAACATAAGCTGGATATTGCTTTATATGATGTTGGATATTGTGCTGTGTGATGATAGGATATTGTTATGTGATAACTGGATAGTGTGTTATGTTGTTATGTGATGACTGGATAGTGTGTTATGTGATGATAGGATATTTGTTATGTGATGATTGGATTGTGTGTTATGTTATAAATGGATGTTGTTATGTGATGATTGGATAGTGTGTTATGTGATAATTGGATATTGTTATGGGATGATTGGATAGTGTGTTACGTGATGATTGGATATTGTTGTGGGATGATTGGATTGCGTGTTATGTGATGATTGGATATTGTTATGTGATGGTTGGATAGTGTGTTATGGGATGATTAGATATTGTTATGTCATGATTGGATATTGTGTTATATGATGATTGGATATTGTATTTTATAATGACTGCCAAAATGATAATAATATCTGTCTTGCAAACTAATCTGATAAATGTATATTTATCCTAATTTTGGATGCTGCACAAAAAGTGTGTTATGAATTCTTAGGCAGTGCAATATAAGATTTAATTAAAAACTTTTAAGATGCAGTAGCTGACTTTAACAGATCTCAAAGTAGTGTTTTTGTCCTGCTAGACATTTTCAGTCTGACTTTAACAGATCTCAAAGTAATGTTAGTTTTTGTACTGCTAGACATGATCAGTCTGACTTTAGCAGATCTCAAAGTAATGTTAGTTTTTGTCCGGCTAGACATTTTCAGTCTGACTTTAACAGATCTCAAAGTAATGTTAGTTTTTGTCCTGCTAGACATGTTCAGTCTGACTTTAACAGGTCTCAAAGCAATGTTAGTTTTTGTCCTGCTAGACATTTTCGTCTGACTTTAAGAGATCTCAAAGCAATTTTAGTTTTTGTCCTGCTAGACATTTTCAGTCTGACTTTAACAGATCTCAAAGTAATGTTAGTTTTTGTCCTGCTAGACATTTTCAGTCTGATCTACATCTATTCCACTCTATTCCACTTACATTTTATTGGCTTATCTTTGCTGAGAAGTGCCAAAATAAAGAAGGAAGTACATACCAAGGTACTAATGCATTCCATAATTACTTAACTTGTGCATGCTGTTTGCAAAAAAATCCACAAAATATGTTGATATTGCAAAGACTTGTTGGAAAATATTGTATTTTAATTAGCAGGGAGCACTGGTGGCAATATGGAATGAAAACCATGGTCTAATTCTGAATTTGAAATTTGTCCCAATAAAGGAGATTGAAAAAGACCCAACACCTGAAAGCTGCAGTTGTAGTTCTGAATTGGGGCATGGACACAGTTAGAGACTGCGAACAATTGGTTGCAATTTGTGGTCTCATTTCAGGGTGGTTAGAAAGGGAAGTTTGTAAGTTACAAACAATAATGGGACCTGGAATGCATTGGACTCCCTGTATATGTAGAGAGCAAGGGAAAGAGATGGAGATTACAATCTAATGGATTTTCACCAGACTTTATATTTAGTTGAATTTCAGCAATATATCAGACAAATCAGCAATCAATGAAATAGATTTCAAGGTCAAAGGTTGTGGATTTTTTTTACCTCTTCTGGTTCATAGACCATTGGAGCATATGGTGTGGCCTGTTGTCTGCTGTCCATCAACTGATATTTTGCCATCTGGCTATCCATCAGCATAAGTTTACCATCAATACTTCTCCTCTACTTGGAGGACTGCCATCAAACTGTATGTACTAATTCATTTCAGGGTCTAGTTCGTGCTAAATGAAAGTGGTGATGTTCAGACATCCAATATGGCCACCACAGCAGCAGTCTCAAAGATCTTTTTATTGCTACTCATTGTAAATGGTTGTTATATCAACATAGGATTTTCACTTAAAGACTTATGATGGTATGTTGGTCCTAAATGAAAATGGTGCTGATCTTACATCTAATATGGCCACCCCAGTAGCCGTCTTGAAAATCTTGTCATTACTGTTTCTCAATGGAAAGTCATATCAGCATTAGGTTTCCACTGAAGATTTATGATGTCTAGTTGGTACTAAATAAAAATGTTGCCTATCTGACATCTAGTATGGCCACCATGGCAGTATGCCATGTAGTATGGCCACCTTGGCAGTATGACATCTAGTATGGCCACCATGACAGTATGACACCTATTATGGCCACCATGGCAGTATGACACCTAGTATGGCCACCATGGCAGTATGACATGTAGTATGGCCACCATGGCAGTATGACATCCATTATGGCCACCATGGCAGTATGACACCTAGTATGGCCACCATGGCAGTATGACATCCAGTATGGCCACCATGGCAGTATGACACCTAGTATGGCCACATGACAGTGTGACATATAGTATGGCCACCATAGCAGTATGACATCCAGTATGGCACCATGGAAGTATGACAGCTAGTATGGCCACCATGGCAGTATGACACCTAGTATGGTCACCATGACAGTGTGACATATAGTATGGCCACCATGGCAGTATGACATCCAGTATGGCCACCATGGCAGTATGACACCTAGTATGGCCACCATGAGTGTGACACCTAGTATGGCCACCATTGTAGTGTGACATCTAGCATGGCCACCATGGTGGTATGACACCTAGTATGGCCACCATGGCAGTATGACATCTGGTATGGCCACCATGACAGCCCTGTTGTTTTTGCACCTGTATGGAAAGTCATATCAAAAAATGGCTTTTACAAGAATACTGATATTCTAGGTGATCCAGAACAAAAATGGTGCCAGCTTGATATCCAATATAGCCACCATGGCAGCCATGTTAAAAATCTTGTAATCGTATTAGTTGGTCCTAATTGAAATGGTGCCCTGCAGATGTCTGTTATGGCTGCCACTATGAACATATTGAAAATGTTGTCACTAATTCTCCAGAATTGATGCTAATGATAGTTTGACATTTTCATAAAAAGTCTTCTGATAGAGCCTGGTTTATCAGAAATGAGAGTGATGCCCATCTTCCATTCAGTATGGGTACCATAGCAGCTAATTTGAAAGTGATGCCCATCTTCCATTCAGTATGGGTACCATAGCAGCTAATTTGAAAGTGATGCCCATCTTCCATTCAGTATGGGTACCATAGCAGCTAATTTGAGAGTGATGCCCATCTTCCATTCAGTATGGGTACCATAGCAGCTAATTTGAAAGTGATGCCCATCTTTCATTCAGTATGGGTACCATAGCAGCTAATTTGAAAGTCTTGTCACACAAGAACATCAAAGACAATTTCAACATTTAGCAGTTAAAAAGAAGAAATATAAATTTCCTGGATATTCTTTTCTGACTATTGAGTGTCAGTCCATTCAAAAAGCTCTCTTTATGCCTATAGCTGATGAATACATTTACTAAATGCAATTTAAATTGTTACTAGTTGCTTGGAAATACGACATAAAAGTTTTCAGACATTATTGATTCAACTAAACTTAGAATGTCTGAATATCTTGACAGCATCTGAGATGAATTAGTGATCTTCTACATATTTTCTTTATCGTATTTGGTATTTTGTTTGCTTGTTTGTTTTTGCAAAAGTGTACATCTGAGATGATTTCAGTACAGTACTAATTAGCTACAGAGAATAGAATTTACAAGCATATTTTGTTAATTCCTAAAAAAATTCTTTTCAGTGATAAAAGCATCAGTCCCTGTTAGGGACTCTTGTTGGCTATGTTTTATTCGTTTAATGTAGCCTGTAAGATAATGGGTTTGATATATGCATGTACAGTAGGCCTGTCTTTCCTCAGAATTGTGAGAATCATATCATAATCTTGATAGTCTGCCATGTAACCCAGAAGTGCCCATGGCATGCTCACTGCATATATCTTTATCATTTTCTCTGTACCCCACTATGTTGCCATAGAGACTTTTTAAATGGTTTTGACTTCTCCTGTATGAAACCTCAATTTTTCTCTGTAAAGAAGCATCACTTATCAAGCACCATCTGTAGTGTACCATGAGGGTAAGTAATTCTCACTGACTTCTGATGACATGAATGCTGATCACCCCTGCCAGGACTGGTTTCCCACTTTTATATTTAATTAGCCATATAACTGGTAGGAATGTTTTAACATGTTAGAAACTGTTAAATTTTCCTGACTAGTGATCAAGTGAGAGTTTTAACCCCCTCACCCTCGGTCTGGAAATGCTTAAAGGCCTTAATCAGCTAATGATGACAACAACAGAAGTTTCTGAGTCATGGAATATCTTTAGATGAGAGATTTATGTTATCACCTGTTCCTCATGTGAAAGCATCATGTGAGTTCTAATAAAAGAAAGTGATCTAGGATTATCAGCCAATTCCTTTAGCTTAAAATGAAATATTAGAAGCTGATCCCCTGCCTAAGAACAGCTCTCATGAAAATGAATGTTTCTCTCCCTGTAATTTTCTTGGTAGTAATAATAATAATAATAATGACTTTATTTAAAGAGTGTAACACAATTAGTTTAAAGAACTTATCTACCTTGAGGCTCTCATACAAAGGAATTTTTTTAGTTTAGCTGCATCTCTGAAGCCACCAGATATATTGGGTTTGGGAGAAGGAAATAGAGTGGGCATTTCTAATCTCAACTGGAATACTATTCCAAAGCAAAGTTCCAGAATATTTGAAACTTTTTAAAAGTAATTCCTATTTCGTTTGGGAATTTTGTACTGTTTGGTAGACATGGATCGCAGGTGGAGAGTATTGCCAGGTAGCCTATACTGGAACAGTGATTGTAAATATTCAGGAGCACTATTTTTGGATATCCTGTACATTAATTTGGCTTTTCTCAACTAGATTCAGTCTTTAATAGGTAATTTTTTTAACTTACCAGCTAAATTTTCCTTGCTTTCTTTCTGGAGTGATA